>CM062811.1:323902321-324517246 GCA_031772625.1 Pinus tabuliformis
AGAACTATAACATTGTTGAAGATTTAGCTATTTCACCTTCAGCAATGTCGACTTTGGAGGTGCTGCAATCATGTCCAGCACAGCGTAAATTGCTATTGTCGACTATAGGAGTTGTTGATATTCAGGACTCGAACCTTATAATCTTCGATTTAGAAAATAGTACACATTGCTTACCTCATCAAATGGCTTTCCAGATTCCAGTGTTAGTCAAAAACAAACCTTGCTTTAGGACTGTGATTGATGAGGGAGCTTCAACGTGTATTATGTCGATACAGTGTTGGAGATCGCTTGGTTCTCCTACACTCAATCAATCCCCGATGATTCTAAAGGCTTTTGATGGCTGTGGGTTCCATCCTTTTGGAATTATATAGGATTTAGCTATAGGGGTTGAAGGCAAAACTGTTAATCTAGATGTGGAAGTGGTTGATGCCCCTCTAGATTACAACCTTCTCTTTGGTCGTAGTTGGTCTTACGCTATGACTGTTGTTGTTTCATCGGTCTTTCAACTTATAAAGTTTCCTCATAATGGAAAGATCGTAACTATAGACCAACTAACTTACTATTCATCTGACCCAGCCTCTTCTGAAAGTATCCAACATGTCGGCAAAACAACTATCCCTTATAAGGATGTTGGGTAGGATTGGTTAAAGATTTTGGTTTACTAGGAACTTTTTCCTTTCCTCCTTCTAATGTATCGCCTTCTACTGCAACCATTCATATGATTTCATCAAACACTATTGTTTATGATGATCCTTGGATCATACCTTCTGAATCTGAGATGGATTCATTTGGTGATGCTATGCCTTTGAGTCCCTATGAAATTGCGTATCAAGCTGTATAATCGTTTTCTCGACCCTTCTTCAACCGAAATTAATCTAATGAATGTGGTCCATGAAGAATCACTTTCAACATCAAACTCAGATTCAACAACTTCTTCCGAACTTGTTCATACTGATGAGCAAATTCGTGAAATTTTGTCTGTTGATGATTTACCATGGGAAGATCTTCATCATCGATCTTCGTTCCTACCTGAGATTGATCATTTTGAAAATGATTTTTCATCTATTTTTACTACTCATTATGTCCAAGAACCACAGAATCCATTGCAAAATCCTGATTCTAAGTTAAATTTGGGAAATATTTCTCAAACGGTTCCTATTGACATTTCAGTTAAACCTGGAATTCTTGAAAACATTCATATAGGTGCCTCCTGTACGGAAAATGAACTTCAAACATATAAGGCCCTATTTCAAGAATTCTGCAATGTGTTTGCCTGGTCATATGAAGAAATTCCGGGAATTGATCCAGCAATTGTTGTTCATGAAATCAAAACTTACCCAGATGATAAACCCATCCGACAACATTTGTGTCAGATCCACTCACGAAAAGCTGCTGCTATTAAAGCAGAAGTTGAAAAATTACTTAAACAGGTTTCATTTATCCAATTCCCTTAACGGATTGGGTATTGAATATTGTTCCTGTTAACAAAAAGCAAGGAACGATAAGAATATGTATCGATTATAGGGACATTAATCGAGCTTGTCCCAAAGACAATTACCCAACTCCTTATATCGATCAAACCATTGATGATTGTGCCAACAGTGAAATATTCTCCTTTATGGATGGTTTTTCCAGTTATAATCAAATCAACATTCTACCTACTGATCAACCAAAAACGGCTTTTATTTGTCCATGGGGGACATTTTCTTATTGCAAATTACCTTTTGGGTTGAAAAATGCTGAAGCAACTTTTCAAAGAGCTATGTCTTACGCGTTTCATGACATCAAGCACATTGTGCAACCTTATCTTGATGATTTACCTGCCCATTCATTACGTAGAGCCGATCATCTCACTCATTTTAGAGCAATCTTTATGAGATGTAGGGATTATCAAATTAGGTTGAATCCACACAAATGTGTTTTCTGTATAGAAACGGGTCGTTTACTGGGATTTCTTGTTTTGAAAGCTGGCATTCGTGTCGATCCCTCGAAGGTTGAAGCTATTTTCAAATTGCCTCCTCCTTTGACTCTTCGCCAACTCCAAAGTTTGCAAGGGAAAGCAAACTTTTTATGTCGATTCATTCCTAACTACGCCGAGATAACAAAGGGTTTTACTAGGTTGTTGAAATAGAATACTCCATTATTTTGGGATGAGATAGCTGACAAATATTTTGATGCACTTAAACACACGTTGACCCATGCACCGTTATTGCATCCTCCAACTACAACCAGGATTACTTCTTGTATCTCGCCGCCTCTCATTCCACCATCGTGATGGTGTTAGTTCAGGAAGATGAACTCGGTATTGAACACGTGATTTATTACCTTAGTCGAACTTTGAATCCGACCGAGCTAAAATATTCGCATGTGGAGAAATTGGCCTTGGCAGCTGTTCAAGCTGTCCAAAGATTTTGTCATTACATCTTACTACGCAAATTTACTGTAATTTCTAACTGTAACCCTATGATCTATATTTTGACCAAACAATTGCTAGGGAGCAAGTATTCCAAATGGATTGTTATCCTGCAGGAATTTGACTTGGAATTTAAAAAATCTGAGTCAAAGAAATCTTTAGTTTTTGTGGAACTGATGTGTGACTTCCCACGTGCTGATACTGAAACTGTGGCGGAGGAGCCCATTGCAGACGAATCCTTGCTTCTTATCAGCACTCTTGACCCATGGTATGGATATATCATTGTTTATCTCCAAACCCAATCTTTTTGGCCTGAAATTTCACAATCTCAGCGACGGAAAATACGTTTCCAATCCCAACAATACAAGATCATTGGAGATACACTCTATCGTCGTGAGGCGGACTCTGTTTTCCGACGTTGTTTAACGCATGAAGAAGCTGAAAATGTTTTAAATGACTGTCACTCTAGAGTGTGTAGCGGTCATATGTCTGGGTATGCCACAGCCCAAAAGATATTGCGCACTGGCTATTTCTAGCCGTCTTTGTTTAAAGATTGTATTTACGCGGTCCGAAAATGCCACACTTGTCAAATTTTTGATCGAAAGATGCGTGCTCCACTTGCTCCTCTCCACCCTATAATTTCCATCAGTCCTTTTGCAAAATGGGTATCGACTTTATTACATGTAACCCTCACTCGGCCGGGGGGCATGCGTATATCATCCTTGCGGTAGATTATTTTACCAAGTGGGACAAGGCGATGTCTACATTTTCGACAGACAGCAAAACTACTGCGATTTTTCGTTTTCAATCATATAATTACTAGATTCGGTGTTCCACAAGTGATTATCACTGATCATGGGTGTCATTTTCGAAACATCATGATGACTGAACTAACAGATCAACTTGGCCTGCGTCACGATAGTTCTACTCCATATTACCCACAGGCTAATGGTCTAGTTGAAGCCATCAACAAATTTCTAGTCATTATGATCCGACGAATCATTGGGATTCATAGGTCGAATTGACATAACATGTTATTTTCAGCGCTTTGGGCGTATCGAACCTCAGTAAAAACATCAACTGGTTTCACTCCTTTCCAACTAGTTTATGGTTTGGAAGCTATATTACCCATTGAATGCAAAATCCCGTCATTACAAATAGCCATAGAGCTACTCCCAGCCACTTCCGAAGAGGAGAAAAAATTGTTGTACTTGGCTCAGCTAGATGAGAATCGACGTGATACTTCACTAGCAACTGAAACTCATGCCAAACGTATTAAAGCTCAGTACGATCGAAATGTTACACCTCGTAATTTTTCAGAAGGAGACCTAGTCTTACTATACGATCAAGCAAATGATAAGCTAGGCACTGGAAAATTCGTACCTATGTGGCATGGTCCTTATGTTGTTAAGCAAAAGCTGGCAAAAGGGGCCTATGAATTGGTAGATTTTGACGGTGTGTCTTTAGGTAAACCCCGAAATGGTCTTTATCTGAATAGATATTATGCTTAAACCTAGGTGTGGAGATTTTAGTTAGATTAGTTTTCTTTCTAGCTGGTGTGTTTTAGATTAGAAAAGTGTGCTTAGTTTAAAGAGTGTTTTTGTCATTATTCCTGCTTATCTTGATTTTACTCTTGATATTGCAGATGTCAACGTCTCTTCAAACATACATTGGTTTTGCTGATGGTGCTTGTCATAATACACAAAAAATTTCTTCCGCAGCTTGGGTTATCTATTCACCCTCTGATGAGTTGGTATCTATGCATGGGGTAAGCTTTGGTCAAACAACGAACAACATTGCAGAGTATAGTGCAGTGATTGAGTTATTATCTGAATCCATCTCATTTGGGATTCAGAGTTTGATTGTGAGGTTAGATTATGAATTCGTTGTATTACAACTTAATAGAGTTTACGCCATTAGAAATCTAGTGTTATTAAGATTATTTTTGAGAGTTCGTCTCTTGGAACGTGAATTTGACTATATTGAATATCAACATATTCCAAGATATTTAAATACATTAGCAGATGCAATTGCTTCTCGAATGTTAAGTAGACATTTTCAATAATCAAACAGTAAATTTAAAAACATTCCATAACATGTTTTACAAGATAGCCAGTAATAGTGATATAGCATAGCATAGAAGTGTGTCAAATATACATCATCTTCGATCATAGGTTGAAAAACACCTTATGATCGGAAAAAATGATAGTACAAAAAGCAAAAATGTCATATGAGTCTACAAAAGGCGATCATCCTATCACTAGTGATGATCACGATAAGAAACCACTACTCGGGCCACCCTACAAAGGAACCTCCTGAAAGGTCTTGGGACCCCAATCACATAGCACTATAACCTAAGAGGAATTTCATCTATGCTAGTCTCTGGAATGTCTACCGACAAACGCTCTAGATGGTTTTCCAATTTGGCCAGGGTCTCTGTAGATTCATCCTGTGGGGCTAGTATTGCTGTAGCTGGGTGTTTCCTCTCATAGGGCCGGAGAGTGGTTGGTCGTTGTGGACCCACATCTGCATTTGAAACTTTTTACTATCATTTTTGGGACGATTTAAAAACAAAAAAAATTAGAAAATGTTGAAAATGATTTTACCTGAGTCATCCCATTGCTCTCCTGGTGGAAGAGCCATGTCTGGGTCACCACGATAATCCATCCCAGCATAAGGAAAATCCTAAATCACGAAAACTTGGTTCTCCAACCAATGAAAATACTCAGGAGGAAATCGAACAACCTCTGAACCCTCCTCAGGATGACGGGCCATAACTGCAACCCAATGCATCAGCTTGGGCTCTCAGGGAAGTCCAGCTCCAGCAGAAAGATGTTGTGGGACCAACATCGGGACCCTCTCTAGACCAAAGTTCACAACTAAGAAACCATATCCAAAGTTTTTTAGTTGTTCGTTCTTTGCTCTAGTCAGTTGGCCTTTTACATTAACCAATGCAGCTTCACATCAGTTGAAGATGGTGCCTCAATAACAGTCTACTACCATCTGCATTTGGGATCCAGTGGCCATATGCAGTGTTGCGCTTCCGCAGAGTCTGGTGACAGTAAATGCAATCACTTTGAGTTCAGGACAAGAGATGGTTTTGAAATCAATCCCTTTTTCCTTGGTTTGGTTGTTACAAAACTCTAGCCAGAGACTATTGACAGATTGGCCACCTGGCCTAGTCCCGAATAGAGTCAATTGTTCACCTCTCTTGGGCAAACCAGTCAAAAAGTAAATGTCCTCTGGCTCCATTTCGAGCTGGTGACCACCAATAATGAAACATTGGTCCTGTATATTCCATCTATCCACCAGCCACTGCAAAACGTCTACTTGGGTCCTCATGCCAGGTATGGCCCAGAATTTAAATAACCCACATGCCTTCAATGCATCTATTGAAGGTTGATGATTAATTGTGGCAAGGTCCACATCTTCGTGCTCCCATTCCTGCCAACTAAGCATGGTGTATATCCTACATTGAAAGAAAAGGCGGATTAGAACATTTTAATTCAAAGTTTTTGGGTGGAAATTGAAGAATTTGAAATTGTAAAACCTATGTCGTGGGGACCGCACTCTCTAGTTAAGGACAGTGCGTAGGTCCGCACTCTGCCCAAACAGTAGGTGCGGGATCCTAGCTCTTTCCTATGTAGGAAAAAGTCGGGGTCCACAGGTTTCGCATGCTGTGCCTGCGGACCCCCGAATTACCTGGAGGTGACGGTTTTCAATTCCAACAGACGGATTTTCCGCAATCTTCATGGGAATTTTCTTACCCAAAAGCTCTCTTTTCTCACTTTGAAGTCAAATGGTAAAAATGAATTTACAAAAGCCCTTTTTATAAGTTTTTTTGAATAAATGAATTTTTAATTTGTTTATTTTTTACTTTAAAAATGTAACTTTTTGATGCATTTTTATTTATTTTAAACAAGTATGAGTAATGTTTGAGTTTTTGTGCAGAATATCAGATTTTTAAGGAAAAATTGATCATTTTCAACAAAAAACATTAGAGTCATATTTAAGCTCTTTTCTGACTCCTAAAATATGAAAAGATTGCCGATTTTTTCTTTTTAAGCTCATTAAAACGGAATTAAAAATATGGTCCACTTACAACTCTTTTCTAACCATATAAACATGAAAAGATTGCCGGATTTTTGTCGTTTCAAATTCGATATTGGTTATAAAACGACGTGTCGTTGATCGTTTTTTTATTTTTTTAGATCAGAGACACTAATTATGAAAAGTACTCCTTGATCGTAATGGTCAAGTGGTTCTCTCAAGTATTATTTTATACTTTTTCGGACTTGGGAGACACAAATTTACGAAAAAGGACAACCATGGAGTTTTCTTAAGTTTTTCTTCTGACTCCCTAAAATTGAAAAACGCTGAGTTTCTCCTATACTGGACTCGTTAAAATTTAACAGTAAAGGACCTGTTCAATTATAAATAGTAACGGACCACTCCTTCTTAGGGTTTGAATTTAAACTAAGTTGGACTCATCTGAAGGATGAGCTTATAACCAAGCAAATGTTATCCTCCTCAAGCTTGTTAAAAAATAAAGAGGTACTTGCCAGAAATGGTGGGGGAAAAGAGAGGAAAATGAACCTGTTTTTTATACTTTGTGTCTCAGAAAAGCATTCAACCACTCTTGAACACGACACTTTTTGTTCACCTGGGTTGGGAAATCCTTTGCCTAACAGTTAATCAAACCATATTGAAAGTATTCAGCCGGTTTTTGGGTATTAGCTTTGGGTCAATTGTCACCAAAGCATCTGCAGTGCCGTTATGTGTTCAAGAGGTCAGTGTAAATAAACCATTCATCTGCAAAATATCTGTCATCCATCTTGACCATCTCTAAGTTAGTCCTTGCAAACATATTTATTCAAACTTGATCTATGATTTCGTGTTGTGGGCTTGCCTACGATGGATCGCTTTCTATCGACTTCAGCTCATTATCTAGAAAGATGATCTAGAAATCATCAGTACCTTGGAATCTGCATGCCTCAATGGCAGGTTTCTCGCCTTCGACGACAAGTTGCATCATTGACCTTCGATCAAAGGATTCCGTGACATGTTCGACATCAACACATCTATTCACATTTCATGGATTGTACTGAGTACTTTGAGAGCCATTGACATTACTAGTGGTTTCTCTCACACTTGTTAATAGTTTACATCATTGACTGGTAATCAAGTGGTTTCTACCATGTTCGACTTCGACACATTCATTCACATGGATAGAATCGTACTATTTCGAGAAGTAGAAATCAAAACCCTGGATCTAGTTTCCACCATCTAGGTTGTGAGGAATTTTGTTATTCATTGTATAGTGGACTATTCATAAACAGATGGTTGCACCCATACTGTGTCTACATATGTCTATACTTGTGATGAGTATGGGAATGCCTACCTCAGCGATGATATGATCACATATATATATTTTGTATTGAATGTTTTTACAGGTTCCAACCAGGCTCTCCACAAGATGATCCTCGAAATGATAAAGTACTTCACTCTTCTTAGATGACAAATACTATCTATTACAAACTTCGCACTTTAGGGGGCAATCTGTTGCACAAAATATTGTCACCATGACATCATAAATCAGTGTGAGTCTATCACCAATCATACTTTCCTCCTATGCAAGTCTTAAACCTCAGCTCTTCATGTCAAGCCTTGAAAAATGAGAGAAATTCCTTGAAAATCTCTAAAACTCTAGTTTCACACTTTCTCTTAGCATTACCTGTGGTCTCGCACTCCCTGGTCATGTTCCCTGCAGACCTGCCCGCTCTGTTTCTGTGTAATGGGTGCGGACCCCTGTAAAAGTCAAAAAGGCGCAATTACATTCTTAAAAACTGACTTTGGGTTATTTCTGGAAGCTTCTAGAGGGAATATTGAGGTGGAAAGTTCGCTCCTTGGTGGTTCATGCATCCCATAACTAAAGGAGCTAACCCCTTGATGTGAGGAGCTTATCCCTTTGAAGGAGGACTCTATCCCTTCATAGGTGGACCTGGTAACTTCCTTCCTCTGCACTATAAAATGAGGCATTGGGCTGGTTACTAAGGAGGTTGAAAGCTGAATATTTTGGAGGGTAAATGCTGTTGGAATTTAGACTTCCTAATTGAGCTTGAGAGGAGAGATTACATACCTTTTGATCTCATTGGGAAGAGCGTGAAGCTTGTCAAAGTAGAGGAGATTCTTGCTTGGACCTTGGGAAGAGCTTGTACAACATCAAGGCACCAAGGTTGTAAAGTTCTTCTTTATTTAAAGTTAATACAATCAAGTTTATTTTTCTCAATAAGCTGTCTCTTATGGTTTATTTCATGGATTCCTTGATCACCATGATGAATATGATTTATTATATTGGTTATGCAGGTGTTATTTGATGTGTGCTTGTTTGTGTTTGCAGATAGCCTTAAGGTACCCTTTCAAGTCCGGTGTATGGCATCGGTGCTTTCCCCTTCACATTTCGTTTAACAAACAAAACTGTGAAATACATTAAAAATGATGCTTTGGTGGATCTCAAGAGCCATGTAATATGGCTTATAATATTCATCGGGTCCGGTCCATCAGATCGCATGTATGCATGTACCATAACCCCGCTCCGTTAGGCTGCTCTAATTGCGATATTGCAATCGCTCATTGCAATAACCCCTAGGTTGTTATAAGAGCTTCTACAATCCCCGATAGCGATCCGGCGATGTAATATGGGTTGTCGATCTGCGTGCTTGATCAACGGTCTAGATTAACTCCATCAATCACCATCGCAACTTTCATTAGCCCTACGCTGATAACTGCTGATCACTGTCACATCTCGTATGTGTATCCTAAGGATCCCTGCCAAAGGTCACTGCTGATTGTGATCTGCCACTCAGATATAGACTGTTGATTGGCCAGATCTGACAGCTACTGTGCATCACTTATTCCACCTCCATTACTCTATTTTTTTTCTGATTTCAAGGGTTTTTGCCTCCCAATAGTGGTTTGAAAGGCTTCCTTATGCGATTTTTCCTTGGTCTTTTGGCACAATTTCTTTAAGTTTTGAAGGCAGAGAGTGTTTCTTGGATCCATTTGTATCACGCCTTCCCACTGGAAAGGCTTTTGGACCACCAAAATTTAGTTTTCAAGCATTGTTTAAGTGAGGATACAGCTCCCTCACATGGCCAATATCTATCCATTTTGCACTACTAGTTTTTGAACCTTTGAGTCCAATTCTAAGGAACTCCACATCCCCTCTGTGCATTGTCCTCACCTTCTTGTCTAGAACTGTATCTTCCTGTAGCTCATTGAGGTATTTAGGCAATAGATCATTAATGGAAGGCAATTGACTTTACTCTTCGGGATCTTCAATTAATGAAGGTTCAAACAGTCTTTAATTTTCTGCATTTACTACTAAATAGATATGCATGTATGCTGGAAGATCAAGGCGGAAATCATTCTCACCAATTTTCTCAAGTACCTTAAAAGGCCCATACCTTATTGGCTACAGCTTCTATCCTTCACCTTACCTTCTATCTGTTGGGTCCCTATAATACTTGTGATTACCCCATTACTATTATAGTTATACCCCTTATTTATATTGTTGTGCCCCTATTACCCCCATATTGTTATTTTTGTGCCCCATAGAATCCCTCTATTGTTATTTTTGTGGCTTTATATTATTATTGTTAGGTCGGCTGGATTATATTGTGACTCCTTAGACTCCTATATATAGAAAGGAGGTTTTGTCATTTGAATCATCCAAGAATTGTTCATTTATGTAATGTAAAGGAGGTTTCCCCCTCGAAGAGGCTGAATTCTAGGGCGTTGATCTATCTTTTCTATCTTTTCTTGAGCTGGTTTCATAACATTTGGTATCAGAGCTTTGGATTCTAGGGTTTCACTGCTCCAAATAGGTCATCGTGGAATTTTTGCTATAACTTTTTTTCTGTGACGTTTCAGAAGTCGCAAAAAAAACCCATTTGAGAAGAAATTGCGCTGAACCTTGGGTCCAAATTTCAGATCTTTTTGCGTGATATTTTCGGACATATGATCTGAGGACGTTGGTATTTTTGCAAACTCCTGAATTACATTCAAAAAAAGTGACCTGGGGAAAATTGTCATAACTTTCTCTCTGGGAATCAGATTGAAATTTCATAAGAAGGTACAGAAAGAGGACGGACTGTAGTTTCTTGTATATTGTTTTCAGAACCAAATATCAAAAAGTGTACACGTGGCACTTCATACAACCTCGCTTGTCTAGAAAGGTCTATAATCAGGTCATCTTGGGAGATTGTGCATAACTCTTTCTTGGAGAATCCAATTTGGATCAGACTAGTGGCATTGGAAAGAGGACATAGAGAGCTACTACAGATCACAAATCTAGAACTAGATGATTGGAAAGTACAGAGATACATCAGAGGCAATATCGAGCTCCTACAAAGTGAAAAAAGGTGTGTAGATTTTTTTAAATTTTTGCTTAAGCTTGGTTTGAAAATTTATTTTGAAGGAATTCAAAGGGAATAGTAAAGAATTATTATCAGTAACTGATGCCCCGAGGAAAGAAATTGCAAACATCTAGTAAGGAACCTGAAAGCTCTAGCATGACTCATGAAGAAGAGGAAGAAATGCTACATGATATATCAAAATTACAAGAACAAGTGCAACAAATGTCACGCTCACAAAAGTTAACAGATGCTAAGATAAATGGCGTGGAAGCTAAGATAAATGGCGTGGAAGCTAATATGAATGGCATGGAAGCTAAGATGGACAATTTGAAGATATATTTAAACACAAATTTGAAGACAGGCATGGCAGATTTGAAGACAGATTTGACAAATTTTCTACAAGAAATACTTACTAATGGTGAAAAGGTAGTAAAGGAAACTCATGATGAGAACAAAAGAAATGTTAATCATGATTCCGTAGACGCTAATGTTGGATCGAAGAATCACCATATTCCAAAAATCGATATGAGGAAGTTTGATGGCAAGGATCCCGCCACATGGATATTACAAATGGAGCAATTCTTCGATCTCAATAATGTGCAAAACGCACAGAAGGTACGTATGGCAACTGTATATTTGGAACCAAATTAGTTTGTATGGTATCAATGGCTTTGTTCTCGTAAACAATTTATCACTTGGGCAATTTTTACGAAAGAATTGATAGCACATTATGAGGATACAAAAAGCAACACTTTTTTTAGCCAATTGATAAGTCTCAAACAAAAGGGTTCAATAATGGAGCACATTGAGGAGTTCCAAAAATTGAACATAAGGGTAAAAGATATTCTAGAGGAGCATAGGATTGATGTGTTCATAGGGTCTTTAAAGGATAATATCCAACATGATGTTCGCCTTTGGGAACCTGATTCATTAGAGAAGGCATTCAGGTTAGCAAGAAAAATGGAAAGCAAAATTATGGCAACTACGAAGCATACCACTCACAACTATAAAGACGGAAGTGTTGTTGCCCCTAGTCTTCCACAACCTACAAGGTTGAAACCACAACAATTGGAAGAAAAAAGAGCAAAAGGGCTTTGTTACAATTGTGATAGCAAATACACAAAAGGTCATAAGTGTGCTGAGAAGAAATTATTCTACATAGATTGTGAAGAGGAAGAAGAAAAGGAGCAAGAAAGGTCAAAAGAAGAGGATATATTCCAGGAACAAAGCCTAGATGAAGAAAAAATAAATCCAACCATATCTTGTAATGCATTGGCGGGAATTACCACTCCTCAAACCATCAAGATAGAAGGACAAATCAAGAAGAAAAAGGTAATAGTGTTGATTGATTCAGGAAGCACCCAAAATTTTATTCATTGTAGGGTAGCAAAAGAATTGAATTGCTTCCTATATCCAGCACCAGAGTGTCAAGTGATGATTGCAAATGGAGGAACAATAAATTGCTCTGGAAGGTGCCATAATATCAAGCTATCCATGGGAGAATATGTATTGACTAACCCAATGCTTTCCATTCCAATGGGAGGTGCCAATGTTGTACTAGGAGTCCAATGGCTACAATCCTTGGGTATAATAGCTTTTAATTTTCAAGAACTTTTCATCAAATTTTCTACAGAAGGAAAGGAAGTTGAATTAAGGGGTATTGCAGGGAAACCAGGAAAGGTAATCAGCTCTAATGGCATGACTAAGCTTCTAAAAAAGGAGCAAAGAGGTGTAATTGCACAATTATGTTCGCTAGATGTTTCCACATTGGAATCATCTATTTCTCCAGATCTCCAAAAAGTCTTGGACAATCATTCCAAGGTATTTGAGACTCCCAAAGGTCTCCCACCTATGCATGATCATGATCATGCTATTCATCTGATTCCAGGAAGTGTTCCTCCAAACATCAGGCCGTACAGATATCCCTATGTCCAAAAAAGTGAAATTGAACGTATGGTTGCAGAAATGCTACAGGTTGGTATAATTCAATCGAGTCAAAGTTCTTTCTCAGCTCGAGTAGTATTGGTGCACAAGAAGGATGGATCATTGCGCATGTGTCCGGATTATAGGGAGCTCAACAAGCTCACTATTAAAGATAAGTTCCCCATTCCTGTCATTGATGAATTACTGGATGAATTGCGTGGATCAATTTACTTCACCAAGTTGGATCTTCGTTCGGGATATCATCAAATCAGAATGAAGATTGAAGACATTCTAAAAACGACATTTAGAACTCATGAGGGTCATTATGAATTTTTGGTCATGCCTTTTGGCCTTACCAATGCACCTTCAACATTTCAAGGTTTGATGAATTCAATTTTCAAACCATTCCTTAGAAAATTTGTGTTAGTGTTTTTTGATGATACACTAATCTACAGCAAGTCTTGGAAGGATCATGTTGAACATGTTGACAGGGTGCTACAACTATTGGAGGAGAAACAATTATATGAAAAAAGATCCAAATGTTTCTTTGGAGTCCAGGAGGTGGAATATTTGGGTCATATTGTATCTCATGAAGGAGTTAAGGTAGACCCTAGCAAAATTAAAGCCATTAAGGAATGGAAAATCCCCACATCCATAAAGCATCTGCGAGGATTTCTTGGGTTGATAGGGTATTATCGCAAGTTTGTTAAGAATTATGGGAGAATAGCAGCACCTCTAACAACATTATTGAAGAAAGATTCATTTTCATGGACTCCGGAAGCAACAAAGGCCTTTGAACATCTTAAAGAGGCAATGTGCCAAGCACCGGTCTTAGCTACACCGGACTTCACAAAAACCTTTATTGTGGAATGTGATGCTTCAGGAAATGGAATTGGTGTTGTTCTAATGCAAGATGAAAGACCCATTGCTTTTGAAAGTCGTCCAATCAAGGGAAAGTTTTTAAGAAAAGCTATTTATGAGAAGGAAATGTTGGCAATACTCCATGCACTTAAGAAATGGCGACCCTACCTAATGGGAAGACACTTCAAGGTAAAAACGGATCATGATAGCCTTAAATACTTTTTAGAACAAAGATTATCCTCTGAAGAGCAACAAAAGTGGGTCACAAAGATGTTGGGTTATGACTTTGAAATCATCTACAAAAAAGGGAAGCAAAATGTGGTGGCAGATGCACTCTCAAGAAAGGATGAGGATGTGGAAGCATTGTTGTGTGCCATTTCTATTATCCAACCAGATTGGATAAACGAAGCAAGGGAGGAATGGAAGAATGATGAAGAAGTGTGGGCACTTATTCGAAAGCTACAACAAGATTCCAGTACTTCTGATACATTTAGCTGGAAAAATGATTCGTTATGGTACAAAGATCGCTTATACCTCTGTAAGAATTCCCAGCTAAAACAAAAGATTCTTATGGAATTGCACACTTCTCCCTTAGGAGGGCACTCAGGATTTTTAAAAACTTACCACAGGGTTAAGAAGGAATTTTTTTGGGATGGCCTTAAATCAGATATTCAAAAGTTTGTGGCGGAATTTTTGGTTTGAAAATAAAGTTGAAACAAAAATGACCCCATTTATGACACTTTATGGGTATCAACCACCATCCATCACATCATATTTAAGAGAAAATTCTAAGGTTCAGGCAGTGGAACATCACACCGAACATCAACAACAAGTCCTCCAACTCTTAAAGGATAACCTCGTGTTGGCACAAAATAGAATGAAACAACAGGCAGATCAACATCGCAGTGAAAGAAGTTTTGATGTAGGTGATTGGGTATTCCTACGGCTACAACCATATAAGCAAATGTCCCTAAAGCAAGCTAAGAAGGATAATAAAGTATCACCAAAGTATTATGGTCCGTACAAGGTGTTGCAAAAGATTGGTACTATGGCATACAAATTGGAGCTTCCTGCAGCTTCTCGATTGCACCCAATTTTCCATGTGTCATGTTTAAAGAAAGTTATAGGCGACAAGCTCCCAATTCAAACAATATTGCCAGAACTTGACAAGGAATGAAAAATTATATTGGAACCGGAAGCAGTCACAGAAACAAGAACTCGACAACTACGAAATCGATCAATTTCAGAGTATCTTATCAAGTGGAAGAACTTATCCACTAAAGATTCCACATGGGAGGATGAGAATTTTATGCAGAAGTATCCATAATTACTCAAGCGTTGAGGACAACACTTTTTTGAAGGAGAGGGGCATGTTGGGTCCCTATAATACTTGTGATTACCCCATTACTATTATAGTTATACCCCTTATTTATATTGTTGTGCCCCTATTACCCCCATATTGTTATTTATGTGCCCCATAGAAACCCTCTATTGTTATTTTTGTGGCTTTATATTATTATTGTTAGGTCGACTGGATTATATTGTGACTCCTTAGACTCCTATCTATAGAAAGGAGGTTTTGTCATTTGAATCATCCAAGAATTGTTCATTTATGTAATGTAAAGGAGGTTGCCCCCTCAAAGAGGCTGAATTCTAAGGCGTTGATCTATCTTTTCTATCTTTTCTTGAGCTGGTTTCATAACACTATCCTTGTTGATATACAGCCAAAATTGATCGCCAACTTGGAAGCTGTGCTCCACCCAGTGTTTATCATGCCTTGCCTTGTGTTTGGCTTGGCTCTTTTCCAGTTGTTCTTGCACTGCTTGGTGAATTTCTTGGATCTGTTCAATGAATCTGGTTGCTTTGTCCACATCACTGTGTCCAGCAACTGCTATTTCTTCTTCAAAGACAAAATCCAAGGGAGACCTTGGTATGAAACCAAAACAAGTCACAAAAGGAGATCTCCGTGTAGAAAATTTTTTATCACAGTTGTAAGCATGTTGCACATAACATAAGTGTTCATCCCAAAGCTTGGGATGCTTGCTGCAATAACCCCTGAGCAACTGGATCACTGTCCTATTGACTACCTCTGTTTGGCCATCTGTCTGTGGATGAAAGGTTGTGCTTTTCTTCATTCTGGTGTCCATTAATTCCCACAGACTTGACAAAAACTTCCCAACAAATCGGGAGTCTCGATCAGATACTATGGAAGTGGGTAACCCAAAATGCACCCAGACATGCTGAAAGAACAATTTCATTGTTTGTTCAACTATAATCTGCTTATTACAGGGTATTAAAATACACATTTTGTTGAATCTGTCCACAATGACATATAAATAGTCATGTCCCTTTCTAGATTTTGGCAATCCCCCAACAAAGTCCATGGAGACACTTTCCCAAGGTCGGGAAGGCACTGGAAGTGGAGTGTACAAGCCTAGTTTTCTATTGTTGGGCTTGCTTTTAGCACACATGTTACACCCTCTTACATATCTAAAAACTGTTTCATGCATTTTTGGCCAATAACAATATCTTTGCAGCTATGCAACTATTTTACTTACACCAGAATGACCTAATATCAGGGAAGTATGTGCCTCCCTAATTATGTTAATTCTCTTTGTTTTTGGAATGCATATATTTCCCAAATGATACAAGAGTCGGTCGTTAACATAGTAATCTAATTCTTGTACCTTCTTGCCATTACTTAAAGCTGCATATACATCTTTAAAGTCTATATCTTGAGCATATCTTTCAATGTAGCTCTCATGCATTACTGAGTTATGCTTAAGTATAATAGATGAATTTATGATTGGTCTGGACAACATATATGCAACTTTATTGTGTATGCCCTTTTTATATTTGATGACTAAATGAAACTGTTGTAGGAAACCCATCCACCTATAGCGTCTTGACTACTGCAGTTTAGTTTGTGAGTGCAAGTAGTGAAGTGGCGGATGATCAGTATGTATTATGGTTTCTTTGCCCATTAAGTAATGTTTCCACTTCTTCACACTCTGAACTAATGCATACAGTTCTTTATCATATGTAGGATAATTAACTACTACAGAATTAAAAGTCTCAGAATGGTAGCATATGGGTTTACCATGTTGAATCAACACTGCTCCCATGGCATAATAACTGGCATTTGTTTCGATCGCAAATGGTTGTTGAAGATTTGGCAATGCTAGTATTGGTGTTGTACTAAGTTTTTCTTTCAAGGTGTCAAAGGCTTTCTGCTATTTGCCTCCCCACTGAAACACCTTGTTCAATCCTGTCAAAGCATGTAAGGGAGTTGCAATTAAGGAAAAGTTAGCAATAAACTTTCTCCAATATTGTGCTGCCCCTAGGAGCTTCTAACTTCGGTAGCAGACTTGGGTTTAGGCTAGTTTACAAATGACTGCAACCTTAGAGGGATCTATCTTCAGTTCACCACCCCCTACAATTTGACCCAAATAATTCAAAGATGTTTTACCAAATTCACACTTCGATAATTTAACATAAAGATTTTTTTTTTTCAAAACATCTAGAGGCTACTTTACGTGCTTCAAATGTTCTTCTCATGTTTTACTGAATACAAGAATTTCATCTAGATATACAATTACAAAATCATCAATAAAAGGCCTAAGTACATCATTCATTACTCTCATGAAATTGGTAGACACATTAGTTAAGACAAAAGGCATTACTAGCCATTCATACAACCCTTGCTTTGTTTTGAAAGCAATCTTCCATGCATCTTGCTCCACTACTCTGACCTGATGGTAACCACTACGTAGGTCCAACTTGGAAAAGTAAACAGGCTCTTTCAGCTGATCCAATAGATCATCAATGCGAGGAAGGGGATAACGATTCTTGATTGTTATTTTATTCAGTGCTCGGTAATCAATGCACTTCCTCCATGAACCATCCTTCTTTCTTACCAACACTATTGGGGATCTACATGGCGATGTGCTTGGTTTTATGAACCCTTTCTCGAGTAGCTCATGTACTTGCTTTTTGATTTCTGCATTCTCTAAAGTAGATAACCTGTATATTCCAATGTTAGGCAATGGAGAATATTGCTGCAAATTAATATCATGTACAATTTCCCTTTTTGGTGGCAGACCTTTAGGTTGTTGAAATAAGATATCATATTCTAAAACAACTCTTTCTAAATTAGCCTTTTGTTTAGCATCATAGCCCTAAAATACATTGGTTTTTTTAGGTTTCTTTTCCTTTACAACCATCAGTAAAAATTGCTTGCATGAATTTACAATCCTTTTCATTTGCCCTAAGTTTATGAGAGTATAATTATTTTTGAGTTTGTGAGCTCTTACAGTATGTTCTATTCCATCTTTAACAAGTTGATACTTATTTTCATCTCTATAGAAGATGGCTCTTCTATCAACAAGTAAGGACTTCCTAAAATAATTCCACATATATCCAAGGGAATTACATCTAACTCAACCTCATCTACAAATGTTGAACCAATGGAAAACCTAAGTTTACATTGTCTAGTCACTTGTAGCTTTGCTTTATCACATAACCAACCCAATGAATATGGCTTCTTGTGAGGTGTGGTTAGTAATCCCATCTTCTTTACAATTGCTTCATAAATTAAGTTTACTTGTGAGCCACTATCAAACAAAGTATCAACCTTTTGATGTTTGGAAATAACACTAATATGAAAAAGCTCATGTCTTCTTCTCTCATTTTCTTCACTATCAATAGTTTGGGCAGAATTACTAGTAGATGCTTCAGAATTTTTACCTTGTATACCTATGGCTGTGATGGTTGTTTCATCACTTGAGTCTGACCCCAAATCTTTTTGAAGAGCAGCAGCAGCCTTCTTCTTCATGCCATCGAACTTCTTGGGTTTCAGCTCCGGATGCAAAGACCAAAAATGTTCATCATCATGTCCATCCTTCTTGCAGTGAGTGCATGAAGGTTTAGCCTTTTTTACAGCATTTGCCTTCCTCTCTGTCCATTTCTGCTTCCTCTTTTCCTTGTTTTTGCTTGGAGTGTGTTTTGATGATCCTCCAATCTTTGGGTTCACATTCTTGCCTCTAGCCTCTAGACGGGTAGCCTGAATAGATGCCTCATCTATGCTAGTAGGGTTAAACATGAGAATGGTGTGCCTAAAATAACTATGTAGACCACCTATATACTTCAGCAAAGTTTCAGGTGAGTCTAAAGAAATTCCTAGAATCAAAGTTCTTTTTCTAAATTCTTGGGTGTAGCTTTGTACACTCTGCCCTTTTGATGGGCGAAGAGTTTGCCAACTCATCATAGCTTGTTGCATATAAGCTAGTGGATAGAATTGTTTTTTAGTTGCAGAAACAAATTCACTCCAGACAGAAAGAGTTTTACCATGCTTCTTCAAGTCAACTTGTGTCCTGCCTTCCCACCATACCAAGGCAGTTCCTCCAAGGTGTAGGCTGGCCAGCTAAATTTTACTTATGTCTGAATCAATTCTTTTCACCCTACAATACACATCAATATGTATAATCCAGTTATCTAGCTTCTATGCATTTAACTCTCCATCATATATTGGAAAATCAAATTTAACATCTAATTTAATCAAAGATGTTTTCTTCTTTTTATTTTCAGGGCTATCAGGAGGTGTGGGCAGAGGAACCTATTTTCCTTTCCCTTTGCCTTCAAAATGGCCATCTATAAGAGATTCTTCGGTTCCTTTTTCTTTTTTGGAAGTGGAAGAATCTTCACTTCGACCTTTCATAAATTATCTATACATTTCTTCTACCATGGATCTCATGGTCATGAAACTGTCCATCAACTGAGAGTTTGATTCCAAGGGAGTTTCTTCTGCCATTTTCCTCCTAGGATAGACTCTACAAATTTCTGGGTTAGTTTCAACCAGTTCTCCTTCCTAATTTAAGCTTTGACCTTGTTATCAGTCACTAACAATCTAGCACAAGCTTCTCTAACCTTAGCAACCTAAAGCTCTAATACCACTTGATCTGATAATGAGATCTAAGACAACAATAAGGTATTATAGACTTAGTGCATGGAATTGTCTATGTCATTTTAAGCAATGGATCGATAAGATTGTGAAATGCATAGACAATGAAGTAGTAAACAAAATAAACATAATATGCAAAACATGACACATGACACAACAAATTTAATGACGAGTTCACCCAATACTCCTAGGCTACATCTCCTGGACCAGCTTTCAGTGGTGGCCTCTCTATTATGTCTTCAAGCAGAGTTCTTTTACAACAGTGAGCTCAATTTGAGCCTCACACACAACATAATACAATAGCAGAGATTTACTTGAACCTCTCAAGTTTCTATGAGTACACAGACTCCCTCAATGCTCTTTGTCTCTGTCCTAACTCTGTCTTAGCATTTGCCTGCAATACCGCCTTCGTTCTGTTTTCCCTCTATATGTGGCTTTAAAGCCAATGTGTGTTGTGTTTCTCCTTCTCAACTTTCTGTCTCTCAGGCCTCTGTCCACTCGAATCCCTCTTTCAGCGTTACATAATCATGGCATAACGCCCAAAGGGGAGGTGGCCACCTATTCGGCATCATAAGAGTGCCTCGATCCCTTGAATTCTTTTAGGATTACAAACGCAGTCATTTTCTGCTTAACATAGGAAATTGTCTGCATAACTGTGAAATGCCGCCAAAACATAATTCATTTTCGGACTTCAAAAGTCTTGAAACATGGTTTATTCCCCTATCAGGTCTGCTCTCCATCGTATCGTAAGTTGCTTCAGCCTCGCTCCGAGGTTCCCCTTGTATTTTTGAAATATGTTAAAAATAGCGAAATGCATTAAAATGACCTTTCTTTCGGACTTGAAATTATATCAGATAGCCTTAAGGTACCCTTTCAAGTCTGGAATATCACATCGGCGCTTTCCCATTTGCATTTCATTTAACAAACTAAACTATGAAATACATTAAAAATGATGCTTTGGCGGATCTCAAGATCCATGTAATATGGCTTATAATATTCATTGAGTCCAGTCCATTGGATCGCATGAATACATGTACCATAACCTTGCTCCATTAGGTTGCTTCGATTGTGATATCGCAATCACTCATCACAATATCCCTTGGGCTATTGTAAGCGCTTATGCAATCCTCGATAGCGATCTGCCTATGTAATATGGGCCATCGATTTGCATGCTTGATCAATGGTCTAGATAAACTCGGCCAATCATCATCGCAACTTTCATTAGCTTTGTGCCAATAACCGTTGATCGCTGTCGTATCTCCTATGTGGATCTTGCCAATCCCTGTCGAAGGTCACCACCGATTGCGATCAGCCTCTTAGATCTGGACCGTTGATCGGCCAGATCTGACGGCTATTGTGCATCACTTATTCCGCCTCCATTACTCTATTTGTTTCACTGATTTCACGGGTTTTTGCCTCCCGATAGTGGTTTGAAAGGCTTCCTTATGCGATTTTTCCTTGGTTTTTGGCATGATTTCTTTAAGTTTTGAAGATAGAGAGTGTTTCTTGGATCCATTTGGATCATTCAGACTTGCAGATTAAGTAAGATCCTAATTTCCAAATTTGAAATGAAAGAACTAATGTTATTCACTCTTGCAAGAAAGAAAAAGGAATGAAGGGAATCGCCTAGGTGGTGCTTCTGTCATGGAATCCAAGCTAAGGGGTCAACCTACTCCTAAACTAATTTATGCTATCATTGTAGGTCAAAACTGGGTCAAAACAAGCTGCTACAGGTGTGCTACAAGATGTTGCTACATGATTCTTGTAATGCTATAGGAAGTTGGCCGAGAGGGTTTGGAGGGTAAGGATGATGGGATGAAGTGATGGAAATTTGAATGAAGGTTGTGGGGAATGTAGGGAAGGTGACCAACACCCCTAACCAAGCCCAACACTTCAGGAAGGCCGGATTTGGGCTAAGAGGGCTACTTATAGTGACCAAAAAAATAGAGATCAAGAACATGGGTTGGAATTCATCAGAAGAGAGTGGAGAAGTCCTAGATGGAGTTGGTGAAAAGATTCCTTGCCTCCATATCCATCCACCCTGCAACATCACATGCACCTATTCCTCTTTTCATTTGAAAAATATTACAGTTAATGGTGGAAAAGATGAATTGAATTTGGAAACTATCTAATGAATGCTAAAACTTGATCTATGCAATGAACTACTTATTGAGCTACATAAATAATATGTGAAGGAAGATACCAAATGTAAACATTTCTAAGAAATCATAAACAAACTATGTAACTAATGCTAAGAACTTGATCTATGCAATGAATTAACTTCTAAGCTACAACAATCACATGTGAAGCGAGATAACAAATGTAAAATTTTCCAATAAATCGTAGACAATAAATCACACATTGTTTTTGGGTTGTGATGGTGGAGTCCTCTAATCATGCTCCCATAAGAGAGGTGATATAGGGATCACAATCATATAATTTTTGAGGAATTATACTCTAATAAATTGCAACAACTAACCAAAATTCTATGCTAAAAAAAATATAAATAAACTCTACTGAAATGCAGCAACTAATCAACATTCTAGGCTAAGAGAAATAGAAATACACAAGAGGGACCTAGGTTGCTAGGGTTGGCCCCAAACCCAAGAGCTTCAACACTCTAAACTAACTTAGTGATAAAACTTTGAATCCTAATGAGTTCCTTAGCATGTTTATTTCTACAAAAGGGTAGCTAACAAGAGATCCCTATAAAATAGGGATGTTTGTCTCCCTAACTCGAGAATAGGTAGATCTAGATCTTCCTTGACTTTCACTGGCTTGGCTGCCAATGACCTCGAGTTGATGAGAGATAGAGTGGTGATATTTTGTTAATTTGAGGAGTTAAGGAGGTGGAAAAACTCCTATAATCTCTCTTTGTTGTTTACTCCGAGCTCCTGCACTCAAATTATCTCAAAATTTCTCCAATTCCTACATTTAACACACATTAGGCCACATGACATAGAAACACATATTTTACTCCTCACACTAAGCATAATATAACAAAATTTGTAGATAAATGTGAGAAAAAGATAATTTAATAAGTTGGAGGATGGCATTGTGACCCTTATGATATACCTATTGATGAGCCCCATCACCTATCATGACCTAAGAAAACCCCATACTTGTCAAGAGTTTATAACAGACTCGTTGGTTAAGTTTACATTAGAATCACAACAAAAACAAATACCCGAGCTGTTACACAATATTTTTTCACACCTCCTGCACTTCCCTGTGATATAACCTGAGGTGCTCGAAACATGATCATTATACAGTATACTCATTAATGTATACAGCTCAGATCCCTCCTTTAACTTTGCTTACAAAATTCCTGTAGCTTTCCCTGAAGAAATAACTCTTAAAACCCTAAAATGAGAGTCATTTCCCTTATGAAGCTCAAAACCGCGATGATCACCTGTTTCACCTTGTTAAGTCAGTGATGGCATCACTCTATTCTCTCTCATACTCACAATGGTCTTAAAAAGGAATTTTTCCCAAAGAGGATGAGAAGCTTTGTGATCTAGAAGCTTCCAGAGTAGTGATCTGGAGGTGGTTTCGCATAGATGAGGCCGAATCCTCCTAATTTGATCTCTTGGTCTCATCCCTATGAGCTACCTCCTTAATATGTGGGCCTAATCCTATCTTTGGAGGAGGCCTAACTCCCTATCCCAGCCTATAAATTCCCCCTCTACCATTCCCAAATGGTTGATCTATGTCCATTTGCACCCCTATGCTGAGCTTGTGCTTAGAGGTTATTCATTAGACTTGGAGAAGGAGTGTCGAAGAGTTTCTTGGCTTGGACATGGATTACCACTCAAGGAGAGCCTTCAAGGCCATGGTTTTAAGCTTCCCCTTTATTCTTTGAATAATAATACAATTGTTGGTTCATCTTCCAAAAATATATATGTTCATGTATGTGTTGGTTTGGCATTCCTTGATCAGCTAAATAGATTATTATTGTATTTTCTATTGGTTTTGGTATGCTTTTTTGTCTCTTGGTAATTTTTGCAGTTACATAAGCACTGAAAGAAGCAGGAACAAGGCCATGACACAAGCAATTCGATGATCTCAACAAAGGAAATCAGATTAGCATCAGAGAAAGGTAAGCCTTCTCTCTTGTTCTATTTTTCAACCATAATTTAGGAAGATGTTTAGTTGATTGCCCCTTCAGTTGCTAGACCCACTCATTGGGCTAGAGGGATCGTCTCTAACCGCAAAGAGGATTAACCTTGTCAACAAAATAGTGACTCCACTGGGGATTTTATGACTCTTTCCTTCCCTCCCTTCACCTTTTCATTTGACGATTTTGGTCAACCATTTATTTTTAGACTTCATTGTTTGTTTGTAGTCAGTGTCATTGTCTGGTAGATGCTTGAAGATTGTTAACTTGTGTTGTTTTTGAAAATTTTGGATTTCCTTGTCCTTTTCCTCGACCATCACGGATTTTAGTCTGACAGTCATGATGATATCGCAGGTTGTTTAGTTACAGTAGAGAAGATCACTACTTTACTGCTGAGAGGTGCGTGATTGCAGAAAATTAATAAATTTAGGATATTCTCTCTGATTTTTAGTTCTAGTTGTCTTCTCCCTATGATTTACTAGTGTGTTTTTCATTGACTCTCTCTTTTTCTGATTGTAATTTTCTTTTAACTAGGTTTGAGTGTCCTTGAAGTTTGATTAGCCTTTTATGGTTCTAGGTCTTGTAGGTCAACCTTCATACACTTGTTGGTCTTCCCATCAGAGATCAGAGATTGATTGCATGTGTTAAAGAATCTTTGCGCGTTCAAACATACTTTTCAGATCGCTTTTTGGTTCTTTTTCCTTAAGTTGTTTTCATTAGTGGATATAGTGAAAGTTACTTAAGCTTGATTTAATGAACGATAGATTACAATTCGATCATCTCATTGGAATCAAAATAAAATGTTTTCTTTGAAGTTTTCTTTGTTTCGAACTGAAAGTGAAAGTGCCATTATTTTCCTAGTTTTTGGAACATTTTGTGTTGCATTCAAATCATTGATGTGAAAGAGATTTTCCTACTTCTTGGTTTGCTTGCATTCTCTTTCCCTTTGCACTAGATTAAATTAGTTTCATTTTGAAAAAGAGAAAAATCATAATTACATCTTAAGGAAATTTTTCTTTAAGATTTATTTTGGCATTGCATTTGCTTATCATATGAAAGATTAGATTTCATATTTTACTTTTATAATTTGAATATGGTCATAGATGCATATTTGCATTTGGTTTGATGCATGATTTGAGTGATTTTATTCCCTACATAGATAGCTTTCATCGAATTGAAAGATTTTATTTCATCATCAAGTTTACATTTTAGGAAGAAGAAACATCGTTAAGGCCTTGAAATTGAGACATAATTACAAGATCAACCTTAAAAATCTATCAATTAACCTAAGGAGCATTTGAAACATTAACGTTCATATCTAGTGGTCTACGTTAGAGACGTGTTCCAACGTCATTAAAACTTAGAAGTTGTCGTTCGCTTGGGCATTAGACAATGCTAGCATGGACTTGTATTCCCTGTACTGTCGCATATACAAAGGGAGACCCCCCAGGTTGCAATCCTTTATCCATAGGAAGTCGAGTCTGCGCCCTGTAAACGTGATACAGAGAGCACAACATTCAGGGAGATTTCCTACATGTACATCAAGTCCTTGGTCAATTTATTGGCTAAGGTGTATATTGCTGTCAGGCGGAAAGAGACGATTGTGCGGACACAACCAACCTCCCTAGGAGCCTAAGACTCTCTAGTGACAAACAAGACAAACAAGAGCAATCCTTCTCTAAACATGCATTTACTATATAAGAAATCAAGTGTTTAGATCCTACCTGTAGTCCCACGCTGTTGTAGCAGTCCAGCTCCGCTGATCCGGATGAGCTCCTCCTTCACTTTGAAACCTGCATCCACTAACAATCAAACGATTAAATAACACTTGATAATCTCATAGAATAAAACATGTTTAACACATAGACCAAGGAGTACATGAAACAACTCATAAATAACAAGTTATTGAGAAGAATGGACTCATTTGCATTAATAGGTAACAAAAGGAACAAATACAACCTGAGCCTTGGTGTTGTGCAAGTCCCTCCCAGGGTCCATCAAGAGTTCTCCTTTACTTTGACAAAGCTCACCCACTTCCAAATAGAACAAGCAAAGATGGCAATCTCTCCTCACAAGCTTCTAAATGGGAGTCCTAATTCCAGCAGCATCTACCCATAGAAATGTATAGCTTCCAACCTCTCCTCCTTCTGGCCCAATGCCTGTATTTATAGTGCTCAAGAGGAAGTTAAT
Source organism: Pinus tabuliformis (assembly GCA_031772625.1). Lineage (NCBI taxonomy): Eukaryota > Viridiplantae > Streptophyta > Pinopsida > Pinales > Pinaceae > Pinus > Pinus tabuliformis. The sequence goes on from CM062811.1 coordinate 323,928,202, forward strand.
CAGGTCCACCATCAATGGGATAATCCCCTCTTTGGATGGGATAGCTCCCTTATTGATGGGATAAGTTCCTCTTTGGTAGGGGTGCATGAACCATCTGGAGGCGCTCAATACACGTCGAACAACCTTCTAGAATGCTCTAGAAATGACCACAAGTAACTTTTTAAAGATGAAACTTGTGCATTTTGACCTTTACAGGGGGACGCACCTGCCCCTTTACATACAGAGCGTCCAAAGACGCAACTTTTGTGAACATTGGGTGCATACCCGCAGGTAAGGTTGAGAGAACCTGCGTACCCAGAGATAAATACATTTATAAAGAATTTCTCTCTTTTTGGAGTTTGACATGGAGAGCAGAGGCATAAGACTTGCCTAAGAGGATAGCATGACTGTTGATAGAGCCATACTAACTGTAAATAGTCATGGTGACTTTTTTTAGTGTAACAGATTGCCCCCTAAAGTGCGAAGCCTGTAATAGATTAGGGTTTTGTATTATCTAGGAAGGGTGAAGCGCTTTATCATTTCAAGGATTATCTCGTGGAGAGCCTGGTCAGAACCTGCAATTTTCAACACAAAATACATGTATAAGATTATATCATCACTGAGGTAGGCATTCCCATACTCAGATCAAAACTTTAACTAACAGACTAACTACTCTGATACAGGAATGATCTTGCAGTACATCATAATCATAGACTTTTGTAGACACAGTATGGGCGCAGCCATATGTTTATGATTAGTCTACTTAGATAATGAATACAAAACTCCTCGCAGCCTGGACGGTGGAAACTAGATCCAGGGTCTTCATTTCCGCTTCCCGAATTGGTACGATTCTAGTCATGCGAATAAATGAGTTGATGTCGAACATGGTAGAAACCACTTGATTACCAGTCGATGATGAAAACTGTTAACAAGTGTGAGAGAGACCACCAGTAATGTCAATGGTTCTCAAAGTACCCAGTACAATCCATGAGATGTGAATGAATGAGTTGATGTCGAACATTTCACGGAATCCTTCGATCGAAAGTCAATGATGTAAACTGACGTCAAAGGCGAGAAACCTGCCATTGATGCATGCAGACTTCAAGGTACTGACGATTTCTAAGTCATCTCTCTAGATAATGTGTTGATGTCGATAGAAAGCGACCCGTTGCAGGAAAGCCTACAACACGAAATCATTGTTCAAGTTGAAGAAATGTTGCTGTAAGGACTGACTCAGGGATGGTCAAATGGATGACAAGTATTTTGCAGATGAAAGTTTGGCTTGCAGACCTCTTGAACACATAACGACACGACAGATGGTTTGGTGATGAATAACTCAAAGTTAATCCCCGGAACCCGGCTGAAGACTTTCAAAGTGGTTTGATCAACTGTGAGGTAAAGGATTTCCCAACCCAGGTGAATGAAAAGTGTCGTGTCCAAGAGTGGTAATAAAGTTTCTTCTGAGACAAAGGATAACAAATAGGCTCATTCTTCTCTCTTTTCCCCCACCATTTCTGGCAAGTACCTCTTTATTTTTAACAAGCTTGAGGAGGATAACATATGCTTGATTATAAGCTCATCCTTCGGATGAGTCCAACCTAGTTTTGATTCGAACCCTAGGAAGGAGTGGTTCATTCCTGTTTGTAATTGAACAGGTCCTTTACTGTGAAATGTTTAACGAGTCTAGTATAGGAGAAACTCGGCATTTTTCAATTTTAGAGAGTCTGAAAAACTTAAGAAGACTCCAAATTGAACTTTTTCGTAGATTTGTGTCCCTCAAGCCCGAAAAAGTATAAAATAATACCTGGGGGAACCGCTTGATCTTGCGACCAAGGAGTACTTTCATAATTAGTGTCACTGACCTGAAAAGTAAAAAGCGATCAAAGACACGTCGTTTTATTTCCGTATCGAGTTTGAAACGACAAAAACCCGGCAATCTTTTCCTGATTTTACGGTCAGAAAAGAGCTATAAGGGGACCGTCTTTTAATTCCGTTTTAACGAGTGTAAAAGAAATGCTCGGCAATCTTTTCATATTTTAGGAGTCAGAAAAGGGCTTAAAAGATGACTCTGATATTTTGGTTCGTGAAAAATGACAATTTTCCCTCTAAATCCCTTTGTCCTGCACAAAAACGACACATTACTCATACCTGTTTAAGATAGGCAAAAATACATTGAAAAATATCCTTCCATGGTGAAAAATAAACAAACCTAGCATTCATTCATCCAAAAAACCTATAAAAAGACTTTTTACCATGTCATTTTTACCATTTTACTGTTGAGGTTGAAAAAAGGGCTTTTGGAAAGAAACTTCTCGTGGTCGCTGCGGAGAATCCGACCGTCAGAATCGAACACCGTCTCTTCCAGGTATTTCACAACATCCTCCTCTTCAATTTCATCCGATTAAAATTGTGTTTAGGTTTTAGTTTTGATTTTTGGGGGGTTTTGGGTTTCAAAAATCGCTCTGCGGGGTACGCAGGTGCCCTAAGGGTGACCTGCGTCCCCCGACTTTTTCCCACACAGGAAAAAGGTCGGGGGACGCAGCCCACGTTCAGGCCAGTTGCGTCCCGACGCTCTGTGTTCTAAACGCGGGGTGCGTCCCCCGCGAAAGGCGGAAATTGAAACCCCAAACTCCACAAACAACCATTTAAATTTTCCCAAATCAATTCTAATCTTTGTTTCTTGGTGTGTAGGGCACTCACCATGTTGGATTGGAGAGAAAGAGAACACGAGGACGTTGATTTAGCCGCAATTAATCATCAACCTTCCATTGATGCCCTAAAAGCATGCGGACTATATAAATACTGGGCCATACCTGGCATGAGGGCTCAGGTGAGATTCTTGGAGTGGCTGGTTGAGAGATGGAACATTCATGAGCAATGCTTTTACATCGGAGGGCACCAGCTCGAGATAGAGCCCTCTGACATATACTTTCTCACTGGCTTGCCAAATAGGGGCGAGCAACTCAATCTAGCCGGGACTAGGCCGGGTGGCCAATCCCTTGCTAGTCTCCGGGCAGATTGGTGCACACCCAATGCACACCATGCGAAAGGCGTAGAAATCAAACACATCTCTCTGCGTGAACTCAAGGTTATAGCTTTCACGGTTACCAGAATTTACGGTGCAGCCGCTTTACATATTGCCACCGGGTCCCAAATGCGGATGGCGATTGACTGTTTCCAAGGCACCATTTTCAACTGGTGTGATGCTGTGTCGGCCAATATGAAGGGCCAACTGACTAGGGCAAAGAACGGACAACTGAAAACCTTTGGATATGGGCCTCTAGTTGTGAGCTTTGCCTTAGAGAGAGTTCCGATGCTGATCCCTCAGCAACTCACTGTTGAAATTTTGGGTCCTCGGGAGCCAAAGCTGATACGATGGGTTACGGTGATGGCCCGGCATCCTGACGAGGGCACGGCGGTTGTTCGATTCCCTGATAGTTATTTTCACTGGTTAGAGGACCAGGTTTTTTCGATCCAGGATTTTCCGTATGCCGGAGTAGATTTTCGAGGTGATCCGGACATGGTTCTTCCACAGGGAGAACAATGGGATGACAGAGGTACTTTATTTTTCACAAGTTTTCAAATTATATATATTTTTTTGTTTTTTATATATATCGTCTCAAAACTGACAGTAAAAATTTTCAAAATGCATATGTTGGTCCACGGCGCCCAGCCAACCTCCGGCCTTTTGAGAGGAGACATCCAGTTGCACTGGTACCGCCCCCACAAGACGCGGCTGCAGAGTCACTAGCTGAGTTGGAGCAGGATCTAGAGCGTCTGACGGTGGATATACCTGAGACTACCATAGATGATATTCCTATCAGACTTCAGTGCTATGTAGTTGCAGTCCCTGGACCGTTTAGGAGGTTTTTGTGTAAGGTAGCCCGTGCAGTGGTGTCGTATAGGGAGCACCACCAGTGATTGGCTAGTCACTTTTGTAGACACATGTGACATTTTTGACTTTTTGTACTTATCATTTTGCCGATCATAAGGTGTTTTTCAACCTATGATCGAAGACGATGTATATTTTTTGACACACTCCTATATATATATATATCACTATTACCGGCTTATCTTGTTTAACATATGTGATGAAATGTTTTTAAATTTACTTGCATGATTATCGTAAATGTCTGTCCAACATTCGAGAAGCAATTGCATCTGCTAATGTATTTAAAGACCTCGGAATATGCTGATATTCAATGTAATCAAATTCACGTTCCAAGAGACGCACTCTCAAAAACAACCTAAGTAACACAGGATTTCTAATGGCATATACTCTATTAAGTTGTAATACAACAAGTTCAGAATCTAACCTCACTATCAAACGTCGAATTCCAAATGAAATAGATTCGGATAATAATTCAACCACTGCACTGTATTCTGCAATGTTGTTCGTTGTTTGACCGAGGCTTACCCCATGCATAGAAACTAACTCGTCAGAGGGCGAATAGATAACCCAAGCTGCGGAAGAGATATTCCGTGTACTACGACAAGCACCATCAGCAAATCCAATGTATGTTTGGAGAGGCGTCGACATCTGCAATATCAAGAGTAAAACCAAGATAAGCCAGAATAACGACGAAAAACACACTCTCTAAGCTAAGCACACTAACTAAACTAACAAACACGCTAGCTAGAAAGAAAACCTAACCTAACTAAAAATTCTCCATACCCATCATTTAAGCATAATACCTCTTTAGGTAAAGTCCATTTCTGGGTTTACCCAAAGAGTCCCCATCAAAATCTACCAGCTCATAAGCCCCTTTTGCTAGCTTTCGCTTTACAATGTAGGGTCCATGCCACATAGGAACGAATTTTCCAGCACCTAGCTTATCTTTAGCTTGATCATATAATAGCACTAGGTCTCCCTCCGAAAAACTTCAAGGGGTCACATTTCTATCATACTGAGCTTTCATTCGCTTCGCGTGAGTCTCGATTGCCAATGCAGCGTCACGTCGAGTCTCATCTAATTTAGTTAAGTATAATAAACGCTTCTCCTCTTCGGAAGTAGCTGGAAGTAATTCGACAGCCATTTGAAGTGATGGGATTTCGCATTCAATGGGTAACACAGCTTCCAAGCCATAAACTAGCTGGAAAGGAGTGAACCCTGTTGAAGTTTTCACTGAGGTTCGGTATGCCCATAGCGCTGAAAATAACATGTTGTGCCAATTCGACCGATGAATACCAATGGTTCGTCGGATCATGATAACCAGAACTTTGTTGATAGACTCAACCAAACCGTTGGCTTGCGGATAATAAGGAGTAGAGCTATCGTGGCGCAAACCAAGCTGGCTTGTAAGCTCAGTCATCATGATGTTTCGAAAATGGCTCCCATGGTCAGTAATGATTGCTTGTGGGACACCAAACCTAGTTATGATATGATTGAATACAAAAACTGCAGCTGTTTTGCCGCTTGCGTCGAATGTAGGCATCGCCTCGGCCCATTTAGTAAAATAATCAACCGCGAGGATGATATACGCATGCCCCCCGGCCGAGTGAGGGTTACAAGTAATAAAATCGATACCCCATTTGGCGAATGGACCAACGGCAATTATAGGGTGGAGAGGAGCAGGTGGTGCGCGCATCTTGCGATCAAACACTTGACAGTTGTGGCACTTCCGGACTGCAATGATACAATCTTTAAACATAGATGGCCAGAAGTAGCCAGCGCGCAACACCTTCTGAGCTGTGGCATACCCAGACATATGACCGCCACATGCTCCAGAGTGACAATCATTCAAAACCCTCTCAGCCTCTTCGTGAGTTAAACAACGTCGAAAAACTAAGTCTGCCCCCCGGCGATAAAGTGTATCTCCAATAATTTTGTATTGCTGGGATTGAAACCGAATTTTTCGACGTTCCGCCTTTGAAGCTTCAGGCCGAAAGGTTTGGGTTTGGAGATAGATGATTATATCCCCGTACCACGGATCTAAAGTACTGATAAGAAACAAAGATTCGTCCGCAATGGACTCCTCTGCCACAGTCTCTGTGTCAGCACGCGGGAAATCACACATCAATTCCGCAAAAAATAAGGATTTCTTAGACTTGGACTTCTCGAACTCCAAGTCGAACTCTTGCAGGATAACGATCCATTTAGAGTACTTGCCCCCTAGCAGTTGTTTTGTCAAAATATAAATCATAGGGTTGCAATCCGAAATGACTGTAGTTTTACGGAGAAGAATGTAGTGACGAAAACGCTGGACAGCTTGAACGGCTGCCAGGGCCAATTTCTCCACATGCGAATATTTTAGCTCCGTGGGATTTAAGGTCCTACTAAGATAATATATCACATGTTCCGCTCCGAATTCATCTTCTTGAACTAACACCATTCCAATAGTGGAATGCGAAGCTGCGAGGTATAAGAAGTAGTCCTGGTTGTAGTTGGGAGGATGCAACAACGGTGCATGGGTCAACGCGTGTTTAAGTGCATCAAAAGATTGTTGGGCAATCTCATCCCAAAAGAATTGAGCGTTCTGTTTCAACAACCGTGTAAAACCTTTAGTGACCTCGGCGTAGTTTGGAATGAATCGGCGTAAAAAGTTCGCTTTCCCTTGCAAACTTTGGAGTTGGCGCAAACTCGAAGGAGGAGGCAATTTGATGATAGCTTCGACCTTCGAGGGATCGACGCGAATGCCGGCTTTTGAAACAACAAATCCCAGCAATCGACCCGTCTCTATACAGAACACACACTTGTGGGGATTCAACCGAATTCGATAATGCCTACACCTCATAAAGATTGCTCGTAAGTGGACAAGGTGATCAGCTCGATGTAAAGAATGAGCAGGCAAATCATCGAGGTACGGTTGCACAATGTGCTTGATGTCATGAAATGCATAAGACATCGCCTGTTGAAAAGTGGCCCCGGCATTCTTAAGCCCAAAAGGTAATTTACAATAAGCAAACGTTCCCCATGGACAAATGAATGCCGTTTTTGGTTGGTCGGCAGGTAGAATATTGATTTGATTATAGCCCGAAAAACCATCCATAAAGGAAAACATTTCACTTCCGGCACAATCATCAATAATTTGATCGATATAAGGCGTAGGATAGTTGTCTTTTGGACAAGCTCGATTTATATCCCTATAATCGATACAGATTCTTATTGTTCCTTGTTTCTTGTTGACCGGAACAATATTCGATACCCAATCCGTTAACGGGATCGGATAAATGAAACCTGCTTTCAACAGCTTCTCGACTTCTGCTTTAATCGCAGCCGCTTTCCGAGGGTGAATCTGACGCAACCGTTGCCGGACGGGTTTAGCATCCGGGTAGGTCTTGATTTCATGAACAACAATGGCAGGATTGATTCCTGGCATTTCCTCGTAAGACCAGGAAAACACATCGCGGAATTCTTGGAATAGGGCTTTGTAAGTTTGGATTTCATCTTCTGTACATGAAGCACCTATATGAATGTTCTCCTCAATTTCGGGTTTCACTGAAATATCAATGGGAATAGTACGAGAAATATTCCCTAAGTTCAACTCTGAATCAGAATGTTTCGTTGGATTCTGAGCGTCTTTGACATATTCAGCGGTAAAGATAGATGAAAAATCATTTTCAAAAGCATCATCCTTAGGTAAAAACGAAGATCTGTGATGGAGATCTTCCCATGGTAGATCTTCTACACTTAGGATTTCGCGAAGTTGTTCGTCAGATGACACGACTTCGGGAAATGCTATCCGTTCTAAGGTTGAGGTGAAAAATGATTCTTCACTGACCACATAAATTTGGTCGACTTGGGTTGAACACGAGTCGGTAAAAGACATGACAGCTTCATAAGCAATTTCATATGGACTCAAAGGCATAGCATCACCGAATGAGTCTATCTCAGATTCAGATGGGACAATCCAAGGATCATCATAAATAATGTTTTCTGATGTAATCATATGAATTGATGCAAATGAAGGGTCTGCGTTGATTGGAGGGAAAGGAAAAGTTCCCAGTAAACCGGAATCTTTAACTAAACCTACGCCAACGTCCCTATAAGGGATTGTCATCTTACCGACATGCTGGATACTCTCTGAAGAGGCTGGGTCGGATGAAAAGTATGACAGCTAATCAATAGTCACGATCTTACCGTTATATGGAAACTTTATTACTCTGAAGACCGATGAAACGACTGCTGTCATAGCATATGACCAACTTCGACCCAAAAGAAGGTTGTAGTCTAGAGGGGCATCAACCACCTCCACATCCAAACTAATGGTTTTGCCTTCTACCCCTATAGGTAATTCCTGTAGAATACCAAACGGACGGAACCCACGGCCATCAAAGGCCTTAAGGATGGTCAGGGATTGGTTCAACGAAGGAGAACCAAGCGATCTCCAACATTGAATCGACATAATACACGTAGAAGCTCCCTCATCAATCACAGTCCGATGAATAGGCCTGTTTTTGACTATCACTGGAATTTGGAAAGCCATTTGATGGGGTAGACGCGGTGTACTATTTTCTAGATCGAAGATTATCAGGTTCGGGTCCTGAACATCAACAGCTCCGATAGCCGACAAAAGTAATTTTCGTTGTGCTGGGCATGATTGCAGCACTTCTAAAGCCGACATTGCTGAGGGTGAAACAGCTAAGTCCTCAACAATGTTGTAATTCTGGGCCGCTCTCGCGTGTGGATTGAAAGCAGACCTTCGAAGTACACCCTTGGCGGGCGGTTTAATTACTAGGTCCAGGTTAGGTTTCTCGATCTGTAGTGGATCGGAACCAGGAGCTGAGGTTGATGGGTTAGAGTGAGAAGATTCTGCTTCCTTACCATCAACAGGAGCCTTACTACCATAATCTTGCGATCGAGTCGCAATCCTCACATGAGACATCATCAAAATGGGTTCTTCACTGGCAGTTGAGGAAGAACCTATCATCTTACTTTCCTGCTTTGGAAATGGATCTTTTAACACAGCAGGAGTGGGAGAACCTTTGACTATTTTCACAACCTCGGCCCGATGAGGGAAATCTCTCGTAAAATGATCCTCTTCACAAATAAGACAAGGATATCGAGGTTTGTGCTTTTCGTCATTGGTTTCCGACTTTTCCGTTTTCTCCTTCGGAGCCTTGTCTGCTTTAGCCTTCTTCTTTCCTTTCTTCTTTCCACCGTTTTTTGATTTGGCCGTAGATGACTCTACAGCATGAATATCGGCGGAAAGTTCGAGAGAAGACTCTCCTGTCGGGGAATCAGGCAAAGTGATAATAGGAGTAGTTGAAGCCTTGGAAGACTTCTTCTTGCTCTTTGTATTCACGATACCAATCATACCATCAGCGGCATGAGATCCCGAAGGAGCAGCAGCGATTTGATTCGACTTTGGAAGATCTGGAATTTTCTCGTGTAACGTACCCGACTGAGTGTAAACCAAGTCAAGGTACTGCGCCTGAGCAATGACTTGCTCCTCAGTAACTACTCCGGCCTTAGCTACATCTTCAGTAATCTTCGGTAATAATGATTTAACAAACCATTCAGCTAAGATTTGGTCCGGGATAAAAACTTTCACTAACCTTCTTCGACGTCTCCACTCATGAATGTGATCAGAAATATACGTGGACGTCGATTGTTTTAGTGAAGTTAATAACTCCGTGCCGTTATCGTATCTGACCGGCAACTGAAAGTGAGTTAAGAACGAGGTAGCTAACTGGCTAAAATTGTAAAAAGAGGCCCGTGGTAACTCAATGTACCACTTGGCCGCGAGACCAATGAGTGTACGCTGGAAAAGACGTAAGCGGATCGAATCATCCGAGATAGAATTTGAAGCACACCAGAGGTGGTAAGTCATCACATGATTGGACGGATCCTCTCCAGACTTACCTTCGAACTTGGGTATATCACTGGGCAACTTATTTGGCATTGGCGACCAGAACGGAAGATATTGAATTGGATCGTTCGTTAGGCGCGTCAAGTCTGGTAAATCCAAAGTTGCGATAAACGGTAACTGCCGGTTAGGATCTCTAAAACTCTGGGTCACAAGACCAGTCCCAGGAGGAGGATATCCAGGATAACTAGGAACAGGAGTCGCATTTGGGATATTATATCCTCCTGGAAAACCAGGATTAACCGGACCGTACTGGGGTTGTTGAGGTTGTTGATAAGTGTACCCAGGATACGGTTGATACTGGTAAACCGGTTGTTGGACAGCTTGCCCAGGTTGGTACTGTCCCTGGTACGGTTGTTGAACAAATTGAGGTTGAGTAGTAACAACCGTACTTATACCAGGCTGACCTGTAGGCATCTGAACCGTGGTTTGAATCGTAGATCCGGACAACAGTAAAGATGTCTGAGGAGTGGTTGCAGAGACAGTAGAAACCGGAGCTGTCGATACTCCAGAAGTAAGTGCGGCAGATGTAGCGGTAGTTGCAGCAGCCGTTTGAGATGGAGTACTAGGTGCAATGGGCGGCTGAGTAACTACCGAAGTTACAGAAGTTTGAACATTTGACTGGACAGGTTGCGGTTGCTGGGGTGGACCAGAAACTACGGGTTGTCCAGCTTGAGATACCAACTGTAAACTTGGCTGCAACACCTGTTGACCTTGTGATGGATCCCACACTAACATTCCGGGGTATTGACCCGTAACAGGTTGAGGATACTAAGATCCATAACCGGATTGAGGATAGGATTGATAATTGTAAGGTACAGTTCCCATACCTTGAACATATGATTGACCTTGAGGTGGTTGATAACCTTGACTTGAGTATTGACCTTGAGGTTGATAACCTTGAGGTAAATACGGATACTGGGGTTGACCTTGACCTTGAGGTTGATAGCCTTGAGGTTGATACCCTTGGGGTTGATACCCTTTGGGTTGCCATCCTTGAGGTTGCCATCCTTGAGGTTGATATTGATATTGAGGTTGACCCTGGGGTACATATTGAGGCTGGGGTTGACCTTGAGGCATGTATTGCACCATAGGTACATACTGACCTTGAGGTTGCCCCCCAGACACGATTTGTGTACCTTGAGGTTGCCCCCCAGGCGTTAACTGAGGCTGCCCCCCAGGCGGTAATTGGCCACCTTGAGGTTGGGAAACGGGAACTGAACCTGACATCATGTAAATGTCTCCTACACCCAATGGCATATTACCACTGTTTCCAGTTAATAACCCATGATCAACGGGTTGAGGAGATGCCCCCGCAAAGGTACCAGAAAGTGATTGATACCCGGTGGGAACAGAAGGACCGCCGTGTAAGAAAGATTCAAGACTTTGAGTAAACACGGACGACTGACCAGACATATTTACAGGAGTATAAATACCTCCAGGTGGAAAAGGAGTACGAGGTGTAGAAAAACCTACCCCTGAGTTGTCTAAATAATTGGTTAACGAAAGGTACCAAGTAGTACTTCTAGGAGGACTGTAAAAGATGGATTCACGCTCCCTTAGATCAATAGTAAGTTGATCTTCAAGGTTAGAGACGCCTATTTCTTCCTCTGGAGCAAGTTCTTCAATAGCAATCAAACCAGTAGGAAGATTTTCGGTGATAACTCGTTCTATTCTCGGTGAATCTGGAACACTAGAAGTCGGAGTAACAGGTTCAGATGTTTCAGGTTCTTCGCCTGTATCACTAGCAGACGAAAAACTACCAACAAGTTCAGAAACTGTAACAGCTTCGGGATTATAGCCTGTCTCTAAGCCTTGGTAATCTGAATGGACTACCAAGGAAGATTCTCCTTCTTCAGGTGAACCTACTCTACTGCCACTAGGAGGAGTTACAAGGACCTTTAAACCTTCTAGATTACCGGGGTCGTCTCGAGGAGGTGATCCCCTAAGTCTACGGGATCTTCTCAACAATTCGGCCACAGAAACAACTTCAGGAGACTGGCCCCGAAGTCTACGGGACTGTCTCGGTAATTCCGCCACAGTTAAAAACTTTTAACTACTACACACGAAAACAAAATAAAATTTCAAATCAAACCACCTAAAGTCTCTAAAGAACCAAACAAATTTGAATCACACGCCTAAAGAATCTAGGGCGTCAAACCAAGCACAAACAGTAGCCTTCCAGATCGAAAACACTAGTTGGTGATGAAGCCCAACATCGCCGGATTCAGTACAGAAGTGGCGGGTGGAACAGTTACCCCGACAACCTGCTTAATGAATAGACCGGCACAAGTTCCTCCACTTTAACCGTCTCGAGTGAAGTGAACCCCCCCGGAAATTCCAAGTGAGTCTAGCCGACGTCTGCTCCAGGTACAGTGGGATCTTCCCTCCACCGTCACCTCGGTAGAATCCTAAAGATAATGGTCACTAAGGTTACCAACCGCAACAAATGCACCTGGGGGAACAGTCTACACTCCGACAGCACGCAAGGGCAGAGTATCAAACTCAATCCCCTTGCCGGCTCCTTGACAATAATCCAAGGTTTACCGACAAGTGACCCCTGGTTCCTCGACAATGGTTAATCCGAGGTTTACCGTTTGTAATACGTGCGTGTCTGGCGTCGTTCCCAACGAGGGGGGATTGATCCCCTCACTGGTTCGGACACGAGATCGTGCTTCTCCTTTAAGAGGAGCTTTCCCAGAGTACAAATGAGACAATTGGATTTATTCTATCACAAGATAAGCTACTTGTTTGGTTTTGTTGTCTTGGAGAGTTAATTACTCACCTACTCCAAGACACTAGCCTGATCTAAATTGGTGTTTCAGAGCCCTAGTAAATAAAAGTTACTACGTCGAATTTACTTTAAGCGTTAATTTTATGGTTTTTCTTAAAGACAAAAGGTAGCGGAAGTGAAACCAATGGTGTGTAGACTCGACTCAAACCACTACAAAGATGCACCTAAGATGATTTACGCTACTTTCCTTTTTTCAATGAAATTCCTAACTAAGAGAGTTGAGAGATGCAAATTTTATAGAAAACAACTTTCTTAGTAAAGACAATCAAAGAAACAATTCTCTTTATCTTTCCAAGCATACAAACATGACCACTCCTTACGTGCACGAAAAACTCTTTTTCTTTCAAAACTCTTCAAAGCTACTTGAAACAAAACTTTTCAAAGGAGATGTTTTTGTATTTTCTCTATTTAATAAAGCATATAAATCTATTTTAACAAGAATCAATCTTAAAAGCTATAAAATCTATGAAAACTTGACTCACAAGCAAATCAAAAAGGAATTTACTCTAAGCAAACCTAACGAGGTAAAAGCCTACAAAGATGATTCTAGGTTGTTTTACTTGACCAAAATCAAATCAAGGACCAGCTAATGCAGAATCAAAAGACTAGTCAAAACAAAACTCAAATCTTTTTGTTCTTTTTGTAAAGTGGAATTCAATACTCAATCAACAAGCACTTCGAAATTTGCCCAAGAGACCAATCAAAGGTAAGTTGCTCTCACAGGTAGACTTTATGACAGGTCTGACTTCTAAGAATGCTGACAAAACCAGAGAGATCTAAGGCTTGACAACTTCTACCGCCAAAGTCACTACAAGACCTACTCAAAAATCAAACCCTAGGGCTTTAAACTTCTATGAAATCCACTAAAACACTCAATGCTATCGAAACAAGTTCAGGTGAAGATCTTTGACAAGAGACTAATGGATCTGGGCAGTAAAAACTAAGAAAAAGCAAAATCTAAGAGAAAAAATGCAAAAAATGGAATTTTCTCAAATTTTAGCATGGGACGCAGGCAACCCGTTAAAACAGGTGCGGGCCCGCTCTGTGCACACAGCGACAGTGCGTCCAGGGACGCACTGTGCAATACTCAGAGGGTGCGTCCTACTGGAAAATTCAAGAAAAACTAAAATGAATCTAACCCTAAGCTAACCCACCCAAAAACAAAGTCACAGAGCCAAAAACCAGAAAAATAAACCAATTTTCTCAGAGCAAAGTTCATACAAAGGAAAAGACTTTCACATCAATGGATTCCCCAGCGGAGTCACCAATTTGTCAGGCGGAAAGAGTCGATTGTGCGGACACAACCAACCTCCCTAGGAGCCTAAGACTCTCTAGTGACAAACAAGACAAACAAGAGCAATCCTTCTCTAAACATGCATTTACTATATAAGAAATCAAGTGTTTAGATCCTACCTGTAGTCCCACACTGTTGTAGCAGTCCAGCTCCGCTGATCCGGATGAGCTCCTCCTTCACTTTGAAACCTGCATCCACTAACAATCAAACGATTAAATAGCACTTGATAATCTCATAGAATAAAACATGTTTAACACATAGACCAAGGAGTACATGAAACAACTCATAAATAACAAGTTATTGAGAAGAATGGACTCATTTGCATTAATAGGTAACAAAAGGAACAAATACAACCTGAGCCTTGGTGTTGTGTAAGTCCCTCCCAGGGTCCATCAAGAGTTCTCCTTTACTTTGACAAAGCTCACCCACTTCCAAATAGAACAAGCAAAGATGGCAATCTCTCCTCACAAGCTTCTAAATGGGAGTCCTAATTCCAGCAGCATCTACCCATAGAAATGTATAGCTTCCAACCTCTCCTCCTTCTGGCCCAATGCCTGTATTTATAGTTCTCAAGAGGAAGTTAATCAGGTCCACCATCAATGGGATAATCCCCTCTTTGGATGGGATAGCTCCCTTATTGATGGGATAAGTTCCTCTTTGGTAGGGGTGCATGAACCATCTGGAGGCGCTCAATACACGTCGAACAACCTTCTAGAATGCTCTAGAAATGACCACAAGTAACTTTTTAAAGATGAAACTTGCGCATTTTGACCTTTACAGGGGGACGCACCTGCCCCTTTACATACAGAGCGTCCAAAGACGCAGCTTTTGTGAACATTGGGTGCGTACCCGCAGGTAAGGTTGAGAGAACCTGCGTACCCAGAGATAAATACATTTATAAAGACTTTCTCTCTTTTTGGAGTTTGACATGGAGAGCAGAGGCATAAGACTTGCCTAAGAGGATAGCATGACTGTTGATAGAGCCATACTAACTGTAAATAGTCATGGTGACATTTTTTAGTGTAACAATTGCAGTTCACAGTTACTTGGCACTCTTTTTACCTAGATTCACTTGAGAAATCATTTGATCTTTTCTGACTCTTTAAATTTGAAGAGATGATCAAGAAACTTGTCCTTTCATGCTCGCAAAGCTATTGAAAGTGACTAGAGTCACCTTTTCACCCTTTTATCAACTCTTAAAAGATGAAAAGGCAATGTTTTTGTTTCTAAAATTTAACTCCCCATGGTAAAACATGTCAATCCAAAGAAGTTTCTTCTTAGACCAAATTGAGTAATTCCCTGCTAATTTCAAGATTGTTAAAGCCTTAATCAAATTGTTTCCTTTCCTTTTTTGTTATCGAGGGGAAGCCATTATGGCTGAACCATTGAGTCCATCTCATAGTTCCCCTTCATTGTCTGATACTAAAGCGTCATCCCAAGGAGTTCATCTGAAACTTCCTTAGTCGCTTGAGGATTAAGGTGTTGAACTTGGAATTGTTCTGAGTACCCAACCTTTGTCTTCTCATTTGCCTCCATCATATTCCTAGTCGCCTCAAGAATCTGATCTGGATTCCTCAGGTAATCCTATTTAGACACCCGAGAGTCTGTGGACTCCTGAAAGTCCACAAAAACTGGTTGTTTATCCTCCAAACCCGTTGTTCGATCCTGTTGTGATATCTCCACAGTGTCCATACAGTCCGTATGATCGGCCTAGTATTCCTTTGGAGTTATCTACTCATACATCTCTGGTTCCTCATTTCCAGTTGTTTCCATCTATGGAGTCAAAAGGTGAAGTTCCAGTCACCTCTTCAGGTCATTCGGAAGTCTCCACTACCCATACTCCTCACATAGATGATGAGCAGGGATATGAGTTCACTCTAGAATGATTTCCTTATACGGGAAGAGTTCTGTCTCTTTCTTATCCTGAGATTAGTGAGCCCACATTTTCGCATGGTTATACCTTTTAGCTCAGTTGGTTTGGACACTCCTAGTGACTCGTCATTGTATCAGAACACCATCTGGTCTTCCAACACTATGCCTACATCAGGTATGTTCATTCAGAACACAACCTCTTGATTGATTTTGAAAACTGCAGTCACTTCAGTTCTAGTTCAACCTACCATTCTATCTCAACCTATTTCTTTGTTTCAGCCGACTCTTCTGGTTCAACTGACTGTATCAGGTCAGGTCTCGATAATTTCTTCTATCCCTCCAAAGAGTGGACACACTGTGCCACTGCCTGGGGAGAAAGATTCGAATATCCCCATTATGTTTGGTGAAACCAGTGTGAGTGGATTACAAACTCACATGGTTTGAATGAATCAACCCTTTTACGACACTATTCCTAACCCTGCTGGTCCATCCGAGTCAGGAAACGTCCAATACCAGCAGCCTTATATGGCTCAGGTTCCATTCCAACCGGCTTATGTCCTATATGGTTCACAAGCTATGGAAAAACTACCTTACATTCCTCAAGTTGGGCCTTATGTTCAACCTGGCCAATCCGCTGTGCCTAGTGGATATGGATAGATCCAATTCAAGAACTATCAATACCCTTAGAGTATCATCCCAGGAACTGTCCAGCTACCCTTGCAGCAACAAGGACAATCTTCGTAGCAGCAAGGGAAATATTTGCAGTAACAAGGGAAAGAATTACAACAGGAAGGACAACTGCTACAAATGCAAGGGAAACCTTTGCAACAGTTGCAACAACCTTTACAGCTGTAGACACAGTTTGTTCAAGAGTATTCCCAACCTTTTTCATTGCAAGGCCAACCTTTGCAACCGCAGGGCCAACCTTTACAGCAGTAAAGCCAACCTTTGTAGAAACAAGGTCAACCTTGGTAGTAGCAAGCCTTATATGTGTATCAGCAAGGTCAACCCCTGCAACAACAAGTTCAAAATCCTTACATCCAGGGTCAACAGGTTCAATAGCCTTATAACACGTATGCCACGTACAATGCTCATCAGTAGCTTATGGCAGGGTAGTATCAAACCTACCTAGGACTGAATCCTCCTTACGGGCAAGGTAACCCTCAGTAGGGACAAAAATAGATTCTATATGGACAAAATCCTCCACTGTGGGGGAAAATTCCTTACCAACAAGGATGGACTTCGCAGTTTGGGTCTCCCTAAAGGCCCTATATGACGTTTAACACGCAATTTCCTTTGTTGGATACGTTGGAATTACCCGATGTTTCAAGGCTCACGAATGATCCTATTCTTCACTCATCGTACTGGCCTCTAGTTCCAACGAATATTTCGAGCGATTGCCCCAAATTTGAGGAAAAGGCGAAGGAGGATCCACAAGCCCATGTGATGACATATCACCTTTGGCGCTCCTCCAGTTCGTATGTCGATGATCCTATCTGTCTTTGACTCTTTCAAAGAACTCTCACAGGTGTTGTTGCTAAATGGTACATCAAATTGCCTTGAGGTACCTATGGTGACTTCAACTCTCTCGCACTAGCTATCCTCACTCATTTCCAGCTGTTGGTTCACTATGAAACTGGAACCCATTTGTTACGTCACTTGAGAAAGACACTACGACCCACATCTCCGTTCATATTCATGAATGGAGACGTCGATGTCGCCTCATCAAGTTTGAGATTGCTGTTGATTTGTTCACAGAATGGTTCACAAAATTATTCATCAGCAAAATTTCTAAGGACATATCCATGGGTGAATGTGTTACCGAAGAGAAAGCTATTTCCCATGCCCAGTGTTTAGACCTATTCTATTCGCAATCTAGCACATTGTATGAGATGTTACCTGATGCTCTAAGACCATCATCGGATCTGACAACATCGAAGTCTCTGGATGCACCACCTATTGACGGTGTGATTGGTTTCATGTCTTAGATTCCTGCAGAAGCTTCTTTGAAGGAGAAATTGGTCTCGAACACTGGTCCCAATAATCCCTCTAAGAATTCATCCTATCATGGTACAACCTATGAGGTTCATGTTGTCCAGTTGACTGTAGCAGATAAATCCTCTAAAGGTAAAAAGAAGGGCAAAGGTAAGACCAAAGTTGATGCCCCAAAATAGGACCCTCCTAAATCTTCTGTTAATGACGTTTCTCGAAGAAATCCAAAGTATCCTTGCCTCATCTGTGAAGAGGATAGTTACACTAAGGATTGTCCCCGATGATTTGAAGTTAGTCACTTACTGAAATGGACTCCAACTGTCTTAAAAGAACCCTTTCTGTTAGCAAACCCAATTGGTAGGCCAGCCTCAATCTTCTGCGTCCTTAGGTTCCCAAGTGTTCATGATGAAAGGTTCATCACCTATCTCGATTGCTACTCGAACCAAGGACTATCAAGATACATCTAAGTAGGCCTTCAAGAAAGAATTCATTGATACTTATACTTCTACTCCGTTCTCTTCTAGTACACTCCATATCGGGCACCCTAACAGTGAATCTGTCATCTGACCACCCCCTAAAGGTGTTCTTCAAAAGTCATCTTTCAATCCGAATTCTAGAGCTACACAACATTATAATATTGTTGAGGATTTAGCTCAGGCACTTTCGCTGATGTCTGACTTGGAGGTTCTTCAATCCTGTCCAACGCAGCCGAAGTCAATGTTGTCTGCTATAGGCGTTGTCGATCCTTTTGATTTGAGTATGATTACTTTCGATCTAAAGAATCATGTACATTGTCTCCCTCATCAGATTTCATTTCAGATCCAAGTCCTTATCAAAGGAAATATGATTCATCAAACAGTTATTGATGAAGGTGACTCGACTTGCATCCTGTCAATTTCGTGTTGGACATCCATTAGCTGTCCTCCTCTTAACCAATCACTGAACACCTTGGAAGCCTTTGATGGCAGAGGTTCACGACCATACGGTATTATCACGAACCTACCATTTACACTAAAAGGCAAGACTGTTGAATTAGAAGTAGAAGTTGTAGATGCCAATCTCAACTGCAACCTTCTTCTCAGGCGAAGTTGGACGTACGCCATGTTTTTTGTGGTGTCTTCTTTGTTCCACGTACTTAACTTTCCTCATGAAGGAAAAACAATCACAGTTGATCAGTTGTCTTTCTTTTCTTTTCGTTCATCGAGCGGTAACATTCCTTATGTGGGCAATACTGAGATTCCTTACGAGAGCGTGGGAGCAGGTCTATTCAAAGACTCTGCTTTAATGGGTACCTTTTCTCTCCCACCTCCAAATGTTCATTCAGTCAATATGATATCAGACTCTATGGATCCTTGGATTATCCCTAATGATGATCAAATTGACTCTTTTGGCGATGGTATTCCTTTAAGTCCATTGGAGATAAATTATCAAGAAATTGTTTTAGCTTCGATGGCCATTTCATAAAGTCATACTATCTTCAATATGAACCTAGACACTTACATACCATCTCCTTGGCTTGGTTCTTGGGATTCTCCAGATCCCTTGAACGAGACATTCCCCACTGACAAGAGTATCATGGAGTTCATGTCTCTGGATGAAGTTTCATGGAACGATTTACATCATCGTTCCTCCTTTTTCCCTAGCCTTGACAGGATGCCTTCCTATCTTGAAGCATCTGTTTCTCATTCTCTTACACCTCCACTTGAGACAACCATCCTGATACGTGAAGTCTTGTCAAAGAGTAATATGGGAAACATCACTGCTACGATGCCTCTTGACATTTCCATTAAACCAAGCATTATCGAGAACATCCATATTGGGGTTACCTGTTCTCCAAAAGAGATCAGGATTTATACTTAGCTTTTTAAAGAATTCCGAGAAATATTTGCTTGGTCATAGGAGGAGATACCTAGTATTGATCCAGCCATAGTGGTGAATGAAATTCTGACTTATCTTGGTGCTAAGCCTGTTTGGCAATGGCTTCACCCTAAGCACCCTCGAAAGCCTATTGCGATCAAAGCATAAGTAGAAAATCTTTTGAAAGAAGGTTTCATTTATCCTATCCCATTGATGGATTGGGTATCAAATATCGTCCCTATTTCCAAAAAGCAGGGTATGATACATGTTTGTGTTGATTACCGCGATATCAATCACGTGTGTCCTAAGGACAATTATCTTACTCCCTTTATCGACCAGATCATTGATGAATGCGCAGGCAGTGATATTTTTTCTTTCATGGATGGCTTTGATGGCTATAACTAGATTAACATTTCACCCACCAATCAACATAAAATAACCTTTATCTATCCTTGGGGTACTTTTTCTTACAAAAATCTCCTTTCAGTCTAAATAATGTTGGCACTACCTTTCAATGGGCAATGTCCTATGCATTCCATGACATTCAACACATTGTTCAGCCATACCTCGACGACTTGCCTGCTCATTCGATTAAATGTCGTGACCATCTGGATCACTTAAGAGCTATCTTTTTACGATGTCGGCACTATAATATCTGTCTCAATCCACACAAGTGCATGTTTTCGTCAAGTCTGGATGACTCTTAGATTTTGTGGTGTCTTGTGAAGGAATCAGGATTGATCCTTTGAATGTTGAGGCCATAGTCAACCTACCCCTTCCTTCATCACTGTTGCAATTGCAAATTTTGTAGGGAAAAGCTAATTTTCTCCGTTGATTTTTCCTGAATTACGCTAAACTTGTCAAAGGATATGCTCGCATACTTAAGAAGGGGATCCATTTTATTTGGGATGAAGTTTCCCAAGTATCATTTGGTGCTTTAAAGAAAGATCTAATTAGCGCTCCTTTGTTGCATCCCCGCGATTACTGCCGTGATTATTTCCTGTATTTGGCTGCAACTGATAACACCATTGCCATGGTGTTAGTTTAGGATGACAATGATGACAACAAGCATGTGGTTTATTATCTAAGCTAGAATCTTCTTGATACTGAGTCTTGCTATGCTCATGTCAAGAAGCTTGCTTTGGTAGTAATTCATGTCATCCAAAGGTTTCAACACTATATCCTTTTACGGAAAACCACCGTGATTTCTAATTTCAACCCCATGACATATATACTGACTCATTAGCTTCTGGGGGGAAAATACTCCAAATGGATTATCATCCTACAGGAGTTTGATTTGGAATTTACTGCTTCCAAATCAAAGAAATCGCTCGTCTTTGCTGAGTTAATATGTGCTCTTCCATCTACAAGAACCCCAACCGATTTCCCTAAGTGGATACTCGATGAGACTCTGTTTATAATCATCACTCTTGACCCCTAGTATGGAGACACTATTGTTTATCTCAAAACCCAAACTTTCTGATCTGAGTTGTCTCGATCTGACCGACGCTACATCCAAAATCAGTCTCAACCCTATCAGATCATCGATGATACATTATATTGGGTCGGTGTGGACTCTATCCTTCACAGATGTCTCACCCTTGAAGAAGCTATGTGGGTCTTAAATGATTACCACTCTAGTGCCTGTGGTGATCATGTCTGGATATGCCACTACTCATAATATCCTTCGCACCGATTATTTATGGCCTTCTATCTTCAAAGATTGCGTCATAGCTATCCAAAAATACCATGAATGCTAGATTTTTAACCGCAAGCAGCGTGCCCCACCCACACCCCTACACCCAGTAATTACCATTGGTCCATTTTCCAAATGGTGCATTGATCATGACATGTAACCCTCGCTCGGACAGAGGGAATGGTTATATCATTGTTGTCATGGACTATTTTATGAAATGCACCACGGTGATGCCTACATATAATGCTGATGGTATTACTACCGCACATTCCTTTTAACCACGTTATAGCATGTTTTGGTGTCCCTCAAGATATCGTGACTGACCATGGATCACATTTTTGTCAGCACATGATGGCAGAGATAACTGATTAGTTGGGCCTTCGACATGATAGCTCAACTCCATATTATCCATAGGCCAATGGACAAGTTGAAGCAATCAATAAGGTTTTGATTACTATGTTTTAGCATACCATTGGGAAGCACCAAAAAGATTGAAATTTAATGCTATTTGTAAGCAAAACTTTGGCAAAAATCACATGAGGAAAGACCTCATGTGATTTTCGCCGAAGTTCTGCTTACAACTATTATGGATCACAGAAGCCTCAACTCAATAATTTAATGCTATTCTCAGCTCTTTGGGCTCACCGAACTTTTGCTAAGACGACCACATGATTCACTCTATTCCAGCTGGTATATGGTTTAGAGGCAACTCTTCCAATCGAATGTGAAATCCCTTCACTTAAGCTAGCTATCAAACTCCTTCTAAATACCTCGCCTAAGGAGGAGTGGCTACTGTATATTGAGAGATTCGGCGAGACTCGTCGCAACACTGCGATGGTAATTGAAGCTCAAAAGAAATGGGTCAAAGATCATTTTGACCAAACCATTTCTCCTCACACTTTTGCTCAAGGTGACTTGGTCCTTCTTTATGATCAAGCCAACAATAAATTGGGGGTAGGCAAGTTCGAACCTATGTGGCATGGGCCCTACATTGTCAAGTGTGTCTTACAGAAAGGTGCTTATGAGCTATGTGATTATGAGGGAAATGCATTGTCACAGCCTATAATGGGTTGTATCTCAAAAAGTATTATCCATAAGATTCATATGATAACTTTTGTACATTAGTGTGCATTTTTATTTTTGGTGTGTTTGTTTTCTTTGTAGACATATTTTTTCTGCTTACCTTGTGTTCCACTCAGTTTGTAGATGTCATCAGGTCATTACGTTGGTTTTTCTGATGGTTCTTGTCATAGAACATGGAACCTGTCTTCTGCAACACAGGTACTCTACGACCCTAATGGCGAGCTGATTAACTTACTAGGTATATGCCTTGGTTGAACAACCAATAATATTGTTGAATATAGTGCAGTTATTGAACTCTCATTAGAAGCAGTTGCTCTTGGAATTAGTGATTTAGTTGTTAAGTTGGATTCATAGCTCATTGTCTTACAATTAAATAATCATTATTCAGTAAGAAATCCACACATATTGCATATGTATCTACGTGTTATATTTCTGGAAATAAATTTTGATTACATTACATATAAACATATTTCAATTAATTTAAATACATTAACTGATGCATTAGTGTTACATATCCATTTGGGCACATCACTCCCATCATCCAGATCAATGTTTGAGGGCTCATCAAACCCTAATTTCAGTTGCTACATGCCCTAAACAAGTAACCCCTTTGAATGCCTCCTTCCCAGATAGTTTCATGACTTGAAGACATCCAGAAATGGCCTCTAGAGGGACCAGCGTAGGTAGGCCCATGTAAAGGTGCATCTTAGAGCAGTCAAGTCCATGCTAGGGTGCTCTGCAGAGCACTTGGGCTTCCTTTCACCCGTGCTGGGTGAGTTTGAGCAAAATTCACATAGGGTTTGGGGAATATTCTTATCTTTTGGAGTCATCTAGAAGGTTCCCTCACTTATCAACTCCTATGAGCTTGAAAATTGATGAGGAATGAGTTAAGATGCATCCTATCCTCTCATCCCTTCCTCCATGGAACTAATCCTAAGTATGGAAGGCCATTCAATACCACCATTTATGACAAAACCTCCTTCATCTCCCTATAATTAACCACTCATCTAAGTGATCAGGGGCTGAACTTTGATGATTGTAAGGAGATAATGTTAGTTTGAGAATTGAGACTGTTGTAAGTGTCATTATGTTGTTGGATTTTCATGCTTATGATGTGTTGTGGATGGAACGAAAGCTAGAGGAGTGACTTCGAATCAGACTTGATGGTTGTAATTCCTTCTTCTATTCAATAAAGTATTTGAACCTTTCTCGCATATGTTTGTATTGTCATATGATGCTTATATGTGTGAAATGTATCTGATTCCATTTACATGTATTCAATAGATATTTCGCTTTGATCGGTTCTTTGTCTTCTGTTTGTGTTTACAAGTACTTCTCAAGTGTGTTAAGTATAGGAAGGCGCGATAGGATCGATATAAAGGAGACAAGAGGAAAGTGGAACTACAAGTAGGTCTTCTTATCTTCATAGTCATATCTATTGCTTATAGGAAAAGGTTAAAGTTATTTAAACTATTGTTCTAGATATGGCCACTTATCTAGGGAATTAGTATTTATTCGTAGATACCAAATTCTCCAAAACAAATTGGCAACTTCGTTGGGGAAGATCCTCTTTCCTAGTATCTTATCCACCTCCTAGGACATCCTTGCAAACCCTAATTGTGTTCATTGATTGTATTTCAGCTCTTTTGCATTGAATTTTGGTCAAAAATTGAGGTTAGATGACTCTTGAGTGGCCTCTCAGGAATTAGCACAGGCTTGGTCAGGGGACAGTGCTCTGCAGAGCACCCTTACGTGAGAGACAATGCTCTACAGTGTAGTTAAGCCCTCTTTAACCTATGCTAATCCACCTTAGGTAAAATTTTCACCTTTGGAATGTATTTTTTGCCAACTTTTCTCTGCTTGTTTGCTTGCTGATTGATCAATGAATTTCATGGCTCAGAGAACAAGTTTCTATCTCCTTGCCTAGCCCTACTTTGATTTGATTGATTAATGTTTCTTAAATGTTTTCTTTTTCATTATCGGTCTATAGTCAAAGTTAGATTATAGTCAATTAATCTTTGTTCAAAAGAAAGTGTCGTAAAAGTCTTCTTTTCCTTCAAAACTAAATTGTCGTAAAGTCTTCATTCTTATAAAAATATTGATTGATTGTATGTGCATTAGTTTCCTTTTTTCTTTTTCATAACATTAAGGGATTCAAAAAGAAAAACTTGCATCATTCATATTGTAGTTTGTGAATGCTTGAAAGGAATAGCTAGGGAAATTGCATTATATGTGCTCTTTTCTCTTTGTTAAAGATCTGATTGCTCTATCCCTACTATCTAAGGTTTTCATTGTTCAACTGAATGAAAATAGTGCTTATCATATTAGTTGAATTTTAGGAATTGAAACATACATCACGTGCTGAACCTTGAAAGGAAAATTCTAAAAAAGATCAACTTGAAATTTATCTGAATTTACCTAATGGAGCATTGTCACCTAATGAAAAACATTTAGTTCTTTTAGGCTAGAGACGTGTTCCAGCATCATAAAATAAAGCAGATATTGTTAACTTGTCTACAATACATCCCGAGTGTGATACCTCATTCCACGTACATGAGCATATCATAGCTCGTCCATGTACCTTCGGGTATATAGGGCGGTGTTACAGTACGTAAAGTATATGGAAATGCTCTCACTATGCGGTTTTGTATTAGACAGTGCTTATATGAATTAGGTCTCCATGTACTTTCAGGTATATATGGGAGGACAAAACTAGGTCGCTATCCATCCTTAGGTAACCGAGTCAGCCACCTTGTACATTGTGATACACCAAACACAATATTCAGGGAGATTGCCTGCCCGTACTTCTTGGTTCACCGAGAGGTATTCTGCAGTTCACAGTTGCTTGGTGAACCTTTTGCCTAGATTATCCTTTTTTTGTTTTGTTATGTTAATTTGGTTAAAATAAAATTAATTGACTGTGGATAACATCCTCCACTCTCACTCCTTAGTTGATCTGAGGTTGAAACATATGGCGACAAATCTAGTGTCCACTGATCAAGGAATTCCGTTTGATGGGAATCCTAGTCCTTTTCCTCCTTTCAGAAATATTGGTGCTCCTTATATGGCTATATTGTCCCTTCCGAGACTTACCATTGGCTTGCTAGTATGGTTTTTTTCAACCTCCTTGGTTTAGAAAGTCGTGATTTCTCCACAATCTAGTACTCCCCCAACTGGACAAAATCAACCTCCAGTTGATCCTAAAGTTGACCCTTTGCCTTCTTCCTCGGTTGTTTCTTCCTCCCCTTCTTCCTCTTCGCCCGATGAAATTATTGGTACTAGTAACTAGGTGGCTAAGAAGAAGAAGAAAGGGAAGAATAATAAGAAGAAGAAAATTCAGTAGAGGGGCAACCAAGAAACCATTGCTTTGAATGCAACATCTAATGAGAAATCGTCCATCAAGCCTCACAAAGTTCGATATCCATGCAAACTTTTTGCGGGAGACCATCTTCTTCGAAATTGTCCTGATATTCCTCAGATCTTAGAAGAATGGTCTTTTCGTTCACATCATATTGTGTCATCAACTTCTCGAGATCATGTTGGTGACACACCATCAACTAGTGGTAGTAAAGCTCATGGAAAGAAGGGTAAAGTTAAGTTTCCTTGTAGGTTATGTGAATGGAATCACCCCATTCATCTTTGTCCCTATCTCGATGAAGCCAAAAAAGTGTTGGATAACCATCTTGCTTCACCGCAATGACTTCCATCTGGTTACAAGAGACTATCCCTTAATCATTCACTAGTTGATGAATTGACTATCTCAAATCAATCGTTGGTCAAACCCACTCTCTCTGAAAGTGAATCCTATGAGTCTATACCCGACCCAAATCAACAGGTCGTGGAAACAATTGACCCGATTTCACCTTCAGTTAATCGAACCTTTCCCGTAGAGATTAAGTATGATACCATTAAGGTTCTTTTCGTTTCTTCAGATTCTAATGAGCTTAGAGGCAACCCTCATATTCCATTAAGACAGGAGGAAAATCCTCCTGTTCTCATAACTCAAGGGGATAATTCTCCTGTTCTTATGGTACCCCCTCAAAGTAGTCAACCTCATTAAAAAAATGAAACAACTCCCATGAGGATAGTTCCTTGTCTTGTGTCAACCTCGTTAAAAAATGAAACAAGGAACATGAGGATAGTTCCTTGTCTTGTGTCAACCTCGTTAAAAAATGAAACCAAGGATATGAGGATAGTTCCTTGTCTTGTGTCAACATCATTAAAAAATGAAACCAATGATATGAGAATAGTTCTTTTACTGTTTCAACCTCATTAAAAAATGAAACAGGTCCATGAGGATAGTACCTAGTCTTGTGTCAACCTCATTAAAAAATGAAACAAGGAGTATGAGGATAGTTCCTAGTCTTGTGTCAACCTCATTAAAAAATGAAACAAAGGGTAGAGCATAGTTCCTTGTTTTGTATCAAGCTCATTAAAAATGAAACAAAGAACCTGAGTAGAGTTCCTTGTCTCGTGTCAAGCTCATTAAAAAATGAAACAAGGTCCCCTGGAGAAAAGTTCCAAGTTGAGTCTTTGAGTAGATCTCGTAAAATCCCAATCGAGTCTTTCACTTGATCTCATGAATGAACCTTCATTCCATCCACCTGATAGCCACGAGTAGTCTACTTAGGTGAATGTAATGAAGCTTGAGGGGCATGCACCTAGTGATAAAATTTAAGTTTCCCTATAGGTTATGTGAAGGGAATCACCCCATTCACCTTTGTCCCTATCTAGATGAAGCCAAAAAGTTGTTGATAACCACCCTGCTTCACTGCAGCGACTTCCATATGGTTACGGGAGACTCTCCCTTTCATCATGATGGGGGCATGTAAACCAATCTCAAGCATAGTTCTTCATTTCAAGCTTCTGTAAAAATGAAACAGAATCCAAGAATATTTTTTTCATTTCGAGCTTGTGTAAAAACAAAACTCAATCCAAGCATAGTTTTTCGTTTTAAGCTTGTGTAAAAATGAAACTGAATCCAAGAATAGTTTGTTGTTTCAAGCTTGTGCAAACATGAAACTGAATCCAAGCATAGTTCCCTATGGTTCAAGCTTGCATAAAAATGAATCCATCTCCATTTTAACCCTTGTGATTTCCATTCTATTAGCCTCTTCCGCCAGATGAGCCTTGGTTTTTCTCCGTCCATCGTCACTATCTGCTTGGTTGATCATACGCTTTCACTTAGTTGTTTTACCCTTTTTTGACGAAAAATTGCAATGAGTGGTCTTATTAGCTAGCCTCTTCACATAAATCAACATATTTTGAGAAGTTCCAACATCACCAGAACCAGTTGCCATCCTAGACACCACTCGTTCCTCAAAGTAGAGTCCTCTTTAAGCTCTTTTCAGACTCTTGAAATATGAAAATATTGTTGAGTGCTTGTCCTTTTCAGCTCGTTAACGGATTGGAAATGACATCTACTTAGTATAAGTTTAACCCTTTTCTGGACTAAGATAGATCATTTACGAAAAAGGAATATGTTGATCGAACATGGTCAATAGGTTCTCTCTCAATTGTTTTATGCTATTTTTGGCTTGAGAGACAAATCTATGAAAAAGAACTTGTGGAGTTTTCTTTTTGTCCCTTTTCAAACTCTCTAAACATGAAAAGGATCGAGTTATCTTTTTCGTTGAACTTGTTAAAACATTAAATAGTGACAAACTTGTCCATCTAGACAAGACTGAGTTTCACCTTCACTAGACTCATTAAAATATCACATAGCGATGGATTCACTCGAAGGGTGGAATTATACAACAAGCATATGTGATCCTCCTCAAGCTTGACTATAAATAAAGAGGTATTAATTAACAATGACTGGGGAAAATGGGAAAAAGGGGTAAACCACTTTATGGTATGAGGTCTCTCTTGAACATGAAACTTTCACTTCTTCTCTATGACTATGTGGGTTGGGTTATCTTCTTGACGGTTATCATACCTATGGTCTATCACACCATCCATCACTTTTGGTTTTGGGTCAATGCTGCCAATTCATTCAGACTATTTGGGTTGGCGTATCTGCTTGAAGGTTATCATACATATGGTTATCTACTTGATGGTTATCATACATATGATCTGAACATCGTTGATAGTGGCATAATCTAGAACCCCTCGAGTAACTACCTCTAGATTGCGCTCCATCTCTACTAAGGGGTCAACCCCTTCCTCATAGTCTTCACCCACTATCAGATGGGTAGCTCGCCATGCTATTGGTGACCTGCCTAGTGGTCTCTCTGGTCCCACATCTGCACATTTATCATAAGTTGAGTCTTAGTTTACACTTTTATAAAAATCATAAAAACTTGAAAAAATTCAAAAAGAAAGTTTTTACTTGCGCTAATCCACTGTTTGCTTGGTGACAGAGGTAGATCTAGATCCCCTCTGAAATCTGTGCTGGTATAAGCATATTCATCTACCATAAGTAGCTGGAGTTCGAACCATGTGAAGGAATGTGGTGGATAATGCATATGTTTACCTGTGCCTCCTCGAGGCATGAGCTAGCTCCATCCCATGAGCCTCAGATCTCAGGGGGAAAGATGTGGTAGTTCAGCCCATTGATACCAGAAGAGTGGTATTCACTCCAAGAAGAAGGTAACCAGTATAGAACCGAACCCAAATTACTTTAGGTGTTTGTTTTTACCCTTGGTCAGTTGGTGCTTCATATTCTCCAAAAGGCCTCCACACTAGTTGAAGATGGTGGGAGTTAAACATGCAATAGCATACTGAAACTAAGACTTGGAAGCCTCATGCAAAGCTTGCATGTTGGATACACGCGCCATGGTGAAAAAAATTGTTCTCAAAATGAGGTTATTGGTGATTGTTGCAATCTTCACCTTACCTCCATTGGTTATCTCGGCACCAGGACAATATCTATGGACTAGACTCCTAGTACTCTCACCTCCTTGGTGAGATCCAAAGAGTTGAACTACCTCTCCTCGACGGGATAATCCCATGATGAAATAGATTTCCATCTCCTCCAGTTCCAGTTCTTGCCCTTTGATGATGAATATCTCTCGATCTACATCCCAAAGGCTGATCAGGTAGGGTAGGAACTCCATCTGAGCCCTAAACCCTTTGGTCCAGAAGAATTTCGGTAGGCCACAATCCCTCAGAGAATTTATGCATGCTGGATCCTCAGATGCTTTGAAATATTTGGCCTTATGGCCTCTTTATTTCCACTCCAAGACCATATTTCTCCTGCAAACAACATTTAAACACTTATTAATGCATTTTACATAGATAAAATTTATTAAATTTTTCTTGAAAGATAAATTTAACTTTAAAAGTTGCTCTTAGCACCAACACTTGAACCTTTGGGCTTGATCATGACCATCGCGGGTCCGATGACCATACCCGCGATGGTTGTTGGCGACCTAAAGTTTCAAAATCCTCCTTTCTAGCCTAAAATTTACTGTTAAAATTGCATGAAAAAAGTAAAGAAATTCAAGAGCAGGGATGAGGCTCTTACATTTCATAGATGGATCATGAAATGGTACCCTAGATCTCCTGTAGCAGCCACTATAAAATCAAGGAAATTAGGGCACAAAATCACTCTCATAGCTTAGTTTGGTAAAATGGTAAAAAATGAAATTAATTTTACCTATTTATAAGTTTTGAAAGTCTTTTTGTCAAATATTTTTGTAATATTTTAATATTTTCTAGATATTAGTGATGGGTGTGTTTCTTGTGTAGTTACAAGTGCCTTCAATGTGAAAAGTGTTCATTATTGACCGATTCTGGGAGTTTTATTTTATCTCTTTTTTGGACTCATTAAATAAATGAAAAATGAACCCCCCTGGAGTCATCTTTCAGCTCTTTTCTGACTCGAAAATTGAAAATATTGTCGAGTGCTTGTTGTTTCGAACTCGTTAAAGTAAATGAATCAACGTCACCTCAGTATATGTTTAGACCTTTTGGGGGCTGAGACTAACTATTTACGAAAAGGTACACTTTGGTCAATATGGTCAAAAGGTTCCCTCAGGTATTGTTTTCTACCTTTTCAAATTCGAAGGACAAATTACGAAAAGGGACATGATGGAATTTTCTTTTTCAAACTCTCTAAACATGAAAAAGACACCAAGTTATTCTTACATCGAAATCGTTAAAATTTTACAATGAAAGACTTGTCACCATGACGAGACTGAGCTTCTTCTCCTTAGGGCTCGTAAAACTTATTAGGATGGATTCATTCAAAGAATGAAGTTACATAACAAATATATTCTATCCCCTTCAATATTGTGATAACAATAATTGGGGTACTTACTAGAAATAACAGGGAAAAATGAAGATGAGACATCCTTTGTATAGGAAGCATGTCACTCTTGAACATGGCACTCTTCTATTCTCATGTCAGGTTTGGTATATCCTCACTCAGTCACTTGTCCTCCTGGGTTTGTGTGATCCATTTTATCTCTCATTTGACTATTCCACACTGTCATCCTGACCTTTATTTCCATGTTGATTCAGATGCTGCCATACTCCAGAGTCATGTCGCCAATATGTTCAAGAGAAGTCCAATTTGCAATTATTTACCTATACATTGTTTGAGTCATTGCTACAATCCTGCATATCATACCACTTTATTCCTTGTTTCATGTCAACGATGGGGGATTCATCATTTCCCTCCTTCAATGGGTCACTTCCTGTAGACTTCAGCTCACTATCTAGGAAGATGACTTAGGAACTCCCTTTCAGTACCTTAGAGTTGGCATGCCTTAATGGTCAGTTCTTCGCATCCGATGATAGGTCTTCATTATTGGCTTTCGATCGAGTGATTCCATGAGTGTTCAACCTCAACTTATTTATCACATTCATGGATTGTGCTGTTGTGCCTTGAGAGCCATTGTCATTATTGGTGGTTTCTCTTGTACCTGTTAATGGTCCACATCATTGGCCAGTAATCAGGTGGTTTTCTAGCATGTTCAACTTCAACACATTTATTCACATGCTAGGATTCGTACATTGATTGGGTCAGAATGGAGCACAAGACCTTGAGTCTTGTTTGTTATGGCTCAGGATTCATGGAGTTTTTTGTTATTCATGATTGTACACATGTTTCTACTATATATATGGATGTGACTATACAATGAGACTTTATATTCATGATGATCCTTGTTATCTGGATGGTTGCGCCCATACCATGGATCTTTTATTTAGTATTCATCATCCAAATGGCTATGTCCATGCCATGGATTCATGTATTGATCTCAGATATTTATATGTATATGCATCCTTGATTTGCATGTCTCCTAACAATGCGTGTCCTAACCCTTGCCAAAAGCTCGTAAATCATCTCAGACATCACTCCTCATTCTGCGTCCATGATTTAGGGGGCATCTGCTACACAATATTTTTTCACGCCTCCTACACTTCCCTGTGATATACCCTGTGCTCGAAACATGATCATTATACAATATACTCATCAATGTATACAACTCAGATCCCTCCTTTAACATTTCTTGGAAAATCCCTGGAGCTTTCCCTAAAGAAATAACTCTTAAAACACTAAAATGAGATTCATCGCCCTTATGAAGCTCAAAACCACGATGATCACCTATTTCACCTTTTTAAGCCAGCAATGACATCATTTTCTTCTCTTTCATACTCGTGATGGTCTTAAAAAGAAAGTTTTCCCAAAGAGGATGAGAAGCTTCGTGATCTAGAAGCTTCCAGAATGATGAGTTGGAGGTGGTTTCACATAGATGAGATCAAATCATCCTAATTTGAACTCTTGGTCTCATCCCTATGAGCTACCTGCTTAAGATGTGGGCCTAATCCTATCTTTGGAGGAGGCCTAACTCCTTCTCCCAGCCTATACATTCCCCCTCTACCATTCCCAAATGGTTGATCTATTTCCATTTGCACCCCTATGCTAAGCTTGTGCTTAAAGGTTATTCATTAGACTTGGAGAATGAGTGTTGGAGAGTTTCTTGGCTTGGACTTGGATTACCACTCAAGGAGAGCCTTTCAACATCAAGGCCATGGTTGCAAACTTACCCTTTATTCTTTAAATAATAATACAACTACTAGTTCATCTTCCCAAAATATATATGTTCATGTATGTATTGGTTTGGCATTCCTTGATTAGCTAAATAGATTATTTTTGGATTTGCTATTGGTTTTGGTATGCTTTGTTGTCTCTTGGTCATTTGTGTAGGTATAAGCACTAAAAGAAGTAGGAACAAGGTTGTGACACAAGCGATTCAAGGATCTCAACAAAGGAAACAGGATTAGTATCAAAGCAAGATAAGCCTTCTCTCTTGTTCTATTTTTCAATCATAATCTAGGAAGATGTCTAATTGATTGTCCCTTCAGTTGCTAGACCCACTCATTGGGATAGAGGCATCGTCTTTGTCCACAGAGAGGATTAACCTTATCAACACCAGCTATCAACAAAAAGGTCAAAAACATCATCATGTTGCTTTCATATGTGATGGAAAACACTTCATCACTTTTACAATCATTTCACAACATGTGATTTACAAAATGTGTCCATGACAAGCTACTACTTCTAATAAAACCATCTCTCCTTAAACAAAGTGAATGGGTCATCATTCTGGAGTTGATTCTCTTGTTGAAAATCTTCATTGGCTGGTTCCTATATAGACGCTTTATCCTTCTTGAGACACTACTCTAGATGGAGCTCCCAACATGTGGCTCTCTAATTTCCACCTCTGTTGCAATGACTACAAAAATTATTCTTCCTCCACGCTTATTTAACCTTCTTCCTTCCCTGATGTGGAGAATACCTTTCACGTCTTATCCTCTTTCTTGCTACCATTCCTTTCTGTAACACCCTCCTGCTACATCTACATAAGTAGCTAGCCAACCGGGGTAAACACGGAAGGAGAGGCTACTATGATTAGATTCAACCTCTTATGTGACCTTAAGGAAACATAATCAATGGAAAAACAACATACAAACCTTCCACGTCATCTATAGGATCCCTGAGAATCATCCCAACACTTTAGGCAGCTTGCCCCTGGGTCCCACTACAGTTTTTGACCACTTAACCTCTGAAAGCTCTCATGTTATAGGCCTTCCAATGTCTAGAAGGCTTTGGACACTCTAATGCTATAGGCATGCCAACATCCATGAACTATTTTGTCCAGTGTTGTGCCAATGTCCCTGGGTTTTGAGCCACTTTTTCAGGCCCAGAGCCCAAGTCACTACCCAGAATTGAATGACATCTTTAGAACAGTAAAATAACAGGGAAAAAATGATGCAAAATAAAATAGTTGAACATGCCCTTAATCATACCCCTACTAGCCATGACATACATTTTGTCAAACATATCACAAATATGTAATATACAGGTGTAAACAACATATTTAAGCATAGGGATCTCATACTTATCTGAGAATCACTAAGAACCATTATTACCTCATATCATTTTCTGCATTATAATCTATTAGGTCATAGATACATTGTCCATTCATTTACAAGTAAAAACATGATGCGAGCCATACATAGCCATTGTCATAAAACACATAGATAACCAGCATAATAGCAACATAAATGGCAATGAAATCATAGACATATGATCCACATATAAATGAGTATAATACTCATTGAAATACAAGGAAAAATAATCTTTCATTAATGATGAAAAATCCAAACCCGAGATGGGACTACCATGTTCCACC
Organism: Pinus tabuliformis; assembly: GCA_031772625.1. Classification (NCBI taxonomy): domain Eukaryota; kingdom Viridiplantae; phylum Streptophyta; class Pinopsida; order Pinales; family Pinaceae; genus Pinus; species Pinus tabuliformis. The sequence goes on from CM062811.1 coordinate 323,962,223, forward strand.
TGACCATAAAATGACTTAGCCAAATCTCTCTTCATCCATTCATCCCTGTTCCATATTCCAAGCATGAATGTGGGATTCAAACCAAAAGAACCAACCAGGGCATCCCGAGGCTAAACCACCTCACCCTCATTAATAGAAACCATGCTTTACCATAATCCATCCCGGATCACTAGGCCAACACAATAAGCATGGCATAACAATATTTACCATGATCTCCACCCAATAACTAGGCCAAACAAGCATGGATTCCATTGGATTTCTCCACCTACACAGTGTGGAATTTTGCTATCTCCTAGTCTCTCAACATTTACCATAAACCAAACCCGGATCACTAGGCCCTAAACCGAGACCAACTCTCTAGGATTTACATATCCCAAACTTGGGATTATTAGTCCCAGCAGAGAGAAAACCACCTCTTGCCTTTATTTTATATCCTTCCATTCACCGGCAATGATTCCTAAGCCCACCGAGTCAACACAATCCTGGCTTTACCGCAACCCACAGTCTAGCTCAAGGGTCACTAGGCCAATAGATTTACCGTGATCCACAGCCTGTTTCAGGGACCACTAGGCCATGTGCTCTATCATTTAGAGATCCACCTCACTTAGCTTCAAACCATCCAATAATCCAGCTTAAGCAAAACATGAGAACCCCATCACACCATGGCTATCCGAAAATGGAAAGGCTAGGCTGAAAACGCTATCACACATGGAAAAACCCATTCCATAATAGCAAAAGAACCACATGGAATACCATGCATGCCAAATCTAGCAAGGAATATACACATGCAAATCGATACCTACAAAGAATATTGATATATCTTCTTTAACCTGCATTTCTCTGCTTGATCATTGCTTCCTCTTGCCTTCTTTACCTTTCTTGATCCAATGCCAAAATTCTCCAAGAAAAATCTAAGTGTCCAAGAGTGAGATAGAGAGATAATAATGATAGGGCTCCAAAACTGAACTGAAAAAGGTTACCAACTGATCCTCATAAGACTTTTTATTAATGAGGCCTCTATTTTCTTCAGTTTCCATTATTTTCCTGCTTACATGAAACTTGTAACCTTTCACCTCCCTTTTCTCCTAATTTCCATTATTTTCATAAATAAATGCCAATTAATGAGACTTTTCCTTTCCAAAGCCTTATCCATTTCCTTTGCCAATTTCCCTAGTCATAATAACTGATGAACACCCAAACTAGGATGACATACCCAACATTCATGTTGGGATAAGTGTCCCATCAACCGTGGTTATTATTTTTCCTTTATTAACTTTAATACATGGAATCTTCACCAGGGCTGTTATAGAACCCTACCCCTTGCATTAGTAGAAAATGATGAATTAATGACTAGGTGACTAAAAAAGTTAGTCACTGCAATTATTTCAAGTGAATTACTACTAAATTTGAGCAATTTTAAGTGACCAAACTAAAAATGACTAACTCAAATGACTAATTTAGTCTAGGGATAAAATATACGACTAGCTAACAAGTGACTAACTTAAATGACTAATTTAGTCTAGGATTAAAAAATATGACTAGATAATAAGTGACAAAATTATTTCATGATGATACTATCCTACAAGCCACCAAATTTCTATCATATCCATGAGGTCAACAACAATTTGTGGTTCAAGATATAGCTAATTTGGAACAAACTTAGCTTTAGAGCCTAGGATTTTTTTCCACCTCTAACCATTATGGACAAAGAGATCAATTTCTAAAGCACGTGGAAACCAAAATACCACCTTTCCCATGTTGACTCCTTCTATTGAAGATCATGGAAAATCTCCATAGATTAGTTATCCTTACTAAAACAAACATTTAATTGGAAGTGATCATTAATCCTATGACTTTACTACTTCACTATACTTTTTGACCACACAAAGCTTATTTTGATGTCTACCCTTCTTATTTCATAACAAGACAACCCTAAAAGCCACCAAATTTCTATCATATCCATGAGGTCAACACCATTTTGTGATTCAAGATATAACTAAGTTGGAACAAACTTAGCTCTATAACCTATTAGGGCCTAAATCTACCTCAGGCTGAGAAAGGCAGGTCTAGGGTATCATCAAACCACGTTTAACCTGGTAGCTAGCCCTACCAGGTCGGGAGAGGGCTCTCTCCTTGTCAATATCAGGAAAATATATCAAATTAGGCTTGATATGACTGATTTAAAGACTAATTTTAGGCTAGGCATATGCTCAAAGGAGTTTTATTGAGTTTTATGTTGGTTTGTTGGATCAAAAGTGAAAGGTAGTTTTGGGTCCGGGGAATGAATTCAGTCTTGCAGAGATTTATGTGGGGTGAGGTAGGCAAATGATTTAGTACTTTGAAATAAGTGAAATGGAGAGTCTTAATACTGGTGAGGAGTTGGAGAGGGCATGAAAGTATCAGGGATCCTCTTCAAACAGTAGAAAACATGAAAAGCTAAACAAACCCTAAGGTAGAGCACGGCAACATCAATGATTTCCACCTTTATACTTGATTAATTTAGTTAAGCTGAAAAGAGAGAGATAATGGCACACATAAATATATGATAACTTGAATTACAGAAGGAGAATACTAATTCATCTTGCCACAAGAATCCCACAAAACGCTGCAAACCCTAGTCTATTTCCATACCAAACTACAGAGATGAATGTACAATAATGCTCAAAGCATTCACAAGAGTCCAACCTTCACAAATGACTGAAAAACACATGATATAGACCTCAAAACCACCTGTGCTATCCATCAGGGGTTTAATCCATGAGAAGAGGGGTGGTTTCAACCATATCTAAACTAAGAACACAAAAATAGGCAGTGGAACAGCTTGCCTCTAAAACCTAGGAAACTGATTCATTCTACTCCAAACCACCTACAACTGATGTATCTACCTTATCAAGTAAATTTTTATAATTTTTACATCATATTACATAAATTTACATCATTTCACATCATTAATTTGGCCATAAGAGAGAAAAAGTCAAACTGGAAGAAAACTAGGCGAAAAACAGAGTTTTTTGAGCAAAATTGGCACTTTTTCCTCCTGTACATAGTGCCACTTTTTCTGTGCGTAACACTTTTTCCCAGCTGAATTTGGAGGCTATCCCCTTCACAAAAATTGCTTCAAGTAGGCTTGCTGGAAAGTTATATTTGTATACTTTCTAGAACAAGTGGAATTTCTGAATTTGGTGCCCATTTGCACCTCCACAAATAAGTTCTCCCAACACTGCTTCCTATGTCGCCAAAACGTAGCAGAGAGGGCATTTTTGAGGTGTTTTTGACCCTTTTGGTGACCCAAAACTTGTCAAAAATCTCTAGTAATTTTAGGGTATTCATAATTTTCCATGAGGAATCCAAAAATGTAAAGTTTTCCTCCAGAGGAGGTCCCTAGAAAAAGCGAGCGCCAGGAAGCGCTACGCACCTACCAAAAAAACTGTTTTTTCCTTGAAAAATTCAAAATTGTCAAAAAGTTTGCCAAATTTCTTGAAATTTGGCATGAATGATCTGAATCAAGTACTATGCTAGGCCAAGGAATCTTCAACCAAGATCTTGAGTTTATCTTGGTCTTTCTTGCTCCTTAAAGTTTTCTTCAACTTGGCTTTTAGGCACCTTATCCTAGCTTTGCAAATTTTGTTTCGTGCCAAATAGTGATAAGCCATGTGCCGCAACATCTTTTTCTCCTTGTTGGCCTTTTCAAGTAGCTTCTCCAAGTGCATATTTTCCCTCTCTAGCCAAGATTCCTAGTCAGCATCAATCTCTTGCTCAAGGGGTGTCAACTTGACTTTCTTTCTTTTCGATGCTTGCTTGTTTTCTCCTATGGTTTGCAGCTCCATGATTGTCTACTTGTCCTCCAAATTCTTGCTCCGTTGCTCAAGGTAATTGATGATCCACTTATCCCTTTCAAGGTTAAGAGCTAAGGCATGGATGTCAGATTCTTGTTCCTTGATAATCTCCTTGAGCTTTGAGCTTTGGGAGCCCAAATCAGCATCATCATCCTGAATCAAAATGAAATCTCTCTCCTGACCTTAAGAAAGCCCTACCTCATGCAATGGTTGATTCCCTTTATCCTGTAACTGCTCTGCTGAAGAAACATGCAAAGCCCCTTTCACCTGGGTGAAGATAACATTTACCTATGATCTGATGAAGGAAACGAGACCCCTTCCACCCGAGGTGGAGATAATACTCATTTTGCAGCTGCAAATAGCCTCCTTGTCCCCTTTTGATAAGTGACATATACTGGCACCCCTGTAGCTTGAGTGGTATCTTGAGTCTCATGAACCTCTGGTTGATTTGAAGGCCCTCCTTCCTCTTGAAAAACTGATAGGGTGTTAAGTTTTGGGTATGTTCTATGCTAGAGCAATTTATAAAATTTTCATAGTTAGCAATCACATCAGCATTACAATAAACTGCAGATAGAACAAAAATATAAAATGCAGAAGACAAGCCAAGGCAAGAGGACACAAGATATGGCGCGAGCCAGGGACAAACCCCACAATGTGTGGGGAAATCCTTTGATCAAATCTTCTTTTATCTTCAAAGTTCAGCAGAGAAAGAGAGAGAGAGTACATTTACAACAAAAGTCAACACTTTGACTTGTCTAGATCTGAGTATAGATCATCTCCTATAACGATGAGATTAGTTGAAGACATTCTACTTCAACTGATCCTCCAAGGTGACTCCTTCACCTATCATTGTGCTGCATCTGGTTCTCTTGCTGCACCACTGCATACTACACCATGCTGCACTAATCATGATTATCATCATGTTTCCCATGTCCATGATCTTATTAATTATCTTGCTGCCTTTTATTTTGCATCCTCTATCATCATGTAGCCCTATGACTAAGCTGCTCTCATCTACTCTTAGCATCATCTTGTTGCCCATGCCCATCATGATTGGAGACATATCATTCTCATTATGTTGATACTGTAACCATCATTGCTCATGATCCTTGTCATTGTGAGTGCATGACTGCGGCTATAGGAATTTACAACGGCCCCATACCTTGATTGTTGTTATGACTGCATATGGATATCTCTGTGCATGACATGTGAACAACGTGTAATAACATGAGCAACATTGAACATCGTATATATGAACTATGTGTAAGGGTATCTTCATGACTGCGTATGGACCCTACGTGTTATGAATTTATGACAGCATATGACTGAGACCATATGATTGATATAGTATCTCTATAAATAAATGCCAAGACTTATCTATTGACAGCATATGGAGTAATTGCTGTAACGAATGCATTGATGTACATGATCTCGGGCTGTTGGGAAGCTGAGTGTTCCACACTGTAATGTCGAGACATGTGAAGATTACAGTGAGACCATATGACTGATATATCAACATTGCTGCCCCTCAAAGATGACAGCGTATATGTCTGGCACCCTTATATTTGACTTCGGTTCCCTACTGCGGCTTACCCTGTAGCTATATATAAACTGCGTTTTATATGTCTTCATGTATAGCGTATAGGTCTCACCATGAACAGGCCTACGCTATTCAGTTGTTCCTTATGACTGCGGCATTTTCTTCTGCGGTTTCATGCCTGGATGGTGGCTTCATGCCTTGACTCAATTCGTAGATCACTGCACCTGATACGTCTCCATGGCCTACGTATAGGGTGTCTTTATTTACTGCGGATAGGGTTGTCTCCATTTGCCTGCGGATTCATAACCCAGCGTATGTGTCTCCATTGCCTCTGTGTGTGGATAGGGTTGTCTATATTATCTCCAACGTTCCATGTATACCTGTACGTGGATTCCAAAGATGAAACCCGAGTTCTGTTCCTCTGTCACCTGTGAGCGACTCTTGGTCTGGGCGCTGCTTCAACAGATAACTGTCTGCGGATTGTGCTACAGTTGTAAGAATAATTGCTCCAGCACATACACCGCAGAACCTCCATGAAAATTTGCTTATTTGAAAATATGATCAGATATACAGACAGAGAGAAGTACGCGGAGATGAATATATGGATTACTCAGGCATCCAAAGTCCAATCAGCCATGTGCTTCGCGGTGCACCCTTGATAGTGTATAACAGCGTTTTACCATGACCAGCGTTTTACCATGATTGCGTTGTACTGCGGCTAGGGCATTTTCATAAGGCCAACATATCACTCTTGGTGTATCACTCCTTCTCCAAAAACCCAAGACGTGGAGAGGAGGAGATCACTCAAGAATATGTGTTTAACTGACATAAAATCCTCATCTATTTATACTAAAAATGTAGAGGTTGAATAGACACATCGGTTGGGCTTCTAAAGCCTACATATGTGCTGGTCAGCTTGACTATAATTACATAAACAAAATAAATTCATATCTCCATAAATACTTATCAGAATCGGATGATCTTTGGATCAATCCTACACCTCTCGACGAGAGGGATCCAATAAAAATATCAGCCACCATAAATAAGCCGACCTTCATGGAGTTTGGCCCTAGTTGCCAATTTAACACTCCCTCTCAACTAGGGAGAACTCCATCCTTTGATCCATAAGTCTGACTGTACTATCTCTACTATTAGTGCCCTGCACTGTTCTGCCCAACTCTGCTGGCTCTACTTAGCTCTGCTGGCTTTGCTCTGCTCTGCTCAGCTCTGCTGGCTCGGCTCTGCTCTGCTCATCTCCACTGAACTATGAAGAAGAAGAATTGATCGAGAATGAGTCATATCATTCTCCACTGACCTGAAGTCAGTCTCAGAGTGCATACCACTAGTCCCAGACCAGTCTCAACTGACCCGAAGTCAACTTCATATTGAGTACCACTCCTACCACTGGTCCCAGACCAGTATCGCAGTCTCAAAGAGTGTACCACTAGTCCTAGACCAATCTCAGCCGACCCGAAGTCAGCGTCATAGCATGTAAAACTCCTACCACTGGTCCCAGACCAGTATCATTGATCCCAGATCAATGGAGGACATCCTAGCGTAGGGAGTACGGTAGATACAACGATGTGTCCATCAGTATTACTATGGTCCCTAACTTCATTTCCCTCCTCATTGATCAGATGAGAGGTACTTCCCATGAGTCCCAGACTGCATGGGTAGGATGCCTCGACAGGAGAATGTAATCAATCCTGTCCTCACAGGAGAACACATCAATCCTGCTACAATCGCCATGGAGAACACATCAATCCTGTCCTCATGAACCTCTGGTTGATTTGAAGGCCCTCCTTCCTCTTGAAAAACTGATAGGGTCACTTGAGGGCTTTTGAAAACCTCATGTGAAATTAAAGTATCCCATGAAACATTCAACAAACTCAACTAATGCAAAACAAAAATCTTGATCAATGAAAAATGACAAATTCTATTGAATTATTGATGAAGAGGTTTCCTTTGCACCAATGTAGCCATTTTCTCAATGTTTCTGCATATGAAATAGGGGAGGTTCATCATCCTCACTCTAGTGAAATGCATCAATAATCTACCATGATAGGTGTACAAGCGGGAAAATCTCCCTTCATAGCTGAAGTACTTGATAATGAGCTTCATGAGTGGAGCATAATATCAAGGCTAGTTATCAAGACACTTATGCTCCTCATCCCTTTCATAAGATGAATCTGTTTCCATATTTGCCACTGTATGGTGCAAAATGATAAGTATGAAGAGATTTTATGTCAAAAATAGGTGACTGTTGTTTTCTTCTTTTGGATTTGATGAATGGGACTAATGAGTGGAGGCTTTGATGCTAGCTATAGGGTTATTAGGGAGTGATAGGGTTTGGGAATGCATATTAGGGTTTGGGGAATAGTGGGAATTAGGTGTTAGGGTTTTTAGGGTTTTGGGGATAGGGGGTAGGATGAGTGTAAATGAGAAAGGGAAAGGGAAATGAAAATTAGGGAAATTCAATGGAGAGGAATGAGATATGGGAGAATTATGTAGGGGAGCAAAAACAGCAAGAATGACAAATTACAAAACCCTAGTTAGTTTTGCAATGCAACTGTGCAGCAAATTAGGGTTTGATTTGTTTTTTTTACCTTTAAACACCATCAAGGAGGATTAAATCTCTTGCAATGGGAAAATGGGGGGGTTTTACTTACTTGAGGAATGACATTTGCAAGATTTTGGAGCTTGAGAAAGTTGATTGGATGAAATTTTGTCTTGGCATACTGGTGCACCACGCCAACACCTAGGTGTGTCGTGCCAGTTCAAGTTCCTTTGTAAATTCTGCGCCCAGTGCGCCGCGCCTATACCCAGATGTGCGGCGCCAAGGGAAATTTCTAAACTTTTCTGCAATTTTTCTCCTTTCGCCTCAAAAACACAATTTTCTCTTGTTCTCTCTCTCTTTGAGCAAAAATGAAGTCTTTAACACAAGGAACACTTTATATACCTTTTGACTTTAGTTTTTTCATTTAGAAAACCCACTTTCTAAAGTGTTCTTTTTCACTTTGTTCTTTAAAAACTTTTTTTTGCAGTTTGGCTCTCTTTTTGTCATTTGATGGACTGATGCTTGGATTTTCTTATCTCTTTTGCAGGATCTTGAGTGCAGGAGTTTGGCAAGGTGACCCAAGGCTGCATTTCTGAAATTATTACATATAGGAAAAACAAAATTACATGGAATTTTTTTACATAGAACATAAAACTCTATTTTTTCTCAAAACGGGGTTTTGAGGAAAAACTTAATTACTGAGTATATCATTATTGAAATTTTTATGCTGAGACCTTATTAGACCTCCTCATGTACCTACTGACCATTATTGAGCTTTATATGACTATGGTGACAAACCCTAGACCTAATGAGACTTGAAAACCCTAAAATGACTTCTGCAACTAAAGTGAAATAAAAATAACAACAAATGATCTGTACATGTGGAAATAGGCCAGCAGCATGAGGGAAATTTGACAAAGAACCACTACCATCAGATGATCCATGACCTAATGGAATGCAGCTAATCGGATGAGACACCTAAAATGCATGCAAAAAGAGAATTTGATCATTGATGGAGGGATGAAGGTATCAACACTAACATAAGCTATGTTATTTTTCCACCCCTAGTGTTTATAGACAAAATGATATCAATTTTATAAAACATGTAAGAGCCAAAGTATTACATATTTTCCCATGTTGACTCCATCTATTAAACATCATGAAAAATATACATAAATTAATTATCCTTAATAAACAAACATTTAATTAGAAATGATAATTAATCATTACACAAAACTTGTTTTGATATCACCATAATTCACTTTCGATAAATCAACCAAAATCCCCTCAAACAATATTTGTAACACAAAGACCTAACAATTTTCATAAATTAATAAATATTTATAATTAGAAATACCTCCAATAAAAAAAAAAAAAACAAAAAAAACAAAAAAACAAAACAAAACAAAAACCAAAAAACAAAAAAACAAAAAAACAAAAAAACAAAAAAAAAAAAACAAAAAAAAACAAAACAAAACAAAACAAAACAAAAACAAAAAAAAAAAAAAAAAACAAAAACAAAAACAAAAACAAAACAAAAACAAAAAAAACAAAACAAAAAAACAAAACAAAACAAAAAAACTAAAAACTAAAAACTAACATTTTATTTAATGGAATTTAATTCCCTTGAAAAACACACGAACATTTAACAAGAGAATTTCATTTAAGTTCCATTCAAATTTTCATGGATTTGTTTCTTTTAAATATCAAAATTGTTTATTTCCCTCTATTTGAAAGGTTTGTCCATGGGAAGAAGGAGAAAAATGCTTTATTTCCCTCCATCTAAAAGGTTTAAAATTGTTTATTTCCCTCCACTTGAAAGGTTTGTCGATGGGAAGAAGGAGAAAAATTATTTATTTCCCTCCATCTGAAAGGTTTATCCACGGGGAAGAAGGAGAAGAAGGGTGCGGCCATGCCATCGCACTTTGGCTTCAAAATTGACGTTGTTTGCAATTTTTTGAAAATTTTACCAGTAAAATACAGTTTATTCCCCAATAAACACGTCAAAACCAGTAAAATACAGTTTATTCCCCGATAAACATGTCAAAAGTGTCATAAAAGCAATATACACAGGCCGACAGCAACGCCTCACGGATGAAAAATTTGGAAGGATCGAGGGTTGAGGCCACTTTCGGCTTCACATGCCTGCCAAATTTGAGATCTATTCTCTTGGAGGGGCTCCCAACGTCCCATAATGACTTGTGGGGACAAGCATGCATACTGTGAAACACATTCCCCTAACAAAGTCCTTGTGTTCCTGTTCCTCTTTTTGGTGGATTTCATGTGAATAGAGGAGACCGACTAGTGTTCATGTTCCTCTTTCTGGTGGACTTCATGTGAACAGAGGAGACCGACTAAAGACATTAATCTGTCAATACAGCCCTCATATTTGGTATGGATCCCTTTTTAATTCTCAGAATCCCACTTCTACTATTGACCAATGACAAAGTCAAGAGACATAGTGGTTTCCTTTGGAGTTCCTGCTTCTTTAGATTTGTGCATTGATTTCTATAATTTTTCTGGCATATCTTCAACAATATATTGTTTAAATGCCACATCAACATCATTAGAGCCTTTCACTATCACTGGATATGTTTGTCTTCGTCCCCTCCAGGGTTGCAAGTATGACAAATTTCTAGTGTGCTACTACAGTTTCAAGCCATGTTTGATTTCAAAAGTGGACCCTCTATGATTTGGGTCAACATTTTTTTATGATTTTATGTAGGTTTGAGCTATGGACAATTGGTCTTGTTGTTCTTTAGATGTGGGTGCAAGGTGGGGTGGATGAATTTGATGTGGTTATGAGCCGTGGCGAAATACAAGCCAGTCCTCAGTGTTTTTGGAGTCTCATAATCAGAATCCAAAAATAGCAGTATTGCACAGAATGAGGATCCTCCTATTTGATCCTCATCCTCACAACAATAGTAGAGGGAGAAATCTTCTGGAATGAGTGCCTTGAAGGATTCTTCTACTTCCAAGAATCATCCAATGTATCAAAATTCAAGTAAGTCACCTTCTCATGGCGTAGCACAACATATGGAAAAGACCCACAGTAACAATAATAATAGCAGCAACTATAGTAGTCACATGGATGCGGATAGGGTAGTGTTGCTTGTGAATTTTTCTAGAGCCTAGTTGCCTCTCCTGGAAGTGTTGTGGAGGTAAATCCTCTCTGCGGACAGAGACGATCCCTACTAGCCCAGACCGGGTCTAGCAACAATCACACAATGCTATCACGCAAGTTCCTAATTGCAAATAAAAGTGGATGGTGAGAACCTACTTGGATTCCAACGCTAGTGTTCGTAGAAGAGACTTCGCTCTCGTTCCTTTGCCTCGGACGGTCACGATCCCCACGATCTCCGTGATTGGACACCTGCACATGCAAAGAACAACACGAATACAAGAATAAAATCTAGTAGATGCAACTATATATCAGTCAGAAAAGATATAACTCAACATCAAACATAAGACAATGAGAGTGGAACCATAATGATAGTCATCTATTATTGATAAATAACAAAGAAGAATACAACCATTGTTCTGACGTCAAATCCTCCTTTGGTTGGGTAGTCAGCTACACAAGTCTTGCAAAGCTTGTTGGGATAAGAACAAGCCTCTCTCTCTTTGAGTGACAAGAATCTCCTTACTTAGATTTGGCCTTATGGGTGCAAAGAAGGCTCTTGCAGCTTCAAACTCTCTATCACTATACTAGAAATGGAACTATTGTAACTCTAACTAGCTTGCTCAAGGCATAGAGGCAAGCTTTTATAGATAGAGAAGAAAAAGATAGGATCAACCACATTATTCATAGGATTGGCTTTATCACTTGGAAACTTCCATGAAAGGTGGCAAACCACTTTCCTTTCTATGGAGATTCGAAGCCAAACCATCCTAGCTCAACATGGATTCAGTTGGTGAATGGGTTGAGGAGAACCTTCGGAAGCGTGTTTGTTAAAAACTTTACTCAATTCGGTTGGCGCAAGTGCGACTCTGAGACAGAGCGCCAATGGCGTGCCCTTTTTAGAGGATTTCCCTCATTGGCGCGGGCAGTGAACTGTGGACCTGCGCTAATGCAAAAAGAGTTGTTTTCATGGATATTTTGCAGGAGATGTCTTCAGGGCAAATGAAGCTCATACTTAGAGGAATATGGTGCAAGTGGTTTCAGGTCATGTCACTTCTCACAGGTCCCAGAATGAGTCCTCCAGTATGCGGGTAAGGGGTAACAGGGACGGTGACAAATGGTGACAAATTGATGTGTAACAGATGCCCCCTAAAGCATGAGGCCCGAGAGAGAGAGGGGTGAAATGCTTTACAAGAACAGGCATGACTGAAAACACGGCCGCCGGAGAACCTGCATAAAGAAGTACAACTGATATCGCAAGTACATGATATATGTGGTATGGGCGCAGCCGTTCAGAACAGAGTACATAATAATCTAGATCCAAGGTATGGACGCAGCCATCCAGTGAGGATCGATATAGAGACTCAGGCATGGTCGCAGCCATCCAGTGAATGAGTCATGTAATGAACATAATGATCCACAAATCGCAACCTAGATTCCAACAGACAAAATCCAGGGTCTTGCGCTCCATCTCGACCCAAATAGAGTACAAGTTCAGGCATGCGAATACATGAGTTGAAGTCGAACATGCATGAACATCGTCTGATTACCAGTCAATAATGAAAACTGTTAACAGACGTGAGAGGTACCACCAATAATGACAATGGCCCTCAAGGTACTATAGGTACAATCTACGGCGTGCGAATAAATGAGCTAGCATCGAACACCCGCAGAATCATTCGATCGGAGACCAATGATGAAAACCTCTCATCGAACACGAAGAACCTGCCATTGAGGCATGTAGGCTCCAAGGCACCGAAAGGGAGTCTCTAGATCAGCTTCCTAGATAATGAGCTGAAGTCGACAGGAAGTGACCTTGATCAAAGGTGGGCCATAGCGTTTCCCACATCAGTGACATGAGACAGAGGAAGAATGTTGTGGTGAATCAAAATTATGTGAGGTATCAGAGGAGGTTGTACTGCTGCAGAGGTCAACTTCTCTTGAACATATCGGCGGCACAACAGTGGACTTGGCAGTATTTGACATCAAATGAGCAGAGGTCATGGTGACAAGGTAGTGAGTAGATGAGAGGTCAGATAGGATAACCCAAACCCACGGAGGCTAGTGTAAAACAAGATGAGATGTCCCCACCCAGACACGAATGCAGACAAGTGCCATGTTCAAGAGCGACATACTGCCGACACGACAATAATTATGGGTCCATTTTCCCCACCATTTCTGGCGAGTACCCCAGTTATTTTTAACAAGCTTGACGGGGATAGCATATGCTTGTAAGGCGTCATTATGACAGAATCCGATGTCATTAAGTTTTAACGAGCCTGACAAAGGAAGAACTCGGCGTCTTTTCCTGTTTAGAGAGTCTGAAAAGACGGCAGAAAAGAAAACTCCAGGGGTGTCCTTTTTCGTAAAGTTGTGTCTCGCGAGCCCGAAAAAGTATAAAACAATGCTCGAAAGAACCGCCCGACCATTACGATCGAGGAGTACTTTTCATTTATAGTGACATCGATCCGAAAAAGTAGAAAAGTGATCAACATCACGTCATTTCATAACCATTAACGAACCGGAAACGACAAGGGTCCGACGATCTTTTCGTTTTTACACGGTCGGAAAAGGGTTTAAAGACGACCGCCTCTTATTTACTTTTAACGAGTCAAGAGGGGTAACTCGGCGATCTTTTCATTTTTAACGAGTCAGAAAAGAGCTAAAAGATGACTCCATAGTGACTTTTTCGTGTATTTACCGAGTCCGAAAAAGTATAAAATACAACTCGTTTCACCATCGAAGTTGCAAAAAGGACCTGTCATAGCACCAGAAACAAGCGTAAAATCCATTTTCGACCAAAAGTATATTAAAATATTCAAAAAACAACTTTTTAAACCCAATTACAAGTCAAAAAGTCTATAAATATGGTGAAAATGTAAAAAATAAAATTACTTTTACTTTTTACCTCTTGCATAGTGGTAGTGGTCCATTTGGGGTGCAAACTTCGAGCAGCAATTACCGCCAATCTGGGCAACCATTTGAGATTCCGCCAGTTCCAGGTAAGAGGCGCTTCCTTTAGCTCCATTTCCATACTTGTTTTATGCATTTTGTTCCTTAATTGAGCCTCCGCAAGGGGGATTTTAAAATTTAGGGTTGTGCCCCATTGGCACGAGTATCCGGCACGGGTCTGCGCCAATGGGGTGATTTGCCCAAAGGTGTCGCGCCATTGGCGCGACTATTTTAGAAACAGTCGCGCCAACCGCGCGACCTAATTATTTACTTAAATTTTCCCATCATTTTTGAAATTTGTCTGGTTTGTAAGCCTACCAGGGTTTCAATAACGATCCATTCATCCTTGTGGGTGCAGGAAACAAGAAAAAATGGTGGTGGAATGGAAAGAACAGGAGCATGATGCCGTAGATGCCTTGGCCATAGCGGATGAGGGATGTATGAATGCTCTGAGAGACTGTGGTCTCAAGAAATTCTTCCTCACCTCTTATCTGTGAGCTCAACCGGAGCTATTACAGTTCATTTTACGGTTGATCTTTGATTAGGTTTCGATTTACAGGTCCTACCGTATGTAATCTCTCACAATTCCCTAAATGCAAGCTATATGCCAAAGAATATCATTTCGTTCGATGAACACTAACTACGAGAGAGTTGAGAATTTTTCAATCAAACAAAATGATCATAAACAATCAAGAACCACTCTAATGCAGCTAATGGCAATAAACAAAACTTTTCTCTAAAGTTACTAATCGCTAATAACAACGAAAAGCTTTATTTTCCATTAACTAATGCAAAGCAAAAGAGATTGTTTGTTTCTTTTTTGATGGCAAAGTGCACTAAACAAATTTTGAGAGATAATAACACCGAGTAAAAGAGACAAACTTCACTCAATGAGAATGCAATCAAGTCCCCAAAATATCAAGGCAGTCCTTCAAACCAAAAAGAAAACACTAAGACATCTATGAGCTATGTGATCTAAGCTCAAATGAAGCCAAGCGAAATCCAAGCGAAAAGAAGAGAATCACTCGAATAACGCAATAAAAAGTTTAACAATCACCGAACAAGTGCAAGAGAGTAACCAAAAATTCGACTGGAATGATAGAAGACCAAAATTCGACACGCAAAGCCACTAGATATCCTAGGGCTAAAACGTGAAATCGATAGAAAATGGCAAACACCCAAAGTATGCAAATGTAATCTATGCACACTTTTCATTCATATCCTGAAAATGAGAATTCTAATTATGCAAGTGTGATCTATGCAAGAGAATTCTCAAAAAAACGATGATTCTAATGTAATCTAAGAACCAATCAAGTGCAAATCAAGAAAAACGGGTGTGAGTTCCAAAGATCATAAACTAAAAACACTCAAAGGCGATTAACACTCAGACACAATTTAGCCCCCCCCCCCCCCGGCGAATGAGGGGGATATTTTTTTTGCAAAAACAAAAGCAAAAAGATGCAAAATTGTGAAAAGACTGAGACAAACCTCCAAGTAATGATCAAAGGAAATCAAATTAATAATTTGCCAAAAAAACTCAAAACCAGTCAAACAAGACTCTGACACACTCAAGTGATTGAAAAAGGTGTAGCTAGACACAAAACCCAAGCTTGGAAGGCTGCAAACAAGCAAACTAGAAAATTTCACAGGCCTGGCGCGACTGTCAGGTGGAAAACTAGCACCAATTGAGGATTGGCGCGGGCTGTACACTAGCAAGAGGCGCCAATTGGCGCGACTGTCATGCAAAAAAGAGCACCAATCAAGTTTGCTAGCTTAAAAATAAAAACAAGCAGTCCAAGGCTTGGTCGACAGTATCCAGACAGACCAGGCAGCAAGAGACAACAGAGCATCCAACCCAGAAAGCTATCTAAGCAATCAAAACAAGAGAAACCAAAGAGACAAGACAAACTCCAAGTTGTTTAGTTCGTAAACCAAACCGGAGATTGACTGAAGTGGCGTTGATCTACTTCGCTAATGCAAAGCAATAGCATTTCGAAGGCTATTTGGCCGTACTTCAGGCTCCATCTAAAGTTTACAAATCAAACAACAAGCTAACTCCCCAGCGGAGTCGCCAAATTGTTGTGGAGGTAAATCCTCTCTGCGGACAAAGACGATCCCTACTAGCCCAGACTGGGTCTAGCAACAATCACACAATGCTATCACGCAAGTTCCTAATTGCAAATAAAAGTGGATGGTGAGAACCTACTTGGATTCCAACGCTAGTGTTCGTAGAAGAGACGTCGCTCTCGTTCCTTTGCCTTGGCCGGTCACGATCTCCATGATTGGACACCTGCACATGCAAAGAACAACACGAATACAAGCATAAAATCTAGTAGATGCAACTATATATCAGTCAGAAAAGATATAACTCAACATCAAACATAAGACAATGAGAGTGGAACCGTAATGATAGTCATCTATTATTGATAAATAACAAAGAAGAATACAACCATTGTTCTGACGTCAAATCCTCCTTTGGCTGGGTAGTCAGCTACACAATTCTTGTAAAGCTTGTTGGGATAGGAACAAGCCTCTCTCTCTTTGGGTGACAAGAATCTCCTTACTTAGATTTGGCCTTATGGGTGCAAAGAAGGCTCTTACAGCTTCAAACTCTCTATTATTATACTAGAACTGGAACTATTGTAACTCTAACTAGCTTGCTCAAGGCATAGAGGCAAGCTTTTATAGATAGAGAAGAAAAAGATAGGATCAACCACATTATTCATGGGATTGGCTTTATCACTTGGAAACTTCCATGAAAGGTGGCAAACCACTTTCCTTTCTATGGAGATTCGAAGCCAAACCATCCTAGCTCAACATAGATTCAGTTGGTGAATGGGTTGAGGAGAACCTTCGAAAGCTTGTTTGTTAAAAGCTTTACTCAATTCGGTTGGCGCGAGTGCGACTCTGAGACAGAGCGCCAATGGCGCGCCCTTTTTAGAGGATTTCCCTCATTGGCGCGGGCAGTGAACTGTGGACCCGTGCTAATGCAAAAAGAGTTGTTTTCATGGATATTTTGCAGGAGATGTCTTCAGGGCAAATGAAGCTCATACTTAGAGGAATATGGTGCAAGTGGTTTCAGGTCATGTCACTTCTCACAGGTCCCGGAACGAGTCCTCCAGTGTGCGGGTAAGAGGTAACAGGGACGGTGACAAACGGTGACAAATTGTTGTGTAACAGGAAGTTCCCACCAATAGGCCCTACAACAACAGGGTCTGCATCAATAGGCACTCCACCAGCAATACATTAAACAACATGGAATTCAATCAGTTGGGTTCTAGACCCCACTCGAGCCCAGCAGACTGAGACAAACGAAGCAAACTTTGTAGCTGACTCAGCAAGAAAAATGCATAAATGCAGAGCCAATGGATGCTTATGACTTTCTTAATTTGGATAAAAGTAGGACAATGCAAGAAATGATTGAAATATATGATGGAAAGGGCAAGGAAGGGGCAAGAGAGCATGCCCATGGGAGAAGACATGCACAGGGGGAATGACTGTATACAAGTGCAATCTCAGTCTACATTGAGGATGACCGCCAGTCATGAAGTGGTGTTTGCAGACGTTAATGCGGAGCCACCCATGAGCGATGGCGAGGAACCTACAAAGAGTGAAGGAATCAAAATTGCAGCCCAAACTGCATGTAGCAGGTTTTAACTTGACCATCCTCATGCTTATTTTTTACTTTTCAGTTGCAACTTCTTCAATGGTGAATTGTTTCGAAGTTAACATTTATTTATTGTTAGGCACTAGTAGGTGCTATCCCAACACTATCCAATCGACACCTACTATTACAATGAGTAGATCTTGATTCCTCTTTAATAGTAGACAAAATTGCAAGTATACTCTTTATTTTAACATTGAATTGCCAGAAACTAAATTGAATGTATTAGGCTCATTAACACACAATTCAATACTAGATAAGATTATAAGATTAGATAAGGTGGTTTTATTTATTTTCAATAAATGATCACAAGAGTGGCTCAATGGGACTAAACAGTACTTCCAACAAACAAAAGGACGATGTGGGAGTGTGAAAGACATTTCCTAGAACAAAAGTAGAAATAATAATAAGTACATGAAGGAATCTAAGTGCTAAAGTATTTTTTAAAGTGATAGAGACTGAGATCAATGCAATGCAGTGGTAGATAAGATAAGATAAGATTATGTTTAATGTCCAACTAATTACCACAAGAGTTACTTAGTGGGATTCAAAAGTAGAACTAGTGCAAGTACATAATGGGATTGCAAAAGAAACTCCTAATCCTAATCTACAAAAAAAGAAAAAACAACCAAAAGCTAATTCTTAATACTCCAAAATAATATAGATACAAATCAAAACTCATTTCAAACATAAGATGCAGACATTAGAATCTCATTGGATGTCATTAGAGCTCGAAGTAGGATGAGAGGAGGAAGAAGAAATAAACACAACATGAGAAATAGTTTTAGAATAAATGGCTTCTAAAAACATGTAAATGGTAGAGTGTTTTGCAAGAGGCACGTCCAGAGATGTGGGCCCATATCTTCTCCATTGTATATTTATATTTATTTTTAAATTTTCTATTTTGTTTTATGGGATGTATATCTTTAAATCTTTCAAGTCTTAGTACCTAGATTATCAATACAACAAATTTTCATACAATGTGTGACTGTAGAGCATAGAGGTGTAGGAAATACCTATATGCTCATCTTATATATGAGCTGAGTAACTTGACACATGGATTCAGGATTTTTTGTATATGGGGATTCGAGTGTCCGATTCCGACACATTGACCCCTTGAAACAAGACACTTTTGGATATATATATATATATATATATATATATATAGATATAGATAGAGAGAGAGAGAGAGAGAGAGAGAGAGATATATATATATATATATTAAAAAGTTATATATTTCTTACATAAATTCTCATTCATGATACAAATCCATTGATTTAAAACATAGATCTTCAATTAGATGTAAGTGTTACTATTTACAAAGTAAGTTAGTAAAATTATAGCATGCATAGTACATATAAAATTCAAATAAAATTGTAATTTGTGACATGTCACATAAATGATAAATCATAAATTCTAAATTCATAAATGATAAATGATAATACACATTCAATTCATTAATGATCCAAGAGGAGAAAGACAATATAGTAAGATAAAGACACTGACAACTAAATTTTTTTCATTAAGTCATCAAAATCAAAATGTATTACATAGGTAGTGCAATGCCAATGGAAAATAGAAATAGAAAATAGAAAACAACTAAAATTATACAAGCCTTAAGGCAGTAGGTATCTCATGACTTATGAGTCATCAATCCTCATAGTCATCATCAAAATCAACACCACTGCCTTCATCATCATGGTCACCGTTTCTCTCCTTTGTTGCATCCTCCTCGCCTGTATCCAAAGTCGTCTCTGCATTTGCTGGTGTGGAGGATGACCCCTCTATAGTATCACCATCATCGAATCTAACAGGCTCTACCACTGGATCATTGAGATCCATGTTGGCCAATCCCAACTCAACACTGTTGTCTAGACCCATATCATCAAGAAAGACATCCCACATTTTTGTCTTTCCCTTCAACCACTCTTCCCTCTTCTTGTAAATAAGCCGAATTTTGTTGTGCACATACACCATTTTCTCTGCCTTGGATTTCTCAAGCCTGATCTTCTTAACAATAGACAAATTCCCATATGTGCTCCAATTCCTCTTGCAACAAGAGGATGAAGTCACCTAAGAGAGGTTCCTCATGGCTAACTATTGTATAGGAGGGCTTATTGCCCCATGATTTTCCCACCAAGAATAGGGTTTCTTATCTCCCCTGTCTTTAATCTGATCATATCCTGCATATCAACAATGCTAGTGGAAAACTCTGCAAAGGCATCCTCCACCTCATCAAGAAATTCTCTATCCTAAAAAACCCGTTTGAATGCATCTTTCCTGCCCTATAATATTTCACCATTGTTACAGGTCTATTTGGGCACATCACTCCTGACATTTAGATCAATACTTCTAGGGCTCGTCAAACCCTAATTCAATTGTTACATTCCCTAGAGAAGTCAACTCATTGAATGCATCCTTCTATGAAAGTTTCATGGCATGAAGCCCTCCTGAAATACCTCCTTGGGACACCAGTGTAGTCCAAGCCTTCAAACAGTGCGTGTTATAGCTCCAAATACCACCTTATGTATTTTTGATGCTTTGTTTATGGCCTAGGGCAACCCCTCCTTCCAGACTTGGTCTAAATATTCAAAAAACAATGTTTTACTCCATGTACGTGACTTTTCCCTGTATCAAATGCGTGTATACGCGGGTCAGTCTATACCCAACCTGCGTATATGTCTTAAAACACTTAAAAAATTAAATTTCCTTAATTATGGATGGAGATCACAGGTTTTACCTGTTGATTACCTATTAATGCCCGTGGTCCAACTGTTTCCCAACTAAAAAACTACTTTGGGAGAAGTATAAAAAGAATTCAATGGGAAGGCCTTAAGGAGGAGAGAAAATAGAGAATTACTCTGCTAAGATTATCCCCTGATCAAGCCTAAAGATCCCTGTGCTTCAAGCACTTCCCCAAGTTCAGGAAACCCTTGTTTCCTTCAGAGTTGATATCCTTTCACTTGTGGGAGATATCCTTGTGTTGGTTATGGAAGGAGCCTTTTGAAGATCAGGACTATGACGGTTCCGCTTGGAGCCGGAAGAGGAAGACTCAGGTGAACTCTTTCTATGTTTTGATTATAGTTATCTGCAATAAAAGAAACATGTCTTGTTCCTGATATCAACTTTTTTCATGCATCTGATGTTATCGTTATGGTTTATGTATGAATGACTATTTCAATATATAACTAACCATCTATTTATATGCTATAAAGTTGAGTTCACTATAATGCTTTATCTATATGCTATTGTGTGTCTTTGAATTAGTTGTTTTGCAAGTTCAAAGATCGTGAGGAGTTGCATAGGGTTTGAACCCTGGCTGGAACTACCCGAACGAATGACCCCGGGTATGTACATCCTCGCATAGTTTTCTCATTTAAGCATTTTTCCTGAGTTATTTGCTTGTTTCTTGTTGTGGATTACTCTAGGGTTCTAACCCAAAGCCCTAGGGGACTTTATCCCTTAACAAAATTGGAAACTCCACTGGGGAAAACAATCATTTTGTTCCTAGTTTGGGTTATTTAGTGCCAATCAGGGCTCAGCTTTTAGTTTTCTCACTGTGATTGTATTGTCCGTTCTTGTAGGAAATCAGAGTTCAAGTCTGATCCTTTTCATCAGGCCTCATTCTTTTTTCTTGTAAACTTTTTTATACACACCATTGTCGAGTTACAGAAGCGTATACACGCTAGTTTCTCTGAACTGAAGCCACGTATACGTGGGTTTCTTTTGGTTGAAACATGTGTACACGCAGCTGTGTAGAGACATAGTCATGTATACCTTTGTTTTGCATGATTTTTTCAAGTCTTTTTATCTAGAAAGATTTGTTTCTTGGCCTGTGTGCTTCTTGAGTGGTCAGTTTCTGTTTTCAGACTTTAGTTTTTCAGTGAGCCTACTATTTCAAGTTCTCTCTTGCTTTGAAGAGTTTTTGGTCTCAGTATGCTTTACAGTGAGTGTCATCATTTGTGTTTGAACACACAAGGCTTCTTGTAGAGGCCCTTGGTTGTTCTGGTTTTCCAGAACAGAAGATTTCTTGCAATATTTGTGTCAAACTTCATTTTTATGATTTGCTTGCTTTGCTTCCCATTAAGTTTGTGACCATTTACTTCTTTCTTTTCAAAAGTTTGTGTTGACAAATTTGAAAGTGTGCTTTTCCTGATTTCTTGATTAGTGTCTTAAGCCTCTTTTTGCTGCTTTTGGATCATTTAGTGTGTCTTAAAACATCTATTTGTTAAGTTTTCATTCGTGTCGGATTGACAACTTGCAAATTTTCCTTGTGATTTTCTTTTGATCTTTGAATCTTTGGTAGCATTTTGAGTACTTTTGAAAAGTTGCTTTTATTTCTTTTTTGAAAAAGAAAAGTCCTTCAAAACATTGTTTTTGCTTTCTTTGCTGAATTTTGTGTTTGGTTTCTTTTGGTTTTTGAGAGTGATTTGGGGTCTTGGTGTTTAGTCCTTCTTGTTTTGGGAAAGATTTTATGTTCAAAATTCTCATTCGTTTCAAAACACTTAAGTTGGATTACAAAACAAATTACTTTCATTTCCTTTTTAGTGTAATCTATAATTTTTGCATCATCATGTACACCTTGCATTAGGGTAGTTTCACATCATTAGAGCATCAATAGTTTTTTAGTTTTTTGTGAGTGCGAAGTCTGTTGCAAGAAAAGAAAAGGAAAAAAGTTTATTGCTTTAATAGAAGTTTATTAGAACCCAAGTAGAAGTTGATTTTCATCGAAGAACAAACAAGTGCATTGCATATAAGTTAGTTTTTCATTAATTTATTTTGCGTCAACGAACACCATTAGTTTCATTTCCGTATTGTCCCTTTGACTTAAAAAGAACAACCACTTAAAATCAAGTGCTAGTAAAATAAACTAGAACTTTTTATATTTTCAATAAGTACACCAACAAGTTTTAGGTTATTTAGGGCCTTGGGTTAGGCAAGAGGAAAGTAAACTCTCCAAGGTCACTCTAAATTGTCAAACGTAGAATTATGAATAGAGAGTGAAAATCCAATAGTGTTAGGGAGACCGGGAAAGCTCTGTGACTGGGATTTAAGCATGAGGATTTTTGAAGATAAGGACAAGAGATACCCCCTCTCTTACTTGTTGGATCTTACCTCACTACTATTCCTCCTAGATTCTGATATGAGTTGGTATCTTTAGTTTCCTATACTAGGGATCTACATAGGTGGTTGCGGAGGGGAATCCTATGGCTCCTGAGTCAATGTTGCATCACTTTCAGCGGTACTTCTGAAGGGCACCCTTTCGAAGCTTGGGGACTTGCACTGGTAAAGGCTGTTGTTAGGAGGTCAGTGTAACTTCCTATGATACCTTCGCTAGTAGACCTAGGGCATAATTACCCCAATCTATTTTCAGAAGGCCCTTATTATTCACTTTCTTGTATTTTGGTGTCCAGTCCTAATCACCTGGAGTGGAAATACTTGGAAGTTGTTTGACTGTTGAATTCTTTTAGGGAAATTTTTAGTGTGTGTTCTATGCTCCTAGTCGGCATAGCTTTCAATTTTCTTGAGTCTTTAAGTAGATCTTATTTAAAAATTCAAAGTGGCTGACCGATCGCTTGGACGGTTCCGCAGACTTCATGGGCTTTCACCTGCAAGTCTAGAGCCTTCTTCTAGAAGGCGTAGGAGCAATAGTACCAGTGGGTTTCACCCAGTGGCAGCTGACACATCGGGGATTGATCCTCCACTTGGGGGCATTAGTGTACAAGATAAGCCTGGTACTACCACAGAGCCAGAGAGGAACATCCCAATTCTTTCTCGAGTCCTCTTCTAGTCGAGGATAATATTGAGGTAGAATAACTCTCAGAGCCGTTAGCAGCTCCAAATTCTCCTCTACCTTCTGATCATCCAGACATAGTGTTATACGTTGGGACTCTGACACATAGACCTTTAAGTCCAGGTCCACACATGCAAATCCCTTTGATGACCACTGCTGGGAGCATGGCATCCACCACGAGTGCTACGAGTATGCAGACTCCTATATCAGTACAAGGGGGAGGAACCATTTCCATCCCTTGTACATCTTTATTTGGGTCTACTACTAGCACATCCTTGTTTGGGTCTACTTCCATTCCGTCGATGAGTGGAAGTTCCCAAGCGCATGCATCTAGTTTTGGATTCTTCCCTTTTGGTATGCCTTCTCAAGGTATTCCTTTAGTTCCATTATGTGTACCATTAACTACCTCCACATCCATGATGAATGGATCAGCATATCTTTAGAGTTTTCCTTTTGGAAGTGGTCATATACCACATTCCAATCTGACAGTAGGATCTATGCATTTTTCTTTCACGAGTCAAGGTAGTAATCCCTTTCAAGGTTGGACTAATCCTGCGATTAGTGGCACAGGAGCTGAGAATCCATTTTTCGGACAACAAGGGAATATGTCGTACTCCTCGGTCAATTGATTTCAAAGTTTTCCACCCTTAGCTAATGCTTGGAACCCTTACCAAGGGTTGTCCACTCTGTATAATAATTCTTTAGGGGGAAACTTTGCCAGTTACGAAGGTGTTTCAATTGGAGTTGGTCAAACTTTGATTTTTGTTGGACCAAAAGGATCACCTTTTGGTTCAGTAGGTTCTACTAGTTACTTTGGGCAACCTAGTGCCTTTCAAAATCCAGGTCATTCTTTTTAGACTTTCGGGAACCACACCCAATCTGGGTGGAATCCCCAAGGTCCTTCGAGACTTCTGTTGTTGGCCATGTTCAATCTACCAAACTTGACTAAGTTAACAAATGATCCAATCAGATACAATCCAGCTTGGCCTCCAGTCCCAACCAAACTTCCATCGGATATCCAAAAATTCGAAGGGAAGAGTGGGGAAGACCCGGGGGACCATCTAACCACATTCCATTTGTGGTGCTCATCAAACTCCCTCATCGATGATTTGATTAGGTTGAGACTATTTCAACGCACCTTAATTGGCAATGTGGCTAAGTGGTATATAGAGTTGCCAGGGGGCACCTTTACATCTTTCGCCGATTTGGCTAACATTTTCTTAAACCATTTTCAGTTGCTTGTCCATTATGAAGCTGGAACTGAACTTTTGGCCAATTTTCATCAAGACACAGCCACTCACATTTCTGATCATATTCAGGAATGGAGACGAAGAAAGAGGCTCATCAAAGCCGAAATTCCACCTGAATTCCATCTCGAATGGTTTTTAAAATCATTACAACCCGAGATCTCCAAGGATGTTTCTATGTCTGGAGTATATTCCGAAGAGCAGGCTATCTTTCACGCCCAACAGTTAGAACTGATATATTCTCAGTCTGGGACCCTTCAAAAGATCTTGCCTGATGCTCCTAGATACATGGTTGATGTAGCCAGGCCCGCATGCTGACGATATTGTTGGATTGATTGATGCGAACGTGGTGAACCTTCTAATCCAATTGTAGCAATTGTCTATACAAACTGCTCCTTCCAATCAGGCTGCGCTGTCTACTACTCCACCTTCCTAACCTTCTTCCATAAATGTAATTCAGGCTTCTAACCCCAAGTGAAATAAAAATTCTGATGGGAAGAAGAAGGGACGAGGTAAAAAGAAGAATCAAGATGGGAAGGGTAATGCGAATAAGCCTGCAAATAATGCTAGTGAGGGTGGAAAAGAGTCTAAGAAGAAATTTAAGTTCCCATGCAAGATATGCGGTGGGGACCATCTGACTCATCTCTGCCCAAAAATTCAAGATGCTCAGCGCTTATTAGTGCAGCAAGGGTCTTCTAGCTCCCAAGCTATCTTAACTAACTCTTTCCCCCAAGGGCAACAGCTGCTTGCTAACACAAATTCAAACCCTGGTACCTCTGTAGAGGGCAACCAGGAGGGGGACAATTCCTCAAATGTTTTCATGATGGCTTCTCACGTCAATGTGGCCACATGGTCACATGATTATGGTGAAGCCGAAACATCCAAGGATAAATCTGTTCCCATAACTACGGATCCACTTATATTAAGCGACCCTTTGTCGAGTCTATACCTTAGATACGAAAGGTTCTGCCAAATGTGAGACTATCAAACCTAATGCTAGGGCAGCCCAAAATTACTCCATTGTTGAGGATCTAGCTCAAAGTCCATGCGCTACGTCTACTTTAGAGGTAGTTCAATCATGTCTAGATCAACGAAGTGCTTTGCTTTCAGCGATTGAGAAAGTTGATCCAAACAATTCTTTAGTGCTCACTTTTGACATGCTCAATGTTAAAAAGAGACTCCCTCATCATATGGCTTTCCAAATAAAGTCTATTTATCAGAAAACTAACATTTTTCAAATAGTTATAGATAAGGGATCTTCCATGTGTGTCATGTTGATGTCATGTTGGAAGGCCATTAGATCACCTTCGGCTGTTCCTTCACCTACACTCTTGACAGCATTTGACGATCATTCTCATAGGCCACACAAGATTATCCCAACCCTTCCTATATGTGTTGGAGGAAAGGTCATCAACATCGAAGTGGAAATCATTGATGCCAACCTAGATTGCAATCTCCTATTAGGATGAAATTGGATTTATGAAATGGATGTCATCGTTTCGACTCTATTTTGAGTCCTTTGTTTCCCTCATGAGGGGAAATTTGTTAAGGTTGATCAATTGGATTATTCTCTAGTTGACCCTCAGGTAAATTCAGATTCTACTGTTCCATTGGTGGATAACCCCTGTCAACCTATAGAGAATCTAGGAGTTGGGATGTATTCTTCATTGATGGGTGCATTTGATTTTCCCACTCCTATAGCTAGAATCAATGTCATTTCATCCTCCAAAGAGTCTTCACGAGAAGAGTTCTTGCGAACTCATTATTTTTCAAACCCCTAGACCTTGCCTTCGCATACTACCACATTAGATGAAGGACAAGTTGGTGGAATGACATTCCCTATGTCTGTAGCAGAGCTTAGATATCAGTCTATCATTAACTCTGCAGATGACCATCCTACTCCTTTTTCAGAGGAAGAGTTGGATGGCGATGTGGCCCCACCTTGGACCCTTGACTCTACTTCTGCTATGGATTGTTTAGATATGATTTTACCATCTGAGGAAGCAATATTAGAAGCAATGATGGGTGTAGATCGACCTTGGGAAGATTTACATCATCGTTCATATTTTCTTCCCCCATTACGAGAAGTCGAGTCAAGGTTCTCCAATCTGCTGACTAGCGATGTTTGTACAATTTCAAACCCTTTGGCTCCAACTCACATCCGTGCCGAAGGTAATATGTCGGTAATTTCAAAAACCATACCGATAAACATCTCTAGGAACCCTAATGTGATAAAAAATGTCTTCATTGGAGCCGAGTGTTCCGCTGAAGAGATTCAAATTTACACCGACCTATTTAAAGAGTTTCGGGATGTATTTGCTTGGTCTTATGAAGAAATTTCTGGTATTGATCCATCCATCATTCAGCATGAGATCAAGACGTATGAAAACGCTAAGCCGATTCATCCAAAGCTTCGGCTGGTCAATCCTATGAAAGCAGTAGATATTAAAGTTGAAGTAGAAAAGCTGCTCAAGGTGGGTTTCATACAGCCTGTTCCTCTAACGGATTGGGTTTCTAATCCAGTCCCGGTTGATAAAAAACAAGGAACGATCCATGTATGCATTGACTTTAGGGATTTGAACAAAGCTTGTTCGAAAAATAATTACCCCACACCGTTTATTGATCAGATAATTGATGAATGTGTGGGTAATGAGATTTTTTCCTTCATGGATGGATTCTCCGCTTATAATCAAATATCTATCTGTCCAAAATACCAACATAAGACAACTTTCATATGTCCCTGGGGTACCTTTGCATATAAAAATATGCCTTTTGGTCTTAAAAATGTTGGAGCCATGTTCCAGCGGGCCATGTCATACGCTTTCCACAACATCAAGCATGTCATCGAAGCATACTTAGATGATTTAGCTGCTCGTTCTCGAAAGAGAATTCATCATCTTGGTCACCTTCGATTGGTTTTTGAGAGATGTTGATTTACAAGATTTGGTTGAACCTAAATAAATGCATTTTCGTGGTTACATCTAGTCGGTTTTTAGGGTTCATTGTGTCAACTAAAGGGATTCGAGTTGATCCCTTCAAGGTGGAGGCAATAGTTCAGTTGCCTCCCCCATCTTCCATCCGACAAATTCAAATTATTCAGGGGAAGGAAAATTTCTTGAGATGGTTTATAGAAAACTATGCTAAGATAACTAAAGGGTTTATGCATTTGCTCAAGAACAGAGTTCCATTTTTATGGGATGACTTTGTGCAACGATATTTTGATGCCTTGAAGCAGGCGTTGATCTTTGCCCTGCTTTTGAGTCCACCAGATTATGGTAGAGATTTCCTTTTATATCTTGCAAATTCAAAATCAACCATAGGTGTGGTTCTGGTTCAGGAAGATGATGCTCTCACGAAGCATGTCATTTACTACTTGAGTCGAGGTTTGGTAGGCCCTGAACTATGCTATTCTTTGGTTGAGAAATTAGCCTTGGCAGCTGTCCATGCTGTCTAGTGGCTTTGCCATTATATTCTTCTATGCAAAACATTTGTATTAGTGGCGGTCAATCCTTTCCAATTTATCCTCAATAGGTGAGTGATTGGGGGCAAATACAATTGATAGATTGTTATTTTACAGGAATTCGATCACGAGGTCTTGTTAGCCAAGTGTTATCGGGAAATCTAGTGTCTATGCAAAACTGCTAGTCCCACTAAGGCTGGTAGCTACCTTAGAATTAAACAAACTAAAACCACTTTCGTTTTCCTTTATGAGAAGTAGATAAGAGGGGAATAAAGGAGACCAACTTCTGTCTTGTGCTTGGTTCCTTGCTTGATTCCTCTCCCTTCTAATAGATCTTTGCCACTTGCTTCCTTGTCTACCAAGCTTCAAAGAGCACCTGTAGAATCAAACCAGCATAACACTATCCAAGAACATAGATCTACTATCATAAAAAATATAGGACCAGATATATATTGACCACACAAATGCATATATCATCAATCATACAAGAATGTGGAGAAAAACTTGAATAACTTTATTAATAATCAAGAATAGCAAAGACGATTACAACCAATTGTTCTGACCCAGCATCATCCTCTCAGCAAGAAAGCCCTTCTTCACCTCATGAAAAGCTTAGATCACCCAACACTATGATGTTACACCAAGAAACTAGTAGCACTTCCTTACAAGATACAAAATTCCAGCCTCCAGATCTCTGGGATGAGGGATCCATATATAGATGTTTGCAAGGGGGGTGAGTCAGCTTTTGAGATTTTATTAGTGTCCTCTCTCTGATAGTTCTTGATTCCACTTGGAGATTGATGATCTCTTACTCATCCCTGGGCGAATGCAGAGAGGCAAGTGTCACAGGAGAAGTTTCTGGAAGATTCCATGATCCTCCACCTTGCAGATTGACCCTGCCATTTGTCCACTCTCGCCCATCGCACCCCATAGAAGGGCTTTTCAGTATGCATCGCACCTCCCATGTGTATTTAGGTGGGATGCAGCGCACTTTGTCCATGGAGCAGGTGAGATGGTCCAGTTTTGACCAGTTCTGAGTAGTTTTTCATGGAGAACTTCTGGGAGAAGATGTAATCAGTGGACCTTATTCTTTTAGAGGTTTGAACAACACTTTTAGGGACTTAAGAGCCCTTGGTTTATGGACATTTATGATTGGGGTTGCAGTGCCTAGAAGGGTTTGGAGAAAGTTTTTCAGGAGATGACTCATCCTGCTTCTTCTTTCTCCCTTTCTTTTTCTTCTTGCCTCCTGGTTGCTTGGTTTCTTTGACTTTGTCACTTGACATGGCATTAACCTCCAAGGCGAGAAGTTCTTCTTTTTCAGTTTTACTAGAAATCTTACAGGACTTTTTAAATGTAGCCTTTGTTGATTTCGTGTTTGTCATACCAATCACGCCATCGCCGACATGAGAATCATTGTTTGATTTAGGAGGAGGAGGAATGAAAAATTCCTGTCTAGGAGCGTCAGGGATTTTATCGTAGAGCATGCCAGACTGAGTATAAATCAAGTCTAAATACTTCGCACAAGCAATAACTTGCTCTTCAGTGACGACTCCTCCTTTTGCCACATCTTCTGTAATGGAAGGTAATAATGACTTAATAAACCATTCAACTAAAAGCTGATCAGGAACATACGTTTTTACCATTCTATGACGACGTCGCCACTCATGAATATGATCGGATATGTGAGTGGCTATTGTTTGCTTGAAATTGGTAAGAAGTTATGTTCCTGTTTTGTATCTTATGGGTAACTGAAAATGGGTTAAAAAGGTTGTGGCTAGGGCACTGAAGTTGTCAAACAAAGCTCTAGGTAATTCGATATACCATTTTGCTGCCAGACCAGTTAACATCCTCTGAAAAAGGTGAAGTCTAATCGAATCATCATTTAGGGTGTTTGATGAACACCACAGATGAAATTTCATCACATGATTCGACGGGTCTTCACCCGGATTTCCATTAAATTTAGGAATATCTGACGGAAGTTTATGTGGAATCACTGGCCACCAAGGGGTGTAAGCAATTGGACCGTTCATTAGCCGATTTAGATCTGGTAACTCTAAATTTGCCACGAAGGGTAACTGTTGATTCAGGTTTGGCGAAGCATACCTAGGATAGGATGGAATTTCCTGAGCAGTTGGCCTTTGCATACTAGCATAATGCATTTGATGCTGGTAACTTTGGTAAGGTTGATGGGCATAACCATTATAGAATGGTTGATTTTGACCATTTTGAATATACGGCTTCCCATTATTCGCAAAGATTTGTTGCTCAGATCCTTGGTATACTTGTTGGAATTGCGGTTGTTGGTATTGCACTAGCCATGATTGTGAAGCCATGTGCTGTTGTCCAATACTGGCCGTTTGACCAAGATGAGGGGTAATTGTACCCATTTGGGCCTGTGTCATTCCACTAGTTGGCGATTGTGGTTGAGTCGCAGGGACAAGAGGCTGTTGCATTACAACCTGAGAAACCTGAGGTTGGCATACAATAGGCAATGCTTGTACTTGCGACACCGTCACAATAGCTGGCGTAGTTGGTATATTTGACATAGGTAAACATTGTTGCATCGAATATACAACTCTTGGTTGTTGAGGCAGTATTGGCACCCAACCGCTAGATGTAATTCCAACATAACCTGAATTTTGTTGTGAACTCTCGTATGGTTGTCCTCCCAGAGGAGACAATGAAAGGGTATATTTCCCCCCATACGGCGGTAATCCGGTACTCAAAGGAATTGTTTGTCCTTGAGGACTGGACTGCCCAAATTGACACTGTGAAGGATCAATTTGCTGAGACTCAACATAAGAGTTCCCGGATATTATTCCGGATGAACAAACGGGAACGGATCATACTGTCGAAATAGCCCCTGAGTGGGCCCCTTCTAGCGATTGAGAGCTAGTTGGGATAGATGGTATGCCGACAAACATTGTTGGAGTGACAACAGGAAGTTCTATTGTTGCTATGTCAGATGACACAGTCCTAGATGTCGACAGTTTTTCATACATTTCTAGTCTATCCAAAAGATTGCCTAGCGATTCTACAGGAGCTTCCGATAACGGTAGACTAATTTCTGTTGAAGAAGGATATAGGGTGATCCCAACTCCAACTTGTGATGGAGTACTAGATGGAGGATCCTCCACAATCTCTTCTATAGCAATCAGACCAGGTGGAAGAGGTAGACCGTCAGGCCCGTAAAATATTTCTGGTGCCGAAGAAGGTATAGAATCTGCAACGAGAGATGTTTTGGGAATAACACCTTCCGAATCAGCTGTAGATGGAGCTGGTTCAGTAATACAACTGTTTACCTTCACACTAGGATCAGCTGTACTGTCCTTTGGTGGCTGCAAAACTTCTTCTATAAAGGCAGGGATACCAGAAATGGTTGGAGTAACCAGAGTCTCCGATGGTGTTGGAACACTTGTTCTAACCTTACCAGGGGATCTGGAACTGGTTAAACGAGTTCGCTTCGTCCGTAACAGTTTTGATTCTGGAGACAAAGATGGTTGACTCGTAAGCCTTCACGAACGACGGGGTTTCAATTGAATTTCTTCCATGATTGCGGATTACTCGATCAACTAAAAATCAAGGGGAAGTATGTTTCCAAATTAAATGAATTTTAGACGCTTTGACACAACTTGTTTTTTCAATTTTTAAGAGTCGAGAAAAAACAAAAGATGACTCTAGTCGCCTTCGATTTTTAATGAGCCTGAAGTGAAAAGTGCTTAGATGGACCTTTTCCTTTAAGGAGTCTGAAAAGGAACGAAAGAGACTGCTCTGGAAATCTAGACAGAGGGATTACCAAACCAATCGCAAAACTACAAAATACTTTTTATGGTACGGCAATCAATCTTCCCGAATGTTGTGTTCAGTGCATTGCGATCGATAGGGTGGTAGACATGGCTTCCTATGGATAAAGGATAAAGCCTATTGTGGTCTCCCAATATATACTCAACGGTACGTGGGAGCACAAGTCCGTACTGGCACTTATCGTCTCAAAGTGGAGGAATCACCCAACCAACAATGAAAACAACAATTACCAGGCTTTACGACGCCGGAATACATCTCTAGCCTAGACTTCTAAATGTTGTGCGTTAGGTTCCAAAGCATTTTAAGATTCATTAAATTTATTTTACAGTTGATCTTGCTTAAGAAATTTGCCTTTCAGGTTCACCGTGTGATGTAGATATACAATTCCTAAAATGCAATCTAAGATGATAAACAATCGTTTAATCTTATTTTTGCAATGAAAATCCTAGCTACTAAGGAAAGAGAGATGATATTCTTTCAACATAGAGCAGAGAGCACACACTATATGCACTGTCCTAAATCAAACCAACAAACATTCTAAATGCAAATGCACATGCATGTATTTGTTTTCAGCCTTCTTAATGTGTGAATGATAAAAGAAAGCTAAGCGCAAATCTGAATTATTTTTCAAGGTGACATTACTAACAAGTTTCTTTTCAAGACAAAAGGAATACAATGATGACACTTTACGATTTGGAATTGAAAACTTGATTTCGACACTTGAAAAACCACTAATTCAAATAAAATACAAGAGTAACAGTGTAATCGACTATCAAGAACAATCAGATTCTCTTCTATGACTGAAAACAACAGCTCAATTACGCTACTTCTTTGTAAAGAGAACTGAAAATGGATCACAATACATAAAAACACTTACAGTTCATTGCACAATGGAGGTGGAATAATGACAAGGAAGGGGGTTTCAACAGAGGTATACTGACTACAGACAACAAAACTCCTGAATAGAGCTGAAAAGAGTGAACATAGAAACCAAAATCTAAGAGCAGAAGAGGCCTTGTCTGATCAACGCACCTGTAACACATGGAAAGTGAGATGCAGCGCACCTACTACATTCGGGAAGTGCGTTGCATCCAGATTCCAAAGAAGAGACAGTGCAATGGTCCAGGGACGAGACTTCAACTGGGTTCCGGGTCATAGTTTGCAGCTCAGTTCAGGGATTTAGGCCGAGCAAGTGGTAATCAGTAAATAAATCATAGGGGTAGATCTAAGGAGGTTACCAGAGCCACCACAAGGGTAATTAGAGAGCTTGTAAATCAATTTTTCAGTTCATAAAAAAAACCCGGAGATAGACTGAAGCAGCATTGATCTACTTTGCACTTGCATACCAAATGCAGTTTGAAGGCTATCTGGCTCGACTTCAGGCTCTGTCTATAAGTTTATAAAGTAAACAAATACAGACAAACAATCTATTCGCTCCCCAGCGGAGTCGCCATTTTGTTATCGGGAATCTAGTGTCTATGCAGAACTGCTAGTCCCACTCAGGTTGGTAGCTACCTTAGAAACAAACAAACTAAAATCACTTTTGTTTTCTTTTATGAGAAGTAGATAAGAGGGGAATAAAGGAGACCAACCTCTGTCTTGCGCTTGGTTCCTTGCTTGATTCCTCTCCCTTCTGATAGATCTTTGCCACTCGCTTCCTTGTCTACCCAGCTTCAAAGAGCACCTGTAGAATCAAAGCAGCATAAAACTATCCAAGAACATAGATCTACTATCATAAACAATATAGGACCAAATATATATTGACCACACAAATTCATATATCATCAATCATACAAGAATGTGGAGGAAAACTTGAATAGCTTTATTAATAATCAAGAATAGCAAAGAGGATTACAACTAATTGTTCTGACCCAACATCATCCTTTCAGCAAGAAAGCCCTTCTTCACCTCATGAAAAGCTTAGATCACCCAACACTATGATGTTACACCAAGAAACCAGCAACACTTCCTTACAAGATACAAAATTCCAGCCTCCGGATCTTTGGGATGAGGGATCCATATATAGATGTTTGCAAGGGGGGTGAGTCAGCGTTTGAGATTTTATTAGTGTCCTCTCTCTGATAGTTCTTGATTCCACTTGGAGATTGATGATCTCTTACTCATCCCTGGGCGAATGTAGAGAGGAAAGTGTCACAGGAGAAGTTTCTTGAAGATTCCATGGTCCTCCACCTTGCAGATTGACCCTACCATTTGTCCACTCTCGCCCATCGCACCCCATAGAAGGGATTTTTAGTATGCATCACACCTCCCGTGTGTATTTAGGTGGGATGCAGCGCACTTTGACCATGGAGCAGGTGAGATGGTCCAGTTTTGACCAGTTCTGAGTAGTTTTTCATGGAGAACTTCTGGGAGAAGATGTAATCAGTTGACCTTGTTCTTTTAGAGGTTTGAACAACACTTTTAGGGACTTAAGAGCCCTTGGTTTATGGACATTTATGATTGGGGTTGCAATGCCCAAAAATGTCTATAGCACCAAGTCTAAGAAATCATTGGTTTTTGCGGAATTAATTTCCGAGATGCCTTGTCGAGAAGATATTGTTTATGAGGAAAGTTCTCCCAATGAACATCTATTCCTCATATCTTCACAAGATCCCTGGTATGGAGATATCATAATCTATCTCCAGACTTCGAAGTTTCCTCCTGCTGCATCTAAGGATGAACGTCAAAAATTACGTCACCTGGCTAAGAACTATGTCATCATTGGTGATACATTATATCACCGAGGGGTTGATTCAATCCTTAGGCATTGTTTAACCTTAGAGGAAGTATAGGCTGTGCTTAATGATTGCCACAGTGGATCTTGTGGTGGTCATCTTTCAGGGCTTGCTACAGCCCAGAAAATCTTGCGTGCTGGCTACTTTTGGCCTTCACTTTCAAATATTGTATTGAAGCGGTCAAATTTTACCACCCTTTTCAAGTCTATACTCGAAAGATGCATGCACATCCATCTCCTCTTTTCCCTATTATCACAGTCACTCCTTTTACAAAGTGGGGTATTGACTTTACTACTTGTAATCCGCCTTCAGCAGTGAATCACAAGTACATTATTGTGGTCGTAGACTACTTTATAAAGTGGTCTGAGGCCATGCCCACTTATAAAAATGATAGTGAAACAACGGCATTGTTCCTCTTCAATTAGATTATTTCACTGTTTGGTATCCCGAGAGAATTGTCACTGATCATGGCATTCATTTCCAGAACCAACTGATGTCCGAATTGGCACTTAAATTGGGCTTCCGACAGGAGCATTCGTCTCCATATTATCCTCAGGCCAATGACCAAGTAGAAGCCGTGAATAAGTCCCTCAAGACGATCCGGCAAAGGAAAATTGACAAAAATAGCTTCAATTAGCATCTCATGTTGCATCCGGCTCTCTGGGCATACCGAACTTCGGTAAAGACTACCACCAGTTTCACACCTTTTCAGTTAGTTTACGAGCTGGAATCTATCTTTCCGGTTGAATGTGAAATTCCATCTCTTAAGCTAGCTGTTGAGCTCCTTCCAGAGACTTATAGTCTGGAAGAGCACCTCCTTCATTTGGAACATCTCGATGAGCAACATCGAGATGCCACCAAAATCAATGAGGCTCATAAGAAAAGGTTTAGAGCTCAGTATGATAGAGTTGTCCATCCTCGAATCTTTTCTGAAGGCGACCTTGTCTTGGTCTATGACCAAGATAAATATGCCTTGGGGGCAGGAAAATTCAAGTGTATGTGGTATGGTCCCTTTATAGTAAAACGAGTTTTAGAAAAAGGGGCTTATGAATTAGTCGATTTTGAAGGGAACAAGTTGGCAGAGCCCCAGAACGGGCTCTACCTCAAGAAGTACTTTGCCTAGGTTTCGGCCAAGCAATGGGTTCTTTGTATATTTTTGTATTTTTGTACATATCTTATCGGGAGTTTTTATGATATCGACACTTTTTTTATCTTCTTTGGCAGGTGTTGATGTATGACTTGGTCTATTTCGAATTCGCTGATGGTGCTAGTCGGCACACTTGGAACCTCGCTTCTGTAGCTTGGGTGATTTATTCTCCAACTGGTCAGTTGATGGTATCAAGGGGAGTATGTATTGGTCCTACGTCAAATAATATGGCCGAGTATACTGTCGTCATTAATTTACTATCTGAAGTTATTTCTTATGGAATCGATTCGTTGGTAGTCTATCTTGATTCACAACTGGTAGTGTCACAATTGAATAACATCTATCAAGTTCGGGATCCTTGTTTATATCACCAATATTTGAGAGTGAGGGTGTTGCAAAGATCATTTGTTTATGTTACTTATTTGCACATTCCACAATCTGATAATCCATTAACAGATTTTATCGCTAATCAAGCTTTAGATTGGCACATCATTCATTCATCAAGATAAAATCAAACATCAAGAGTCGGAACTGTAG
Source organism: Pinus tabuliformis (assembly GCA_031772625.1). Classification (NCBI taxonomy): domain Eukaryota; kingdom Viridiplantae; phylum Streptophyta; class Pinopsida; order Pinales; family Pinaceae; genus Pinus; species Pinus tabuliformis. Next base: position 323,998,617 of record CM062811.1, read on the forward strand.
AATATATATATATATATATATCTATATATATATATATATATATATATATATATATATATATATCATAAAATCACCCATGTGTACATAAAGTGTGTCAAAAATAACATACAAAATCGGGACTAAAATGCCCATAATCATGTCCAGTACATCTAATGGCCCGGCTCAGGATGAGCGGCTAAGTAGGTGACCACTGCTTTGGCCACATGCTGAAAAAGGCGAACCCAGTCATGTGGCACTCCTACCACGCGTCGCTACATATCCTCTGGTAGATCTTCTATGGCCTCCATCGGTACCTGATGGGTCAATCTCACCAAGTTTCGCTGGATTGCGTATAAGACTCTCTCAGTCTCCATAGTCGCCTCTTCGGCACCTCTGTCACGACGCCTGTGCTGCAGAAATTTGTCTGGTCGTACCGGACCCACATCTGGAACATGATCATTATATCAATCATTTAATCCCATAAAAAATATTTTTAAGTTCATTTTCATATTTGAAAAACATAAAAATCATAAAATTGACAAAACTTTAAAATATGGTTACCTATCTCTCCCCATGTTGCGTCTGGTGGCAGCACCAAATCTGGATCTCCCCTGAAATCCATGCCAACATAGGGATATTTGTCCACATCGATGATTTACTGCTCCCACCAAGAGAAGAAATCATCGTCAAAAGTAGTTCTCAATACGCCTCTGCCTCCAAGGCGTTTCATCAGGTTAGCCCACCTACCCATCTGTGGATTTCGGGCGCTACTGATAGGAACTGATACTTTGGGACATAACCCTGGAACCTTCTCGAAGAAGAAGGAGCAAAAAATGGTCCCATACCTGAAGTTCTTGGTCTGTCCTTTCTTAATGGAGGATAGCTGGCTCTTCATGCTGGTTAGAAGAGGTGTACACCAGTCAAACACAGTAGTGAGACAATCTATGGCCAAGCTCATGGATAGTCATGACGCTTGGTGCAATGAGGCTGATCCATTTACCCTAGTTATGGTGAAAAATATGATCCTCAAGGACAAACTCTCTACATGTTTGATTGGAATTTGGCTTCCAATCTTCTCTGGATGCCCAGGACAATATATATGCACGTAGTCTTCCACTGAAAGACTACCTCATGATCATCTAGTCGAATGCACCAATTCTCCTCTCTACGAGAGTCTAGTGATAAAGTAAATATATTCTATCTCTATCCTTAAAGGCATTTGATCAATAATGAATGCATTATCTTCGATACTCCAATAGCGGATGTTATAGACATTTTTGTGCCTTACTGCATGAAGCATGAAATGTCCATAATCTAAGGGATCCAAAGTCCCTAAACATGTTGTTCCTACCCCTAGGGGAACAAGGTCAGCAAACCACAGCAATCCAAACAAGTTCTCCACTGAAAATTACTCAAAAACAAGGAAATTCTGGATCATGTCAACTGCTCCACTGAGCATCTGCGCTGAATGTCAACTGCTCCATGGACCACCTGCGTTGAATGTCAACTCCAACAAAGGCTACCTGCGCTGAGAGAGTTTTGACATGTGGAAGTCTCATTCCTCAATGAGTCAATGCCCAGGAAGCTTCCAAAATGACACTTGGATCAAGGAATTCGACTGGTGATGAGTAAGAGGTTCTAGATCTCCAAGTGGAAGCAAGAACCTCCAAGTGGACTCAAGAACTGAAGAAGAACTGGAGTGGGAGAGGACACTAGTCACATCTCAGGCTGACTCATCCTCTCTCCAAACTCCTATATATGGATCTCTCTCCCATGAGATCCAGGAGGCTGGAATCTTGTGAATGTAAAGAATTGCTGTTGGTTTGAGTTTAGAACTATTGGGTGATTTGCTTTGAAGGAGGTGAAGAGGAGATTTCTTTCCGCTGGGAAGGTGATGCTGGATTGGGCCTCTTATGGTTGTATCACTTCCTGAACCTTACTTCTTCCATTAATAAAGCATTTGAGGTTCTTCTATATGCATGTGTCTCAATGGTGTATTGTTATACTTGTGTATTTGATTTATTCTAATCCTTGAATCGATTATGAATGTATGCTTCTTGTAGTTTCCCTCTCTTGCCATTTTGCAGGATCTTGGTGTAACTGGGCCAGTGAAAGAGCAAGGAGCTGGGGGCAAGCAGCAAGGAGAGAAGATTGGATCAACCATTAGCGAAAGACATCGGTTAGTGGATCTCTTTCTCCCCTCTTTTACATCTCATAAAGAAGTAATCTTAGATAGCTTTGCTTTGATTGTTGCTAAGGAACTATCACCCTTAGAGTGGGATAGGGTCATTCCGTATTGGATACTTTTCCCAACAACAAATTGGCGACTCCGTTGGGGATCGTATCTTGTTGGTTGTTTGTGTTTTTGCTATTCATTTCCTAAACACAGGGAGTACCGAATCGAACTGCATTTGGATCTTTCAAATGCAAAGTAGAGGGAAGCTACTCTAGCTCAGTTTTTGGGCATGTTTATGATTTGAAGAGCTGATCCACAAGGACTCTGAACAGCTCTTAGTGATAGCTTTTCATCCTCCTTTGAATCATCCTTTAGTGTGTACTTGATTGGTAGCTTTGATTTGGCCAAAAACTGTTGATTTTTGAGCAATCTGTGACCCAGAACCAAAGGAAACGAGAGTTTTCCCTTTCAGTGCAGACACTGTGAAGGCAGTCTGCATTTCAATGCAGGTCCCGAAGGGGCTACCTGCACTGAATGTCAAACTGACAGTGTTGTACCTGCGCTGAACCAGTGTGGCCTTGTGCAACTGGGGTTCTCTGCTTTCTGTTTCCCTGTTTCATCCCTGTTTTTGCAGCCTGTTATCAGTCAATGTACCTATCTGAAACCACCTTTCTTTGCCACTATTCCGCCTCGGTTGTATAAAGAAACTGTATTTTTTCTTTGTGTATTTCTTACATCATTTGCAGTTTCCCATAACGAAAGTGAACTAGTCTTGCTGTGGCCTCTCAGATCTAGACCTGTGATAAGTGTCGTTCTGATCTTAAGAGTTAGTTTGTTTGTTGTTCATAGCTGATTAAGCTTTTGCTTTCGTCATATGGTTTGAATTTATGTATTTCTAGTGTTGAAACAAGTAAATCTTAAGGTGTCTTTTGATTTTGGACAAAAGCTTGTTTGCTTTCACTTGAAACTGAATTCAAAGTTATACAACAGCGTTCTTTTTGTAGTACATCAACATTAAGAAAGAGAAAAGAAATACCTGCATTGTGCATGTGCATTTTGACAGCTTGCATGTTGATTTAGGAAAAAGTGCATTAGTGTGTGCTCTATGATCTGTGTGAAAAGTGATGTCTTTCTTTTCCCTCAGTAGTTAAGATTTTCATAAGTTGAAAAGATTGAAAAAGCTTGCTTCTCATCTTTAGACTGCATTTAGGAGTTGTACCATACATCTCGTGGTGATCCATAAAGGCAAACTGCTAAACAAGATCAACCTAAAATAAATTGAATTTACATAACAACGCTTTGAAACATAACGCAAACACATAGAGGTCTAAGCTAGAGACGTGTTCCGGCGTCGTTAAACGTGATATCTTAGCGTTGAGTGGTTGGGTGATTCCTCCACGGTGAAGTGATAAGTATCAATACGGACTTGTGCTCCCACGTACCATTGCGTATATATTGGGAGACCCCTATAGGAACAAAGCCTTTATCCATAGGAAGCCGTGTCGGCCGCCCTACTGATCGCAATGCAGTGAACATAGCATTCACGAAGATCGACCACCCGTACCGTAAAACGTATTCTGTGGTTTTGCGAAAAGTTTGGCACACCCTCTGCCTAGAACTCCAGAGTAGTTTCTTTTGGCCTTTTTCAAACTCTATAACTGAAAAAGTCCATCCGAGCATTTGTCACTTCGGGCTCGTTAAAACATCGAAGGAGACTAGAGTCATCTTTAGCTTTTTCTCGACTCTTAAAAAGTGAAAAAGCAAGTTGTGTCTAAAGCGTCGTTATAAAATTTATTTTAAAACGGAACATAATCACCTCCTATTCCTGCGTTGATCTGTAGGTTGAGAACATGGAACGCACCAACCAAGGAATTCCCCATGATGGAAATCCTAGTCCTTTCTCCTCTTGGGGAGAAGTTGGTGCGCCCCACATGGCCACATTGTCGCTTCCAGGACTGACAATTGGCCTGCCAATCTGGCTATTCTCAACCAATGTAGTTCAGAACACCATGATTCCTGAACAGTCGAATCAACAGTTAGATCAGTCTAGAGCTGCCCACCAGCCTTCTACTTCCTATAACTCTTCCTCCAATCCTTCATCTTCGCAAGGTAGAGCCAGCAAAAGCCAAGCTCCCATGGAGAAGAAGGAGAAGAAGAAGAGAGAGAAGAAGAAGAAGGAGCCTAAGGCGACTGGGGGCAAGCAAAAGACATCTGACAAAAATCCACACACAGCACAGACCGGGCCTAAATCGCCATGTGTCATATGTAGAGGAGACCACTTCCATAGAGATTGTCCCTGTATTCCCCAGATACTAAGGGAATGATCCCCTCGTTTACACAGTTCGGGAGCATCAACCTTTGATAGCCATGTTGAATGCTTACCGTCAACCAGTGAAAGTGAAGGTTCAAGACAAAGAGGGGGAGCAAGATCCCCCTACAGACTGTGTGAAGGCGATCACGCCATCCACCGTTGTCCCTTCTTAGACGAAGCGAAGAGAGTTTTGGAAGATCGTCCGGTTTCACCGTTGAGACTTCCTCCTGGATACAAAAAACTCGTGCCAAGTCCTTCGTTGGTTGAGAATACAGCTGGCCCGCTCAAGTGGTCAGCTGAAGCGTCAGTCATTGAAAATGAACCTACTGAATCCAGACCGGACGAAAGTCCAAAGGTCGAAACGGCAGTTGACCCGGTTCTCCCTTCAAAAGTTTCATCTTCAAATGACACCGTCACTGAAGATTCATCTTCAAATGACACCCTCACTGAAGAGAATAAGGATGACACCATCCAGATTCTTTTCATCAACACAGACTCTGACGAGCGTCAGGGCAATGCGCCCATTCCTTTATCGCAGGAAGGAACATCGTCAGGGTCATATCCGGCCGTGTATTCGATCCCACCACCAAGCAACCTGGTTGTGTCCTTTGATTGGAACCAACTAGGCAGACCCCGGTTGCCAGCCAATATACCATTCAGAATCATAGTCCAAATATACAGAATGGTAATGGCTGGCACTATCATTGATGAAGGGGCATCTGTGAGTATCCTTTCCTCTGTTGCTTGGAAAGCACTGGGTTCCCCGACGCTTTTACTTGAGGTAAGAAATCTCTCAGGTTTCGATAAAGGAACCAGTCGACCATTAGGGATCCTCCCCAATGTGCCCATTACATTGAAAGGGAAGTCCGTTCAAATGAACGTGATGGTCGTTCAAGGACCCTTGGATTATAACCTACTCCTTGGACGAGACTATATATATTGCATGGGAGCAATAGTCTCCTCACTCTTTAGAGTAATGTGTTTTCCACACGAAGGAAGAATGGTCAAGCTCGTAGACCAACTTTCATTTCCGGGATCACGCATCGCAAATAGTCACATACCAACCCTGAATGGTCTATTCAATCAAGAAATGTCTCCACCCCCAGTCCTTCTTCCCGATGAGTGTGAGTGATTCGGAAAGATGGGACTGGAACCCAGGGGGCATGCATCCTGGTCTGCGTTGGGCAGAGAAAACCTTGGGTATAAGATAGGTTTCCGCGGGAGAATATGACTAGTCCGTACCCCGTCCGTAGAGGAAGAGGGGTTGTTCTGGAACAAGATTCTTTTGTCAAAGTTATGTGTTTGACGGAACAGGGTCATTCACCGTTGTCTATTTAGGTAGACATCGCCGAAGAAATGTTTTATTCGTAGCCGCGAACGAGACAATCTTTGGGTAACCAGAAAGAGGTAGGCCTCTCTCGGCAAAACAAATGTTTTGGCGGAGGTGAAGTAGGGGTAACCTTGAAATCGTATTTTATACCTGGGGGCATGCAAACCTTTTGGAGTGCAAGCAAGGGCGGCTATTTGTTTTTTTAAATTTTTAGGTCCTCCCTTTAAACCTGTAGGTCTAACCCTTTAAACTCGTAGGATTAGTCGCAGCCGAACTTGCATAAAGAAAGGATGTGGGGCAAAAATCTAAAAGTTGTCGTTATTTATAGGAGACATTCTTATCTTATGACTGGTATAAACGAGCAGTTTTAGCAAGGTTCATGCTCGTTAAAAAATAAACGCACAATTGAGCAGTTTTAGCAAGAGTTCATGCTCGTTAAAAAATAAATGCACCTGTGAGCAAGCTTCCCCCCAGAGTTCAAGCTCATCCAGAAAAAATGAACCGGTAAATAACCATTTGAGACCGTAAATTCATCAGCCATAAAAGCCTTGGTCGTGTTTGCACCGTCACCTCCACTTTTCATTTGGCCGATCATTCACCTCCACCTTATTGTTTACCTATTTTGAGGAACAGCTGCGAAGAGTGATTTCACCTAGCCATCCTTGTGACACTGCCGTGATTGGAAAATTCCAACCTGTACCTGGAATCTGTTGCTATCCCTGTTTATCACTCGTTCCTCAAAATACGAGTCTTCTTTGAGCTCTTTTCTTCTGACTCGTAAAATATGAAAAGTTTGCCGAGTTTTGGCCTTCCAGCTCGTTAAAATGACCGGAAGAGCTATCCCTCCTCTAGATTTTAATCTTTTTGGACCTGAGGGATTATTGCACAAAAAGATCGAGCGCTTGTCTGGTTCGGCTCGATAAAACTATCGAACATTCATCCCTTCTGTATTGTTTTATACTTTTTCGGACTTAAGGGATTAGATGACGAAAAAGGACCTTTGGAGTTAACTTTACGTACCTTTTCAGACTCTCTAAAAATGAAAAGGACCGAGTTGTCTTTGCCGCTAGACTCGTTAAAATGCATTCAATAGCGACAAACTTGTCTTTAGACGAGAACGAGTTTCCCTATCGCTAGGCTCGTTAAAACATAGCGATGGGCTTGCCCGAAGGGCAGGTTATAGAACAAGCATATGTTATCCTCCTCAAGCTTGACAAAAATAAACAGGTACTGGTCAGAAATGACTGGGGAAAAATTGGGAGAACCTCAAAGCTTTAATGGTAGCAAGTCGCTCTTGAACATGACACTTTTCCTCCGTACCACATCGGGTTGGGTTGTTTCATTCACCGGTCTCATCACCATGGTCTCGCCAAACCATCCACATTTGGGGTAATGCTACCGATCCATCGCATCAGTGTCATTATATGTTCGAGAGATGGTGTTCAGAAAGAGTCAACCGTGTCCCATCCACTACCATACATCATCTTTCATCCTTTCATGACCGCCACCCTGAATCATATTTCACAGATCGTTTTCACCTTCATCACAATCATTAGCTCCGTTCCGTGTCACTGATGTGGGATTCATTAAGGCCCTCCTTTGACGAATCGCTTCTTGTCGACTTAAACTCATTATCCAAGAAGTTGATCTAGGAACAACCCCCTCAGTACTTTGAAGCTTGCATGCCTCAATGGCAAGTTTCTCACTTCCGGCAACAAGTATACATCAATGACCTTCGACCGAAAGATTATGCGTGGTGTTCGACACCAAGTCCTCTATTCACACCACGTGGATTGTACTGTCGTACCTTGAGGGTCATCATCATTATTGGTGATTCCTCTCGCGCTTGTTAACAGTTTACATCATTGACTGGTAATCAAACGATGTCTTTCCATGTTCGACTCCAAGAAATTCTCACATGGATCGACTTGTACTTAGAGTGAAGATCGGACGAGTTTGAAGACCCCGGATCTAGTTTCATCCATCCGGGATGCGATATATATTCAGGAAATAAAGACATTGACATGTGCAGCAGATGATCATCCTACTCAAAGGATGATAATTTCAACAGAGAATTATCAGTCTACCATCAGACGATTGTCTGTTCTATGTACAGAAAAATGTATTTATAAAGTTAAGCATGGGAATGCCCGCCTCAGCTAGATCATGAAAGCAGTATGAAAAATAATGTATTGTATTGTATCTTATTACAGGTCACCTCTCAGCGATTGAATGAACTTCGGATCCTCCTGATAAAGCATTTCACCCGATAAACGACCTCATACTTTAGGGGGCAACTGTTATAGACATTTTTGTGCCTTACAGCATGAAGCATGAAATGTCCATAATCTAAGGGATCCAAAGTCCCTAAACATGTTGTTCCTACCCCTAGGGGAACAAGGTCAGCAAACCACAGCAATCCAAACAAGTTCTCCACTGAAAATTACTCAAAAACAAGGCAATTCTGGATCATGTCAACTGCTCCACTGAGCATCTGCGCTGAATGTCAACTGCTCCATGGACCACCTGCGTTGAATGTCAACTCCAACAAAGGCTACCTGCGCTGAGCGAGTTTTGACATGTGGAAGTCTCATTCCTTAATGAGTCAATGCCCAGGAAGCTTCCAAAATGACACTTGGTTCAAGGAATTCGACTGGTGATGAGTAAGAGGTTCTAGATCTCCAAGTGGAAGCAAGAACCTCCAAGTGGACTCAAGAACTAAAGAAGAACTGGAGTGGGAGAGGACACTAGTCACATCTCAGGCTGACTCATCCTCTCTCCAAACTCCTATATATGGATCTCTCTCCCATGAGATCCAGGAGGCTGGAATCTTGTGAATGTAAAGAATTGTTGTTGGTTTGAGTTTAGAACTATTGGGTGATTTGCTTTGAAGGAGGTGAAGAGGAGATTTCTTTCCGCTGGGAAGGTGATGCTGGATTGGGCCTCTTATGGTTGTATCACTTCCTGAACCTTACTTCTTCCATTAATAAAGCATTTGAGGTTCTTCTATATGCATGTGTCTCAATGGTGTATTGTTATACTTGTGTATTTGATTTATTCTAATCCTTGAATCGATTATGAATGTATGCTTCTTGTAGTTTCCCTCTCTTTCCATTTTGCAGGATCTTGGTGTAGCTGGGCCAGTGAAAGAGCAAGGAGCTGGGGGCAAGCAGCAAGGAGAGAAGATTGGATCAACCATTAGCGAAAGACATCGGTTAGTGGATCTCTTTCTCCCCTCTTCTACATCTCATAAAGAAGTAATCTTAGATAGCTTTGCTTTGATTGTTGCTAAGGAACTATCACCCTTAGAGTGGGATAGGGTCAATCCGTATTGGATACTTTTCCCAACAACAGCGGATTAACATTTCAAGCAAGTAGGTGTTTCCCTTGATATTTGGCATTTTGAAGAATTTCAATAAACCGCATCCTCTGAAGGCATCCAAGGCCTGTTGATCATTCATAACCTCATCATCAACAGTAGCATGCTCCCTTTTCCTCCAGGTGATTGTCATCCTAAAAGAAAATCAAATTTAACCATTAGATTTTTATGTTTTAAATTCAAACCGCGTATACGCGGGTCCATTTCATACAGAGTCACATGTAGGGCCTACGCATACGCGGGTTTCTCATAACCAACCTGCATATACGCCGCGTTGGAAATTTTAACATAATTTCCAATGGTTAAACCTTAATTAAAATGTCTAAAAACAATCAAAATTTGATGCAAGCTAGATTTTGGGTTTATCTGGTGATTTTGAGTCAATTTGAATAGTCGAATTCTTTAAGGGACAAGTTTGCTTCTTTTTCTCCACAAATTTTGCTCGCAGCATAAATGGTAACAATGGTGAGTCAAAAAACCATTTTGTAAGCTCTGAAAATGTCAAATTTTTTCAAAACTTGATTTTGTTTCATCTCATGTATCTTTTAACTTGGGAGCTTGGATTGTCAAGAATGGGTTTTTTTCAAGACATTTTGGACATTTTTTCAAAAAATTCAAGTCGATTCCATGACTGCTGACCCGTCATGGCAGGTATCGTTTACTCACTGGCATATAGGTTAGGGAAGCCATCTTTCTATTGCTTTTTGCTTACTAGCCTCCATTTTTCGATACACTTGCCATAGGGTCGATCCCATAGTGTTATGGTTCGTAAACCATCTTCACTCACCAATTTTTTAAATCATGACATGATGGTAGAGCCATCCTTTTCATGGGCATCGTAGTTAGCACCTCACTGACATTGGTTGCCCATGCTGCTTCATTGAGTAGGCTCGGGAGTCCTCTCTAGTCCTACCATAACTTATGCGTTGAAGACTCATTCCTATTTGCTTCTTCACTTCGTTCTGGCATTATACCCTAGAGGCTCCTTTGTGTTGATTTGTACTACTACATTTCATTTTCACCATTTGCACCTTTTGGCCTTGAGCCGGCTTCACTTGGACTCATGTTTAAGCCACTTTTTGACCACGTCTTCTGCAAAAATCAAACTTGCAATACCTTAGCTTCTGCAACTTAACATACCTTCAGACCCATGGAAGGAACATTCCTTTGAGTATCCTTGACCAGTTTTGCCTCCCTGCATTGAGCATAGGAATGTTCCCATCCTAGGAACTAGATCATCTGTTTCACTGACAAACGTTCTTTCCATTGTACTATAGAATTCTTTTATTCTTTTTCTAGCTTAAAGAAAAAGACACAAAAATTTATATATTCCAAAAAGAGCGGGAATGGGACAACATTTCCATTTATTGTTGGCAACTAGAGTCAGTCGTGTCACCCTTGAACAAAGCACTCAAAAGAAAGTCTCTCTTCCATTTGGGAGGGATTTAGTTTGACTTAGGTACACCTTAACCTTGTTATTGAGTCAAGTCTCCTCCGATTGGTTATCTCTTCCAATCATATGGAGAGTTCATTCGTGCCTCCTACATGACGAACTTATACAGAGTCATCATATGTTGCCACATGGTCATCATTGAGTCGTGCTTTTGTTCAAGGGAAGTAAGCTTGAGTCGGCCTCTTTGCAGTGTCTCTTGACCTATTTTTCAATCGACCATCCCTGGTTGTCAGTGTCTTGCCTATCATCACATCAGTTATATTTGTCCTTTACTCGTGCTGGTTTGAGAAGGTCTACATTGACTTCTTGCCGGTGGTTCTTGTCCTTATCGACGACGACATCTTGCTCTGAGGACAAGCCTAGAGCCACTCCCTGGCCCTATTTTCATTATTGATAGGTCACCTTATGCTCAGCATCGATCAGTGTCATGGGTCTTTGACTGAGTGGTTTCCCTTGTGTTCGACATCAACTTACATTATCACACATTGGGATTCGTGCAGTGCCTTGGTTTCCATTTGACCCTATTGGTGGATTCCTCGCCTCTGTGTCAGCTTTCATTATTGGTTGGTTCAAAGGGTTTCTATCATGCGCTAGCTACATCTTGTGTATGCCAGAAACATGCTTCAGTCAGGTTACTATATCTTTTCCATTCGATTCCTTCCACGTTATTGGCCTACGGGTTGCACTCATGCTAGATTGATGAAGGATGCCTTAAGGCCTTCCTTCTAGAAGATCTTTCCCTATTGACTACGACTCATTTCTCTGGGGCAAAGGTCTAGAGTCCATTTGGCAGTAGCTTGGGATTTGCAGTCATCAGTGGTAGATCCTTCACTATCGATAGTGGGAAACCATCATTGTCTCTTGATTGATAGATTCTTATAGCTTTTCGACTTCAGCTCATCTATTCGCACTTATTAGATTGTACTGGGTACCTTGACTCTCATTATCATTATCGATGAGTAGTCTCGCATTTGTTAATGGTATACATCAATGACCAGTAATCAAACGATTTCTCACATGGTTGACTTCAGATCATTTATTCCCATTGTGTAGAAATGTACCATGACGGCCGGTGAAGACCTCGATTTGCATCAGCATTCTTTGGTTCACATGTCAGTTGCTCCTATTACTGCTAGTTGACACCATTCCACATCATATGTAGCATTCCTTCACAACGACATCATATATGCTGGCATCCAAGTTGCAATTAGTACCTTCTTTTTCCACCATGTTCATTTGGTACTATTGGGATCAGTTTTTGACATCAATGATCAACATCATTTTTCAGCTTCATTGGTCATCTTCTTATATGTGACATTCAGACATGTACTTGTTCAATCGTGATCAAATGATCCATTATGTACTTTTAGTTCCTTATACTTGTATACACAGTGGATCCGCTTGTACTTGATATGTGGACATGCTTTACTTTCTTTGAGCATGGGTGTGCCTACCTCAGACAGTTGTTTCTTTCTGATCTTCTTTTGTTGGCTTGGCAGGCTGAAATCTGGTGAAGTCCTTCCCGGTTTTTGACAAGTTTCCTTTCCATATACTTAATACATTTTTGCCATCATGTTCCCCTTCTGACCTCATATATTAGGGGGCATCTGTTATAGCTCCAAATGCCACCTTATGTATTTGTGATGCTTGGTTTATGGCCTAGGGCAACCTCTCCTTCCAAACTTGGTCCAAATACTCAAAAAACAATGTTTTACTCCCTGTACGCGAATTTTCCCTGTATTAAATGCATGTACACATGGGTCAGTCTATACCCAACCCACGTATATGTCTTAAAACACTTAAAAAAAAAAAAAATTCCTTAATTATGGGTGGAGATCATAGGTTTTACCTGTTGATTACCTATTAGTGGTCGTGGCCCAACTGTTCCTAACTGTTTCCCAACTAAAAAACTACTTTGGGAGAAGTATAAAAAGACTTCAATGGGAAGGCCTTAAGGAGGAGATAAAATAGAGAATTACTCTGTTGAGATTATCCCCTGATCAAGTCTGAAGATCCTTGTGCTTCAAGCACTTCCCCAAGTTCAGGAAACCATTATTTCCTTGAGAGTTGATATCCTTTCACTTGTGGGAGATGTCATTGTGTTGGTTATGGAAGGAGCCTTTTGAAGACCAGGACTACATGGACCTGGAGGACGATTCCGCTTGGAGCCAGAAGAGCAAGACTCGGGTGAACTCTTTCTATGTTTTGATTATAGTTATCTGCAATAAAAGAAACACTATCTTGTTCTTGATATCAACTTTGTTCATGCATCTGATGTTATCGTTATGTTTTATGTATGAATGACTATTTCAATGTATAACTAACCATCTATTTATATGCTATAAAGTTGATTTCACTATAATGCTTTATCTATATGCTATTGTGCATCTTTGAATTGGTTGTTTTGTAGGTTCAAAGATCGTGAGGAGTTGCAGAGGGTTTGAACCCTAGCTGGAACTACCCGAACAAAGGACCCCGGGTATGTACATCCTCGCATAGTTTGCTCGTTTAAGCATTTTTCCTGAGTTATTTGTTTTTTTCTTGTTGTGGATTACTCCTGCTTTGCTAGGGTTCTGACCCAAAGCCCTAGGGGACTTTATCCCTTAATAGTGCACTGTAGAGCAGGAAGGCCCACTGTGGCCTACTGCAGTGCAACTAGGCCCTCTTTATAATGCACTGGGCAAGATTGAGCGAAATTTTCATAGGGTTCTAGGAATATTCCTTGATTCTAGATGATTCTAGAAGGATCCGATCACTTATCTCATCCTATAATCTTGAAATTGGATAGGCTAAGGATCCATTAACCTCCTATCCTCTCATCCCTTGCTCCATGGAAACTAACTCCAATATTGGAAGGCCATTCAATACCCTCGTTTATGACAAAACCACCTCCATTTTCTATAAATTGAGCACTCACCATAGTGATCAAGGGGCTAGAATCTTAATTTTGTAACGAAACTCCGTTGGTTTGAGGATTGAGTTTATGTTAAGCAATGTTATGCTACTGGAGTTGTGTGCATTTGACGTGGCGAGGGTTGAACTGAAGCTGGAGTGGCACAAAATCAAACTGTATTGGGTGATATTCTTCCTTCTACATTAATAAAGAGATTATTCCTTTTCTCATATGATTTTTCATATCTGTGATGATTATGTATTTCAATGTCTTTGATTCCATTGTTTTATAGTCGATAGTTCATGTATGCTTTTATCGTTTCTTGTTTCTATTTCTCTTAATGTAGGTACCTTTTGGGTAGATTTATTTCAAGTGGGAGTGACAGGAGCGATTCAAAAGAGATCAAGGAAGCGAAAGGCAACAAGTAAGTTCCTACATCTCTTCGATCTTCTATAGTAAAATGTTAAACTACTTTCTTTCTGTTGTTCTAGGTGTAGTCACCCACCTAGGGAAGATGTGTTTATCCGTAGATGAAAATTCCATGGAACAAATTGGCAACCATACTGGAGAACGACTGTTGTTCTTGGTGGCTTACCCTCATCATCTTACACCCTAGTAGACTTTTATTGACTTTATTGATCTTATTTCAGTCTTTTTGAAGTGTTTTTAGTCAAAAATTGTGCTTAAATGTCTCTTGAATTGACTCTCTGGCACCAGCGCGGTGTTACTCTTGACACAGTGTGCTGCAGAGCAACCCCTGCCTTAGAGACAGTGCATTGTAGTGCACTGTCTCCCTCTCTAACCTGTGTTGATTCCTTTTAGGCTAAAAAATCCACCTTTGGTCTGATTTTTCCAAAGTTGCTTCTCTTGTTGTTTGTTGAAAGATTAATGATTCTTGTGGTTCTGAAATCAACTTTTATTTCTCCTCCTAGCCCTATGTTGGCCTTGATTGTTTAGTGTTTCTTAAATGATTTCTTTATCATTATCAATTCATTGTCAAAGTTATCTTATAGTCAATTAATCTTTTCTGAAAAGAAAGTGTCGTAAAGTCTTCATTTCTTTCAAAAAGGAACTGTCGTAAAGTCTTCATTTCTTGCAAAAAGATTGATTGATTGTATGTGCATTAGTTTCCTTTTGTTCATTGAAACATTAAAGGAAATTAAAAGAAAAATTTGCATTCTGCATATTTTAGTTTTTGAATGCTTGATAGGAATAGCTAGGGAAAATTGCATTAGATGTGCTCTTTGCTCTTTTTCAAAGATCTGATTTATCTATCCCTTACTAGCTATGGTTTTCATTGTTCAAATAAAATGAAAAGAATGTTTCTCGTCATAGTTGCATTCTAGGAATTTCAAACACATCACATGGTGAACCTTGAAAGGAAAATTCTTAAGAAGATCAACTTAAAAGTTATCTCAATTAACCTAATGGAGCATTGTAACTTAACACATAACATTTAGAGGTTCTAGGCTAGAGACATGTTCCGACGTCGTAAAACATAGTAGCTATCGTTAATTGTCTATGATACATTTCGAGTGTGATACCTCATTCCACGTACGTAAGTATATCATAGCTCGTCCACGTACCTTCGGGTATATAGGGCGGTGTTATAGTACGAAAAGTATAAAGGAATTCTCTCACTGTGCGGTTTCGCATTAGACAGCGCTAACACGGATTGGGCCTCCACATACTTTCAGGTATATATGGGAGGACTACATTAGGTTTCTATCCATCCTTAGGTAACTGAGTCAGCCGCCTTGTACACTGTGATACACCAAACACAAAATTCAGGGAGATTGCCTACATGTATGTTAAGTCCTCGGTTAATGAGGTAGTATATTGCAGTTCACAGTTGCTTGGTAATCCTTTTGCCTAGATTATCCCTGTTTTATTTTGTTATGCTATTTGCATTAAAATAAATTAATTGACTGTGGATAAAATCCCCCATGTCACTCATTAGTTGATCTTAGGTTGAGGCATATGGAAACAACTCCGAAGTCCACCGATCAAGGAATTCCTTTTGATGGGAATCCAAGTCCTTTTCCTCCTTTCAGAAATATAGGTGCTCCTTATATGGCTGTATTTTCCCTTTCGAGACTTATCATCGGCTTGCTAGTATGGCTTTTCTCAACCTCCTTGGCCCTGCAACTGAATATTCCTACAGCTGGACAAAATCAACCTCCAATTGATCTTAAAGTTGACCCTTTACCTTCTTTGTCAGTTGTTTCTTCCTCCCCTTCTTCCTCTTTTCCTAATGAAAGTATTGACACTAGTAACCAGGTGGATAAGAAGAAGAAGAAAGGGAAGAAGAAGAAGAAGAAGAAAATTCAGCAAGGGGGCAACCAAGAAACCATTGCTTCGAATGCAACTGTTGGGTCCCTATAATACTAGTGATTACCCCATTACTATTGTAGTTATACCCGTTATTTATATTTTTGTGCCCCCATTGCCCCCATATTGTTATTAATGTGCCCATAGAATCCCTCTATTGTTATTTTTGTGGCTTTATATTATTATTGTTAGGTCGGCTGGATTATATTGTGACTCCTTAGACTCCTATATATAGAAAGGAGGTTTTGTCATTTGTATCATCCAAGAATTGTTCATTTATGTAATGTAAAGGAGGTTGCCCCCTCGAAGAGGCTGAACTCTAAGGCGTTGATCTATCTTTTCTATCTTCTCTTGAGCTGGTTTCATAACATTTGGTATCGGAGCTTTGGATTCTAGGGTTTCGCTGCTCCAAACAGGTCATCATGGAATTTTCGCTATAACTTTTTTTCTGTGACATTTCAGAAGTCGCAAAAAAAACCCATTTGAGAAGAAATCGTGTTGAACCTTGGGTCCGAATTTCAGAGCTTTTCGCACGATATTTTCGGAGATATGATCTGAGGAAGTTGGTCTTTTTGCAGACTCCTGAATTACACTCAAAACAGGTGACCTGGGGAAAATCGTCATAACTTTCTTTCTGAGCATCGGATTGAAATTTCGTAAGAAGGTACAAAAAAATGACGGACTGTAGTTTTCTCTTATGTATTTTTCAGAGTCAAAGGTTGAAACAGTGACACGTGGCACTTCATACAAGTTCGCTCTACTGAAATAGACTATAATCAGGTCACTGCGGGAGATTGTGCATAACTCTTTCTTGGAGAATCCAATTTGGATCAGACTAGTGGCATTGGAAACAGGACATAGAAGGCTACTACAGGTCACAATTTCAGAACTGGATGATTCCAAATTACAGAGATACATCAGATTCAATATCAGGCTTCTACAAAGTAAAAAAAAGGTGTGTAGTTTTTTTTTAATTTTTGCATAAGCTTGGTTTGAAGGAATTCAAAGGGTATAGTAAAGCAATATTATCGGTAACTGATGCCCCGAGGAAAGAAAATGCAAACACCTAGTAAGGAACCTGAAAGCCCTAGCATGACTCATGAAGAAGAGGAAGAAATGCTACATGATATATCAAAATTACAAGAACAAGTGCAACAAATGTCACGCTCACAAAAGCTAACAGATGCTAAGATAAATGGCGTGGAATCTAAGATAAAGGGCATGGAAGCTAAGATGGATGATCTGAAGAGAGATTTGAGGACAGATTTGAAGACAGACATGGCAGATTTGAAGACAGATTTGACAAATTTTCTACAAGAAATACTTACTAATGGTGAAAAGGTTGTAAAGGAAACTCATGATGTGAACAAAAGAAATGTTAGTCATGATTCCATAGACTCTAATGTTGGATCGAAGACCCACCATATTCCAAAAATCGATATGAGGAAGTTTGATGGCAAGGATCCCACCACATGGATATTACAGATGGAGCAGTTCTTCGATCTCAATAATGTGCAAAACACACAAAAGGTACGTATGGCAACTTTATATTTGCAACCAAATCAGTTTGTATGGTATCAATGGCTTTTCTCTCGTAAACAATTTATCACTTGGGCAATTTTTACGGAAGAATTGATAGCACATTATGAGGATACAAAAAGCAACACTTTTTTTAGCCAATTGATAAGTCTCAAACAAAAGGGTTCAATAATGGAGCACATTGAGGAGTTCCAAAAATTGAACATAAGGGTAAAAGATATTCCAGAGCAGCATAGGATTGATGTGTTCATAGGGTCTTTAAAAGATAATATCCAACATGATGTTCGACTTTGGGAACCTGATTCATTAGAGAAGGCATTCAGGTTAGCAAGAAAAATGGAAAGCAAAATTATGGCAACCAAGAAGCATACCACTCACAACTATAACGACGGAAGTGCAGTTGCCCCGAGTCTTCCACAACCTATAAGGTTGACACCACAACAATTGGAAGAAAAAAGAGCAAAAGGGCTTTGTTATAGTTGTGATAGCAAATACACTAAAGGTCATAAGTGTGCTGAGAAAAAATTATTCTACATAGATTGTGAAGAGGAAGAAGAAAAGGAGCAAGAAAGGTCAAAAGAACAGAATATGCTCCAGGAACAAAGCCTAGATGAAGAACAAATAAATCCGACCATATCTTGTAATGCATTGGCAGGAATTACCACTCCTCAAACCATCAAGATAGAAGGACAAATCAAGAAGAAAAAGGTGATAGTGTTGATTGATTCAGGAAGCACCCACAATTTTATTCATTGTAGGGTAGCAAAAGAATTGAATTGCTTCCTATATCCAACACCAGAGTGTCAAGTGATGATTGCAAATGGAGGAACAATAAATTGCTCTGGAAAGTGCCATAATATCAAGCTATCCATGGGAGAATATGTATTGACTAGCCCAATGCTTTCCATTCCAATGGGAGGTGCTGATGTTGTACTAGGAGTCCAATGGCTACAATCCTTGGGTACAATAGCTTTTAATTTTCAAGAACTTTTCATCAAATTTTCTACGGAAGGAAAGGAAGTTGAATTAAGGGGTATTGCAGGGAAACCAGGAAAGATAATCAGCTCTAATGGTATGACAAAGCTTCTAAAAAAGGAGCAAAGGGGTGTAATTGCACAATTATGTTCGCTAGATGTTTCCACATTAGAATCATCTATTTCTCCAGATCTCCAAAAAGTCCTGGACAATCATTCCAAGGTATTTGAGACTCCCAAAGGTCTCCCACCTATGCGTGATCATGATCATGCTATTCATCTGATTCCAGGAAGTGTTCCTCCAAACATCAGGCCGTACAGATATCCCTATGTCCAAAAAAGTGAAATTGAACGTATGGTTGCAGAAATGCTAGAGGCTGGTATAATTCAACCGAGTCAAAGTTCTTTCTCTGCTCCAGTAGTATTGGTGCACAAGAAGGATGGATCATGGCGCATGTGTCCGGATTATAGGGAGCTCAACAAGCTCACTATTAAAGATAAGTTCCCCATTCCTGTCATTGATGAATTACTGGATGAATTGCATGGATCAATTTACTTCACCAAGTTGGATCTTCGTTCAGGATATCATCAAATCAGAATGAAGATTGAAGACATTCCGAAAACGGCATTTAGAACTCATGAGGGTCATTATGAATTTTTGGTCATGCCTTTTGGCCTTACCAATGCACCTTCAACATTTCAAGGTTTGATGAATTCAATTTTCAAACCATTCCTTAGAAAATTTGTGTTAGTATTTTTTGATGATATACTTATCTACAGCAAGTCTTGGAAGGATCATGTTGAACATGTTGACAGGGTGCTACAACTATTGGAGGAGAAACAATTATATGCCAAAAGATCCAAATGTTTCTTTGGAGTCCAGGAGGTGGAATATTTGGGTCATATTGTATCTCATGAATGAGTTAAGGTAGACCCTACCAAAATTAAAGCCATTAAGGAATGGAAAATCCCCACATCCATAAAGCATTTGCGCGGATTTCTTGGGTTGACAGGGTATTATCGCAAGTTTGTTAAGAATTATGGGAGAATAGCAGCACCTCTAACGACATTATTGAAGAAAGATGCATTTTCATGGACTCCGGAAGCAACAAAGGCCTTTGAACATCTTAAAGAGGCAATGTGCCAAGCACCGGTCTTAGCTACACCGGACTTCACAAAAACCTTTATTGTGGAATGTGATGCTTCAGGAAATGGAATTGGTGCTGTTCTAATGCAAGATGAAAGACCCATTGCTTTTGAAAGTCGTCCAATCAAGGGAAAGTTTTTAAGCAAAGCTATTTATGAGAAGGAAATGTTGGCAATACTCATGCACTTAAGAAATGGCGACCCTACCTAATGGGAAGACACTTCAAGGTAAAAACGGATCATGATAGCCTTAAATACTTTTTAGAACAAAGATTATCCTCTGAAGAGCAACAAAAGTGGGTCACAAAGATGTTGGGTTATGACTTTGAAATCATCTACAAAAAAGGGAAGCAAAATGTGGTGGCAGATGCACTCTCAAGGAAGGATGAGGATGTGGAAGCATTGTTGTGCGCTATTTCTATCATCCAACCAGATTGGATAAATGAAGCAAGGGAGGAATGGAAGAATGACGAAGAAGTGTGGGCACTTATTCGAAAGCTACAACAAGATTCCAGTACGTCTGATACATTTAGCTGGAAAAATGATTCGTTATGGTACAAAGATCGCTTATACCTCTGTAAGAATTCCCAGCTAAAACAAAAGATTCTTATGGAATTGCACACTTCTCCCTTAGGAGGGCACTCAGGATTTTTAAAAACTTACCACAGGGTTAAGAAGGAATTTTTTTGGGATGGCCTTAAATCAGATATTCAAAAGTTTGTGGCAGAATGTTTGGTTTGCCAACAAAATAAAGTTGAAACAATTAAGACACCGGGTCTATTACAACCTTTATCCATTCCAAGCCAACGTTGGGAGGAGGTTTCAATGGATTTTATCACAGGTTTACCCAAGTCTGAGGGAAAGAGTGTCATCATGGTGGTAGTTGATAGACTTACCAAGTATGCACACTTTTGTGCATTATCACATCCATTTAAAGCCAGTACAGTTTCTACTGCATTTATGGAAACATTTCAAAAGCTACATGGAAACCAAAAGATTATTGTAAGTGACAGAGATCCCATTTTCACTGGAAATTTTTGGACAGAATTATTTTCTTGTCTTGGTACTCAGTTAGCTCATAGCTCATCTTATCATCCTCAATCTGATGGGCAAACTGAGATAGTAAACAAATGTTTGGAAGGATATCTTCGTTGCTTTGTATCTGATAAACAGACACAATGGGTCAAATGGTTGCCTCTGGCTGAATGGTGGTATAACACTTCCTTTCATACAGCAACAAAAATGACACCATTTATGGCACTTTATGGGTATCAACCACCATCCATCACATCATATTTAAGAGAAAATTCTAAGGTTCAGGCAGTGGAACATCACATCGAACATCAACAACAAGTCCTCCAACTCTTAAAGGATAACCTCGTGTTGGCACAGAATAGAATGAAACAACAGGCAGATCAACATCGCAGTGAAAGAAGTTTTTATGTAGGTGATTGGGTATTCCTACGGCTACAACCATATAAGCAAATGTCCCTCAAGCAAGCTAAGAAGGATAATAAATTATCACCAAAGTATTATGGTCCGTACAAGGTGTTGCAAAAGATTGGTACTATGGCATACAAATTGGAGCTTCCTGCAGCTTCTCGATTGCACCCAGTTTTCCATGTTTCATGCTTAAAGAAGGTTATAGATGACAAGCTCCCAGTTCAAACAATATTGCCAGAACTTGATGAGGAAGGAAAAATTATATTGGAACCGGAAGCAGTTATAGAAACAAGAACTCGACAGCTACGAAATCGATCAATTTCAGAGTACCTTATCAAGTGGAAGAACTTATCCGCTGAAGATTCCACATGGGAGGATGAGAATTTTATGCAGAAGTATCCAGAACTACTCAAGCGTTGAGGACAACACTTTTTTGAAGGAGAGGGGCATGTTGGGTCCCTATAATACTAGTGATTACCCCATTACTATTGTAGTTATACCCCTTATTTATATTGTTGTGCCCCCATTGCCCCCATATTGTTATTAATGTGCCCATAGAATCCCTCTATTGTTATTTTTGTGGCTTTATATTATTATTGTTAGGTCGGCTGGATTATATTGTGACTCCTTAGACTCCTATATATAGAAAGGAGGTTTTGTCATTTGTATCATCCAAGAATTGTTCATTTATGTAATGTAAAGGAGGTTGCCCCCTCGAAGAGGCTGAATTCTAAGGCGTTGATCTATCTTTTCTATCTTCTCTTGAGCTGGTTTCATAACAGCAACTTATGATGAGAAATCATCTGATAAGCCTCACAAACTTCAATATCCTTGCAAAATTTGTACGGGATACCATCTTCTTCAAAACTGTTTTGGTATTCCTCAATTCTTAGAAGAATGGTCTTTTCGTTCACATCATCCTATGTCATCAACTTTTGGAGATCATGCTGGTGACACACCATCAACTAGTGGTAGTAAAGTTCATGGAAAGAAGGGTAAAGTTAAGTTTCCCTGTAGGTTATGCAAAGGGAATAACCCCATTCACCTTTGTCCCTATCTGGATGAAGCCCAAAAAGTGTTGGATAACCGTCCTGCTTCTCTGCGGCGACTTCCATCTGGTTACAAGAGACTCTCCCTTAATCCTTCACTAGTTGATGAAGTGACTGACCTAAATCAACTGTCGGTCAAACCCACTCTCTCTGAATGTTAATCCCATGAGTCTATACCTGACCAATTACAGGTCGAGGAAATAGTTGACCCGATTTTACCTTAAGTTAATCATACATTTTCCGTAGAGAGTGAGTATGATACTGCTCGGGTTTTTCTATTTCTTCAGATTCCAATGAGCTTGGAGGCAACCCTCCTGTTCCATCAAGATAGGAGGAAAATCCTCCCGTTCTCGTAACTCAAGGGGGTAATTCTCCCATTCTTATGGTACCCCCTCCAAGTAGTCTGATCACTTCCTTTGATTGGAATCGACTAGCAAGATGTTGTCTTCCTTCTTATGTTCCTTTCCAGATCATAGTACAGGTTTGTAATATGGTCATATCTGGAACTATTATAGATGAAGGTGCATCAGTGAGTATCCTTTCCTCCACTGCTTGGAAAGTGCTTGGTTCATGGCCACTTGTGCATGTTACCCAGAATCTATTGGATTTTAATAAAGGAACCAGTCAACCATTAGGGATCCTTCCTCAGTTTCTTCCTCAGTTTCCTATTACTTTGAGAGGAAAAATTGTTTATCTCAATGTGATGGTATTCCCAAGCCCTTTAGGTTACAATTTACTTCTTGGGTGCGACTATGTTTATGACATGGGAGCTATTGTTTCAATGCTCTTTCGAGTGATTTGTTTCCCACATGAAGGTAGAATTGTCACCATTGACCAGCTTTCATTTCCTGGTCCAAATATTGCTTCCAGTCAACCATATTCCCTAAATGGTCCTTTTGTCCCAATGTATCTTCCCCTCCATGGGTCAATTATGTGGAAAAATGTTCCATTCCTACATCAACTAACGATCAATTCCATGATGTTATGCATTATGTACTGGGGGCATTGGAACCAGATATCTCTAATGGATTCCTTGCTACATATCCCTTCTAGAGCATTGTTCTCCCATCTAATGAGAACCTCTTGGATATCATGACCTCTTATGGGTCGTGATCAAGGAATAGGAGGATAGTTTCTGATTTTGTGTCAACCTCGTTAAAAAATGAAATAAAGGGTATGAACATAGTTCCTTTTGAAACAAGGAATATGAGGATAGTTCTTTTACTGTGTTAACCTCATTAACAAAAAATGAAACAGGTCCCAGAGCATAGTTCCTTATCTTATGTCAAGCTCGTTAAAAAATGAAACAAGGAATCTGAGTAGAGTTCCTTGTCATGTGTCAAGCTAATTAAAAAATGAAACAAGGTCCCCTGGAGCAAAGTTCCAAGTAGAGTCTTTGATTAGATCTCGTAAAATCTCAGTCAAGTCTTTCACTTGATCTCGTAAATGAACCTTCATTCCATCCACCTGGTAGCCACGAGTAGTCTACTTAGGTGAATGTAATGAAGCTTGGGGGCCATGCACCTAGAATCGAGTCATCATGCTGGGGGCATGTAAACCAATCCAAGCCTCATTTTTCATTTCAAGCTTGTGTAAACATGAAACTGAATCCAAGCATAGTTCCCTATGGTTCAAGTTTGTGTAAAAATGAACATATCTCCATTTTAACCCTCGTGATTGCTATTCTATCAGCCTCTTCCATCAGATCAGCCTTTTTTTTTCCTTCCATCATCACTATCTGCTTGGCCTATCATATGCTTTCACTTGATTGTTATACCCCTTTTAGGAACAATTGCAATGAGTGGTCTTATTAGCCATCCTCTTCACATAAATCAACCTGTTTTGAGAATTTCCAACATCACCAGAACCAGTTGCTATCCTAGACACCACTCATTCCTCTAAGTGGAGTCCTCTTTAAGCTCTTTTTAGACTCTTAAAATATGAAAAGATTTTCAAGTGCTTGTCCTTTTCATCTCATTAACGGATTGGAAATGGCATCTACTCAGTATAAGTTTAACCCTTTTCTGGACTGAGATAGATTATTTATGAAAAAGGAATACGTTGATCGAACATGGTCAATAGGTTCTCTCTTTTATTATTTTACGCTTTTTTGGACTTGAGAGACAAACTTACGAAAAAGGCCTTGTGGAGTTTTCTTTTTGTCCCTTTTCAAACTCTCTAAACATGAAAAGGACCGAGTTCCCATTGTCGTTAAACTCATTAAAACATCAAATAGCGACAAACTTGTCCATCATGACAAGACCAAGTTTCACCTTCGCTAGGCTCGTTAAAACATCACATAGCGATGGATTCACTGGAAGGGTAGAATTATACTAAAAGCATATGTTATCCTCCTCAAGCTTGTTAAAAAATAAAGAGGTATTGGTTAGCAATAACTAGGAAAATGGGAAAAGGGATAAATCACTTTATGGTAGCAAGTCACTCTTGAACATGACACTTTCACTTCATCTCCATGGCTATTTGGGTTGGGTTATCTACTTGATGGTTACCATACCTATGGTCTATCACACCATCCATCACTTAGGTTTTGGGTCAATGCTTCCAATTCATTCAGTGTCACCGACATGTTCAAGAGAAGTAACTCAATAAAACTCATCCTTTGAAATACTCATAAACCTTCATTTTCATGATTGCCATTCTTAATCCTTGTGTCATCGGTCACATTTGGTCTCCAAAATCATTACACTCGTTTCGTGTCGTTGATTTGGGATACATCAAGGCCCTCCTGCGATGAGTCGCTTCTTGTCGACATCAACACATTATCCAAGAAGTTGACTTAGAAACACCCTTCCAGTACCTTGAGGCTTGCATACATTAATGGAAAGTTTCTCGCTTCTAATGACATGTTGACATCACTGGCCTTCGACCAAAAGACTTTATATGGTGTTCGACATCAAAACATTTATTCACACCATGCAGAATGTACTGCAGTACCTTGAGAATCATTATCATTATCGATCAACTCTCTCGCGTCTGTTAACAGCTTACTCATTGGCTGGTAATTAGATGATGTCTTCCCATGTTCGACTTCAGATCACATATTCACATAGTTAGAATCATACTTAAGCGAACGATTGAACAATATAGAAGACCCCAGATCTAGTTTCATCCATTCAGGCTACAATTTCAGAAAAGTACTAAATCATATGTATGATGGCTTTACATTGATGGTAATCCCATCATGGGTCTATATCTATAGACGAATACCTATTTACATGTAATGAAAAGTTTATATGTTGAGTATGGGTATGCCTTCCCTCAGCGATTCATGAAAAAATCGAAAATATCATGATGTTATGTATTGTAATTGATGCAGGTCACCGTCCGCTTCAGTTCCTCTTCGTCACATCATAAATAATATCACCCGACATTATCATTTTCGACTTCATACTTTAGGGGGAAACTATTACAGGTCTATTTGGGCACATCACTCTCAACATTCAGATCAGTTCTTTTAGGGCTCATCAAACCCTAATTCAGTTGTTACATTCCCTAGAGAAGCCAACTAATTGAATGCCTCCTTCTATGAAAGTTTCATGGTCTGAAGCACTTCTAAAATGCCTCCTTGGGACACCATGGTAGCCCAAGCCTTGAGACAGTGCGCTACAGAGCAGGCAAGCCCATTGTGGCTTGCACTGCAGTGCGCTTAGGCCCTCTTTAGCCTGCGCTAAGCGAGGTTGAGCAAAATTTGTATATGGTTCTAGGAATATTCCTTGATTCTAGATGATTCTAGAAGGATGCCATCACTTATATCCTCCTATTAGCACGAAATTGGATAGGTTAAGGATCCATTAACCTCCTATCCTATTATCCCTTTCCCCATGGAAACTAACTCCAAGATTGGAAGGTCATTCAATACCCTAATTTATGACAAAACCACCTCCATTTCCTATAAATTGTGCACTCATCATAGTGATCAAGGGGCTAGAATCTGAAGTTTGTAGGGAAATTCTGTTGGTTTGAGATTTTAGTTTATGTTAAGTAATGTTATGATGTTGGAGTTGTGTGCTTTTGATGTGGCGAGGGTTGAACTGAAGTTGGAGGAGTGGCACAGAATCGAACTGTATTGGGTGATATTCTTCCTTCTACATTAATAAAGAGCTTATTCCTTTTCTCATATGATTGTTCATATTTGTGATGATTATGTGTTTCAATGTCTTCGATTCCATTGTTTTATAGTCGAGAGTTCATGTATGCTTTGATCGTTTCTTGTTTATGTTTCTCTTGATGTAGGTACCTTTTGAGCAGATTTAGTTCAAGTGGGAGTGATGGGAGTGATTCAAAAGAGATTAAGGAAGCGAAAGGCAACAAGTAAGTTCCTACATATCTTCTATCTTCTATAAGAAAAGGTTAAACTACTTTCTTTCTATTGTTCTCGGTGTAGTCACCCACCTAGGGAAGATGTGTTTATCCATAGATGCAAATTCCATGTAGCAACCATCCATGCGAGGAGGGAATCTTCAGGAAGGTCCACCATTCAGTCACTCATGGTTGTAGTATTTTGGGTTCAATGAGTGAGCCAAACAATGTAAAGGTGTAGTACCACAGAAGGCCTCTAGTGATGTCTCATACACAGGGCACTCACTTTGTAAAATAAGGCTCCTCACAGACTCAATCATGGAATCCCATCCCTCATAAACCTCTCCTTGTAGATAGTGAGGGAATTTGTATGATTTTGTACAAAGTTATGGATATGTCGTGCATCATCAATAATGTTACCAATCTAAAGCACATCAGAAGCAATGGATTTCAGTGCTAATTTCAATGAATGGACAATGCAAGGTGTCCAAAACACTTGTGGGTAGTTAGCTTCCACAATCATACCAGAAGCCTTGCAAATAGGTGCATTATTTGTAATTTTTTGCACACAACAATCAACACCTACATTTTCAATAACTTTAATAAACAACTCACCCATATATTGTGCATCCTTGTATTCTCCAAGGGTAACCACTACTTTCAAGAAAACTAGACCATTCAAGGAAGACACCATGAAGTTGATGAGTGGGTGTCGTGCTGGATCTGTCCATCCATCAGAAACAATGCTAATCCCTGTTTAAGGTGAAAGCACCCTAGGGCTTTGCGTTAGGACCCCAACAGAGTAGAAGCAAACTACAATAAGAAATACTCGTACAGCTCAGGCAAGATGCTTATATTATCAAATTACATAAGAGTGACCATACCCAGATTTCCTTCATTCGAGTAGGTCCCACAGGGTTGAGACCCTCTGCAACTCTCGATGTTCTTCAAACCTAAAAATTATTCAATTCGAACATACATAACAGTATATAAGTAAAGCATATTCACGAAATTGACTTTATATCATATAAACAAATGATTGATCATACATCAAAACGACATTCATATATGAATTAAAACATAATTTGATGCATAAACATAGTTAATTTTGGAAACAAGACAACATTTATTTTATTGCAGTAAGCTATAAATAACATGGAAAGGAATTCACCTAAGTCTTTCTCTGGCTCCAAGCGGAACCGTCCTCCAAATTCATCTTATCCGAGCCTTCAACAATCTTCTTCCATCACTAACAGCATGATATCTCAAGCAAAAGGAAGGAAATCTATAATCAAGGAAACAAGGGTTTCCTGAAGCTTGGGGAATTTCATGAGGCTTAGGAATTCATCAGACTCAATCAGGGATAATCTCAGTATAGTAACTCTATTTCTTCTCCCCTTTTAAGGCCTTCCCATAGAGGACTATTTATACCTCTCCCAATTAGTTTTTTAGTTGGGAAATAGTTGGGCCATGGGCAATAGGAGGTAATCAATAGGTAAAACCCGTGAACTCTGCCCAAAATTAAGGAAATTTAATTTTTTTAAGTGTTTTAATACATATACGTGGATTGGGTATTGACTGACCTGCATGTACACACTTTTAGCTCAGGGAAAAGTAGCATACAGGGAATAAAACACTGTTTTTTTTATATATTTAGACCAAGTCTGGAAGGAGGAGTTTCCCTAGGCCATAAACAAAGCATCACATATACCAAAAGTGGTAAATGGTGCTATAACATATTCCCCCTAATATATGAGGTCAGAAGGGGTACACAATGGCCAAAATGTATTAAGTGTGATCCGGATTTAAACAGGAATGCAACAAATTACAGAGATAACCATATACACAAAGATGCAGCGGAAATAATACTTCATTTCATTAATGGAAAATACTGAAATATGCTTACAACCAGAAATGGAAAGAAACCAGCTAGGGCGATGGTAGCTTATCTCTGAGAAGAGATGTGATGGCTACATGCCTCCGAACTATGTTACAATGAGGCTCGAAGGCCTATTTATTGTTGAGAAACAATGGAAAACTCTTAACATTCCAAAACCTAACCCTAGGAGATGAAACGCCAAACTGTGGGCCCCGTTTGGGGTAAATTGGTACATCAACTTCCCGGAGTCGTAACTTTGGCATATGATCTTCGTTTGACGCATACAATAGCTCGTTAGAAAGATCTATCCGAGCACTATCATTGTTGGACCCATGTCGCCCCCGGATTCCCCAAAAAATGTCGTTTAGGGCCTCAAAACGGCTCTGGAAGTTCAGGGCCCGAAAAACTGCTAAAAATAGTAAGTTGTGCTACAATTAAGGAAACTGAAAATGCTGAGAAAGACAATGGTGGGGGTCCAGGTGGACTTGGCAGGTGGCCACCAATATCCACCTGGATCATTCCTCCCCCCTTAGGAAGCAATGGTCCCCATTGCGTTGAGCTCCTCCATGAGATGAGGAAACTTTTGCTGAACTTGTTCCCTGGTGAGCCACTTGCCCTGCTGAAGGAGTTGGCCTGCTTTGACAACTCGATACAGTTGGATATTCTGTTGGCGAGTGTTCTTGATCTATGTGTCCATGATCCGATCAGTTTCAGCTTGTTCCATGCAATCTGGATTTAATTCTGTGGGTTTGAGTTGTTCTGCAATGTCGGATGTGTCTAGCAATGGTGGAAAGTATGGCCAAAGGCGGTCCACATTGAACACTGGGTGCAGGCCAAGGAATGGGGGAATGCTGAGCTCAAATGCATTGTCTCCCATAGCCTTAGTAATGGTGTAAGGACCATATCGGAGTGGTCTCAATTTCTGATAGGCTCCAGTAAGGCGTTCCTTTTGCAAATGCAACCAGACTTTGTCGCCCACCTGAAACTTGTGTGGCACCCGATGTTGATCATGTCGTTGCTTGTACTTGGCATTTGATTTCTCAAGAATGTCATGGACCTGCTGGCGAATATGTTGGATGCACTCAATGAAGCTGGTGGCCTTATCTGTTTCGGACTGAACATGAGCTGAATTTATGTGAGTAGCTGCAAGTGGCATGGCCACATCAATGGGGCATAGTGGCTGGAATCCCAAACCCACCTGAAAAGGGCTATGGCCAGTGGAGCTGTGAAGAGCTCGGTTGTAGCTGTGATGAACATAGGGGAGGCTCTCGTCCCATGTGTGT
Source organism: Pinus tabuliformis (assembly GCA_031772625.1). Lineage (NCBI taxonomy): Eukaryota > Viridiplantae > Streptophyta > Pinopsida > Pinales > Pinaceae > Pinus > Pinus tabuliformis. The sequence goes on from CM062811.1 coordinate 324,028,102, forward strand.
GGATGCTTTGAGTTATACATGCGTAGAATGTGCACAATCATCCTATTGACAACCTCTGTCTGGCCATCAGTTTGAGGATGGAAGGCTGTGGACTTCGTGAGTTTGGTGTCCAGCATTGACCAGAGACTGGACCAAAATGTGCTGAGAAACCGACTGTTCCGATCTGAGATGATAGACTGTGGGATCCCAAAGTGCACCCACACTCGTTCAAAGAAGAGTTTAGCAGTGGCTTCTACTGTGATATTCTTCTTGCAGGCCACCATAATGGCCATCTTCGAGAACCTGTCGACGACCACAAAAACACAGTCATTTCCATGCTTAGTGGAAGGAAGGCCTGACATGTAATCCATGGAGATGGATTCCCAAGGTCGACTAGGGATAGGCAACGGGGTATAGAGGCCGTGCTTCTTAATGGTCAGTTTGGCAATGGCACAGGCAGTACATGATCTGATGTACTTCCCAACATCCTGTCAAAGATTCGGCCAATAGAAATAATTTTGCAGTACTGCCACTGTTTTCTCGACCCCGAAATGCCCAGCAGCCCGACTGTAGTGTGCTTCCCAAATCATCTTGGCATGCTCGCTTGAAGGAACACAAAGGTGACCGAGGTGGCATAATAGGGCATCCTGGAGGTGAAAATCTGCAACATGCCGACCCTCCAAGAGTGTCTGGTATGTGTGGCCGAATTCTGGGTCGCTTTTGTAGAGAAGTGGCCAATCAGAAGTTTCGTGCCCACAAGAGTTGAGCACGGTGGTTAACGCCATGATCGGTGGTCGACTGAGGCAATCTGCAACATTATTGGTGCTGCCCTTCTTATACTTGATATTCAAGTGGAACTGTTGCAGGTATGTAGACCACTTCTGATGGCGATCATTCTGCAATTTCCCTTGGGTCTGTATGAACTGCAGGGGTCGGTGGTCTGTGTGGATGACCATTTCCATCCCCAAAATGTAATGCTTCCATTGTCGGCAGGCCTGTACAATGGAATACATCTCTTTATCATAAGTGGGGTACTTTCGGACTGTGTCTGAAAGTGTTTCACTGTGATATGCCACTGGATGTCCATGTTGAGTAAGCACTGCCCCATTAGCATAGTCAGAGGCATCTGTCTCAACCTCAAATGGTTGTTGTAAATCTGGTAACGCGAGCACTGGTGCCGTGCAGAGGTGATCCTTCAACTCCATGAATGCCTTTTGTTGAGATTCAGACCAAAAGAATTTTGCTTTCGCCCCTCCCTTGGTGACTTGACTCAAGGGCCAAGAAATATGAGAGAACCCCAACACAAACCTGCGGTAGAAGTTGGCAAGACCTAGAAAGCTGTGGAGCTCTGTTAGAGTGGTTGGAGAGAGCCAATCCCGAATGACTTGGATCTTGGCTGGATCGACATGCACCCCCTGTTCATCAATGATGTATCCCAGATACTGAACCTGGGTCATGCCAAAAGTGCATTTCTCCAAATTGGCACATAGCTTGTGTTGCCGCAGTGTTTGTAGAACCTGTCGGATGTGGTGGAGGTGCTCTTCCCAACTCTGGCTGAAGATCAGAATGTCATCCAAGTATACTACTACAAAGGAGTTGGTGAATGGCCGCAAGATGTCATCCATTAGCCTCATAAAGGTTGCAGGAGCATTCGTCAATCCGAAAGGCATAACCAACCATTCGAAGAGGCCCTCCTTGGATTTGAAGGCAGTCTTCCACACATCAGAGGGTTCGATTGGTACCTGGTGATATCCTGACTTCAGATCGATCTTGCTGAAATATTTCGCCCCCTTTAGTTGGTCTAGGAGGTCATCAATCCGCGGGATCGGGTACCTATTACGGACAGTGATCTTGTTCAGCGCCCGATAGTCAATACAGAGTCTCCACGTCCCATCCTTCTTCTGTACCAACACGATCGGGCTCCCACAGGGCGATGAACTCGGACGGATGTGACCTTTCTGCAGGAGCTCCTGAATCTGCCTCTTGATTTCATTGTTCTCCAGAACGGAGCGTCGATAAATTGGTCCATTGGGTAGCGGCGCACCTGGGGTCAGATCGATGGAGTGCTTGACTTGACAGTGCAGAGGAACCCCTGCCGGGGAGGTGAAGATGTCCTCGTACTCCTCCACAATCTTGTCCATCTGTAGTTGTCGTGCAGAGGGACCCCGCCTGGAGGCCACGGCCACTGTCTTCTTCTTTCCTTGAGGGCATATCATCAGGAAAACAAATTTCTTGGTTTTGGAAATGATCTTACTACATTGTTTTGCAGTAATCAAAGAGATGGCGGTAGGTGGTGCTACCTCTGGTATCCTGAACAACTTATTTCCCAATGTAATAGTAACAGCACGGGGCCTTGATTCATACACAGCATGTCGCTTCCACAAGTATGCTTGTCCTAGTAATACATCACAAACTTCAAGGGGAGCAATGTCACACAATACCTCATCCGTGAAGGGCTTGATGTTGTATGGAAGGCGACACTGCTGGCTCACGCGAAGATCTCGTCCTTGGTGAAGCCACCCAATGGTGTATGGTTGTGGATGTGCTGTGGTCGGTAAGCCCAACCGCTTCACGACCTCTGCCGAAATGAGGTTCTTTTGACTCCCGCTATCAACAATGAACTGTATCGGAGAGCCCCTTACCCACATCTGGGAGTGGAAGAGACGCTCCTCCTCCTCTAGATCTTCGGGTTCATTTTTCTGGATCTTTGCGGTAGCAACAGTGGCGCTGGGATCCGCATAAATGATTTGCTTCCCTTTTTCATAGCCCTTATCGGGTTCTGACTCAGAGTCGGAACATGCATCTGATTTTGAAACCTTTAGCTCAGCCACCAGTGACTGCTTGGCCCGACACTCACTTGTGTTGTGAGTGGAGCTCTTATGGAACTCGCACCATTTTCCAGTGTCCTTTCTCGGCTTCGCGGTGCTGTTCTTTGCTTGCAGCTTCGGCTAGTTGTCTTGGGCTGTCCCGCCTTGGCTTTGTCCTTTGTTCTGTGGTTTAGGGGCACCTTTCCCCTGCTTTGGATTCGTAGATCCAAAGTTCTTTTGTTTAAACTTCTTCTCGACCTTGACGGCATATCAGTATGCTGCGCCGAGCGAGGGGATGTTTAGGAATTGTATTTCTTCCTGGATGTACTTGTGCAGGCAGCCACGGTATTTGAGTATCAAATGTTGCTCCGAATCCTTGATACCCAACTTTGTGCGAAGGGTATGGAAAAGATTGGTGAACTCCGGCACGTCTTGGTCCCTTCCCTGCCGCAGTGTGGTCCACTTTATGTATTCATCCTCATAGCTTCCAACAGGGTAGTACTACTCCTTGATGGCATCCCGAAATGAATCCCAGGTGGGTGCGGCTGAAAATAGTGAGCCAGTACTTTCATCCTTCTGCTCGCAGTAGGTTTCCCACTAGTCCTTGACGTGGGGGGCTGCTTTGAGAAGAGCAAAAACAATCTTTTCCCGACTCGAAAATTCATGAACAAAAAAATAACCCTCTAGCAAATTTAACCATTTATCTACGGCATCTGCGTCTATCTGACCCTCGAATATGGGGATTTCAAAATTAACTTGTACCTTAAAGGGTGTGGCATTTCCAGAGTAGCTGCTGGAAGCCGATGCGTCGCTTCTGGGTAGCCGCTGAAGGATCTGGGCAAAGTTGTCCATCATCGCGTTCCGTTGTCGCTCGAGGGCTTCTTCGAGCAAGATTTTGATGGGATATCCTGCCCCCTCATCTTTCTTCTCATCCGCCATGGGAGGCCGTCGGGATTTGCGAGGCTGGTCTTGCAAAGGTTCAACCAGTTCAAACCCTAACTCCTTATATCCCGACCTTGTTGGGGACATGCAAAGAAAAACAGAGAAAAAGCAGACCGCTCTGATACCACTGATCCGGATTTAAACAGGAACGCAACAAATTACAGAGATAACCATATACACAAAGATGCAGCGGAAATAATACTTCATTTCATTAATGGAAAATACTGAAATATGCTTACAACCAGAAATGGAAAGAAACCAGCTAGGGCAATGGTAGCTTATCTCTGAGAAGAGATGTGATGGCTACATGCCTCCGAACTGTGTTACAATGAGGCTCAAAGGCCTATTTATTGTTGAGAAACAATGGAAAACCCTTAACATTCCAAAACCTAACCCTAGGAGATGAAATGCCAAACTGTGGGCCCCGTTTGGGGTAAATTGGTACATCAACTTCCCGGGGTCGTAACTTTGGCATATGATCTCTGTTTGACGCATACAATAGCTCGTTAGAAATATCTATCCGAGCACTATCATTGTTGGAACGGGAAACATCGGTCCATTCCATGGACCCATGTTTCCCCCGGATTCCCCAAAAAAACGTCGTTTAGGGCCTCAAAACGGCTCTGGAAGTTCAGGACCCGAAAAACTGCTAAAACATAGTAAGTTGTGCTACAATTAAGGGAACTGAAAATGCTGAGAAAGACAATGGTGGGGGTCCAGGTGGACTTGGCAGGTGGCCACCAATATCCACCTGGATCAAAGTGTATGGAAAGAATCATGTCGAGACTAAGAAGGACTTCACCAGAATTCAGCCTACCAAGCCATCAAAAGAGATCAGAAAGAAATTGTTGTCTGAGGTAGGCATACCCATGCTTAGAGAAAGTAAATCATGTCCGCATATCAAGTACAAGCGGATCCAATATGTATACTAGTATAAAGGAATTGAAAGTACATAATGGATCATCTGATCGTGATCGAAAAAGTACATGTTTGAATATCACATATAAGAAGACGATCAATGATGTTGAAGGATGAAGCTGATCACTGATGTCAAAAAATGATCCCAATAGTACCAAATGAACATGATGGAATAAAATGATACTACATCGCAACTCGTATGCCAGCATATAAGATGTCGATGTGAAAAACTACAACATATAGGGTGTATGGTGTCAACTAGCAACGACAGGAGCAACTGACAAGTGAACCAAAACATGTTGATGCAACCCGAGGTCTTCACTGACCACCGCAGTACATTTCTACACAATGGGAATGAATGATCTGAGGTCGACCATGTGAGAAATCATTTTATTACCGGTCATTGATGTATACCGTTAACAAATGTGATACTACTCACCGATAATGATAATGAGAGTCAAGGTACCCAATACACTATAACAAGTGCGAATGAATGAGCTAAATTCGAACACTTAAAAGAATCTATCAATCAGGGGACAATGATTGTTTCTCACTGCCGATAGCGAAGGAATCTGCCACTAATGACTGCAAACCCCAAGGTACTGCCAAATGGACTCTATATCTTTTTCTTAGAGAAAATGAGTTGTAGTCAATAGGAAAAGATTTGTTAGAAGGAATGCATTAAGGCATCCATCTTCAATCTAGTGCGAGTGTAACCTGTAGGCCAATAATGTGGAAGGAATCAAACGAAAAATGATGTAGTAACCAAACCGAAGCACGTTTCAGGCATAAACAAGATGTAGCTAGCACGTGATAGAAACCCTCTAAACCAACCAATAATGAAAGCTAACACAGAGGTGAGGAATCCACCAATAGGGTCAAATGGAAACCAAGGCACTGCACGAATCCCAATGTGTGATAATGAAAGTTGATGTTGAACACAAGGGAAACCACTCAGTCAAAGACCCATGATATTGATCAATGCTGAGCACAAGGTGACCTATCAATAATGAAAATAGGGCCAGGTGTAACTCTAGATCTGCCCTTAGAGCAATTTGTCGTAGTCGATAAGGACAAGACCCACTAGCAAGAAGTCAATGGAGACCTTCTCAAACCAGTATGAGTAAAGGACCAATATAATTGATGTGATGACAAACATGACACTGACATCCAGGGATGGCCGATTGAAAAATAGGCCAAGAGACACCACAGAGAGGCTGACTCAGGTTTACTTCCCTTGAACAAAAGCATGACTCAATGATGACTATATGACAGCATATGATAACTCTGTATAGGTTTGTCATGTAAGAGGCATAAGAAAACTCTCCATATGATTGGAAGAGGTAACCAATCGGAGGAGTACTGACTCAATAACAAGGTTAAGGCGCTCCTAAGTCAAACTACATCCCACCCCAATGGAGGAGAGACTTTCTTTTGAGTGCTTTGTGTTGGCATTATGATACAGGTATGACACAAGTGTTGTCCTTGATGGAAACTCTCTCAGATGGGAGATCATTTTATAGCAGGTAAACAACAAGAATGAAGAAATTAAGGTATACGCAAGTACACTATAGACCAAGCCACATGTACATGTGGGTTCGTAGACCAAAAGTCACATATAGCATACACACGCACTTTCATGGAAGGAAAGGCGCGTACATGTTGGAAAACTAAGTTTTGGTCTGTGGTATTTGGTCCATGGTATTTTGGTATTGGTCCAAGGTACTTGGTCTGAGGTATTGACCACAGGTATTGGGTCGAAGGTATTGGTCCTACGTGGTTTTGGAACATGGTATTAAGAGAGGCCTAAACCTATATAAGGAGAAGAAGATCATTAGGCCAAAGTGCAAGTGTGCAAGCAATGAATATCTGATGAAGTGTGAATTCTAGTATGTTGGTTATGGGTTTGTGAGGATTTGCTTGATCTGAACCAATGATGCACCTATGTGGTGAATGAAGGTTGGTGGACCAGGATCATAAAGACTAAAATGCATTATAATTATATGGTATGATCATGAATAGTTCAGACCTGAATACTGACACATGTCTTATCCTTTATATCTGATGATCTAGGTATATCTGAAGAAAAAAATTGCAGCGAAGGTATAAGTAACTATTTTTAGATTTGTACGCAGATTCCCTTTGGTGAAAGAGTGCATACATGCTGGTTTGACATAGCCAAGTAGCGTATACATTATGAGATTTGATATTTGAGGTGGTTGTTGGTTCTAGTGATTGTTGAAGGGTTTTGGGTTCTACTATGTGTTCTGGTGACTGTGGGTTTCAGTGATTTAGTAGTTGGGTGATTTAGAGATTGATGATGCAGATATAGTTGATGGTTGTATTACAGTGGTGATTGATTTTGTATTGATGGATCTAGTCTGAAAATTTATGAAACATGGTCCCTGGAAGAAAAGAGAAGGTTGTAGCCTTCTGTAGGTTAGCACCTACGTACTAGTACATCATCTAGTACAAGAGCTAGGGGGTTGTAGCTCCCTTCTAGGAGAAGCTGGAGAACAAGAGAAGGTTGTAGCTTTCTGTAGGTAAAAGCCTGCGTACTGGGATAAGACTGCAATAGTAAAAATATTGTAAAAAGAAGTTTCTTATTAAAAGGAAGATAGAGATGATTGCAGCAGGTGGTTTTCTCCCACATTCGGTTTCCACCTTATATCATGGTGTTCATGTGTGTGTCTTATGTGTGATGATATATTCTGTTTTACTGCACCTGGTTACCATTTATATGGTTAATGAAGTACTGGTATGATGAATTAACTAAATCATAAGTTTACTAAATATACACTAGTTGCATTAAACACAGTCACATATACACGCGGGTTCCCTTAACTGAAGTAGTGTATATGAATTTGATTTGAAATGAAAAGTTACTAATTTGATAATACTGATTCACCCCCCCCCCCCCCCCCCCACTCTCAGTATTATTTCCAACAATTGGTATCAGAGCAGGTACTTCAGAAGAAGCTTGATCGCTTGAAGGAAGATCTATCATCATGAGTAATCAAGAAAGAGAGGGATCCAACAAACCACCAATCTTCGATGGGAGCAATTTTGTTTACTGGAAGATAAGAACTTTAGCCTATCTACAATCGCTTAAAATGGATATTTGGGGAATCATGGAACGAGGATATACCTATCCATTAGCCATTACTACAGATACAGTAGGTAGAAAGCAATATGAACTCACTACCAACGTTGTTACTATCTTATTGGGAAGTTTGTCAAAATCATAGTTTGTCAAGGTCATGTAGCTCAAATCAGCCAAAGAAATATGGGACAAAATCATTCTAAGCTACGAAGGAGATGATCAGGTAAAATGTGCTAAGCTTCAAACTCTCATAATATGGTATGAACCTCTTAAGATGCATAGTAATGAAAGAATAGCTAATTACTTCCTACGTATAGATGAGATTGTAAATTGTATGAAGAATCTCGGTGAAGAAATTAAGGAAGTTGTCTTAGTTGAGAAAGTTTTTAGATCCTTGTCTGCTAAATTTGAATCCAAAGTGTCTGCCATAGAAGAAAAAGAGGATCTGCAGAATATCACTATGACGCAGCTTCACGGAATCTTAACTACTTTTAAAATGAGAAAAGGAGGACCATCATATATGACAGAAGCTGCATTTAAAGTATCAACAAAGGGAAAAGAAAAACTCAGTGAATCAGGATACATTTCAGAAGAAGAATATGAGGTAAATTTTGTCAAGAATCTTCAATGGGGATCTAGAAGGATCAAAGGTAAGCTACCATTCAAATGTTTTTCTTGTGGTAGAGTTGGTCATTCCACTACTAGATGCCCTGATAACAAAAGAAAGATGTCTGAAGAAGGTAATGGAAGTTATTATACTCATGATAATAGTAATGACTCATCCAATAATGATGAAGACAATCAAGAAATTAAACTTCTCATGGCATATGAAAATAATGATGTAGAAAAAGAAGAAGTTACCAGATTAAATGATCAGCTGGAGACAGTAACCAGAGTAAGGAAGCAGCTGCAGGATGTAGTAAAAGATCAAAGCATAACAATCCTAAGACTTGAATCTATGATCCTCTCTCTAAAATAAGATCTTGAAAAATCAAAGAAGTAGAATGAAGAAGCTCTTGAAGAACAATAACATGAAGTGCTCGAATTGAGGCAACAAGTGGAAGAAGGAATAAAATATGAAGAAAACATAAAGAAGCAATATCTGGAAAAGGAATAACAACATCAGGTGGAGGTAAATATCTTGAAAGGTAAGTTAGAAGAAAAGGATAAAATGTTACGATTTCAAGACAGTACTAAGATTTTGGATGATATTCTTAGTAGTCAAAGATCCCCTACTATCAAAAATGGTCTTGGCTTTTATGAAACTGTTGAAAGTGAATCTAGCTCATAGGGTGAGGCAAGGAACTTTAATGCAAAACCTGAAATGCTCAACAAGGAGATAAGAGGTCAACCCCAACAACAACAGAGGAAAGAAATACTTCAAAGAAAATCTTTTTCTCCTAACAGTGGAAGTGATAGACGGATATTTCCTCTGATGAATAATGTTGAATGTTATGAATGTCATAATATCGTAAATGTTGCAGCCAGATGCAGAAGTAGAATGGTTCAAGACTATCACACAGAAAGATCATCATGTTCCAGGTACTTTAAGGGATATTTTTTTGCTTCCAATATGTTTGGTCACAAAGCTATTGATTGCAATAAAAGGAATATGAAACATGTAAGATGTTATGAATGTAACAAGTTTGGACATAAAGTAAAGGAATGCAGGAGCAAAATTCAGACACCAAAGCAGAAGGAGCATACATCATCTCAATCCCAAGTATTGAAGAAGACAAAATTAGTGTCAGAAAGATGTGACATAACTCAGTTAGCAGACATAAAAGACCCAAGGGAAGCTGAAAGTGTAAACCTTCAGTATTCCAATTTGCATACGCAGATATTATGAAGAGAAGTCGTGTATATACTCGAGTTTAAGGCTGCAGAGTCGCGTATATGGAGCTCTGGAGAAAACGTAGCATAACAAATTCAGGAAAATAAGTCTGATATGGTTTGGTCATAGTATAAGTTGGTTGGAACAGGTTCAGGGGGAGCATATGCTTCGAATAATGCATTGTTGGCATTATGGTTAGAATTATTTGGTGATAATGCTTATGTGGATAAATGATACATCCTGCTACTTATTGTTGGTTGGTCAAGAGAATAGTATTATAGGTTACAGGTTGTTGATGTTGATGAGAGATGTTTATGGTGCAGATCATATGGTGTATGATAGTTTCTGATGACTACCATGGTCTTGTTTAGACTTGGCATGTGCTCAAGGGGAGCATGGACGGATTGATACATCTTAGCATGTACAAAGGGGGAGCTCAATCAGAGATTTCATCATGTACTCAGGGGGAGCATGGACAGCAGAATGTATATCAAGGGAGAGAATATCTTGGTGTGCCCTTTGCCCTTGATCTCAAAGGGGGAGAGTGACTTGGTGTGGTTGTTGCCATCAAGTCTAAAGGGGGAGATTGTTGGCATTATGATACAGGTATGACACAAGTGTTTTACTTGATGGCAACTCTCTCAGATGGAAGATCATAGTATAGCAGGTAAATAGCAAGAATAAAGAAAGTAAGCTATACACAGGTTCACTATAGACCAAGCTACGTGTAGACGCGGGTTCACAGACCAAAATTCACATACAACGTACACACGCACTTTCACGGAAGGAAAGGCGCGTACATGTTGGAAAACTAAGTTTTGGTCTATGGTATTTGGTCCACGGTATTTTGGTATTGGTCCATGGTATTTGGTCCAAGGTATTGACCCTAGTTATTGGGTCCAAGGTATTGGCCCTACGTGATTTTGGACCATGGTATTAAGAGAGGCCTAAACCTATATAACGAGAAGAAGACCATTAGGCCAAAGTGCAAGTGTGCAAGCAATGAGATCTATTGAAATGTGAATTCTAGTATGTTGGTTATGGGTTTGTGATGCTTTGCTTGATCTGAACCATGGATTCACCTATGTGGCGAATGAAGGTTGATGGACCGAGATCATGAATTCTAAAATGCATTATCGTTATATGGTATGATCATGAATAGTCCAGATTTGAATACTAACGCATGTCTTATCCTTTATATCTAATGATCTGGGTATATCTGAAGTAGAAAATTGCAGCGAGGTATAAGTAATTATTTTTAGATCTGTACGCTGGTTCCCTTTGGTGAAAGAGTGTATACACGCTAGTTCAACACAGCCAAGTAGCATATACATTATGAGATTTGATATTTGAGGTGGCTGTTGGTTCTAGTGATTGTTGCAGGGTTCCAGGTTCTGCTATGTGTTCTGGTGACTATGGGTTTCAGTGATTCAGTAATTCGGTGATTCAGAGATTGATGATGCAGATATACTTGACGGTCATGTTGCAGTGGTGATTGATTTTGTATTGATGGATCTAGTCTGAAAATTTATGAAACGTGGTCCCTGGAAGAAAAGAGAAGGTTGTAGCCTTATGTAGGTCAGCACCTACATACTAGTACATCAGCTAGTACAAGAGCTAGGGGGTTGTAGCTCCCTTCTAGGAGAAGTTGGAGAACGAGAGAATGTTGTAGCCTTCTACATGTAGAAGGATTTGTACTAGGATAAGACTGCACCAGTTCAAATATTGTAAAATAAGTTTCTTATTAAAAGGAAGATAGAGACGATTGCAGCAGGTGGGTTTTCACCCACATTGCGATTCCACCTTATATCATGGTGTTCATGTGTGTGTCTTATGTGTGATGATCTATTATGTTTTACTACACTTGGTTATTTTTTATATGGTTAATGAAGTACTGATATGATGAATTAACTAAATCATAAGTTTACTAAATATACACTAGTTGCATTAAACACAGTCGTCTATACATGCGTGTTCCCTTAACTGAAGTAGCGTATATGAATTTGAATATGGAAATGAAAAGTTACTAATTTGATAATACTGATTCACCCCCCCCCCCCCCCCCCCAAATATTATTTCCAAAAATTAGTATCAAAGCAGGTCCTTCAGAAGAAGCTTGATCACTTGAAGGAAGATCTATCATCATGAGTAATCAAGAAAGAGAGGGATCCATTAGACCACCAATCTTTGATGGGAGAAATTTTGTTTACTGGAAGATAAGAACTTCAACCTATCTACAATCGCTTGGAATGGATATTTGGGGAATTGTAGGAGGAGGATATACCTATCCATCAGCAATTCCTACAGATATAACAGGTAAAAAGCAATATAAACTCAATGCCAAAGTTGTTACTATCTTATTGGGAAGTTTGTAAAAATCAAAGTTTGTCAAGGTCATGCAGCTCAAATTAGCCAAAGAAATATGGGACAAAATCATTCTAAGATATGAAGGAGATGATCAGGTAAAATGTGCTAAGCTTCAAACTCTCAGAATACGGTATGAAACTCTTAAGATGCATAGTAATGAAAGCATAGCTAACTACTTCCTACATATAGACGAGATTGTAAATTGTATGAAGAATCTGGGTGAAGAAATTAAGGAAGTTGCCTTAGTTGAGAAAGTTTTGAGATCCTTGTCTGCTAAATTTGAATCCAAAATGTCTGCCATAGAAGAAAAGGAGGATCTGCAGAATATCACTATGACGCAGCTTCATGAAATCTTAACTGCTTTTGAAATTAGAAAAGGAGGACCATCAGATATGAGAGAATCCGCATTTAAAGTATAAGCAAAGGGAAAATAAAAACTCAGTGAATCAGGATGCATTTTAGAAGAAGAATATGAGGTAAATTTTGTCAAGAATCTCCAACGGGGATCTGGAAGGTTCAAAGGTAAGCTACCATTCAAATGTTTTTCTTGTGGTAGAGTTGATCATTACATTGCTAGATGCCCTCATAACAAAGGAAAGATGTCTGAAGAAGGTAATGGAAGTTATTATACTCATGATAATAGTAATGAATCATCCAATAATGATGAAGACAATCAAGAAATTAAACTTCTCATGGCATATGAAAATAATGACGTAGAAAAAGAAGAAGTTACCAGATTAAAAGATCAGTTGGAGATAGTAACCAGAGTAAGGGAGCAGCTGCAGGATGTAGTAAAAGATTAGAGCATAACAATCCTGAGACTTGAATCTAAGATCCTGTCTCTAAAAGAAGATCTTGAAAAATCAAAGAAGCAGACTGAAGAAGCTCTTGAAGAACAAGAACATGAAGTGCTCGAATTGAGGCAACAAGTGGAAGAAGGAAGAAAGTTGAAGAAAACATAAAGAAGCAATATCTGGAAAAGGAAGAACAACATCAGGTTGAGGTAAATATCTTAAAAGGTAAATTAGAAGAAAAGGATAAACTGTTATGATTTCAAGATAGTACTAAGATTTTGGATGATATTCTTAGTAGTCAAAGATCCCCTGCTATCAAAACTGGTCTTGGCTTTTATGAAAGTGTTGAAAGTGAATCTAGCTCACAGGGTGAGGCAAGGAACTCTAATGCAAAACCTAAAATTCTCAACAAGGAGATAAGAGGTCAACCCCAGCAACAACCAAGGAAAGAAATACTTCAAAGAAAATCTTTTGCTCCTAACAGTGGAAGTGATAGATTGTTATTTCCTCTAATGAATAATGTTGAATGTTATGAATGTCATAATCTTGGACATGTTGCAGCCAGATGCAAAAGTAGAATGGTTCAAGAACATCACACAGAAAGATCATCACATTCCAGGTACTTTAAGGGATATTGTTTTGCTTGCAATATGTTTAGTCACAAAGCTATTGATTGTAATAAAAGGAATATGAAACATGTAAGATGTTATGCATGTAACAAATTTGGACATAAAGTAAAGGAATGCAGGAGAAAAATTCAGACACCAAAGCAGAAGGAGCATACATCATCTCAATCCCATGTATTGAAGAAGATAGAATTAGTGTCAGAAATATGTGGCATAACTCAGTTAGTAGACATAACAGACCTAGGGGAAGTTGAAAGTGTAAACCTTCAGTATTCCAATTTGCATGCACAGATATTATGAGGAGAAGTTTCATATATATGTGAGTTTAAGGCTGCAGAGTCGTGTATATGGAGCTTTGGAGAAAAAGTAGCAGAACAGATTCAGGAAAAGAAGTTCTATATGGTTCAGTCATGGTATAAGTTGGTTGGCACAAGTTCAAGGGGAGCATATGATTCGAATAATGCATTGTTGGCTTTATGGTTAGAAGCATTTGGTGATAATGCCTATGTGGCTAAATGATACATCCTGATACTTATTGTTGGTTGGTCAAGAGAATGGTATTGTAGGTTATAGGTTGTTGATGTTGATGAGAGATGCTTATGGTGCAGATCATATGGTGTATGATAGTTGTTGATGACTATCATGGTCTTGTTTAGACTCAGCATGTGATCAGGGGGAGCATGGACGGATTGATACATATTAGCATGTACAAAGGGGGAGCTCAATCAGATATTTTAGCATGTACTCAGGGGGAGCATGGACAACAGAAGGTATATCAAGGGAGAGAATATCTTGGTCTGCCCTTTGCCCTTGATTTCAAAGGGGGAGAGTGACTTGGTGTGGTTGTTGCCATCAATTCCAAAGGGGGAAAGTGTTGGCATTATGATACAGGTATGACACAAGTGTTGTCCTTGATGGTAACTCTCTCAGATGGAAGATAATAGTATAGCAAGTAAATTGCAAGAATGAAGAAAGTAAGGTATACGCAGGTTCACTATAGACCAAGCCGCGTGTACACGCGGGTTCGCAGACCAAAAGTCACATACAGCATACACACAGTTTCACGGAAGGAAAGGCACGTACATGTTGGAAAACTATGTTTTGGTCCATGGTATTTGGTCCGAGGTATTGACCCCAGGTATTGGGTCCAAGGTACTGGTCCTACGTGGTTTTGGAACATGGTATTGAGAGAGGCCTAAACCTATATAAGGAGAAGAAGATCATTAGACTAAAGTGCAAGTGTGCAAGCAATGAATATCTGATGAAGTGTGAATTCTAGTATGCTGGTTATGGGTTTGCGATGCTTTGCTTGATCTAAACCAATGATGCACCTATGTGGCAAATGAAGGTTGATGGACTAGGACCATGAAGACTAAAATGCATTATCATTATATGGTATGATCATGAATAGTTCAAATCTGAATACTAACACATGTCTTATCCTTTATATCTGATGATCTGGGTATATCTGAAGTAGAAAATTGCAGCGAAGGTATAAGTAATTATTTTTAGATCCATACGTTGGTTCCCTCTGGTGAAAGAGCGTATACACGTTGGTTCGACACAACCAATTAGTGTATACATTATGAGATTTGACATTTGAGGTGACTGTTGGTTCTAGTGATTGTTGCAGGGTTTCGAGTTCTACTATGTGTTCTGGTGACTGTGGGTTTCAGTGATTCAGTAGTTGGGTGATTCAGAGATTGATGATGCAAATATAGTTGATGGTCGTATTGCAATGGTGATTGATTTTGTATTGATGGATCCAGTCTGAAAATTTATGAAACGTGGTCCCTGGAAGAAAAGAGAAGGTTGTAGCCTTTTGTAGGTCAGCACCTACGTACCAGTACATCAGCTAGTACAACAGCTAGGGGATTGTAGCTCCCTTACAGGAGAAGCTAGAGAATGAGAGAAGGTTATAGCTTTCTGCAGGTAGAAGCCTGCATACTGGAATAAGACTACACCAATACAAATATTGTAAAAAGAAGTTTCCTATTAAAAGGAAGATAGAGACGATTGCAGCAGGTGGTTTTCACCCACATTGGGTTTCCACCTTATATCATGGTGATCATGTGTGTGTCTTATGTGTGATGATCTGTTCTATTTTACTGCACCTGGTTACTATTTATATGGATAATGAAGTACTGATATGATGAATTAACTGAATCATAAGTTTACTAAATATATGCTAGTTGCATTAAACACAGCCACGTATACACGCGGGTTCCCTTAACTGAAGTAGCGTATATGAATTTGAATATGGAAATGAAAAGTTACTAATTTGATAATACTGATTCACCCCCCCCCCCCCCCCCTCAGTATTATTTCCAACAATTTGTTCAAGGGCGACACAACTGACTCTAGTTGCCAACAAAATATGGAGATGTCATCCCGTTCCTGCTCTTTTTGGAATATATAATTTTTTTGTTGTTTTCCTTAAGTTGGAAAAAGAATAAAAGAATGCTATAGTACAGTGGAAAGAATGAGTGTCAGAGAAACAAATGATCTAGTTCCTAGGAGGGGCACATTCCTATGCTCAATGAAGGGAGGCGAAACTGGTCAAGGACACTCAAAGGGATGCTCTTTCCATGGGTAAAAGGATTCATCAAGTTGCAGAAGCTAAGTGATTGCATGGTTGACTTTGCAGAACAAATAGTCAAATAAGTGGCTTAAACACGAGTCCAAATGAAGCCGACTCAAGGCCAAAAGGAGCAAATATTCAAAATGAAATGCAGCAGTAGAACTCAACACAAAAGATCCTCTAGGGTATAAGGCTAGAAATTAGCCCGGAAGAAAGTAGAATGGGTCTTCAATGCATAAGTCATGGCAGGACTAAAGAGGACTCCCGAGCCTACTCAGTATAGCAGCATGGGCAACCAATGTCAGTGAGGTTCCAACTAAGATTCCCATGTAAAGGATGCCTCTACCATCGCATCATGATTTCAAAATCGGCGAGTGAAAATGGTTTGCTAACCAAGACACGATGGGGTCGACCCTACGACTAATGTATCGCTGAATGGAGGCTAGTATGCAAGATGCAGTGAAAAATGGTTTTCCCTAACCTAAATGCCAATGAGACAATGATACCTACCATGATGGGTCAGCAGTCATGGGACCAAAAGAACATCTCGAAGAAGCCTCCAAAATTTCCTGTAAAAACAACCCACTCTCGACAATCCAAGCCCATAGGTCAAAAAATCCATGAGACAAAAATCAATTTTTGAAAAAATATTTTGCAATTTCAAAGCTATATAATGACTTTTGGACTCACAATTTTTTCATTTTTGTTTGGAGCAAAAAGTTGTGGAGAAAAAAGTTGTGCAAGATTTCATCTGAACAATTGGATCCTTCGAATCACCCCAAAGTCTCCGGGTAATCCTCAAATCCTACTTGTAATGTTTTATGATATTTTTTAGAAGTTTTTTTTCAAATTTTTGACCATGGGAAACTATGCCCAAAAATTCAATTCTACGTACATGCGGGTTGGATGTGAGTAACCCACGTATACGATGGCCCTACGCACAATTGTGTGTAAAGGGAACCCACGTGTACGCAAGTTAAAGTTTTAACATATAAATTAATTTTTGAAACTTCAATTTTTTGCAGGATGACTATCACTTGGAGGGAAAGATAGCATACCACTATTAATAATGAGGTAATTGTTGGGTTGTGTCATATTCTTTCCATGACTAGCCCAAGTAGTTAACCAAGGGGATAGAAGGGGGGCGGAAACCTCCCTTCATTGCACCGATTACGTAGCAGGGGGAGTCACAGGGGGTTTGAGGGGTGCAGGTAACCGATTTTGTGCATGATTTTTCGCACATGGTTTTGGACGCGATGGTTTTTTGTCCATGGATTTGGACGTGATGGGTTTTGGTCCATGTTATTGGATGCTTCGGCATGTATAATATGTATTGTAACATTGAAAGGAACATAATGAAAAATCAAGCTGGTACTACCGATTTTGGGATCCAGGGGAAAATATCTATGTATATGTGTTTTATGTGTTATGCTCTCACATTTTTTATTTCTTTCTTTTAGAATTCGTATGTAGGCAGTTTCTGTACGGAGTTAAAACCTACATTTGGTATCAGATCTGTTTTGGCTTCAAGGGGATGCCTTTGTTGTTGAGTGGTTTCGCTTGCGCCTGTGGTAGACCCTGTTCAGTGGGATATCTGCGAGATTGATTCTGGTGGTGAAAGAAGATGGCGAGCAGTTGAAAGATAGAGATCAAGAAATTTAATGGTCAAAGTTTTCAGTTGTGGAAACTCAAGATGGAGGATCTGTTAGTGGATAGAGATCAGTGGATCGCGGTAGATCTAGGTACTAAACCAACGATAGTGTCCGATGAAGAATGGAAGAAGTTGGATCAGAAGGCAAAGAGCACAATACGATTGTGTGTCTCAGATTCAGTATTGCTGAATGTATCAGGGGAAGCTAGGTGAAGGCTTTGTGGGACAAGTTAGGGACTTTGTACCAATCTCATTCTCTGGTGAATAAATTGTTCCTAAGAAAAAATTTGTATAACCTAAGGATGAAAGATGGAGACTCGGTGACAGAGCATCTGAATGCATTTAATACTGTGGTAAGTCAGTTATTTTCTATTGATATCAAAATTTCAGATGAAGATAAGTGCATTATTTTGTTGTGTTCTCTACCAGATTCATGGGATATTATGGTTATTGCAATAGGTAGCAATGCAACTGCCTTGCAGTTTGATGAAATAGTCTCATCCTTGCTGATGGAGGAGATGAGATGGAAAAATATGGAGAGCCAGAATGGTGATGCCTTGTTTGTACAAGGACGGCCCCAGAATAGAAACAAAAATAATTCATCGAGTGGGAGATCTAAATCTCCAGGAAAACATGTAAAGGTGATGTGTTGGAAAGGTGGAAAGGAAGGGCACTATAAAAGGGATTGTAAATCTAAAGCTCCTAACAAAAGAAAGGGATCTAATGATGCTCCTTCTGCAGAGGTGAAACCACCTCAGATGAAGGTGGGGATGTGTACTTGGCTTCTTTAAGTACACATGTACATCATGAGGCATGGTTGATTGACTCAAGTGCATGCTTTCACTTCACTCCCCATAGAGAGTGGTTCTGCGAGTATGAGAAATATAATGGTGGTGATGTCTTCTTAGGGGATGATAGGAAGGCTAGAATTGTAAAGTTGAAGTTGCAAGGTGGAAGGGTTAGAACACTTTCAGGTGTTCTACATATTCCTGCATTGGCCAAAAATCTAATTTCTGTAAGCAAGCTAGATGATGCAGGTGTAAAAATAGTGTTTGAGAAGGATACCTGCAAGATGGTTCAGGGAGCACTGGTATTGACACAGGGAGTTCAGATTGGAACTCTGTACAAGCTGCAAGGTAGCACTGTTGTTGATGGGTGCAACAGTTATGTGGTTCCTGAAAGTGGACCAGAAAATCTAGTGGTCTCTAGAGAAAAGATCATGTTGTGGCATCAAAGACTTGGACATATTGGAGAGAAGGTCCTTCGAATACTTCATGGTAAAGGTATGAGTAATAGCTTTCTGGATTTTGATTTCTGTGAAAATTGTGTATATGTGAAGCAGAATCGAGTGAGTTTCCCCTCTAGTGGCAAGAAGATGAAACAGATATTAGATCTTGTGCACAGTGATGTATCTAGACCTGTGAAGGTTCCATCACTGGGTATGTCTATGTACTATGTATCATTTATAGATGACTTCTCAAGGAATACATGGATATATTTCCTTAAGAAGAAATATAAAGTCTTTGATAGGTTTTAAGAATTTAAGGCTCTGGTGGAAAACTAGACAGCGAAGAAGATAAAGCTGCTGAGGACAGATAATGGTGGAGAGTTTTGCAATAAGGAATTTGAAGAATTCTATAAGAATTGTGGTATAGCACGGCAGAAGACTACTCCATATACACCTCAGCAAAATGGTGTTGTAGAAATAATGAATAAGATGTTGATGGAAAGGGCAAGAAGCATGCTCAAAGGTGCCAGGATAGGACATGAATTTTGGGTAGAGGCGATGGAGACAACATGTTACCTAGTCAATAGATCACCTTCATCAGCGTTGGAGGATAAGACTCCACAAGAGGTATGGACTAGTAAGAAACCCTCTCTTTCACATATGAGGGTATTTGGATGTGATGCATATGTACATGTTCCAAAGGAGAAACGAAGCAAGTTGGATAGTAAATAAGAAAAGTCCATCTTCATTGGGTATAAGGCTGGTTTAAAGGGTTATAAGCTTTGGAACCCAGTAACAAGGAAGGTTGTGTACAATCGAGAAATGGTGTTCAGAGAGGTGAAAGAAGTTATTAAACATGAAGTCCAACCAAAGAAACCTTAGAAGATAAAGTTTGAGCTAAAGGAGGAAGAATCAGACTCTACAACAGAGGAGGAATTAGAAGATGAAGAGCCACAAACTCCGGGTGTGAGAAGATCAGTTCGAGAAAGAAGGCAACTAGAAAGGTATAGTCCATCTTCTTTCTATTCAAATTTTTCTTTATCTATTACTGATGATGATCCCAGAACTGTGAAGGAAGTAGTAGATTCAGAGGATGGAAAACTCTGGAAAGAGGCCATGGTTGATGAAATGACATCTTTACACAAAAATGAGGCTTGGGATCTGGTGGAGTTGCCAGCTGGAAGGAAACCCATTGGCAGCAAATGGGTTTTCAAGAAGAAGACAAATGCAAAAGGAAAGGTGGAGAAATACAATGTTCGGTTGGTAGCAAAAGGTTATTCCTAGGTGCCGGGAATTGATTTTGGTGATATTTTTTATCTTGTTGCCAAGGTAACTTCTATTAGATTACTTTTATCTATTGTTGTTGCTTTTGATTTTGAGGTAGAATAGATGGATGTGAAGACAACATTTCTTCACGGGGATCTAGAAGAGGAGATCTACATGAAGAAACCTAAAGGCTTTGTGGTGAAGGGTAAGAAGTAACTGGTATGCAAGTTAAAGAAGTATTTGTATGGGTTAAAACAGTGACCAAGGATGTGGTATCAAAAATTTGATACATTTATAAGGGGACTTGGATTCACCAAAAGCAAAGCAGATCGCTGTGTGTATTTTAAATTAATTGGTGACCGTGTTATTTATTTGGTCTTGTATGTGGATGATATGTTTCTGGTTGGAAATGACAAAGAAATTATCCAGGATTTGAAGACCCATTTGTCTTCCAAATTCGACATGAAAGATATTGGTGCTACAAACTATATTTTGGGCATGGAAATTAAAAGAGATCGAACAAACAAGAAGCTTTGGTTGAACCAGAGGAAGTATGTCAAGACAATATTGCAATGGTTTAATATGCAGGATAGTAAACTGGTGAAGGTTCCTATTCCTGTAGGTGTAAAGTTATCTATTGAACAGTATCCCAAGACACAAGAAGAGGAAGAGGACATATCCCATGTTCCATATGCAAGTGCATTCGGTAGCCTGATGTATGCGATGGTCTGTACTAGACTAGACATTGCACATGTAGTGGGAGTATTGAGTAGGTTTATGTCAAAACCAGGAAAGGAGAATTGGACAACAGTGAAGACGGTTTTCAGGTATTTGCATGGCACTAGTGATTATGGTTTGTGCTACCAAGGAAGACCAAGATTGGACAGAGTTTTGGATATCCGTGGCTTTGTTGATGCGGACTGGGCTGGAGATCTAGATCAAAGAAGATCTACAAGTGGGTATGTGTTTAACCTATTTGGAGGTGCAGTCAATTGGATGAGTAAGAAACAATCTGTAGTGGCACTATCAACTATAGAGTCAGAATACATGGTAGCCACTCATGCAAGCAAGGAAGAAGTTTAGTTGCAGAGATTGTGTTCAAGTATGGGGTTAGTACTGGGAGCTATAAGGATAGACTGTGACAGCCAAAGTGAAATTTTCTTGGCAAAGAACCCTGCATATCATTCAAAGACAAAGCACATTGATGTTCAGTATCACTTTGTGAGGGATATGATAGAAGACAAAAAGGTGTTGATGGTAAAGGAAAGATGTCTGAAGAAGGTAATGGAAGTTATTATACTCATGATAATAGTAATGACTCATCCAATAATGATGAAGACAATCAAGAAATTAAACTTCTCATGGCATATGAAAATAATGATGTAGAAAAAGAAGAAGTTACCAGATTAAATGATCAGCTGGAGACAGTAACCAGAGTAAGGAAGCAGCTGCAGGATGTAGTAAAAGATCAAAGCATAACAATCCTAAGACTTGAATCTATGATCCTCTCTCTAAAATAAGATCTTGAAAAATCAAAGAAGCAGAATGAAGAAGCTCTTGAAGAACAATAACATGAAGTGCTCGAATTGAGGCAACAAGTGGAAGAAGGAAGAAAATATGAAGAAAACATAAAGAAGCAATATCTGGAAAAGGAATAACAACATCAGGTGGAGGTAAATATCTTGAAAGGTAAGTTAGAAGAAAAGGATAAAATGTTACGATTTCAAGACAGTACTAAGATTTTGGATGATATTCTTAGTAGTCAAAGATCCCCTACTATCAAAAATGGTCTTGGCTTTTATGAAACTGTTGAAAGTGAATCTAGCTCATAGGGTGAGGCAAGGAACTTTAATGCAAAACCTGAAATGCTCAACAAGGAGATAAGAGGTCAACCCCAACAACAACAGAGGAAAGAAATACTTCAAAGAAAATCTTTTTCTCCTAACAGTGGAAGTGATAGACGGATATTTCCTCTGATGAATAATGTTGAATGTTATGAATGTCATAATATCGTAAATGTTGCAGCCAGATGCAGAAGTAGAATGGTTCAAGACTATCACACAGAAAGATCATCATGTTCCAGGTACTTTAAGGGATATTTTTTTGCTTCCAATATGTTTGGTCACAAAGCTATTGATTGCAATAAAAGGAATATGAAACATGTAAGATGTTATGAATGTAACAAGTTTGGACATAAAGTAAAGGAATTCAGACACCAAAGCAGAAGGAGCATACATCATCTCAATCCCAAGTATTGAAGAAGACAAAATTAGTGTCAGAAAGATGTGACATAACTCAGTTAGCAGACATAAAAGACCCAAGGGAAGCTGAAAGTGTAAACCTTCAGTATTCCAATTTGCATACGCAAATATTATGAAGAGAAGTCGTGTATATACTCGAGTTTAAGGCTGCAGAGTCACGTATATGGAGCTCTGGAGAAAACGTAGCATAACAAATTCAGGAAAATAAGTCTGATATGGTTTGGTCATAGTATAAGTTGGTTGGAACAGGTTCAGGGGGAGCATATGCTTCGAATAATGCATTGTTGGCATTATGGTTAGAATTATTTGGTGATAATGCTTATGTGGATAAATGATACATCCTGCTACTTATTGTTGGTTGGTCAAGAGAATGGTATTATAGGTTACAGGTTGTTGATGTTGATGAGAGATGTTTATGGTGCAGATCATATGGTGTATGATAGTTTCTGATGACTACCATGGTCTTGTTTAGACTTGGCATGTGCTCAAGGGGAGCATGGACGGATTGATACATCTTAGCATGTACAAAGGGGGAGCTCAATCAGAGATTTCATCATGTACTCAGGGGGAGCATGGACAGCAGAATGTATATCAAGGGAGAGAATATCTTGGTGTGCCCTTTGCCCTTGATCTCAAAGGGGGAGAGTGACTTGGTGTGGTTGTTGCCATCAAGTCTAAAGGGGGAGATTGTTGGCATTATGATACAGGTATGACACAAGTGTTTTACTTGATGGAAACTCTCTCAGATGGAAGATCATAGTATAGCAGGTAAATAGCAAGAATAAAGAAAGTAAGCTATACACAGGTTCACTATAGACCAAGCTACGTGTAGACGCGGGTTCACAGACCAAAATTCACATACAACGTACACACGCACTTTCACGGAAGGAAAGGCGCGTACATGTTGGAAAACTAAGTTTTGGTCTATGGTATTTGGTCCACGGTATTTTGGTATTGGTCCATGGTATTTGGTCCAAGGTATTGACCCTAGTTATTGGGTCCAAGGTATTGGCCCTACGTGATTTTGGACCATGGTATTAAGAGAGGCCTAAACCTATATAACAAGAAGAAGACCATTAGGCCAAAGTGCAAGTGTGCAAGCAATGAGATCTATTGAAATGTGAATTCTAGTATGTTGGTTATGGGTTTGTGATGCTTTGCTTGATCTGAACCATGGATTCACCTATGTGGCGAATGAAGGTTGATGGACCGAGATCATGAATTCTAAAATGCATTATCGTTATATGGTATGATCATGAATAGTCCAGATTTGAATACTAACGCATGTCTTATCCTTTATATCTAATGATCTGGGTATATCTGAAGTAGAAAATTGCAGCGAGGTATAAGTAATTATTTTTAGATCTGTACGTTGGTTCCCTTTGGTGAAAGAGTGTATACACGCTAGTTCAACACAGCCAAGTAGCATATACATTATGAGATTTGATATTTGAGGTGGCTGTTGGTTCTAGTGATTGTTGCAGGGTTCCAGGTTCTGCTATGTGTTCTGGTGACTATGGGTTTCAGTGATTCAGTAATTCGGTGATTCAGAGATTGATGATGCAGATATACTTGACGGTCATGTTGCAGTGGTGATTGATTTTGTATTGATGGATCTAGTCTGAAAATTTATGAAACGTGGTCCCTGGAAGAAAAGAGAAGGTTGTAGCCTTATGTAGGTCAGCACCTACATACTAGTACATCAGCTAGTACAAGAGCTAGGGGGTTGTAGCTCCCTTCTAGGAGAAGTTGGAGAACGAGAGAATGTTGTAGCCTTCTACAGGTAGAAGGATTTGTACTAGGATAAGACTGCACCAGTTCAAATATTGTAAAATAAGTTTCTTATTAAAAGGAAGATAGAGACGATTGCAGCAGGTGGGTTTTCACCCACATTGCGATTCCACCTTATATCATGGTGTTCATGTGTGTGTCTTATGTGTGATGATCTATTATGTTTTACTACACTTGGTTATTTTTTATATGGTTAATGAAGTACTGATATGATGAATTAACTAAATCATAAGTTTACTAAATATACACTAGTTGCATTAAACACAGTCGTCTATACATGCGTGTTCCCTTAACTGAAGTAGCGTATATGAATTTGAATATGGAAATGAAAAGTTACTAATTTGATAATACTGATTCACCCCCCCCCCCCCAAATATTATTTCCAACAATTAGTATCAAAGCAGGTCCTTCAGAAGAAGCTTGATCACTTGAAGGAAGATCTATCATCATGAGTAATCAAGAAAGAGAGGGATCCATTAGACCACCAATCTTTGATGGGAGAAATTTTGTTTACTGGAAGATAAGAACTTCAACCTATCTACAATCGCTTGGAATGGATATTTGGGGAATTGTAGGAGGAGGACATACCTATCCATCAGCAATTCCTACAGATATAATAGGTAAAAAGCAATATAAACTCAATGCCAAAGTTGTTACTATCTTATTGGGAAGTTTGTAAAAATCAAAGTTTGTCAAGGTCATGCAGCTCAAATTAGCCAAAGAAATATGGGACAAAATCATTCTAAGATATGAAGGAGATGATCAGGTAAAATGTGCTAAGCTTCAAACTCTCAGAATACGGTATGAAACTCTTAAGATGCATAGTAATGAAAGCATAGCTAACTACTTCCTACATATAGACGAGATTGTAAATTGTATGAAGAATCTGGGTGAAGAAATTAAGGAAGTTGCCTTAGTTGAGAAAGTTTTGAGATCCTTGTCTGCTAAATTTGAATCCAAAATGTCTGCCATAGAAGAAAAGGAGGATCTGCAGAATATCACTATGACGCAGCTTCATGAAATCTTAACTGCTTTTGAAATTAGAAAAGGAGGACCATCAGATATGAGAGAATCCGCATTTAAAGTATAAGCAAAGGGAAAATAAAAACTCAGTGAATCAGGATGCATTTTAGAAGAAGAATATGAGGTAAATTTTGTCAAGAATCTCCAACGGGGATCTGGAAGGTTCAAAGGTAAGCTACCATTCAAATGTTTTTCTTGTGGTAGAGTTGATCATTACATTGCTAGATGCCCTCATAACAAAGGAAAGATGTCTGAAGAAGGTAATGGAAGTTATTATACTCATGATAATAGTAATGAATCATCCAATAATGATGAAGACAATCAAGAAATTAAACTTCTCATGGCATATGAAAATAATGACGTAGAAAAAGAAGAAGTTACCAGATTAAAAGATCAGTTGGAGATAGTAACCAGAGTAAGGGAGCAGCTGCAGGATGTAGTAAAAGATTAGAGCATAACAATCCTGAGACTTGAATCTAAGATCCTGTCTCTAAAAGAAGATCTTGAAAAATCAAAGAAGCAGACTGAAGAAGCTCTTGAAGAACAAGAACATGAAGTGCTCGAATTGAGGCAACAAGTGGAAGAAGGAAGAAAGTTGAAGAAAACATAAAGAAGCAATATCTGGAAAAGGAAGAACAACATCAGGTTGAGGTAAATATCTTAAAAGGTAAATTAGAAGAAAAGGATAAACTGTTATGATTTCAAGATAGTACTAA
The DNA here is from genome assembly GCA_031772625.1 of Pinus tabuliformis. Taxonomy (NCBI): domain Eukaryota; kingdom Viridiplantae; phylum Streptophyta; class Pinopsida; order Pinales; family Pinaceae; genus Pinus; species Pinus tabuliformis. Next base: position 324,053,989 of record CM062811.1, read on the forward strand.
GATTTTGGATGATATTCTTAGTAGTCAAAGATCCCCTGCTATCAAAACTGGTCTTGGCTTTTATGAAAGTGTTGAAAGTGAATCTAGCTCACAGGGTGAGGCAAGGAACTCTAATGCAAAACCTAAAATTCTCAACAAGGAGATAAGAGGTCAACCCCAGCAACAACCAAGGAAAGAAATACTTCAAAGAAAATCTTTTGCTCCTAACAGTGGAAGTGATAGATTGTTATTTCCTCTAATGAATAATGTTGAATGTTATGAATGTCATAATCTTGGACATGTTGCAGCCAGATGCAAAAGTAGAATGGTTCAAGAACATCACACAGAAAGATCATCACATTCCAGGTACTTTAAGGGATATTGTTTTGCTTGCAATATGTTTAGTCACAAAGCTATTGATTGTAATAAAAGGAATATGAAACATGTAAGATGTTATGCATGTAACAAATTTGGACATAAAGTAAAGGAATGCAGGAGAAAAATTCAGACACCAAAGCAGAAGGAGCATACATCATCTCAATCCCATGTATTGAAGAAGATAGAATTAGTGTCAGAAATATGTGGCATAACTCAGTTAGTAGACATAACAGACCTAGGGGAAGTTGAAAGTGTAAACCTTCAGTATTCCAATTTGCATGCACAGATATTATGAGGAGAAGTTTCATATATATGTGAGTTTAAGGCTGCAGAGTCGTGTATATGGAGCTTTGGAGAAAAAGTAGCAGAACAGATTCAGGAAAAGAAGTTCTATATGGTTCAGTCATGGTATAAGTTGGTTGGCACAAGTTCAAGGGGAGCATATGATTCGAATAATGCATTGTTGGCTTTATGGTTAGAAGCATTTGGTGATAATGCCTATGTGGCTAAATGATACATCCTGATACTTATTGTTGGTTGGTCAAGAGAATGGTATTGTAGGTTATAGGTTGTTGATGTTGATGAGAGATGCTTATGGTGCAGATCATATGGTGTATGATAGTTGTTGATGACTATCATGGTCTTGTTTAGACTCAGCATGTGATCAGGGGGAGCATGGACGGATTGATACATATTAGCATGTACAAAGGGGGAGCTCAATCAGATATTTTAGCATGTACTCAGGGGGAGCATGGACAACAGAAGGTATATCAAGGGAGAGAATATCTTGGTCTGCCCTTTGCCCTTGATTTCAAAGGGGGAGAGTGACTTGGTGTGGTTGTTGCCATCAAGTCCAAAGGGGGAAAGTGTTGGCATTATGATACAGGTATGACACAAGTGTTGTCCTTGATGGTAACTCTCTCAGATGGAAGATCATAGTATAGCAAGTAAATTGCAAGAATGAAGAAAGTAAGGTATACGCAGGTTCACTATAGACCAAGCCGCGTGTACACGCGGGTTCGCAGACCAAAAGTCACATACAGCATACACACAGTTTCACGGAAGGAAAGGCACGTACATGTTGGAAAACTATGTTTTGGTCCATGGTATTTGGTCCGAGGTATTGACCCCAGGTATTGGGTCCAAGGTACTGGTCCTACGTGGTTTTGGAACATGGTATTGAGAGAGGCCTAAACCTATATAAGGAGAAGAAGATCATTAGACTAAAGTGCAAGTGTGCAAGCAATGAATATCTGATGAAGTGTGAATTCTAGTATGCTGGTTATGGGTTTGCGATGCTTTGCTTGATCTAAACCAATGATGCACCTATGTGGCAAATGAAGGTTGATGGACTAGGACCATGAAGACTAAAATGCATTATCATTATATGGTATGATCATGAATAGTTCAAATCTGAATACTAACACATGTCTTATCCTTTATATCTGATGATTTGGGTATATATGAAGTAGAAAATTGCAGCGAAGGTATAAGTAATTATTTTTAGATCCATACGTTGGTTCCCTCTGGTGAAAGAGCGTATACACGTTGGTTCGACACAACCAATTAGTGTATACATTATGAGATTTGACATTTGAGGTGACTGTTGGTTCTAGTGATTGTTGCAGGGTTTCGAGTTCTACTATGTGTTCTGGTGACTGTGGGTTTCAGTGATTCAGTAGTTGGGTGATTCAGAGATTGATGATGCAAATATAGTTGATGGTCGTATTGCAATGGTGATTGATTTTGTATTGATGGATCCAGTCTGAAAATTTATGAAACGTGGTCCCTGGAAGAAAAGAGAAGGTTGTAGCCTTTTGTAGGTCAGCACCTACGTACCAGTACATCAGCTAGTACAACAGCTAGGGGATTGTAGCTCCCTTACAGGAGAAGCTAGAGAATGAGAGAAGGTTATAGCTTTCTGCAGGTAGAAGCCTGCATACTAGAATAAGACTACACCAATACAAATATTGTAAAAAGAAGTTTCCTATTAAAAGGAAGATAGAGACGATTGCAGCAGGTGGTTTTCACCCACATTGGGTTTCCACCTTATATCATGGTGATCATGTGTGTGTCTTATGTGTGATGATCTGTTCTATTTTACTGCACCTGGTTACTATTTATATGGATAATGAAGTACTGATATGATGAATTAACTGAATCATAAGTTTACTAAATATATGCTAGTTGCATTAAACACAGCCACGTATACACGCGGGTTCCCTTAACTGAAGTAGCGTATATGAATTTGAATATGGAAATGAAAAGTTACTAATTTGATAATACTGATTCCCCCCCCCCCCCCCCTCAGTATTATTTCCAACAATTTGTTCAAGGGCGACACAACTGACTCTAGTTGCCAACAAAATATGGAGATGTCATCCCGTTCCTGCTCTTTTTGGAATATATAATTTTTTTGTTGTTTTCCTTAAGTTGGAAAAAGAATAAAAGAATGCTATAGTACAGTGGAAAGAATGAGTGTCAGAGAAACAAATGATCTAGTTCCTAGGAGGGGCACATTCCTATGCTCAATGAAGGGAGGCGAAACTGGTCAAGGACACTCAAAGGGATGCTCTTTCCATGGGTAAAAGGATTCATCAAGTTGCAGAAGCTAAGTGATTGCATGGTTGACTTTGCAGAACAAATAGTCAAATAAGTGGCTTAAACACGAGTCCAAATGAAGCCGACTCAAGGCCAAAAGGAGCAAATATTCAAAATGAAATGCAGCAGTAGAACTCAACACAAAAGATCCTCTAGGGTATAAGGCTAGAAATTAGCCCGGAAGAAAGTAGAATGGGTCTTCAATGCATAAGTCATGGCAGGACTAAAGAGGACTCCCGAGCCTACTCAGTATAGCAGCATGGGCAACCAATGTCAGTGAGGTTCTAACTAAGATTCCCATGTAAAGGATGGCTCTACCATCGCATCATGATTTCAAAATCGGCGAGTGAAAATGGTTTGCTAACCAAGATACGATGGGGTCGACCCTACGACTAATGTATCGCTGAATGGAGGCTAGTATGCAAGATGCAGTGAAAAATGGTTTTCCCTAACCTAAATGCCAATGAGAGAATGATACCTACCATGATGGGTCAGCAGTCATGGGACCAAAATAACATCTCGAAGAAGTCTCCAAAATTTCCTGTAAAAACAACCCACTCTCGACAATCCAAGCCCATAGGTCAAAAAATCCATGAGACAAAAATCAATTTTTGAAAAAATATTTTGCAATTTCAAAGCTATATAATGACTTTTGGACTCACAATTTTTTCATTTTTGTTTGGAGCAAAAAGTTGTGGAGAAAAAAGTTGTGCAAGATTTCATCTGAACAATTGGATCCTTCGAATCACCCCAAAGTCTCCGGGTAATCCTCAAATCCTACTTGTAATGTTTTATGATATTTTTTAGAAGTTTTTTTTCAAATTTTTGACCATGGGAAACTATGCCCAAAAATTCAATTCTACGTACATGCGGGTTGGATGTGAGTAACCCACGTATACGATGGCCCTACGCACAATTGTGTGTAAAGGGAACCCACGTGTATGCAAGTTAAAGTTTTAACATATAAATTAATTTTTGAAACTTCAATTTTTTGCAGGATGACTATCACTTGGAGGGAAAGATAGCATACCACTATTAATAATGAGGTAATTGTTGGGTTGTGTCATATTCTTTCCATGACTAGCCCAAGTAGTTAACCAGGGGGATAGAAGGGGGGCGGAAACCTCCCTTCATTGCACCGATTACGTAGCAGGGGGAGTCACAGGGGGTTTGAGGGGTGCAGGTAACCGATTTTGTGCATGATTTTCGCACATGGTTTTGGACGCGATGGTTTTTTGTCCATGGATTTGGACGTGATGGGTTTTGGTCCATGTTATTGGATGCTTCGACATGTATAATATTTATTGTAACATTGAAAGGAACATAATGAAAAATCAAGCTGGTACTACCGATTTTGGGATCCAAGGGAAAATATCTATGTATATGTGTTTTATGTGTTATGCTCTCACATTTTTTATTTCTTTCTTTTAGAATTCGTATGTAGGCAGTTTCTGTACGGAGTTAAAACCTACATTTGGTATCAGATATGTTTTGGCTTCAAGGGGATGCCTTTGTTGTTGAGTGGTTTCGCTTGCGCCTGTGGTAGACCCTGTTCAGTGGGATATCTGCGAGATTGATTCTAGTGGTGAAAGAAGATGGCGAGCAGTTGAAAGATAGAGATCAAGAAATTTAATGGTCAAAGTTTTCAGTTGTGGAAACTCAAGATGGAGGATCTGTTAGTGGATAGAGATCAGTGGATCGCGGTAGATCTAGGTACTAAACCAACGATAGTGTCCGATGAAGAATGGAAGAAGTTGGATCAGAAGGCAAAGAGCACAATACGATTGTGTGTCTCAGATTCAGTATTGCTGAATGTATCAGGGGAAGCTAGGTGAAGGCTTTGTGGGACAAGTTAGGGACTTTGTACCAATCTCATTCTCTGGTGAATAAATTGTTCCTAAGAAAAAATTTGTATAACCTAAGGATGAAAGATGGAGACTCGGTGACAGAGCATCTGAATGCATTTAATACTGTGGTAAGTCAGTTATTTTCTATTGATATCAAAATTTCAGATGAAGATAAGTGCATTATTTTGTTGTGTTCTCTACCAGATTCATGGGATATTATGGTTATTGCAATAGGTAGCAATGCAACTGCCTTGCAGTTTGATGAAATAGTCTCATCCTTGCTGATGGAGGAGATGAGATGGAAAAATATGGAGAGCCAGAATGGTGATGCCTTGTTTGTACAAGGACGGCCCCAGAATAGAAACAAAAATAATTCATCGAGTGGGAGATCTAAATCTCCAGGAAAACATGTAAAGGTGATGTGTTGGAAAGGTGGAAAGGAAGGGCACTATAAAAGGGATTGTAAATCTAAAGCTCCTAACAAAAGAAAGGGATCTAATGATGCTCCTTCTGCAGAGGTGAAACCACCTCAGATGAAGGTGGGGATGTGTACTTGGCTTCTTTAAGTACACATGTACATCATGAGGCATGGTTGATTGACTCAAGTGCATGCTTTCACTTCACTCCCCATAGAGAGTGGTTCTGCGAGTATGAGAAATATAATGGTGGTGATGTCTTCTTAGGGGATGATAGGAAGGCTAGAATTGTAAAGTTGAAGTTGCAAGGTGGAAGGGTTAGAACACTTTCAGGTGTTCTACATATTCCTGCATTGGCCAAAAATCTAATTTATGTAAGCAAGCTAGATGATGCAGGTGTAAAAATAGTGTTTGAGAAGGATACCTGCAAGATGGTTCAGGGAGCACTGGTATTGACACAGGGAGTTCAGATTGGAACTCTGTACAAGCTGCAAGGTAGCACTGTTGTTGATGGGTGCAACAGTTATGTGGTTCCTGAAAGTGGACCAGAAAATCTAGTGGTCTCTAGAGAAAAGATCATGTTGTGGCATCAAAGACTTGGACATATTGGAGAGAAGGTCCTTCGAATACTTCATGGTAAAGGTATGAGTAATAGCTTTCTGGATTTTGATTTCTGTGAAAATTGTGTATATGTGAAGCAGAATCGAGTGAGTTTCCCCTCTAGTGGCAAGAAGATGAAACGGATATTAGATCTTGTGCACAGTGATGTATCTAGACCTGTGAAGGTTCCATCACTGGGTATGTCTATGTACTATGTATCATTTATAGATGACTTCTCAAGGAATACATGGATATATTTCCTTAAGAAGAAATATAAAGTCTTTGATAGGTTTTAAGAATTTAAGGCTCTGGTGGAAAACTAGACAGCGAAGAAGATAAAGCTGCTGAGGACAGATAATGGTGGAGAGTTTTGCAATAAGGAATTTGAAGAATTCTATAAGAATTGTGGTATAGCACGACAGAAGACTACTCCATATACACCTCAGCAAAATGGTGTTGTAGAAATAATGAATAAGATGTTGATGGAAAGGGCAAGAAGCATGCTCAAAGGTGCCAGGATAGGACATGAATTTTGGGTAGAGGCGGTGGAGACAACATGTTACCTAGTCAATAGATCACCTTCATCAGCGTTGGAGGATAAGACTCCACAAGAGGTATGGACTAGTAAGAAACCCTCTCTTTCACATATGAGGGTATTTGGATGTGATGCATATGTACATGTTCCAAAGGAGAAACGAAGCAAGTTGGATAGTAAATAAGAAAAGTCCATCTTCATTGGGTATAAGGCTGGTTTAAAGGGTTATAAGCTTTGGAACCCAGTAACAAGGAAGGTAGTGTACAATCGAGAAATGGTGTTCAGAGAGGTGAAAGAAGTTATTAAACATGAAGTCCAACCAAAGAAACCTTAGAAGATAAAGTTTGAGCTAAAGGAGGAAGAATCAGACTCTACAACAGAGGAGGAATTAGAAGATGAAGAGCCACAAACTCCGGGTGTGAGAAGATCAGTTCGAGAAAGAAGGCAACTAGAAAGGTATAGTCCATCTTCTTTCTATTCAAATTTTTCTTTATCTATTACTGATGATGATCCCAGAACTGTGAAGGAAGTAGTAGATTCAGAGGATGGAAAACTCTGGAAAGAGGCCATGGTTGATGAAATGACATCTTTGCACAAAAATGAGGCTTGGGATCTGGTGGAGTTTCCAGTTGGAAGGAAACCCATTGGCAGCAAATGGGTTTTCAAGAAGAAGACAAATGCAAAAGGAAAGGTGGAGAAATACAATGTTCGGTTGGTAGCAAAAGGTTATTCCTAGGTGCCGGGAATTGATTTTGGTGATATTTTTTATCTTGTTGCCAAGGTAGCTTCTATTAGATTACTTTTATCTATTGTTGTTGCTTTTGATTTTGAGGTAGAATAGATGGATGTGAAGACAACATTTCTTCACGGGGATCTAGAAGAGGAGATCTACATGAAGAAACCTAAAGGCTTTGTGGTGAAGGGTAAGAAGTAACTGGTATGCAAGTTAAAGAAGTATTTGTATGGGTTAAAACAGTGACCAAGGATGTGGTATCAAAAATTTGATACATTTATAAGGGGACTTGGATTCACCAAAAGCAAAGCAGATCGCTGTGTGTATTTTAAATTAATTGGTGACCATGTTATTTATTTGGTCTTGTATGTGGATGATATGTTTCTGGTTGGAAATGACAAAGAAATTATCCAGGATTTGAAGACCCATTTGTCTTCCAAATTCGACATGAAAGATACTGGTGCTACAAACTATATTTTGGGCATGGAAATTAAAAGAGATCGAACAAACAAGAAGCTTTGGTTGAACCAGAGGAAGTATGTCAAGACAATATTGCAATGGTTTAATATGCAGGATAGTAAACTGGTGAAGGTTCCTATTCCTGTAGGTGTAAAGTTATCTATTGAACAGTATCCCAAGACACAAGAAGAGGAAGAGGACATATCCCATGTTCCATATGCAAGTGCATTCGGTAGCCTGATGTATGCGATGGTCTGTACTAGACTAGACATTGCACATGTAGTGGGAGTATTGAGTAGGTTTATGTCAAAACCAGGAAAGGAGAATTGGACAACAGTGAAGACGGTTTTCAGGTATTTGCATGGCACTAGTGATTATGGTTTGTGCTACCAAGGAAGACCAAGATTGGACAGAGTTTTGGATATTCGTGGCTTTGTTGATGCGGACTGGGCTGGAGATCTAGATCAAAGAAGATCTACAAGTGGGTATGTGTTTAACCTATTTGGAGGTGCAGTCAATTGGATGAGTAAGAAACAATCTGTAGTGGCACTATCAACTATAGAGTCAGAATACATGGTAGCCACTCATGCAAGCAAGGAAGAAGTTTAGTTGCAGAGATTGTGTTCAAGTATGGGGTTAGTACTGGGAGCTATAAGGATAGACTGTGACAGCCAAAGTGAAATTTTCTTGGCAAAGAACCCTGCATATCATTCAAAGACAAAGCACATTGATGTTCAGTATCACTTTGTGAGGGATATGATAGAAGACAAAAAGGTGTTGATGGTAAAGGTGGATACTTTGAAGAATACTACAGATGCATTGACAAAATATGTGAGCTCTGAGAAGTTCTCTTGTTGTAGAGGAACCATGGGTGTTGAAGGGTTGAATGAATGACTAGGCTCTCTTGTGAGCCCTTGTGGAAAGAAAACAACAAGTGGGAGAATGTTGGGTTGTGTTATATTCTTTCCATGAGTAGCCCATATAGTTAATCAGGGGGAATAGGGGGCGGAGCCCCCCTTCCATTGCACTGATTACGTAGCGGGGCCGAGGGGGGGTTCACAAGGGGTTTGAGGGGTGCATTTAACCCCACTATATGGGGTTCAGGGCAGCACCTCGGAAAAGTTTGGTTTTGGACCCTATGTCAGGTTGGGCAGACCTACCTATGGTTTTGTGCATGATTTTTCGCACATGGTTTTGAACGTGATGGTTTTCAGTCCATGGTTTTGAACGTGATGGTTTTCGGTCCATGGTATTGGATGCTTCAACATGTATAAATATGTATTGTAACATTGAAAGGAACATAATGAAAAATCAAGCTGGTATTCTTGGTTTTGGGATCTAGGGAAAAATCTTTGTGTATATGTGTTTTAAGTGTTATGCTCTCGCATTGTTTATTTTCTGTGTTTTAGAATTCGTATGCAGGTAATTTTTGTATGGGGTTAAAACCTACAGTAATGAATGACCAAAATGCATTGGATTCTCTGAGAGGCTGTGGCTTACTCAAATTCTTCAAAATGCCAAATATGAAAGCCAATGTGCGCTTTTTAGAACTTTTGATCCACTACTGGAGCGCAGAGGATGATGCTTTCATGATCGACCAAATGCCTTAATGGATTGAGGTCGAAGATATCTATTTCATTATCAGTCTCTCCCGAAGAGGGGAGGTCGTGCATTTGACAAGCAGGACGAGAAGTAGTCTTTCGATGGAAGACTATGTCCATATATATTGTCCTAGACATCCAGAGAAGATTGGAAGTCAAATTTCAATCAAACATGTGGAAAGTTTATCATTGAGGATTTTTCTATTTACCATTGCATAGGTAAATGGGTCAGCTTCCCTGCATCAGGCGTCACGAGTATCTATGAGCCTAGCAGTGGAATGTCTTGCCACAGTATCTAACTAACATGAAGAGTCAATTGACCTCTATACAGAATGGTCAAACGAAGAATTTTGGATATGGAACCATCTTGTGTTCATTCTTCTTCGAGAAGGCACCTGGGCTACGTCCCAAAGTGTCAGTTTCCATCAGCAGCCGTAGAGATCCATGAATGGGTAGATGGGCAGACCTGATGAAGTGCCTTGGGGGCAGTGACATGCCTAGAACGACCTTTGGTGATGAGATTTTCACGTGGTGGGATCAATAGATCATCGCAGTCGATGACTACCCATATGTCGACTTGGATTTCCGAGGAGATCTAGACTTAGTGTTACCACCAAATGCGGCATGGGGAGACATAGGTAATAATTTTCAAGTTTTGTGAGTTTTTTAAGATTTTTTGGATTTTTAATATGAAATGAACTTAGAAAAAATATTTTTGATGAGACAAAATACTGACAAAATATAATGACCATGTTCCATATGTGGGTCTAGTGAGACCTGATGGATTTCCGAGGCACAGGCGTCGCAGAAGAGGGGCTGAAGAGGCAGCAACCGAGTTAGAGAGAGTCCTTTATGTTGTTCATAGAAACTTGGTCAGATGAACTCACCAGGTACCTATGATAACTGTAGAGGATCTTCCTAAGGAGATGCAGCACTATGTGGTAAGGGTACCACGGGATTGGGTCAACATACTTCGGCGTGTAACCAATGTTGTGGTTAACTTTTAGCCACTCATCCTAAGCCGACTCGATAGATAGATCTATGTATGCCCGGACATGATTACAAGAATAAGCCCAAATTTTGAGGGCATCCTGTCCCATTTTTGTATATTATTTTTTGAGCACTCCATCTATATACAGGCGATTTTATGATATATATACAGATTCGATTTTTTTTTTATGTTATTTAATTTGATGAATGATTAATGTGCCAATCTAATGCTTGATTAGCAATAGAGTCTGCTAATGAATTCTCAAATCGTGGAATGTGAACATATGGGATATAAATAAATGATCATTGCAACACTCTCACTCTCAAAAATTGGCGATATAAATAAGGATCATGAACCCGATAAGTTTTATTTAACTGCGACACCACTAGTTGTGAGTCTAGATAAACTACCAACGAATCAATCCCATAAGATATTACTTCAGATATTAAATTAAGAACGACGGTATATTCGGCAATGTTGTTCGAAGCAGGGCCAATACATACTCCCATCAACACCATCAACTAACCAGATGGATAATAAGTCACCCAAGATGCAGAAGCAAGATTCCGAGTGTGCCTACTTGCACCATCGGTGAATACAAAATATATCGAATTGTCCACCAATACCTACCAAAGTGGTTAAAAAATACCGATATCACAAAAACACTAGACAAATATGTACAAAGATACAATATATACAAACAAGCAATTGCTCGGCCGAAGCCTAAGCAAAATACTTCTTAAGGTAGAGCCCATTTCTGGGCTCCGCCAGCTTGTTCTCTTCAAAATAAATTAATTCATAAGCCCCTTTTTCCAAAACACACTTGACTATAAAGGGACCATACCACATAGATTTGAACTTGCCTGTCCTGAGGGCATCTTTGCCTTGGTCATAGGCTAAGACAAGGTCTCCTTCAGAAAAAACCCGAGGATGGATAGCTTTATCATATTGAGTTTTAATCCTCTTCTTATGGGCTTCATTTATTATGGCTACATCTCAACACTGCTCATCAAGATGTTCCAAATGAACCAGGCGTTCTTCGAGACTAGATGTCTCGAGAAAAAGTTATATAGCTAGCTTAAGGGATGGAATTTCACATTCGATAGGGAAGATAGATTCCAACCCATAAACTATCTTAAAAGGAGTAAAATCAGTGGCATTCTTAACTGAGGTTTGATATGCCCAAAGTGTCGGGTACAACATGATGTGCCAATTGGATCGAGTTTTATAAATTGTCCTTTGCAGGATGGTCTTAAGGGACTTACTCACGGCTTGAACCTGCCCATTGGCCTAAGGATAATATGGAGATGAATGCTCCTATTGGAAGCCCAACTTGAGAGCCAATTCGGTCATTAGTTGATTTTGGAAGTGACTGCCATGGTCAGTGACAATCTCTCTTGGGATACCAAATCACGAAATGACCTGGTTGAAGAGAAACAAGGTTGTTGTCTCACTATCATTTTTGAAAGTAGGCATGGCCTCAGCCCACTTCGTAAAGTAGTCTACAGCCACAATGATACACTTGTGATTCACTGCCAAAGGCAGATTACAAGTAGTAAAATCAATGCCCCACTTCATAAATGGACCGAAAGTGATAATAGGAAAAAGTGGAGGTGGATGCGCACGCATTTTCCGAGTATAAACTTGTCAAGGATGGCAACGTTTGACTGCTTCAATACAGTCTTTGAAAATTGAAGGCCAAAAGTAGCCTGCTTGCAAAATTTTATGGGTTGTTGCGGGCCCTAATAGATGACCGCCATAAGCTCCATTGTGGAAATCATTAAGTACTGACTCGGCTACTTCCTGTTAGCTCTACCACATAACTTTGGTTCTTGAAGGTCATGGACTAGCCCGGTCGGATTAATCACACTCAAAGGAGGCACACGATGATCATTCTTCCTTTTTCTCTTGCCCCGCTTACCCTCCATTATCTCCATATCCTCTACTTTTCTTCTAAAAACCAACAACACCCCTATTGTCGTAAGCCCCGAGCACTAAAGCCAAAGCCCCATGAAACCATCCCCATATGACTTGGTGCCCTTACAAAATCATCGCCTTTAATCACAGTCGTGGAATCTCTGCCTCCCAATCCAATGGTTCTCTGTCGTGCCTGATGAAAACTTGCGCAATTAATTCCCCACCACCCAATCACCGCCGTCACGATCAGACGGCATTCGCTCTCCCTGCTTCCACGAAGTGATGGGACGTTAACGCATGATGGAGAGTGGTTTTCATCTCTCCTCCACCGCCACTCATCATGTGCTGAATGGGATCACACGCATCCATCCTTTTACCGCCCAACATCCAACAACGGTGCGATCAAAACCGCTTACCACGTAAACCTCCGTCTCCGCCCGATAACCATCGCGCGCCTTCTACATCCGATCATCATTGGATCTGCCTGCCTGAGATCCAACGGCTCATGATCATTCCACTCTCGCTTCTTCTGATATCCCCATCGACTCATCTCCGTCGTCTATCCTCCTGATCTAATGGCTAGTCTCGCTCCTCTGTCCAGCTCCTACATTCGCCACGGATTACACGCCCCTCGACCATTTCTGTATACTTGAAGGACGAAGGTCACCAACCTGCCAATACCAGTCGCAGTCACTCCTCAACAACCACATTCAACAGACAGTATGGCCGAAGAGAAAAAGGAAATAGCAGCATTTAGCAGTTATGGACCTTCATGGATACGAACACTCCAACTGCCTGAGAGGACAACAGAGCACCCGAGGAGATTAGATTCACCTACTGAGACAAGTAATCGCACTCAGAGAATCCATCAAGCAGTTAAATGCGGTTGGTGGTCAATTATGACCCCTCCATACCTAGAATGGCCAAGTGCCTTTGTAATGAAACTCCATATATACCCACAAACAAGATGTAATCAGGGTTGATGGTTGATATTTTGATGTAAGGTCCAACTTCTGGAGACTGTAACTACTTTTACACTTGCAACGTCTCATCTTCATTTTCAGCTAATACAAGCTTCTTTTGTTGTTAATTGCTCACTTTCCATTTCTTTCCTCTTCTAAGTTGTGCTTGCTATGCTATATTCTTGAACTCTTCATGTTTAGCATTAGAATAGCTATCATCCTATTTCTGTGTTAAAGTTTTGTATGTATCATTGAATGAGTTATTCAGGTTTCTCTTCTTCTGGTGCCAGAGAGCTGTCATCCTGTCTGTGCATTGGTGGATTAGATTTGCAGACTTCTTTATTGGTTGCAGCTGGCCATCACATGGTCTTGTGCATCTCCTGGTGTGGTTAGTATTCTCCATGTTCACCCAATCTTAAAATTGTGAGTAGTTGGTGGTCTAAAGCCTTGTAGTCTGGGGGTTTTCACGCATGTCTAGAGTCAAGCAAAGTAGAAGTGGTTATCTAGCTTGGACAAGAATCATTCCTTCCATTCATCCATTTGCAACAATAAGTTGAATCTATATGTTACCAGGCATCTCCGAGCTACAACCTAGGAGAGTTTCTTGGAATCCTAACATAATTGGTGCCATTGTCGGGGAGAGGAGATTGAAGCTCAGCTTCCCTAGGAGAACAACACAACTCTAGCTTTGATGATAGACAAAATTTGGACACATTTCTAGTTGTAATCATCTATCTGGTGACTCTACTAGAGGACCAACCTAGTGGTGACTCCACATTACAATTCTGGCTCAGTTTGTGAGGCATACTCAGAGAAATCCTCAGAAATCACCAAATGACCCAGTGCCTGACCCTGAGAAGATTGGTAGGAAAAGAAAAACATCACAGAAAGGAGCATCAGGATCAGGTAAGCCTAAACAATCTTATGTATCTAAAGAGAGGCTTGTAATTGAGCATGTACTGTTCAAAGATATAGAGCCTAGCATTGTTAGTGAAGAAACACCCTCAGAGATTCATAAAGCTCCTTATTCATTTAGTTCCCCTTTGGATATCAATCCAAAGAAAGTCTCCCATACGGTCCATCATATTCCTTTGTCCTTGACATCTATTTCATTGCTTCCTACCATCCAATCTGCCAGTATCCTTCCATCTATCCCAGTCATGGCAGGCCAACAAGAACCCACGAAGATGGAAAGAATCATAGCTGCTAAGTATGGACCCTTGGTCTTGCTTGTCCCTTTGAATGCCATGCCTGCAGGAGAGTATCAGAAATACATGCCCAAGTTCACTGGTATAGAGGGAGTGACACCTGAAGAACACCTTGAGTATTTTTATAATTATGCTGATAACCTAGATATTAGTGAGGATGATGTCTGGATGAGTATTTGTCCAAAGCCTTGATGGAGAGGCTAGAAAGTGTTTCAGAGAACTGGTCCCTAGGTCTATAGCAGACATTGAAGCATTAGGTGATGTATTTTTGAAGCATTAGGGAGATAAAAAGGACCCACTATATTATCATACTGAGTTTGGAAACCTCAAGAGGGAAAAGGGGGAATCATTGTTTGATTTCAATAAAAAATTCAATCGTATATATAGTAAGATACTAGCTGAAGTAAAGCCTACCCCCACCTTTGCCAAACTCACTTATCCTAATGCATTTGACTCTGATTTTGCTTGCTATTGAGAGAAAGAACATGTGCCACTCTGGCCGAGATGCAAGATGCAGCATTAGAGGTAGAATCTAATATCATGGCTGCAGAAAAGCTCAAAATTCATGTTGATAGAAGGAGGCAGAGAGGTGAGGCTTCTTCCTCTGCTTCATCTTCAGAACCTAAATTAGACAAAATGACTAAAATGATAGAGTCATTGGCTACTGAAATATCTAAGCTGAAGGTTGAGCAGATCTCTGGAAAGGCAAGGCTTCCAAACACATTTGCTCCCAAAAACCAAAATTCATTCAGAAGAGCAAATGAACAATTGCAGATCATTTAGAGGGGTAAAGAAGCCGGTGAAGAACAAAGGGTTAAGGCTCCTTTCCAAAACATAGTCATGGAGGAGGAGAATTTTGAAGAAGAGGATGAAATTCATTGCATGGAAGATAAGGGCAGTGCTGCCTTTTTGACATTGGCTACCTATGAAGAATCATTGCTCCAGGACCAAACCAATCAAGAGTGGGATAGAGAGGCTATTCTACAGACTAATGAACATCAAAGATATAATCTGAGGTCAATACCAAGCAATGTCAAGGAGAATCCTATCCAAAGAGCTTCTGTCCCCACAGAGTACCAGAACATCAAATAGAAAAGCCCAGCAGCTGACCCAGTCATCCTTAAAGCCCAAGCTCAAGAGATAAGAGGTCCTGACAAGTCCCCTTCCCCTTTCAACTTTGAATCAGAACTCCAGAAGTGAAAAATATATGTGCCTCTAATAGAACTTGCAAAGAGTGAAGTTCTTAAAAAGCCTATACTTGATGCTCTTGAGCTGAAAGCCACACAAGCCTCCACTGACTATGTCAATTTGCAAGATGACAAACCTGTAGTTGTGCTTGGCCAAATGAATGAACCTTCTGATGATAATTCTCCATCATTTTATGTCTCTTTGAGCATTCATGACAAAATCCTCCACAATTGCCTGCTGGACACGGGTGCCAGCCATAATCTGATCCCCAAAGATGTCATGGAAGAGTTAGGCCTTGATATCACTAGACCTTACCATGATTTATTCTCATTTGATTCAAGGAAGGTGAAATGTTTGGGATGAATTAAAGATTTAGCAATTACCCTAACTCATCTGCCCATGAAGAGCATGATAATGGACATTGTGGTAGTAGATGTTCCCCCTAAGTTTGGCATGCTGCTATCCAGAGGATGGATTAAGAGACTAGGTGGGACATTACAAAATGACTTATCTTATGCCACTGTCCCAGTCTTTGAAGGATAAAGCAGGAGATTGTACAGAGAAGCATAACTGGCCTACATCATCAGTGATGAGAAGAATCCTTCTAATCATCCTATCTATGCTGTGGACACTAACTTTGGAGCATGTATTCTCCAAATAGAAGAATCTAAGGAGGCCTTAATGCAGCTCAAGAAACCAATAGTCCAAACCCCGGGAAAGCAAGGATGTCAGGTTTGGGAGATGTTTTTTGATGGAGCATGTACAAGGGAAACTACAGGAGCAGGGGTGGTGCTGATATCTCCAAAACAGGAAATCACACATCTATCTTTTAAGCTAACCTTTCAAGTTACTAATAATATATCAAAATATGAGGCCCTAATATTGGGCCTTAACATAGCTAAAGACAGAGGAATAAGAAACATAAGGGTGTTTGGAGATGTTGATCTCATCATTCAGCAAGTGAACAAAACATTTCAAGTAAAGCACCTAAGGCTGAAACCATACAGAGATGAGGTATGGAGACTCAAATATTCTTTTGATAGTTTTTTTATCTCATATATTCCTAGAATAAAAAATCAGCTCGCCGATTCCCTTGTTATGTCTGCTAGCATGTTTATCCCTCCTATGCCTCCCGAACTAGTTTATGAAGTTCAGATGAAATATAGACCATCCTTGCCTGATAATGTCCAGCATTGGAAAGTTTTTGAGGATGATGATGAGGTAAAAAGGTTTCTACAAGTCATTGATGAGTTCTCTGAAATGCAAATTGATCAAGAGAATGAATCTTTGGAGAAAAACCCCCAGCGCCAGCTTAGAAACAAAATTGGCAAAGATAGCATTGTCCAGCTGCCCAACAATCAGATACCTAAAGGTCTAGTTCCCTTAAAAAATATTTTTGACCAGAATGATGTGCCTTATAAGGCTGCCCAAAAATAAGATCAATCTGCAGTCTATAAGCATAATATAGGGAGTCCAGATCATCCAAAATATGTAAATCTGTCCACCCATCTATCTGCTGCCCAAAGTTCTGAGTACTGCAATTTACTGAAGCAATTTACTGATGTTTTTGCCTAGGAATATAGTGACCTAAACATGTATGACCCAAAGGTCATCCAACATAAAATTCCTCTAGAAAAAGACACCATCCCTTTTAAACAGAAACTAAGGCCCATAAATCCTTTGCTCCTCCCTTTGATTGAAAAAGAAATCAAGAAATTGTTGGCTGCCAAAATCATAGTACCTCTCAGATATTCAAAATGGGTAGCCAACTTGGTAGTTGTGAGGAAGAAAAGTGGAGAAATGAGGCTCTGCATTTATTTCAAAAACTTAAACAAATGCTCTAAGAAAGACAATTACCCTCTACCCTGTTGGATACCTATACCAATAGGTTTCATATTTCATGATTGGCAAGGGAAAGTCCAAATATGCTCTGCTTTGACATCACAAAGATCCCATATTTCCTAGACAACAAGAGGTGTGTAAAGTGTTTCAATGTTGATGATCTTATTTCAATTTTGGTGGATGATCCAACAGTTTAACCTGGATCATGCCATGTTTTCAATTTTCAGTTATAGAATAGAGAAAGAAGTCTGTCCAAACTGCTTAATCTTGGCAAACAACTAGTTCAGGTAGAGAAGAAAAGGCTCCCAACAGCTTAATCTGGGACCTTGGAAGAGATAAGGGTAGAGGTAGATAGAAAAAGCAAAAGAAAAAGCCAAAGAAAAGAAAAGGCAAGTCAGGGTCTGCAAGTCCAAGTGCACCCTCCAAGAAGAAATAAAAATGCTAGGCAAGTAGCTGGGTAAGTAGTTGGAGTTGCAGAAAGGTTATCCCTACCATTGCAGAGATGGTAACTATGGGTATCAAAGCAAAGTCAATTAATTGACAAAGGTGTTCTTCTTCATCGAATTGCAGCAGGAAGCATGACTAATTTCCCTCATTCCCCTCCAATTTCATTTCTAACATTCCCCCACTAGCTAAGATTCATGGAAAAGACTAAGCTTTCATGGTGGTTCTTAATCTTTAGAAGCCACATTTCTTGTCTAAAAATCTTTTCATTTTGATCTACTCTCAAAACCAAGTTTGTTTCACATAAACTTAAATGGTTTCCCCTCCATTCACCCTCTCATCCATATTAACTCTAATTCTACTATGTAAATCCTCTATATTACCTTTTCCCCTATTATTACTAACACCATGGTGTATAAACCCCAAGCATTATATAAATACCCACCCCTTGGTATTATAGCCAATAAGTCTTGAGTCAGGGATCGAATGACACCTGGTCATGCTGATGAACCTAGGCCAAGTACCTCTACCCCTTCATGAGCTAATTCCTTCACTTTGACCCCCTTTTGCACATAAAAACCCCTAAAAAAGCCTAATTTCTACCCTCACCCGCTTCAAATGGCCAAAAATCATGAGAAACCGACATATTCTCTTTATACCAAGTCTAAAGGGCGGAGCTATTTTCAAACAAAACGTGAAAACCCACTTTTACATAGTCTCCGCCATCGCGCAGATTCCCAGAAAAAACATTATTTTAATCCTCCCCTTCCCCGTACTTGGTTGTCACTCTGCTTGTCCCGACAACCGTCCGATCAAATACCTCCCGTTCCAACGGCCCTGATCGCGTCGGACTCCGTCCGACGTCCGAAAATTAAGTACGCTATCTCCCTGTCACATCAGTATTCCGATCACCGTCCGATTTGGCTCCTCCAGATCTGACGGCCACCATAGTGTCGGAGCTCATCCGATGCCCGAAGGTTACCTCCCGACGGCCGTATAAAGGTTACGTCACGCTGTATCCACGCGTCGGCTCCACAATCCGTCGGAGGTACTACTGCTGCAAACCGCCATCGTACCGTAGGCGGTGCGATATCAAACCGCCGCGATTTCTGGTTTTGTTGTTCCCGCCTATGTGACCTCAGCAACCCATCATCGCTCCGTCACCCAGGTACGCTGTCTTGTCATTTCCTTGCCCAGTCATTGGTCCACCTGTCCTGCCATCTCACTGCCCAAGTGGACCAACCAGACCCCGCCACCTGGCCCGATGACGTCCTGCTGACGTCATCCGGCCCCGACCCCACTCATGATGTCATGATGACGTCAGCACGAATTCGCGCCAAAATCACCAAAAAGTCTATTTTGGCCAAAAATTCGTGTTTTTTGCCATTTTTGAGCGCATTCATCGTTGTTTATCCTGCATGCATAATTACGACCAAACCTGCACCAGCCGCGGAAAAGTGTTTCCTGACCGCCAGAACGTCCATCTCTTCAGCGCCAGCAAGCTCTAACCAGTCCAAATCTACAGGTATTCCTCATTTGAGCTCTGAAACTCCATTTTCACTGCATTTCGCGTATCAATAAGTAACAAACCTTAAGACCCGAAATTCACCGTTAAATGCCACCGAATTGACATTTAGACTGAACCAGAGCCGTCACTACACTTCTGTCGAACCACTGTGGGTAATTTAAAAAAAAAAAACTGTCGCTGGTTCGCGCAATCGTGAACCCATCACCTGCAGGAAACAAATTCACCACAAAAAAGCATACTCTGAGCATTTCTGCCACCCACCTAATCACTCAAAGGCAGTATTTCAACTGTTGCAGCCTTTACCTTCACCCTTTACTCATAAAACCATCATTCTCTGCAAAGAAACTTTGTCGGTGTTACTCTGCATAGTAACAGCAGTCTTCAAAGAGAACCACATCCCAAGAAGAGTCATGGATCCCCCTGTAGCTCCTATAGCCCTAAATGTAGCTCCCCTGAATGCCCCTAATAGAACATTGGACACAAGAGCATTAGCAGACCTGGACTACAAGATATCAGAGGAAATGTTGAGCAAAAGCAGGTTCCATTTACAAATCCTAAATGAAATAAAGATCAAACATGAGAGGGGGACAGACATCCTGGGAATTTGGGATTCATTTCTCCCAATATTCAAGCTTCCTCAAGTTAATCAATTCCCTGAGCTTATCCACTTAGTTGCTGACTACTATGATGCATCCCAGAGGGCAGTGCTGGACTCTTCAGGCTCAATTCTGTTCCTCATTACCCCTGAAGCCATCAGGGAGATGTTGCAGTTCAAGACAGATCAAAAGTTGGTCCCTCTATCATTAGCTGATTTAATAGTGCAGGGAGCCAGGATAACAGAGGCACAAATCACAAAGCTTAATCAGATTTTCATCAAAGCTGATACTGTGCAAACTCCTCCCATCCATTTTGCCTACCTCAACCAGTTGGGCTTGGACCTTGTTGACATGATCAGTCCCATCTTGGGATATGATTCAGTGGAGTATGTGGATGAAACTGTTCTACAAATAATGCTTATGTTTTCCCCAGGAAGGAAACCAATCTACTATGATTATGCCACATACATATCAGATAAGATGCATGAGCAGTTGATGAATCTGTCAAGAGAAAGGGTATTTAAATACACCTCTTACCTATATCATCTGCTCCTATACTTCCAGCATGATAAGTTCTCCTTCCCAAAGAAGAGAGAAGATGCACAGGGCAATCTGAGATCAGTAGTGTATTGGACATCCGTTTTTCACATAGTAAGCTGTTCTCCATACACCTACTGCGAATTTATTGATCTTTTCATCCATCCAGCCTTGACTCTACTGTTGGGTTCACCTCCTCCCAGATTGACAGACGAAATGCAAAGACTCCTGCATTTATCAAAAGCATACAGTATTGGGGATTGGTATTTCTACCAACACCACACCGTTATCAGACTATATGGGTGTGAGTTGCCCCCATTTAAACTACCTAAATTTGTGCCTATGAGGCTACTTGCCTTGGAATACTTCAGGCAGTTTGGTTATGTGGATATGCTCCACTTTTCAGGAAAAGGTAAGAAGGCACAGTTAAAAGTCAGAAATCAACTTGGCCATTTCCTTCTCAATGAAAGGGATGAAGGGTGGAGAGAGGCAGATAGAATACTTGGGTGCCTTGGTCTCAAATACAGCTTCATATGGAAACCCTATGACCCCAACAACTTCATTACAATGAGGAGGCTCAAATACAAATTATCTGCTTATGGTCATTATAGCCTTCCTCACTTAGAAAAATATGCTAACCAAAGCAAGTGGAGAAGAGGAACTTTAGAAGAAAATGTGACCCAAGAAGAGCTTAATCAAAGAGCTCTAAGAAACCTCAAGAAGATGGCTGACCTTGAGTTTTATTCACAGGTCACCTCACTGCCAAGCACACAAACTGGAGCAGCAGCGTCCTCCTCAACTGCCCAACATCAAGCTACAAGAACTGGTGAAAACATCTCAGAAAAAGGCAAAGGCAAAGAGATGGAGCAGGAACAGCAGGAACAGCAACAAAAACAACAGCAGCAAGCAGAAGGGCTGCAGCAAGGGCAGCAAGAAGAATCAGAACAGCAAGAGCGACAACATCAAGAAGAACAAAGGCAGGAGCAGTCTGCCCAGCAAAAGGAAACAGTGGAGACTCCTCAGACCACTGAAAGAACGGTGCCTACAAGACAAGACACTACCTTTGATGCCTCGGTCCTCCAAACCCCTCAAAAGGAGGATACATTTGTCTTTAGAAAAAGGGACAGAGAAACTCCCCTGACATTCTCTATAAACCAGGGAGAGAAAAGGCAGAGACTAAATGATTTTCCAGAGGAGGATATAGCAATAAGAGAGGCATTGGGCATGGGCCCACCCAGCAGAGAAGCTTCAGCAAGTTCCTTCCAGCAGGAATAGGACAGGACCATGGGAGGGGAGGTCAGCTCCTCCAGCCAGCAGAAAGAAGGACAAGTAAGCATCAAGCAGCAATTTATAGACATCAAGAGGAGGAGTGATCCTATCAAAGTACAACTGTACAATCACCTGCTAAACATGGCTCCTTCCAATCAGCAGAGACTTATGTCTGCTTTTGATGTAAGTGAAGGCAAAATGATAATGAGTCACTTTATGCCTACGGCACTCCAGCCACAATCCACTGCTGACTATCTTAGGACTAACCTAGAGGTCCTCGCCAAGGACATACACCCTATGGACAAAATTGAGCTGCATAAGCAAACTGGCGAAATGGTGTATGCTTCATTGGCTGACAAAACTTTGGAGAATTATAAATTAACAAGCAGTCTGAATGCCACAGCTTCCCAGCTAGAACTGGAGAGGGCCTCTTCTCAGGCCAAAGACAACAGGATAAAGTCCCTGGAGGAAATCATTGTAGAAATTGGGCACAATCCCAATGACATCAAAGGGATACAAGAGATCCTGAAACTTAGAGATGCTGACATGGCTGCACTAAGAAAGAAGATCAAAATTCCAGCCACTATCCATCCACAGACTGATGAGATAGCAAAGCAAAGGTATGAGCAAGATTCTACTGCCCTGCTAGTTTCCATTTACAAAGAGCTTGTGAAGGCACAAGAAAAATTAGGGCAATATGAAGCTACACAAGCAGCTCTACAAGCATCATTAAAACAAGCACAAGAAGGGCAGACATCTCAGCCCCCTCCTCAAGTCATCAATCTTGAGGAGGCCGTTCCTACTACTGTGCCTCCACCTCAGCAGGCTGAACAAACAGCCACATCTACTTCAGCAGCACCCATCAGCACAGATCAGAGCCTAGATATGCAGAAGCTAAAGAATGAAATACAAATTTTGGAAGCCCAGATGACAGAGCTGAATGAAACTAAGGAAAAGATGGCCAAGGTAAATGAAAGGCATGATAAGACAAAAAGAGAGGTGGGAGAAAAGGCCAGGGAAATCAAGGCCCTTAAAGACAGGATCAAGGAGCTTGAGAATGAGCTCAAGCTAGATAAAATCATATCTGAGATCAGAGCAATGATATGGTCCAATATTGGTCAATCCATCAACAACCAATGGCCATACATCGAGACAATCCATGAGCAACTAGAGCTCATCCCAAAGGCACAGAAGGAAATCCGAACATCAAGGGCCTTATTAGGAAATATGCCTGAAGTTGCTACAAGAATGATCAATGTGCTTAACCACAAAACAAGTTCTCAGTTAGCCACCATTGGAATCATAAATAGAACTGAGACCATTCAAATGATCAAGAGGGTTCTTACTCTTAGAAATCTGGTGCAGACATTGGACAGAAGAACCCAGGATATGCAGACAGAGGTAAATAAGTTCATGGAGAAATTTCAGGTGTTGCAGAGTAGAGGACTCCCTAGCTTACTGAACAGCGGAGGGAAATTATTCACCCATGAACAGTATGCTAAAAGAGTAAATGTTTTTGCCTCAGCACAGGTCAATGAGAAGGCCAGCACTTCAGAAGACACAGGGCCTATTACAGGGCAGATTTTCTATAGTAAGATAGAAAATCTACTTTTTATAATGAATGAAATTAATCACTTGTTTGATGTAGCCCCAAATTTTTTCAAATATACAGAAGCTGAAGAGACAATGGAGGCCATCCTCAAGCATCAGCTCCCTACACAGGAATGGTGGACAGATGCAATACACAGAATTTTGTAATCAGTAAGGCATTCACCAAATTTCTGTTTTATTACAAATTTTTATAAAAAGCACAGTTCAGCAAAGTCAGCATGCAGCATAAATCAAAGCTGAGCCAACTCAGCGGATGTAGCGGCCAACAAAGCAGAAAAAGAAAACCACAGCTGGCAAACCCGAGAATGCACTGCGCAGCCAAAAGTAAATGCGTATTTCCAGAATTAAAACAGAGTAATGCAACCGACTCAGTGACTCTCAAAAGTCAAAACAATCCTCTGACAGACATAAAGGGCATTTACGCTGCATTTAAAATTGTAATAACTCCTTGCCTACTTTCTGAACGTAATAATGAAGATATTTTCTCTCTCAGATGACTCAATGCCTGAGATATTTTGTATACAAATTTCTATAAAGTCCCCTTCGCATAAGATTGCAAGGGTTGTTGTTGATTTCTCCTGAAGAAGTTCTTATGCTGTAATCCTTTTCAGAAGTTAATAGAGCAAAGCAATGGAATTTCTCGGATTTCTGAGGTGTTGGATGCGTTCTGGTGTCTGTTGATAACTACTGGATCCCTGTGTATTTCATCATACAATAAGTCTCTGTATCTCTCTTTGTTAATTAGTTGTTCTGTTAAAATCCATATATGTTATCTGTTTTCAATACTAAGCAACAAGGAAAAAGAATAGCTTTCAGGATTTATTCATTGAGTAACCTGAGTTCAATCTGCGTTGTTTATCAATGTTTTCCTCAGCTGTAATCTAGTAAAGTGTAATTCTTAAATGCTGCACTTTTCAGAATCATCTATCACAGTGACCTTTGTCACAGGAATTCAAAGTTTTGCTCCTGTGCAGTGTGCTCACCTTCACCCACCAGTTCAATAGGAAATTCTTAATTGCTTTCTGTTGAATCGACATACATCACCATTTGATCTAGTTTGTCTGTTTAAAATACACAATAGGCCCTGCAGTTAGAACAACACCAAATCAGCGTATCAGATCATTTCACAGCTCCAGACTCCATTGCCCAATGGTATTATACTATCTAAACACTGCCTCATAAGACCTGAAAGAAATCCTTCAACCAAAACATAAACCAAAACCTGAGCATAATAGCTAGCCTAAAACACCATCATAACAGAGACAAATCATAAAGAGAGAGCCCTCTCTGGTTGCAGTTAGGCTAGGAACTGTAACCCAAAGATTGGTTAGTGGTTACCCCGGCCGTATTCCCTTGGGAGTCATAGGGAACAACCTGGGTGTTAACATAATTGGCGACTCCGCTGGGGACTTCTTAGGATTTTTCAATTACTATCTGTTTTCCGAAGCTACCATCAAACCTGAAACCAGACAAGAGGCCTTAGAACTGTTTCTGCATCACAGTAACAGCTTTAAGGAGGAGCTTGTTTGGGGAATCTTCGTCTTAGCTTTGAGAATATATAGCCATTCCAAAATCTTCATCCAGTCCTTGCAAATATAAAAACTTCCTACAAAATCCAAAAAAAAACAGGTTGGAAGCTGGCTCCTAAGAAAAATCCACGGCATATTAGGGCAAATCCTGACCCTAATCCACCCATCATTGTTGATAATCCAAATACCATCCAAAGAAACATCCGGAGACAGCACAAGCAGGAGGAGCCTGCTGGTGCAAATATAAGTTCGGATCATCCCAGCCTCATTCCTACTCCTTGCAAAGTTCTTTTCCGGTCCACCCCTAGTTCCCCTAGTTCACCATCAACATCGCTAAGTCCTCCTCTCACATCTCCATCCGCTGCACATACTCCTTTAACCAGTTTCCCACTAGCTACTCATCCCATTAACCCTGTTTTACCAGTGATCCCTGCTGTCCCGTTTGTTCCTATTAACCCTCTAAACCTCATAAATATGGCTAACAGGTATGCACCTCTGCAGATACCAGCTAATGCTGCGGCTTTACCTCAAGATTATCAAAGCAAAATCTCATATTTTGACTCAAATGGCTCTCTAACAGCTATCCAGCATGCCAAGAAGATGCAAGACCACTTTGAGACCTATGAAATAGATGATGACACTGTCAGAATGAGAATTTTTGTTCAAAGCTTAACTGGGGATGTTAGAACTTGGTTCAGAGCCCTCAATGCAAACTCTATTACAACTCCTGATCAGCTTTACGAAGCTTTTACTGACAGATGGGAGAAGAAGAAAGATCCTCTCCACGTACTTGGTGAATATGACACTATTAAGAGAGGTCCCCAGGAGACAGTTTTGGAATATTGTGCTAGGTTTAACAATGTATATAATGCTATCCCACAGAACTTAAGGCCTCCTCCTGATTTAGCCCTGTATAAATTCCCTGATGGTTTTGACCCTGATATGGCCTATCAGTTAAAGGAAAGAGACCCTCCAACCCTTGAAGAAGCTCAAAGGGTTGCTATCACAGTGGAAGCTAACCTAATTGCCAAAAGAAACAGGGCAAAGTTGGAGAAAAGGACTGCCTTCAAAGAAGAACCCTCGGGCTTTGATCAAAAGCTGGATGCAATACTAAATAGCATGAAGAGATTGGGTGAAAGAGTGGAATCGGTTGAAAGAAAGTCATCATGGGAAGCACCACAAAACAACCCTCCTAGAAATCCGAATCTTAGGAGAACCCAAAACCAAAACATTGGTAGAACAAGTGCTGACCAAGACATTAGACCCCCTTTCCAAGAAAATTATGCAGAAACTTCAACATCAACTGAACCTAATGAAGACCCTGAGATTAATCTAATGGGTCTAGATGGTAAAAGCCAAGTTTTCTTAACACAAGAGGACCATGAGGATGATGAAATCAAAATATTCCAAACTAAATCAGGAGAATCCTTTGATTTTAAACAAGGATATGATAGTGCTGTCTATGAAGTTCATAAACAGTACAAGCTAAGGAGTAGGACTGTAAATGTAAATCAGCCTGAAAAAATAAAAGATAAACAGCAGTCTAAAGGAACCGTAGTCACAGAACCTAATGACAAAACAAACTTGCCTACAGAAGAAGTAGTGGTTGAAGAGGTCACCACACTTTTGTCACCACTACATCAGCCTATGGCAACGTCGTCCTCTCACCCTGATTTAGATATTACCCCTCAAGACATGAGTAAAAGGGGCAGGTCTCAAAGTCAAGATGAAAACCAACAAGAAGATGTAATGAGCAAAGAAAGGGCTGCTATCCATAACTCCAAAACCCAAGCTGATAAACCTTTTGACCTAGGCACAGAGATTGGCAAGCTAAAGATAGCAATTCCCCTCTCAGAACTAGCTAAGCATGACATCTATAAACAACAAATTAAGAAATCCCTTCAACTCACTAATAGCAAAGATGATGTAAATGTGTTAGATGACACTCCGGAATTACTGTTTGGCCCAGAGGTAGATGGAAAAACAGCAGTTACAGGGATATTACCTTTTTATGTCAGCTTGCATATTCATGACAAAATTCTGCATAACGCGATGTTTGACTCAGGTGCCTCTCATAACCTCATGCCAAAAGCAGTCATGGAAAGATTGAATTTGGATATAACAAGACCATACAAGGACCTGTTTTCCTTTGACTCCAGCCAAGTCAAGTGTTTAGGTCTAATAAAAGATTTATGTGTGTCTCTGGTTCAATACCCCAACAAAACCATTCTAATGGATGTTGTAGTCGCTGATATCCCACCTAAATATGGGATGCTGTTATCAAGATCATGGGGAGCCAAACTCCAAGGCTCCCTGCAATTAGATATGTCATATGCCACCATCTCTGTCTTTGGGCAACCAAAGAGACTCTACAGAGAAACACTCATGAAATACATGGTCAGCAGTGAGGAAAAGCCTCAAAACTTTCCTGTATATGCTGTCCATTCAGACATAGATTCGTTCATTCTCTTCAATGACAGTGCAAGCCTCTCAAACAATGACATTAGGACCGAAACACTCATGCAAGAACAAAACATTAATCAAGGAAGTACCACCCATAAAATATCGATCAGTCAAGCACTGGACACGACCCCTCCTCTAGTTATCAAAGATTTTCAATCCAGTGATGAAACTGTCCTAGAACACAAGCCAAAGAAGAAACCCCAACTCCTGCTTACATTGCCATCACATGAACAGATCTTTAAATCTCCTGTCAAGCAAGATATCCTGTGGGTCTTAGAATTTGATGGCTCAGTCAACAAGTTAGGGGCAGGAGCTGGAGTTTGGATACATAACAAAGAGAAAACCCATGCAGAAGGCAGAGCTTGTAGGTTAAACTTTAGATGCACTAATAACATGGCAGAGTATGAAGCCCTGTTACTAGGTCTCAAGCTAGTAAAAGCATTACAAGCTCCTACGGTTTCGATCATGGGAGACTCTGATCTAGTGATTCAACAAGTGAAAGGAAGTTTTGTCACCAATGACAAAAGGTTGAGGTCTTACAGGTCTGCTGTAATTGAAATATTGGACACTTTCTCTGAGTTCCTTATCACAAAAATTTCAAGGGGCCACAATCTTCATGCACACAGTTTGGCAACATTTGCCAGCACTTTCAAATTTCCACTGGAAACCAACAACTGTTTCACAGCCGAGGTCAAGTACAGACCTTCCATTCCAAACAATGTTAAAGAATGGCAAGTATTTGAGGATGATATGCAAATAAACAATTTTCTAACCTTACAACAAGAGTTTACAGGATTAAATATTGACACTGAATCAGCAAGTCAATCACAAATACCTGAGACAGCAAGTCAATCACAAATACTGTTTCAACAAATGGTTCATCCAATATCACCTAGAACAGCAAAACAACTACTGAATCCAACCATCTTCAACAACGAAAACATTCAGCAAATTCACCAAATTGACTGTGAAGAGGTGACCAGCGCTGAAGCTGAAATCATACAACTCAAAGACAATTTCCTTCCAACAGGCCTTACCCCGCTAGAGGACATTTTTGATTCAAATGACATCCCTAGGAAGCCAAAAATGCAGCCATTAGATGCAGCCATTGAAGAATGCAATATTGGTACCATTCACAAGCCCAAAATAATAAAACTGTCTGCTTCTTTGCCCCCTGATCAAAAACCCAAGTACATTGACCTCTTTAAAGAGTTCCAAGATGTTTTTGCATGGGGCTATGAGGACCTAAAGTCCTATGATACTTCTGTCATTCAGCATACCATTCCCCTCAAGCCTAATCAAAAACCATTCAAGCAGAAGTTGAGAAGGATCAATCCTATACTCCTTCCTTCCATTGAAAAGGAATTGCAAAAAATGTTCAAAGCTGGCATCATAGCACCAATCAGATTCTCTGAATGGATTTCCAACTTAGTCCCTACAAGGAAAAAGACTGGTGAGATTAGACTTTGTGTAGACTTAAGGAATCTAAATCAAGTATCACTCAAAGATAACTACCCTTTACCCAAAATGGATCACATTCTCCAAAGAGTGGTGGGGGCTTCAAGGATGTCATTGCTTGATGGATTCTCAGGCTTTAATCAAATCCTAGTACACCCTGATGATCAAGACAAAACTGCATTTACAACCCCATGGGGAACTTTCAAATATGTAAAAATGCCCTTTGGATTGAAAAATGCAGGGGCAACATTTCAAAGAGCAATGGATATTGCTTTTGCAAAAGAGATTCATGACTTCCTAGTCATTTACTTAGATGATCTTACACCCTTTTCAAAATCTGACCAAGAACATCTGAAACATTTGAGACAGATTTTCCTAACATGCAGGAAATATGGTATTTCCTTAAATCCCAAGAAGTCATTATTTGGCTTGGAAGAAGGTAAACTCTTAGGACACATTATTTCAAAAGACGGCATAAGAATTGATCCAGATAGGATACAAGCTATCCTACAAATGCCCCACCCAAGGAATGTCAAAGAGTTGCAGGGATTCTTAGGAAAAATCAATTTTTTGAGAAGGTTCATCCCAAACTTAGCAGAACTAATCAGATTATTAAACAACATGCTAAAAAAGGATTCAAAAGTAAAGTGGACTGTTGAAGCAAAACAAGCCTTTGAAGGTATAAAATTGGCCCTGACTCAAACCCCAGTGTTAACCAATCCTCAGTTTGACAGAGACTTTATCATTTTCTCTTTCGCCTCCCAGCACACTATTGCTGCTGTTTTATTACAGAAAGATGACCAAGGGAATGAGAAGCCTATTGCCTTCTTCAGCAGGGCTCTTAGAGATGCCCCTCTAAAATATCAAATTATGGAGAAACAAGCCTATGCTTTGGTCAAAGCCATTAAAGACTTTAGGATTTACATCCTTTATTCCCATGTTGTGGCTTATGTACCAAGTCCTATTGTCAAAGACATTCTCACCCAAGAAAACTTAGAGGGCAGAAGAGGAAAATGGATTGCCAACATACTAGAATTTGACATTGAAATAAAACCTACAAAGCTAATAAAAGGGCAAGGCTTGGCCAAATTAATGACAGAATCAAATTTCCAGGCCCTAGATATCAATCAGCTGGACAGTGAAACAGAGCTGGCGACTCCAAAGATCAATGTAGCCTTTGAACAATCTCCTTGGTACTCTGATATCTGTTATGTGTTACAAAACCTGTGTGCTCCCCCAGGATTGTCCAGAACTAAGTGTAGATTCTTAAAAATGAAAACATCAAGATTTTGTGTGATGGATGGAAATCTGCTTTGGAAAAACCATGAAGGAATATTGCTGCACTGTTTAATGGAAAATGAAACTAACAATATCATGCAGGAGTTTCATGCAGGACACTGTGGTGGACACTTGTACTGGAAGTCCACTGTGGATAAAATACTAAGGGCAGGGTATTACTGGCCCACCATGTTCTCAGATGTTAAGAGATTCACCACCTCATGTCATCAATGTCAAGTATTTGAGGGCAAAAGACAGTTGCTGCCACTCCCCTTAAGACCTATTGCAACAGAGAGACCTTTCCAACAATGGGGCTTGGATTTCATTGGGGAAATTCATCCTTCATCTTCAGGCCAACACAGATGGATTCTAACAGCCACAGACTACTTCACCAAATGGATTGAAGCTGCCCCATGCAGACAAGCAAATGACTCAGTAATCATTCAGTTTTTGGAAAACAACATACTGGCTAGATTTGGCTGTCCAGACAAAATAATAACAGACAATGCTGCTGCTTTCAGATCCAAGAAAATGGTGAACTTCTGCCATAAATTTCACATTACTTTGGGCCATTCTACGGCATACTACCCCCAAGGAAATGGCCTTGCTGAATCATCAAACAAAAGCTTAATAAATATCATAAAGAAAGTGCTGGAAGAAAACAAAAAGAACTGGCATAAGAAACTAGTCAATGCTTTATGGGCAGATAGACTAACAACAAAAAGATCAATTGGGACCAGCCCATATGAGTTAGTCTATGGATTAGAAGCCAAATTTCCTTCATCACTAGGAGTGCCGGTTATGAAGCTTCTGCAAGAGAGTCAAGCAGAGCCAAATGATATGCAAAGGAGGATCAATCAGATAATCTGTTTACAGCAAACTAGAGAACAAGTTTTCAGCAGAGTGCAGATATTACAAGAAAAATTAAAAAAGGCCTTTGATAGAAGAACTAAGGCAGAAGATTTCAGCATTGGTGATAAAGTCCTCAAGTGGGATGCAAGGAGAGAAGAAAAAGGAAAACATGGGAAATTTGATTCCCTTTGGAGAGGACCATTTGCTGTCCAAGCAGTGCAAGGTAACAACACTTACTTCCTCAAAAGTCTAACTGAAACTGACTTGGATGAAGGTCCTATCAATGGCAGGATGCTGAAGCATTATTTTCACTATTTCCCATGAGTGCAACCTGAGGTTCCCTTGTATATATGCAGATGTACATATTATTTTCTATTTAGATTGTAAAAATGCAGTTTTTTTTAAGTGATTCACCAACCAGCAAAAGGCAAATAGAATCAGAGATCTTTCAAGAAAGAAGCACACAGTTTTGACACATCAAAGCAGCAAATTTCAAGATTGACATGGGCAGTCAAAGAGCAAGGCAATCTGACCTGCTGTTCTTGGTCTTTCAAAGGAAAAACCATCCCCATGTGGAGCCACTGTTGGATACCTATACCAATAGGTTTCATATTTCATGATTGGCAAGGGAAAGTCCAAATATGCTCTGCTTTGACATCACAAAGATCCCATATTTCCTAGACAACAAGAGGTGTGTAAAGTGTTTCAATGTTGATGATCTTATTTCAATTTTGGTGGATGATCCAATAGTTTAACCTGGATCATGCCATGTTTTCAATTTTCAGTTATAGAATAAAGAAAGAAGTCTGTCCAAACTGCTTAATCTTGGCAGACAACTAGTTCAGGTAGAGAAGAAAAGGCTCCCAACAGCTTAATCTGGGACCTTGGAAGAGATAAGGGTAGAGGTAGATAGAAAAAGCAAAAGAAAAAGCCAAAGAAAAGAAAAGGCAAGTCAGGGTCTGCAAGTCCAAGTGCACCCTCCAAGAAGAAATAAAAATGCTAGGCAAGTAGCTGGGTAAGTAGTTGGAGTTGCAGAAAGGTTATCCCTACCATTGCAGAGATGGTAACTATGGGTATCAAAGCAAAGTCAATTAATTGACAAAGGTGTTCTTCTTCATCGAATTGCAGCAGGAAGCATGACTAATTTCCCTCATTCCCCTCCAATTTCATTTTTAACATTCCCCCACTAGCTAAGATTCATGGAAAAGACTAAGCTTTCATGGTGGTTCTTAATCTTTAGAAGCCACATTTCTTGTCTAAAAATCTTTTCATTTTGATCTACTCTCAAAACCAAGTTTGTTTCACATAAACTTAAATGGTTTCCCCTCCATTCACCCTCTCATCCATATTAACTCTAATTCTACTATGTAAATCCTCTATATTACCTTTTCCCCTATTATTACTAACACCATGGTGTATAAACCCCAAGCATTATATAAATACCCACCCCTTGGTATTATAGCCAATAAGTCTTGAGTCAGGGATCGAATGACACCTGGTCATGCTGATGAACCTAGGCCAAGTACCTCTACCCCTTCATGAGCTAATTCCTTCACTTTGACCCCCTTTTGCACATAAAAACCCCTAAAAAAGCCTAATTTCTACCCTCACCCGCTTCAAATGGCCAAAAATCATGAGAAACCGACATATTCTCTTTATACCAAGTCTAAAGGGCGGAGCTATTTTCAAACAAAACGTGAAAACCCACTTTTACATAGTCTCCGCCATCGCGCAGATTCCCAGAAAAAACATTATTTTAATCCTCCCCTTCCCCGTACTTGGTTGTCACTCTGCTTGTCCCGACAACCGTCCGATCAAATACCTCCCGTTCCAACGGCCCTGATCGCGTCGGACTCCGTCCGACGTCCGAAAATTAAGTACGCTATCTCCCTGTCACATCAGTATTCCGATCATCGTCCGATTTGGCTCCTCCAGATCTGACGGCCACCATAGCGTCGGAGCTCATCCGATGCCCGAAGGTTACCTCCCGACGGCCGTATAAAGGTTACGTCACGCTGTATCCACGCGTCGGCTCCACAATCCGTCGGAGGTACTACTGCTGCAAACCGCCATCGTACCGTAGGCGGTGCGATATCAAACCGCCGCGGTTTCTGGTTTTGCCGTTCCCGCCTATGTGACCTCAGCAACCCATCATCGCTCCGTCACCCAGGTACGCCGTCTTGTCATTTCCTTGCCCAGTCATTGGTCCACCTGTCCTGCCATCTCACTGCCCAAGTGGACCAACCAGACCCCGCCACCTGGCCCGATGACGTCCTGCTGACGTCATCCGGCCCCGACCCCACTCATGATGTCATGATGACGTCAGCACGAATTCGCGCCAAAATCACCAAAAAGTCTATTTTGGCCGAAAATTCGTGTTTTTTGCCATTTTTGAGCGCATTCATCGTTGTTTATCCTGCATGCATAATTACGACCAAACCTGCACCAGCCGCGGAAAAGTGTTTCCTGACCGCCAGAACGTCCATCTCTTCAGCGCCAGCAAGCTCTAACCAGTCCAAATCTACAGGTATTCCTCATTTGAGCTCTGAAACTCCATTTTCACTGCATTTCGCGTATCAATAAGTAACAGACCTTAAGACCCGAAATTCACCGTTAAATGCCACCGAATTGACATTTAGACTGAACCAGAGCCGTCACTACACTTCTGTCGAACCACTGTGGGTAATTTAAAAAAAAAAATTGTCGCTGGTTCGCGCAATCGTGAACCCGTCACCTGCAGGAAACAAATTCACCACAAAAAAGCATACTCTGAGCATTTCTGCCACCCACCTAATCACTCAAAGGCAGTATTTCAACTGCTGCAGCCTTTACCTTCACCCTTTACTCATAAAACCATCATTCTCTGCAAAGAAACTTTGTCGGTGTTACTCTGCATAGTAACAGCAGTCTTCAAAGAGAACCACATCCCAAGAAGAGTCATGGATCCCCCTGTAGCTCCTATAGCCCTAAATGTAGCTCCCCTGAATGCCCCTAATAGAACATTGGACACAAGAGCATTAGCAGACCTGGACTACAAGATATCAGAGGAAATGTTGAGCAAAAGCAGGTTCCATTTACAAATCCTAAATGAAATAAAGATCAAACATGAGAGGGGGACAGACATCCTGGGAATTTGGGATTCATTTCTCCCAATATTCAAGCTTCCTCAGGTTAATCAATTCCCTGAGCTTATCCACTTAGTTGCTGACTACTATGATGCATCCCAGAGGGCAGTGCTGGACTCTTCAGGCTCAATTCTGTTCCTCATTACCCCTGAAGCCATCAGGGAGATGTTGCAGTTCAAGACAGATCAAAAGTTGGTCCCTCTATCATTAGCTGATTTAATAGTGCAGGGAGCCAGGATAACAGAGGCACAAATCACAAAGCTTAATCAGATTTTCATCAAAGCTGATACTGTGCAAACTCCTCCCATCCATTTTGCCTACCTCAACCAGTTGGGCTTGGACCTTGTTGACATGATCAGTCCCATCTTGGGATATGATTCAGTGGAGTATGTGGATGAAACTGTTCTACAAATAATGCTTATGTTTTCCCCAGGAAGGAAACCAATCTACTATGATTATGCCACATACATATCAGATAAGATGCATGAGCAGTTGATGAATCTGTCAAGAGAAAGGGTATTTAAATACACCTCTTACCTATATCATCTGCTCCTATACTTCCAGCATGATAAGTTCTCCTTCCCAAAGAAGAGAGAAGATGCACAGGGCAATCTGAGATCAGTAGTGTATTGGACATCCGTTTTTCACATAGTAAGCTGTTCTCCATACACCTACTGCGAATTTATTGATCTTTTCATCCATCCAGCCTTGACTCTACTGTTGGGTTCACCTCCTCCCAGATTGACAGACGAAATGCAAATACTCCTGCATTTATCAAAAGCATACAGTATTGGGGATTGGTATTTCTACCAACACCACACCGTTATCAGACTATATGGGTGTGAGTTGCCCCCATTTAAACTACCTAAATTTGTGCCTATGAGGCTACTTGCCTTGGAATACTTCAGGCAGTTTGGTTATGTGGATATGCTCCACTTTTCAGGAAAAGGTAAGAAGGCACAGTTAAAAGTCAGAAATCAACTTGGCCATTTCCTTCTCAATGAAAGGGATGAAGGGTGGAGAGAGGCAGATAGAATACTTGGGTGCCTTGGTCTCAAATACAGCTTCATATGGAAACCCTATGACCCCAACAACTTCATTACAATGAGGAGGCTCAAATACAAATTATCTGCTTATGGTCATTATAGCCTTCCTCACTTAGAAAAATATGCTAACCAAAGCAAGTGGAGAAGAGGAACTTTAGAAGAAAATGTGACCCAAGAAGAGCTTAATCAAAGAGCTCTAAGAAACCTCAAGAAGATGGCTGACCTTGAGTTTTATTCACAGGTCACCTCACTGCCAAGCACACAAACTGGAGCAGCAGCGTCCTCCTCAACTGCCCAACATCAAGCTACAAGAACTGGTGAAAACATCTCAGAAAAAGGCAAAGGCAAAGAGATGGAGCAGGAACAGCAGGAACAGCAACAAAAACAACAGCAGCAAGCAGAAGGGCTGCAGCAAGGGCAGCAAGAAGAATCAGAACAGCAAGAGCGACAACATCAAGAAGAACAAAGGCAGGAGCAGTCTGCCCAGCAAAAGGAAACAGTGGAGACTCCTCAGACCACTGAAAGAACGGTGCCTACAAGACAAGACACTACCTTTGATGCCTCGGTCCTCCAAACCCCTCAAAAGGAGGATACATTTGTCTTTAGAAAAAGGGACAGAGAAACTCCCCTGACATTCTCTATAAACCAGGGAGAGAAAAGGCAGAGACTAAATGATTTTCCAGAGGAGGATATAGCAATAAGAGAGGCATTGGGCATGGGCCCACCCAGCAGAGAAGCTTCAGCAAGTTCCTTCCAGCAGGAACAGGACAGGACCATGGGAGGGGAGGTCAGCTCCTCCAGCCAGCAGAAAGAAGGACAAGTAAGCATCAAGCAGCAATTTATAGACATCAAGAGGAGGAGTGATCCTATCAAAGTACAACTGTACAATCACCTGCTAAACATGGCTCCTTCCAATCAGCAGAGACTTATGTCTGCTTTTGATGTAAGTGAAGGCAAAATGATAATGAGTCACTTTATGCCTACGGCACTCCAGCCACAATCCACTGCTGACTATCTTAGGACTAACCTAGAGGTCCTCGCCAAGGACATACACCCTATGGACAAAATTGAGCTGCATAAGCAAACTGGCGAAATGGTGTATGCTTCATTGGCTGACAAAACTTTGGAGAATTATAAATTAACAAGCAGTCTGAATGCCACAGCTTCCCGGCTAGAACTGGAGAGGGCCTCTTCTCAGGCCAAAGACAACAGGATAAAGTCCCTGGAGGAAATCATTGTAGAAATTGGGCACAATCCCAATGACATCAAAGGGATACAAGAGATCCTGAAACTTAGAGATGCTGACATGGCTGCACTAAGAAAGAAGATCAAAATTCCAGCCACTATCCATCCACAGACTGATGAGATAGCAAAGCAAAGGTATGAGCAGGATTCTACTGCCCTGCTAGTTTCCATTTACAAAGAGCTTGTGAAGGCACAAGAAAAATTAGGGCAATATGAAGCTACACAAGCAGCTCTACAAGCATCATTAAAACAAGCACAAGAAGGGCAGACATCTCAGCCCCCTCCTCAAGTCATCAATCTTGAGGAGGTCGTTCCTACTACTGTGCCTCCACCTCAGCAGGCTGAACAAACAGCCACATCTACTTCAGCAGCACCCATCAGCACAGATCAGAGCCTAGATATGCAGAAGCTAAAGAATGAAATACAAATTTTGGAAGCCCAGATGACAGAGCTGAATGAAACTAAGGAAAAGCTGGCCAAGGTAAATGAAAGGCATGATAAGACAAAAAGAGAGGTGGGAGAAAAGGCCAGGGAAATCAAGGCCCTTAAAGACAGGATCAAGGAGCTTGAGAATGAGCTCAAGCTAGATAAAATCATATCTGAGATCAGAGCAATGATATGGTCCAATATTGGTCAATCCATCAACAACCAATGGCCATACATCGAGACAATCCATGAGCAACTAGAGCTCATCCCAAAGGCACAGAAGGAAATCCGAACATCAAGGGCCTTATTAGGAAATATGCCTGAAGTTGCTACAAGAATGATCAATGTGCTTAACCACAAAACAAGTTCTCAGTTAGCCACCATTGGAATCATAAATAGAACTGAGACCATTCAAATGATCAAGAGGGTTCTTACTCTTAGAAATCTGGTGCAGACATTGGACAGAAGAACCCAGGATATGCAGACAGAGGTAAATAAGTTCATGGAGAAATTTCAGGTGTTGCAGAGTAGAGGACTCCCTAGCTTACTGAACAGCGGAGGGAAATTATTCACCCATGAACAGTATGCTAAAAGAGTAAATGTTTTTGCCTCAGCACAGGTCAATGAGAAGGCCAGCACTTCAGAAGACACAGGGCCTATTACAGGGCAGATTTTCTATAGTAAGATAGAAAATCTACTTTTTATAATGAATGAAATTAATCACTTGTTTGATGTAGCCCCAAATTTTTTCAAATATACAGAAGCTGAAGAGACAATGGAGGCCATCCTCAAGCATCAGCTCCCTACACAGGAATGGTGGACAGATGCAATACATAGAATTTTGTAATCAGTAAGGCATTCACCAAATTTCTGTTTTATTACAAATTTTTATAAAAAGCACAGTTCAGCAAAGTCAGCATGCAGCATAAATCAAAGCTGAGCCAACTCAGCGGATGTAGCGGCCAACAAAGCAGAAAAAGAAAACCACAGCTGGCAAACCCGAGAATGCACTGCGCAGCCAAAAGTAAATGCGTATTTCCAGAATTAAAACAGAGTAATGCAACCGACTCAGTGACTCTCAAAAGTCAAAACAATCCTCTGACAGACATAAAGGGCATTTACGCTGCATTTAAAATTGTAATAACTCCTTGCCTACTTTCTGAACGTAATAATGAAGATATTTTCTCTCTCAGATGACTCAATGCCTGAGATATTTTGTATACAAATTTCTATAAAGTCCCCTTCGCATAAGATTGCAAGGGTTGTTGTTGATTTCTCCTGAAGAAGTTCTTATGCTGTAATCCTTTTCAGAAGTTAATAGAGCAAAGCAATGGAATTTCTCGGATTTCTGAGGTGTTGGATGCGTTCTGGTGTCTGTTGATAACTACTGGATCCCTGTGTATTTCATCATACAATAAGTCTCTGTATCTCTCTCTGTTAATTAGTTGTTCTGTTAAAATCCATATATGTTATCTGTTTTCAATACTAAGCAACAAGGAAAAAGAATAGCTTTCAGGATTTATTCATTGAGTAACCTGAGTTCAATCTGCGTTGTTTATCAATGTTTTCCTCAGCTGTAATCTAGTAAAGTGTAATTCTTAAATGCTGCACTTTTCAGAATGCATCTATCACAGTGACCTTTGTCACAGGAATTCAAAGTTTTGCTCCTGTGCAGTGTGCTCACCTTCACCCACCAGTTCAATAGGAAATTCTTAATTGCTTTCTGTTGAATCGACATACATCACCATTTGATCTAGTTTGTCTGTTTAAAATACACAATAGGCCCTGCAGTTAGAACAACACCAAATCAGCGTATCAGATCATTTCACAGCTCCAGACTCCATTGCCCAATGGTATTATACTATCTAAACACTGCCTCATAAGACCTGAAAGAAATCCTTCAACCAAAACATAAACCAAAACCTGAGCATAATAGCTAGCCTAAAACACCATCATAACAGAGACAAATCATAAAGAGAGAGCCCTCTCTGGTTGCAGTTAGGCTAGGAACTGTAACCCAAAGATTGGTTAGTGGTTACCCCGGCCGTATTCCCTTGGGAGTCATAGGGAACAACCTGGGTGTTAACATACCCAAGATGGAGCATTTGCTGCAGAAAGTCTCAGGAGCCAAAGTGTTGTCTTTCCTGGATGGATTTTTGGGGCATAACCAGGTTGTTGTACATCTAGATGACCAAGAGAAGACTGCATTCACCACTCCTTGGGGCACTTTTATGTATGCCAAGATGCCTTTTGGGCTGATGAATGCTGGAGCCACCTTTTAGAGAGCTATGGATATAGCATTTGTAAGAGAGAAGGATAAGTTTGTCCTTATCTACCTGGATGATATAACAATGTACTCCAGTAGCCATTAAGACCATTTGCAGCATTTGAATAAAGTGTTTTTGAAGTGCAGAAGGTTTGGGATTTCAGTCAATCCTAAAAAGTCACAGTTTGCTTTAGAAAAGGGCAAGTTGTTACGACACATTGTTTCTGCTGCAGGAGTCAAAATTGACCCAGAAAGAGTAAGAGCAATACAGACCTTGTCTGTCCTGAGATCAAAGAAGGATATTCAGTCCTTTCTAGGCAAGATAAATTTTGTGAGGAGGTTTATTCCAAATTTTGCAGAACTTGTAAAACACATTACCTCCATGTTGAAAAAGGGGTTAGAAATCAAATGGATTGAAGCAGCAAGAAGATCTTTTGAATCCATCAAGAGAGCTATTATGGAAGCTCCTACTTTGATCAGCCCAAATTACAGCAAGGAGTTCCATATAGTTTCATTTGCCTCTGATGACACCCTTACAGCAGTTTTGTTTCAAGCAGATGAGGAAGGTTCAGAGCATCCAGTGGAATTTTTCAGCAAAACCTTAAGGGATGTTGAGCTGAGGTATGATATCATTGAAATCCAGGCATATGCTCTTATCAAGTCTTTGAAAGCTTTCAAAATTTACATTCTACATTCCAGGGTAATTGCATATGTGCCCTCTCCTTCAAAAAAAGATGTCCTAGCGTAGCCTAATACTGATGGAAGAAGGGCTAAATGGATTGCAAAGCTTATTGAATTCAACATAGAATTAAAGCCCACCAAGCTTGTCAAAGGTCATGGCCTTACTAGATTAATGGCTGAAGAAAATTGCAGAAGGTTGGACATGATATTGATAAGCATAAATTCAGAGGAAGGTCAGACAGAAGAAGAAACAGTTGAACCAGGGAAAAATCAGTCATTGGTAGAAAATATAGCTTCTTGTGAATGGTATTCTACAATGGCTCAATTCTTGATAAAGCTAGAAGTTCCTTTGGGCCTTAGTTCAAGCCAAGCCAGAACTATGAAGCTCAGGGAAGCCAAATATTGCATTCTGCTCTATTGGAGGGACCCCTCTAGAATTCTATTGAGGTGTCTGGACAAGAAACAATCCATGGAGGTCATGTAGCAGTTTCATTCCAGCATATGTGGAGGACATCATTATTGGAAAACTACAGCCCATAAGATGCTCATAACTGGGTACTATTGGCTCACCTTATTTTCTAATGTCATTTCATTTGTTAAATCTTGTGACAGATGCCAAAGATTTGAAGGGAAACAACAATTGAAATCCCCACCCTTAAAACCCATACATGCTAGTGGCCCTTTTCAGCAGTGGGGCTTGGATTTCATTGGAGAATTCAATCCACATTCCAGTGGCCAGCACAGATGGATCTTAGTAGCCATAGATTGCTTCATTAAATGGATTGAGGCCATCCCTACCAGAAAGGCTGATCATCATGTGGTCATGAGGTTCTTGATAAAGAATATCTTCACCAGATTTGGTTGTCCACATAAATTAGTTACAGACAATGCAACAACCTTTAGGGCAAAAGGATTGGTGGACATGTGTGACTCAATGGGCATTAAGCTGGTTCATTCCACCTCATATTACCCTCGAGGAAATGGTCTAGCAGAATCTTCCAACAAGAGCCTAATAAGGATAATGAAAAAGCTGTTGGAAGACAACAAAAAGAATTGGGATTCTAAGCTCAAGTATGCATTGTGGGCTGATAGAGTAACCACCAAGAAATCCACAGGGAATTCTCCATTCAAGCTGGTATATGGAACTGAGGTTGTATTCCCAATTTAGTTAACCCTCCCTATGGAAAAGTTTTTGCAAGAAGAGCAGAATGAGGAAGAGGACATGGAAAAAAGGATCATTGATTTAGCAGAGGTACATCAAATCAGAGAACAACTGGTTGAGAAGTCTGCAGCACATCAAAAGAGGATCAAGGAAGCCTTTGATAGGAGGGAAAAAACATATAATTTTCAGGTTATAGGCTTGGTTCTTAAGTGGGATGCACTGAAAGAGAAGAAAGGCAACCATGGGAAGTTTGATGCCCTATGGACAGGACCTTTTATCATCACTCAAATCCAGGGGAACAATACTTTCATGCTGCAAAGTATGGAAGGAGAGACAGCTTTTGATGGCCCAGTTAATGGGCGATTTTTGAAAAATTATATTGTTTAAGGTCTTCATGCCTTAAAGTTGTAAATATGTTGTTTTATCAGTTTTAGTGTAAGCTTAATTAGACTCCATGCCTAATGGAATACTAGGAAATTTTTTCTCATCTGGTTTTGACAGGAAAGGCATTGGTCTACAGTTCTTGAGACCTCACAGGGAGGATCTCATCCCCAGAATGAGACAGTGTTAGCTCTACTACATAACTTTAGTTCTTGAAGGTCAGGGACCAGCCTGGTCAGATTAATCACGCTCAAAGGAGGCACACAGTGATCATTCTTCCTTTTTCTCTTTCCCTACTTACCCTCTGTTATCTCCATATCCTCTGCTTTTCTTCTTAAAACCAACAACACCCCTATTATTGTAAGCCTCGACCGCTAAAGCCAAAGCCCCATGAAACCATGCCCATATGACTTGGATCCCTTACGAAATCATCGCCTTTAATCACAGCCGTGGAATCTCCACCTCCCGATCCAACGGTTCTCTGTTGCACCTAATGAAAACTTGCGCAATTGATTCCTTGCCGCCCAATCATCTCCATCAAGATCAGAAAGCATTCGCTCTCCCTGCGTCCATGAAGTGACAGGACGTTAACACGTGATGGAGAGTGGTTTTCCTCTCTCCTCCACCGCCATGCGTCATGCGCTGAATGGGATTGTGTGCATCAGTCCTTTTACCGCCCAACGTCTAATGGCGGTGTGATCAAAACCACTTACCACGTAAACCTCCATCCCCGCCCGATAACCGCCACACGCCTTCTCTGTCCGATCACCGTTGGATCTTCCCACCTGAGATCCAACGGCTCACGATCATTCCACTCCTGCTTCTTTCGATATCCTCGTTGACTCATCTCTGTCGTTTATCCTCCCGATCCAACGACCAGTCTCACTCCTCCATCCAGCTCGTACATTCGCCACGCAGTCCATGCCCCTCGACCATTTCCGTATACCTGAAGGATGAAGGTGACCGACCTTCCAGTACCAGTCGCAATCGCTCCTCAATAACCACATTCAATAGATAGTATGGCCGAAGAGAAAAAGGATAGAGCATGAGCATGTAGCAGCATTTAGCAGTTATGGAACTTCATGGATACGAACACTCCAACTACCTGAGAGGACAGCAGAGCACCCGAGGAGATCAGATTCACCCACTGAGACAAGTAAACGCACTTAGAGACTCCATCAAGTAGTTAAATGCAGTTGGTGGTCAATTATGACCCCTCCATACCTAGAATGGCC
This sequence comes from Pinus tabuliformis, assembly GCA_031772625.1. Classification (NCBI taxonomy): domain Eukaryota; kingdom Viridiplantae; phylum Streptophyta; class Pinopsida; order Pinales; family Pinaceae; genus Pinus; species Pinus tabuliformis. The sequence continues at coordinate 324,096,378 of CM062811.1, forward strand.
AAGTGCCTTTGTAATGAAACTCTATATATACCCACAAACAAGATGTAATCAGGGTTGATGGTTGATATTTTGATGTAAGGTCCAACTTCTAGAGACTATAACTACTTTGACACTTGCAGCGTCTCATCTTCATTTTCAGCTAATACAAGCTTCTTTTGCTGTTAATTTCTCACTTTCCATTTCTTTCCTCTTCTAAGTTGTGCCTGATATGCTATATTCCTAAACTCTTGATGTTTAGCATTAGAATAGTTGTCATCCTATTTCTGTGTTAAAGTCTTGTATGTATCATTGAATGAGTTATTCAGGTTTCTCTTCTTTTGGTGCCAGAGAGCTATCATCATGTCTATGCATTGGTAGATTAGATTTGCAGACTTCTTTACTGGCTGCAGCTGACCATCACATGGTCTTGTACATCTGCTGGTGTGGTCAGTATTCTCCATATTCACCCAATCTTAAAATTGTGAGTAGTTGGTGGTCTAAAGCCTTGTAGTCTGGGGGTGTTCATGCATGTCTGGAGTCGAGCAAAGTAGAAGTGGTTATCTGGCTTGGACAAGCATCATTACTTCCATTCATCAATTTGCAACAATAAGCTGAATCTATATGTTACCACGCATCTCTGAGCTACAACCTAGAAGAGTTTCTTGGAATCCTAACACTTCCAAAGTTAAGAAATGCCTAAGGATTGAGTAAACCCCTCTGTGATATAATGTATCACCAATAATAACATACTTTTTGGCAAGGTGACGTAACTTTCGATGCTCATATTTGGAGAAAGCAGGTGGAAACTTTGAAGTCTAGAGATATATATTGATATCTCCATACCAAGGATCCTGTGAAGAAATGAGGAATAAATGTTCATCGGGAAAATTTTCCTCATAAACAATAGCTTCCTCACAAGGTAACTCCAAAATCAATTCGGCAAAAACTAATGACTTCTTAGATTTAGTTGACAATAATTTGAGATCAAACTCTTGCAAAATAACAATCCACCGATTATATTTGCCCCCAATCACTCACCTACTGAGGACAAACTAAAAAGGATTGACAGCCGCTAAGACGAACGTTTTGCGAAGTAAAATGTAATGACAAAGCCGCTGGACAGCATGGACAACCGCCAAGGAAAATTTCTCGATGGGAGAATAGCGCAGCTCATGTCCTACTAAGCCTCGACTCAAGTAGTAGATTACATGCTCACTGAGAGCATCATCCTCTTGAACCAGAACCATACCGATGGTTGATTCTACTGTAGCAAGATACAAAATGAAATCTCTGCCATAATCTGTTCAACTCAATAATGGAGCAGAGGTTAATGCTTTTTTCAAAGCATCAAAAGATCGTTGCGCGAAATCATCCCATAAAAATGGAACTCCTTTCCTAAGCAAATGCATAAATCCTTTGGTAATATCGACATAGTTTACTATGAATCTCCTCAATAAATTTTCCTTTCCTTGGAGACTTTGAAGTTGACGAATGGAAGACGGGGGAGGCAACTGAATTATTTCCTCAACCTTGAAAGGATCAACTTGAATTCCTTCAATCAATACAATGAATCCTAATAGCCAACCAGATGTGACCGCAAAAACACTTATTCGGATTCAATCGGATTTTATAAAAATGACATCTCTCAAAGACTAGCTGAAGGTGGTTGGGATGATCAATTCTCTTGTGAGAACGAGCAACTAAGCCATCCAAGTATGCTTTGATAACATGTTTTATGTCGTGGAAAGCATAAGACATGGCCCACTAAAAAGTAGCTCCAAAATTTCTATCTTCTTGTATGAAAACATGCCCCAAGGACAAATAAAGGTTGTCTTGTACTGATCCTCTAGATGGATAGTAATTTGATTGTAACCAGAGAATCCGTCCATGAACGAAAAAATTAAATTACCCACACATTCATCAAATTTTTGATCAATAAAAGGCGTGGGTTAATTGTCTTTTGGACAAGCTTTATTTAAATCACTAAATCATATACATACTCAGATCGTTCCTTGCTTCTTATCTACCGGGACTAGATTGGAAACCCAATCAGTTAGAGGAATGGGGTATATGAAACCCACCTTAAGCAGCTTTTCAACTTTAGCTTCAATAGTTGTCGCTTTCTGAGGATTGAACGGTCGAAGTTTTTGACAAATAGGTTTGGCATTTTCGTATGTCTTGATCTCGTGCTAGACTATAGATGAATCAATTCCAGGCATTTCCTCATAAGACCAAGAGAACACATCTTGAAATTCTTTGAAGAGATCGGTGTAGATTTGAATTTCTTCAGGGGAACAATCAGCTTCGATGAAGGCATTTTTTATTATGTTAGGATTCCTAGAGATGTTTACAGGTACAGTTCGTGATATAACCAACATGTTACCTTTGGCAGAAAATTGTGCTGGAGCCAAAGGGTTTGAAACTGTACAAACATCACTAGTAGACAGATTGGACAAAATAGATTCAACTTCATGCAATGGAGGGAGAAAATATGAACGATGATGTAAATCCTCCCATGGTTGATCCACACCCATCACTGCTTCCAAAATTGCTTCTTTAGACGGTAAGACTATATCCAAGCAATCTAGAGCTAAAGTAGAATCGAGGGTCCAAGCTGGAGCCACATCGCCATCTAACTCATCTTGTGAAAAAGGAGTGGGACGGTTGTCTGCAGAGTTAACGATAGATTGATAAATGAGTTCTACTATAGACATGGGAAATTCCATTCCACCTACTTGCCCTCCATCTGGTGTGGCGGTAGATGAAGGTAAGGGCCAAGGGTCCGAAAAATAATGAGCTCAAAGGAACTCTTTTTGAGAAGGTCCCCTAGAGGATGAAATCACATTAATTCTAGCTATAGGAGAAGGGAAGTCAAATATACCCATTAACGAAGAGTACATCCCAACTCCTAAATTCTCAATAGGTCGACAGGGATTGTCCACCAATGGAACGGTAGAATCTGAAGTTGTGTGAGAGTCACCTAGAGAATAATCTAACTGATCAACTCTAACGATCCTCCCCTCATGAGTAAAATAGAGGATGTAGAATAATGATGAAACTATGACATCCATCTAGTAAATCCAATTCCTGCCTAAGAGGAGGTTATAATCCAGGTTTGCATCGACAATTTCTACCTCAATATTCACTACCTTTCCCCCAACACAAATAGGAAAGGCCAAGATAATCCCGTGCAGTCTATGAGAATGTCCATCAAATGCCGTCAAAAGAGTCAGTGAAGGAACAACTAAAGGTGATCCAATGGCTTTCCAACATGACATAGAAATCATGCATTTGGAAGCTCCCTCATTTATAATAGTCCGAAAAATATTGGTCTTTCGGTATGTGGACTTTATCTGGAAAGCCATATGGTGAGGAAGTATCTTTTTGACATTTGACATATCAAAAGTGAGCACTAAAGAATTCTTTGGATCTACTGCATCGATTTCCAAAAGAAAATCACTTCTCTGAGCAGGGCATGACTGGAGTACCTCCAATGCTGACATAGCACAAGGAATTTGAGCCAGATTTTCTACAATCGAGTAGTTCTGGGCTACCCTAGCATTAGGGTTAATAGTCGAGCGCTTTGTGAAGCCTTTCTATATCTGAGGTATAGACTCAACAGAGGGCCGCTCAATATGAAGTGGTTTTGTGGCTTCAGGAATATATTTAGCCTTAGATGTTTCTGATTCACCATAATCACATGCTTTCATAGAGACGTCAATATGAGAGCTCATCATATAAACATTTGACGAATTTTCCCCTTTTTGGTTGCCCCCGGAGGAGGTACCAGCATTAGAATTCGCACTAGCAAGTAATTGTTGCCCTTGGGGAAAAGGGTTAGTCAAAACAACTTGGGAGCTATAGGACCCTTGCTATACTAATAAGCACCGAGTGTCTTGCATCTTAGGGTAGAGGTGAGTCAGATGATCTCCATTGCATAACTTGCATGGAAATTTTACCTTTTTCTTGGACTCTTTCCTACCCTCTCCGACACCATTGTTGGGTTTTTTTGCACTACCTTTTCCTTCCTCATTCTTCTTCTTACCTCATCCCTTTTTATTCCCATCATATTGTTGTTTTCCTTTGGGGTTAGAGGTATGGATGATGTTTATAAAGGTAGGTTTGGAAGGTGTAGGTACAGACAGTGTTGCCTGGTTAGAAGAAGAAGTTTGTAGAGACAGCTACTATAATTGATTCAATAGGTTCACCGCGTTAACATCAATCGATCTGACTATACCATCGGCATGGGGACCTAGTTTCGGTTTGGCTAAATCGACCTTAGATCTAGGAGCATCAAGTAGAATTTTTGAAGAACCCCAGACTAAGAATATATCAGTTCCAATTGCTAGGCTCTGAAAATGGCCTGCTCTTCCGTATAAACACCAGAGAGAGACATCTCCTTTGAGATCTCAGGTTGTAATGATTTGAGAAACCATTCGAGAAGGAACTCTGGTGGGATTTCAACTTTGATAAGCCTTTTCCTCCTCCTCCATTCCTAGATGTGATCCGAAATGTGAGTCATGGTGTCTTGCTGAAAGTTAGCCAGAAGTTCAGTTCCGGCTTCATATCGAATACGAAACTAAAAATGGTTCAAAAAGACATTAGCCAAATCATAGGAAGAAGTATAGGTGCCCCCTAGAAACTCTATATACCATTTGGCTGCATTTCTGATTAGGGTGCACTGACATAACCTCAGGCTAATTGAATCATCTATCAGGGACTTGGATGAGCACCATAAGTGAAATGTGGTTACGTGGTCTCCCGGATCTTCACCACTCTTCCCTTCGAATTTTGGGATATATGAAGGAAGTTTAGTTGGGACTGGAGGCCAAGCCGAATTGTATCGAATCAGATCATTTGTCAATTTAGTTAAGTCTGGCAAGTTCAGCGTGGCCAAAAAAGGGAGTCGTGGCGGACCTTGGGAATTCCATCCAATGCGAGCGGGGTTTCCAAAGGTCTAAAAAGAATGACCTGGATTTTGAAAAACACCAAGTTTCCCCAAGTAACTTGTAGAGCCTAATGAACCAAAAGGTGCTCCTTGTTGTCCAACAAATTTGGAGTTTGACCAACTCCTGCCGAAAATCCTCCGTAACTAGTGAAGTTACCCCCTAACGAAGTGTTGAAAGGGAGATGATAGCCCCTGATAAGGATTCCACGTGTTAGAAAAGGGTGGAAAAGTCTAAAACGAATTAACTGAATAATACGGCACATTCCGTTGTTGGCCGAAAAATCGATTCCTAGCTCCTATCCCACTAATTGCAGGGTTTGTCCAACTCTGGAATGTATTATTACCTTAACTTGTAAAAGAAAAAGGCATTGACCCTACTATTCGATTGGAATGTGGTATATGACCACATCCAAATGGGAAACCTTGAAATGAAGCTGATCCACTCATCATGGATGTGGAGGCGGTCGATAGTATGTTCAGAGGAACTGAAGGAATCTCGTGAGACGACATTCCATAAGGGATAGATCCAAAACCGGATGCAGTAGCCTGAGAACTTCCACTCATTGACGGAATGGAAGTAGACCCAAATATAGTTGTGCTGGGAGTAACAGAAGGGATGGAAATAGTTCCTCCTCCTTGTACAGATATGGGAGTCTGCATGCTCGCAACACTCATCATAGATGCCATGCTTCCAGTAGTGGTCATCAAAGGAATAGATGGATGTAAACCTAGGCTCGAAGGCCTATGAGTCGGGGTTCTGATGTACAATAGAACATCTGGATGATCAGGAGGAAGAGGAGAATTCAGAGCCACAACCGACTCTGAAATCTCTTCAACTTCGATATTATCTTCTGACTGAAAAAGTACTCGAGAAAGAACTGGTGTGTTCCTCTCTAACTCTCTACTGGTGCCAGGTCTATCCTATGAACTAATGACCCCAAGTGGAGGATCAATCTCCGATGCGCCTACTGCCACTGGTTGAAAACCATTGGCAGAATTGCTCCTATGCCTTCTAGGGGAAGGCTCAGGACTCGTAGGTGATAGCCCACGAAGTCTCCTAGACCGTCGAGATGGTCGATCAGCCACTTTGAATTATTAAAAAGATCTACTTACAGACTAAAAAATTATAAATCTAGGCTGATTAGGAGCAAAGAACACTCACTAAAAAGTACCTAAAAATATAAGCAATCAAACAAATCTTTATTATTTCCACTCCAAGTGATTAGGACCGGACACAAAAATACAAGAAAGTTAATAACAAGGGCCTTTCTAAAATAGACTGGGGTAATTACACCCCAGGCCTGCTAACGAAGGTATCGGAGGAAGTTATGATGACCTCCAGACAACAGCCTTTGTCGGTGCAAGCACCCAAACTTAGCAAGGGTACCCTCCAGAAGTACTACTGAGCGTGATACAACGTCAGCCTCAGGTGCCACAGGACTCCCCTTTGTAGCCGCCTGTGTGATCCCTAGCATAGGAAACTATGGTCACCAACTTGTATCAGAAGCCGAGTGGAACAGTCGTGAGGCGAGATCCGACAAGTAAGAGAGGGGGTATCTCTCATCCTTATCTTCACTCTCCCTCGTGCTTTACTCCCAGTTATGGAGCTTCCCTGGTCTCCCTAACACTATTGGATTTCGCTCAATAATCAAACTTCTATGTTTTGTAATCTTGAGCTGCCTTGGAGAGTTAACTCTCCTCTCACCTAATCCAAGGCCCTAATAAACCTAAACTTGTTGGTGTAGTCTGATGACAACATAAAAGTTCTAGTTTATTTTAATTAATTGTTTGATTTTAATGGCTATTCTTTAAGTCAAGGGTAAATATGGGAGTGAAACCAATGATGTTTGTATGACGCAACATAAATCAATGAAAAGCTAACTACATGAATGCAATCATTTTTTCTTCGATGAAAAGATATCTCTATACGGGTTTTACGAAACTTCTACAAAGAAAAGTACTTTTCTCTTCTTTTCTTGAAACACACTTCACACACCCAAAAACTAAAAGACTATGAATGCTTTAACAATGCAAACTACCCTAATGCAAGATATAATGGAGATGCAAGATCATAAATAACACTTGAAAAGCAAAAGAAATTGTTTATTACTAACAATGATCCAACTTAAGTACTAAAGAGGATACAAATTTTGAACACAAAATTCTCTCCAAACAAGAAGGACAAATTGTAAAAGATCGCAATTCACTTTCAACAAAAAAAAGAAACCATAAACCAAACTTGGCAAAAGAAAAACAAAAACAAAGTTTTTTGAGATCTTTTCTTTTTAAAGAAGCAACCAAAACAACTTTTTGAAATCACAAAAATGCTACTAAAACTCTAAAAGATCGAAAAAAGAGCACGAGGAGTCTTTGCAAGTTACAAACTCAAACATGAACGAAAACTTGAGCAAAAGGACTTCAACTTGTACAAAATGACCCAAATAGAAGTAAAGAGTTTGACAAATTGACCAAGAAGCCAGGAAAGAAATACTTCCAAATTCGTTAAAAAGACTTTCAAAAAGAAAGAAAAGCTATGAGGCCACGAAACAAAGGAAAGAAAAGCAAGTAGATTTGAAATTCGAGTATGACACTGAAACTAAAAACAATCTCGTGTTCTGGAGGACTAGAACAATCAAGAACTTCAGGACGAAGTCTTGTGTGCCAAAACACAAATTACAAACTCACTAAAGAAGCAAACCTAGGCCAAATCTTTTAAATGAGGAAGAGACTGTGAAATAGTAAGCTTGCAGAATAATTAAATTCTTCAGATAGCAATTGACCACAAAGAGACTGGAAAGACCAGGCAACAAATCTATCTGGGCTGAAAGATTTGAAAAAACAATGCAAAAATTTGCATACGCAACTATGTTCAAAAACAGAAGCGTGCACACGTGCTCCTGACATAGGAAAATCGCGTATACGTGAGTTCACTTTACCGAAACAAGCATGTATACACTATTGTAAACAAAGTAAAGAGTGTATACAAAGCTTTGCAAGAAAAAATGAAAAACAAAGTCTAATCTAAAAGATCAGACTTGAGGACTAGGAGTCTAGTAGACCAAATAAGACTGTAACCACAAGCAAACCAAAGACTGAGCCCTGATTGAGAATGAACAACCCAAACCAGAAATAATAATATTGTTATCTCCAGTGGAGTCGCCAATTATGTTTCTGATGAAAGCACCCTAGGGCTTTGGGTTAGAACCCCAACAGAGCAGAAGCAAACTAAAACAAGAAATACTCATACAACTTAGGAAAAATTCTTATATTATCAAACTACGTAAGAGTGACCATACCCAAATTTCCTTCATTCAAGTAGGTTCTGCAGGGTTTAGACCCTGTACAACTCCCAATGTTCTTCAAACCTGAAAATCATTCAATTCGAACATACATAGAAGTATATAAGTAAAGCATATTCATGAAATCGACTTTATATCATATAAACAAATGATTTATCATACATCAAAACGACATTCATATATGAATTAAAACATAATTTGATGCATAAACATAGTTAATTTTGGAAACAAGACAACATTTCTTTTATTACAGTAAGCTATAAATAACATGGAGAGAATTCACCTGAGTCTTTCTCTGGCTCCAAGCGGAATCATCCTCTAGATTCATCCTATCCCAGCCTTCAACAATCTTCTTCCATCACCAACACCATGATATCTCAAGTAAAAGGAAGGATATATATAATCAAGGAAACAATGGTTTCCTGAAGCTTGGGGAAGTTCATGAGGCATAGGGATTCATCAGACTCGGTCAGTGATAATCTCAGTATAATAACTCTATCTCTTCTCCCCTTTTAAGGCCTTCCCATAGAGGTATATTTATACCTTTTGGACCAAGTCTGGAAGGAGGGGTTGCCCTAGGCCATAAACAAAGCATCACATATGCCAAAAGTGGTAAATGGTGCTATAACAATCCCATATGTTGGCCATGATGCTTTAATAGGCTCAAGTATTTTTTGTAGTTGTTTTTTTGCATTTGTCAACAATGTGGTTCTAAGCTTCTTTGAACCAAGAGACACATATCCTAATGGAGCCCCTTGTGTTAGAGCTCGACACATCTCAATAAATAGAGGTGAGCATGCAACATTAAAGGATATGAAGTTTTGATAGAAAAAAAAAGGCAATGGTGAGATCAAGCTCTTCCCCTTTCTCCTTTTGAAAAATCTTGTCCATTGGACCAAGTGAAATTTCCTTTATTTTTGCTACTTATCTCACACTAGAACTCTCAAATGGGAATTTTTTGTTGCCTTTCCTAGAAAATGGAAGGGGGTCATCATTCTTGGGTTTTATTTTTATTTTGTAGCCACATTTTTCATACCAACATTGAACTCTCTTTCCATTTCTTTCCTCTTTTGTAAAGGAACTTTTGTACAAGCTCCAACTCCAAAACTTGGTAAAGCAAAAAAATGGCCTTTCACGCAGTAATATGTGCTTGTGAAAGTACTGCGGCAAAAGTTGCATCTCCAATTCATATTGCCTCCTCCCTTCACCTTGCTGCTTAGCCCTTGCTCTCTTGTGATATATTTCCACAAGGGATATTTCTCAATGTTACATTGAGGAAGTCTTCCCTCAACATTACTTGCAATAGACTCTGATGAAATTGGGGGAGGAGGGGCATCTCCAATGGGTACATTCTTCCCCTTCCTTTGCCCCTTCCCTGTTGCCCTTGATTGAGCCATGAATACTTAAAAAAAAAAAAAAAAAAATGCACAAATTTGTAAACAAAATGCATATGCAAACTGCTGTAATAAAAATGCAAAAAAATAGAGGAAATGCACTTACTTGTTGCTTGAATCACCCTGTGTTAATTTTAGGTATGTTCTATGCTTAGAGAATTTTATTTCAATTTTCACAGTTAGCTCAATATCTTTTCTAGATTAGCAATCACATCTGCATAATAGTAAATTGTAAATAGAACATAAACATAAATCGCAGAAGACAAACCAAGACAAGAGGACACAAGATGTGGTGCTAGCTAGGGACAAACCCCAATGTGGGGAAACCCTTGATCGATTCTTCTTATATGTTCTTCAATAGTTTAGTAGAGAGAGAGAGATAGAGATAGTACATATACAACATAATTCAACACTTTGACTTATCTAAATAAGAGCATAGATCATCTCTAAGAAGATGATACATGAGGTAGCTAAACTCAATTGAAGACATGTTGTTTCAACTAATTATCCAAGGTGATCCATTGCCTTGCTGCACCTAACATTGTGCTACTCCTCATCATCATGTTGCACCTCATTGTGCTACACCATGCTGCACCTGTTGTCCCATGTTCCATTACTGCACCATGTTGCCACTGTTGTACCATGTTTCCACATTGTTGTCCCATGTGCCATTGTTGCACCATGCTGCCACTGTTGTACCATGTTGCCACACTATTGTTCCATGTATCCACCATGAACCATTGCAACACTATGTACTTGTTGTCCCATGTATCCACCATGAACCATTGTAGCACTATGTAGTTGCTATCCTATGTATCCACCATGAACCATACTAAGTACTTGTTGTCCCATGTATCCACCATGAACCATTGCAAGGTTGTGTACTTGTTGTCCTATGTATCCACCATGAAACATTGCAGCACTATGTACTTGTTGTCCTATGTATCCACCATGAAACATTGCAGCACCATGTACTTGTTGTCCCATGTATCCACCATGAACCATTGCAGCACTATGTATTTGATGTCCTATGTATCCACCATGAACCATTGCAGCACTATGTACTTGTTGTCCTATGTATTCACTGTTGAGCCCCAAAACTACCTCTCTTCTAAGCATTTTCTTAAACCCTTTCTCTTCTAAATTCCCATTTCAGTGCATCCTAAGCTATCAAAAGTTGTTACATGTTGATTTCAGGAGTGTATTTGAGTGATTTTCAAATTATATCATTGTGTGTGCTATTTGATCTAGGTTTTGTTTATCAACTATGGAATGTAGCTACTTTCCACATCTAACTAGCAATTCCGTAGCCATTTCCATTGTTTTATAGGTTACAGGTGTCAATAGGAGGAATGGGACACATGGGCAGCTCAAGAATTGTCCATACATGGATGAGGTCCTATTTACTTAGGCAGATTCAGAAGGAAATGTCCCGGTCAAAGGGAGGTCAATGGAGAGTTCTATGCCAACTAGAACTCTGTTCCTGCACGTAAAGGAAGCCTGAAGCCATTCCTGAACTCATGGATCCGTTTTGCCACCTGCATGCCATCTACATAACGCAATCAACATCCACCTCGCATAGATTAACAGCTCATGGCAAACGAGAGGCTGAATCCTCAGATTTTGACCTGTTCACGTGTCTGTCATTGAAGAAATTCCTATGAGATACAGTTATCCATTTTCTCTATAAATACCAGCATTTGCAACGCAAATAGGACATTGTTAATATTGTTTTTATAGTGTTATTTTGTTGTTCTGTAATTGAGAGACATATTACTCTATTTTTATAATACAAGACTCTGTTTTTCACATGGTTGTTTGAGCATGTTTGAAGTAATAGCGTGCTAGTCCAAAGCTGTGTAGAGGGCCCCTGTGTAGCTGAGGTCCTTCCTTTTGTTTTTGTATAGTTTTTCATGTATATTTTCTCTCATTTGGATTGTATATTTCTCATGTTTTTCTTATGATCTTAATCATTCTAACCTTGTACATGTTTTTGTAGCTTGTCACATTTCTTACTAACACTGATAGGTGCACTTCAGAATAGGTCTTTAAGTCTGGTTATGCTCGAGCTTCTTAGTGTAATTTTTGCATCAAGTGGTGTTATTGAGACTTACTCCCTCTGCTGAACTTTAGTTTTCAATTTCAGTTGTTTATGCTTTTACTTAGTGAGATTTGTTTACTATTCTAGATAATCTAGATGCCATTTCTTTCATGCTATATGATGATATTTCCGGAGCCTTTAGCTTAACCCCGTTTTAGAAGTTAATTGGTGAAATATTGTGATTATGGGTGAGATTATTAACTAATCATTAGTTTCAAGTTTCTTCATTTTCTGGTAACGTTTAAGTTGCAGCATTTCATTACATTTCAATTCTGCAATTAGGATGGACAGCAGAGATAGTAATCTCATTTTCAGTACTTCATCTATAGTTTGGTTTATGCAGCTACATGTTTACACTCTTATTCAAGTTCTGATTTTGTAGACGACATGTTTTAAGATCTCTTAAGTTCATATTTTGGAAATTATCATAATAAACAAGAGGAAAAACCTTGTCTTCAACTCTACATCCACACTTGATCTTTAAAAAGTATTCTTAAACTTTTTCTTTAACAGCAGATTAGGATTTCCATTGCATTAAACCACTTTAGGAGACCAACAGAAAACAAACCCCAAAACAAGATAAAACTGAAAACAGTGAGGTAAGAAAAGGGTTGTCTAGCACATATAGTGAACTACACTTCATGAGTTTACGACTCCCGAATTGATAACATATGTAGCAATTTAGGACACACTAAATTGACTAAACATTCACCATGAAACATTGTAGCACCATGTATTCATTGTAAGTCAACACTTCTGAGAATGAATTTTTTGTTGTTATGACTATGACTAGTTAGGGTATATAAGCCTCTAATTTTTGTTTTGGGCATAGAGAGCCCTCAATACACCTCTACGTTGCCCTATTTTGGAGTGGCTAGGCTTGTGGCCTACCATAGACCTCTGTTGCCACCTACAACCCACTCAAACCACCATACGTTGCCCTCTAAACAGATTGTAGGGCTTGCGGCTTACCCACAACAACCTACACTGCCCTTCACCAAGAGTTGGGCACCTAATAATACCTCCACGCTATCCTGAAACAGTCTGCCATTGTCTCGCCCCTCCAAAAGACCCATGAAATAGACCTTCTTTGGCTATGGCCAAGACCTTCTGTTGATTGTGATTAGGGCATCCTTTAGGACTGCAGCTAGGGCATCCTTTAGGACTACGACTAGGGTAGCTTGTTTAGCCTTCTTTCCTCCTGCGTCTAGGTCTTCATCCTCCTAGATTTCTCTTCCACTAAAACCCAAAGCGAGTAGAGAGAAATCAAGAGTGAAGTGTGTGAAATGACTCTCAAGTCATCTCATTTTCTACTAAAACGTTGAGCACATGTGGGGGTTATTTGGTTGCTGACCGACCTTGACGAATTGTCCCATAAAACAAATAAGTTCATATATCCATGAATACTTATCGGAATTGGATGATCTTTAGATCAATCCTACACCTCTCGATGAGAGGGATCTAAGAAAAATATCATCTGCCATAAATAAGATGACCCACATGGTGTTTGGCCCTAGTTTCCAATTTTAACACTCCCTCTCAACTAGGGAGAACTCCATCTACTGATCCATCTACCAGACTGTACTATCTCTGCCATTAGTGCCCTGCACTGCTCTACTCTGTTGAACCATGAAGAATAAGAACTGATTGAGAATGTCTCATACCATTCTCTAATGACTCAAAATCGGTCCCATATGAAGAGAGTTTGTCATACCACTCTTACTGATCCCAGATCAGTTCCAAAAGAGAGTGAGTTATATCACTCATACTAACCCGAAGTCATTTTCATTGATCCCAGATCAATATCACAAGAGAGTGTCTCAAACCACTCATACTGATCCCAGATTAATTCCAAGAGAGAGTGAGCTATATCACTCTTACTGACCCGAAGTCAGTTCCAATTGATCCTAGATCAATGGCGTTCATCCTAGCATAGGGAGTATAGTAGATACAACGATGCATCCATCGATAGTACTACTATGGTCCCTAACCCCATTTCCCTACTCATTGGCCAAATGAGAGGTAATTCCCATGAGTCCCAGACTGCATGGGTAGGATGCCTTTATAGGAGAATCGCTCATCATGTCCATAAGTTGCCACGAGGTATCACAGGGGAAGGTTGAACCATTCACCTTGTGCACAACGCACCATCAAGGGAGGGTAAGTCACTGTATGGTCAATTTTTGCTCCAAGAAGTACCCCAATCCCCCCGGAGTTCCTAGAGCTCAATGCATGCAGCATACAGGACCCTCATAAGAATGTCTCTCAATGAATCCAAGTCGTTTTGGAAAGTCACAATTTTGACCTTTCCTCGAGGCTTCAACAGAATTTCTACGACCCGCACATCAATCCCAATGCGATGGAGCCTTCTTGCTCATCAATGTACCATATCCCAGATAAAGTTGTACCTGATGTCTATATGCTTGGAGAAATCATAATTCCTCAACAATCAAATCCCCCTTTTGTTGTCACAGAAGATCACGGTCATATCCATCATGTGTCAAATAGCTCATTGAAGAGCTTTCGCAACCAGATAGCTTCACATGAGGTCATACTCGTAGCTATGTATTTAGTCTTAGTGGTGCATATAGAAACTGACTTCTGCTTCCTTCTCATCCAGGATATCGAAGCATAACCCAAAGAGAACCAACACCCAAAAGTTCTCTTGTGATCCTCCACATTGCCTGCCCAGTCAGCATTCGAAATAATCATGCAACTTCACATTTCCGACAGTGTATCTCAATCAATGAGAGATTGTGCCCTGAAGATATCTTAGAAGATTATTGGAACCAATCCAGTGAGGCTCAACCAAATATGAGCCCTACATGCTAACTGCAAAACATACATCCAGATGGAAGTTTACCAAGAACATCAATGCGAATGATCTTATGAAAACCAGAGGCATTTCCCAAATCTGGTCCAGCATTACTACCACATAACTTCTGAAAGTTAAGACATCAAGGTAGTCATGGGCTTGTAGTTCACCATTCCAATTCTAGAATCCAAATCTCTCTTACTTTTACAAATGAGAGGGTCTACACCTGTCAGAAAGAGGTCGTCCTCATAAAGTGCCAGTATGAGAGGTCTATCATCCACAACATTCAAGCAATGATTTGGATTGGTTTCAATCCTAGTCAATCTCGGCTTCATCAAACATCTATAAATCCTCTAATATTAAGCTCGGGGTGTTTTGCTTCAAGCCATAAAGGGATTTCATCCACATGCATACATGAGATTCCTGATCATGAATCTCAAACCCCTAGGGTTGTTCCAAACTTGTGGACCTGCTACATGAGGGGAATGGTCCCCTTGTAATATTTTCCCTTGGTACATCTCGGACATGTACCTTCATGCTCTTCTTGAATTTAGGCATCCCTGTCACCATATGACTCACATCGGGTAGGGCCCCATAATAAGAAGACCTCCAGTGCTATAGATGAGATGTGTCAACTGACATGGTCCCCAACGGACTTCTTGCAACTTGATACAAATTGCCAACCCTGAGCCCATGAGTAAAAGCATTTTTAAAAATTCTATTTTCAAACACGTACCTTTTCATCGATGAATGCAACCTTGAAACCTTTTATTTCCATTGCTGAAATGGACACTAGGTTCTTCTTGCAACCAGGTACACAAAGAGATTCTTATAAATGAATTGAGTTACCCTCATTCAATTGAGAGGTAACATTCCCTACACCCTTTCTGGGATAAGTGGCATTGACTCCAAGTATAATCCCATGATTGTTTCCATCTCTACCAAATTGGATAGTGCACCCTTCTATCCGATCAATAAGTCAGTTTCCCAAAGTGTCTGGAGGAGAGGGCCAATATAAATATAATGCTTCTTTATTTTATTAGAAACAACATTTGATTCTTCATACTTGGAGTTCCTTACTTTCTTCAAGAGTCTGCTATATCCTTGATGACCTGCATTACTTAGCATTCCTCTGATCATTGAATATATCCTTGGTTGTTATCATCATAAAGTGATGTGTCCCTATCCATTCAGACATAAACAAGGCATCTACTTTTCTTCCACCCTTAGATCTGGACTTCCCATTGAAATGATATTTAGATAGGCCATTAGAGGTTTCTGCTGCACCACTAGGATAATATTCTCTACTTCGACGTCACCCTCGGTGAATTTGAAGAGGGATGAGGAACCCATTGAGCCTTTTGTCCTTTCCCAACTGTCTTCGGTGATTTCTCTTTCACTCTTGCTTAGGCTTTGTCTTCACCTCAGCTCTGATACCATGTTAATTTTAGGTATGTTCTATGCTACAGAAATTTATTTCAATTTTCACAGTTAGCTCAATATCTTTTCCAGATTAGCAATCACATCAGCATAATAGTAAATTGTAGATAGAACATAAACATAAATCGCAGAAGACAAGCCAAGACAAGAGGACACAAGATGTGGTGCTAGCCAGGGACAAACCCTAATGTGGGGAAACCCTTGATCAATTCTTCTTATATGTTCTTCAATAGTTTAGTAGAGAGAGAGAGTAGGCCAGCTTGTTTAACATTCTTTCCTCTTGCGTCTAGGGCTTCATCCTCCTAGATTTCTCTTCCACTAAAACTCAAAGTGAGTGGAGAGATATCAATAGTGAAGTGTGTGAAATGACTCTTAAGTCATCTCCTTTTATACTAAAACGTTGAGAACATGTGGGGGTTATTTGGTTGCTCGCTGACCTTGACGAATTGTCCCATAACACAAATAAATTCATATCTCCATGAATACTTATCGAAATCGGATGATCTTTAGATCAATCCTACACCTCTCGATGAGAGGGATCCAATAAAAATATCAGTTGCCATAAATAAGATGACCCACATGGATTTTGTCCCTAGTTTCCAATTTTAACACCTTGAAAATTCTCCCACACCCTTTCCTCCTTGCTCCAAAACCCTCACAACAAACCCACAACAAACTTACTAGAAAAGAGAGAAGTGAAAATGATAAAAAAAAAAGAACAGTAAGTTTGCCTTTTTATGGCCGCGCGGGTCACTTTTTCCGGATTCGTGTCCGGAAATCAGGTCACCATGTCTTCGATTGGGACATGATGTAGATTCGATTATGTCCTAATCGGACACATCGTGACCTGATTTCTGGAAACGAATCCAGAAAAAGTGGCCAAAGCAGCCATAAAAAGGTGAAATTATTGTTTTTTTAATCATTTTCATTAGGACACGATGTAGATTTGATCGTGTCCCAATCGGACACATCGTATCCTGATTTCCAGACATGAATTCGTACGAATCATGTCCGATTCGCTAGATTCGGGACACGACAACCTATTTCAACAAATCCCGTTTCAGAGTATGTGAGCAATAGTTTTCCAATTGTAATTTCAACTCTCATAAAGTTATGTTAGATACTTCAGCGTTTTCAAGTGTTTAATTATATTTCCCCTAAATATGTTTTTGGTTTGCAAGGGTTTAATTCTTTTATCTCAAAATATGTATATGAAGAAAGGAATTAGCATAGTTTTTGTGATTTTGTTATTTTAGACTCCTTCATTTAAAGGCACTGGCTAACTAACAAATTGACAATCCTTATCCTTTTCATAAAAAAATTTATCTCATTGATAATGAATATAAAATGATGAATTTTCATTGATTATGTTTTTATATGAAACTATTATGTAGGGTAAAAGTAAATATTAAAATTTCTATGAAGGGAAGTTTAAAAATAAAACTATCATAAAAATATTCCATGATGGGTAAGGGAACCCGTCAAATTTAACCCATGATCACACATATGATCTGATTCTTTTTGTTGAATTCATGAGTTTGGATTCTTCGTGCCTCCAATCATGTTGATTTGGTTCTACCACAGGAATGTGCACAAGGTCGTCCACACTACTGGGTGATGGCCCATACCCAGGCCCTCCATCTCTCCAAGAAACTTCAAAATAATTATAGACAAGCACAAAGAGGTGCTCAATCAAAGGAGATTTATCCGAGTGGGTCAAAAATTTCAAGAAATTGGGCTATGGAAACGAGCCTCGTCCCTAATAAAGATAGCCATATCAGGGGTACTACCATCCATTATCAAGCTTTCCAGCCATATTATGTATTGGGGCATGGAGGGAATCCCAGCTATTAGTGGGGTTGGGAAGGCACAAACAGGGGCCTAAAACGAGGATTCAAAGATAAATCCCATGTTTCATACACTATATTTTTTAGAGGAGACCGTTTGGTTGTTTCATACATTATATTTTGTAAAGGAAACCGTTTGGTTCTCCCGCATTGTATGGACATCATTGTACTCAATAGTCCCTTTGACCTACTTTGTGGTCAATAGTTGGACATAAGTATAATTATCTTATCTTATTTTATCTTCTCTCCCCTACAACCAAGTATTTGAGATTTCTCAAACTAAGAAGCCTAGAAGGCAAAGACCCAAAGAACAAATTACTGCCCACATCCAGCAACTGTAGGTTTTCATAGTCCCCCAATTCGTCAGGAAAAATCCCATAAGAAAATTCATTTTAACATTCATGTGAGCCATAGAAGTTAGAATGCATATTTGATTGGGAAAGTTTCTAACAAGACTATTGAACGAGAGTTTGAACCCCACAAGCCTCCCACATTGTGAAGATTCAAGGCATTCAAATCATTGACAACTCATAGACTCTCTTGTGGCATTTTTAACCAAGACATTTAAAGGCTTTGTTTGAAGTTTGAACTTCCTGGAGGGGTATTTGAGTCTATAAATAATTTTGTATGTCTTTTAGTTCTGAGGTCAACAATCTTATCACTTTTCTTAATGCGGTTACTTGCATCAAGCATACAACTCACTGAATTATTCAACCATTAAGCAAAGAGGTTTTGTGAAAGGCCATTTCATCCATGGTGATATTGTTATCTCCAAAGAGAGTATTACGTCAACCAACTAGGCACTTGGATATTAGTAAATATCTTACCTGTTGTAAATGCTAGCTAACAAATCCCATCGTACACCAACATCGATCCCAACATTTACAAAGAACCTTAAGCATAGAATTCCCAACCAGAAAGGAAGAAAGAATAGGATCGCTTCATATATATGCAAACTTGAAGCATGGAATAGTTTTCCTACCAATAGATAGCATGGAATAGTTGGCCTACCAAAAGATAGCTTGAAAACTGATTCTAAGAGAGCTTTGGTAAACAAGAATAGGTAAAAGGTCCCTTTTTGACAGTGCATAAAACAAATTTTAGTGGGCTTCCATTCTTGATATGATATAATAGTTGAAGCAATAGGAACACGTTCTTTAAATGCCTCTACTACTTTGTGTTAATGGACAACTATCAGTAGTGGCTCTGCTTCACCATTCCACTGGATAGGGTTGTCTTTGGCCACTTATTTATATGTTGTTGTAGTCAATGCTCTAGGATATCTTTTTGCACTTGTTGAACTCAATTTTTTTTTAGGAACTCACTTCTCAATTAAGAGTAGATACCA
This sequence comes from Pinus tabuliformis, assembly GCA_031772625.1. Lineage (NCBI taxonomy): Eukaryota > Viridiplantae > Streptophyta > Pinopsida > Pinales > Pinaceae > Pinus > Pinus tabuliformis. Next base: position 324,115,549 of record CM062811.1, read on the forward strand.
TTTTTTTGATGACTCAGTTCTCACTCCCAACCTATCATGTAACTCTGTTATATACAACCTATATTATGATTCTGTTAAAGATGTAGAGCTATGTGTTGACTTGAAATTTTTGCAAAAGTTGCCAGAGCTATTGTGGGGAAGGAAAATATGGGCATTCATCAGAGAGCAAGAAGGCTTTCCAATGTGGCTTAACATCTAATGGAAAATCATCCAATCGTAGCATATGGGAATACATGTTGGAAAGAAAGCTTCAACATTGGGTAGCCCAATATGTTCTATTTTAAAGATGAATCACTATCATGTTTAGAAACCTGGTTGCAAGCCTGCAAGTCATGTTTTTACTCTTCTTGTCTAATTCATAGTGCAGGATGCCAACAATGGAAGATTTTTCTTTGACCCTTCTCTGGGAGAAGTAGAAAGGTAGGAAAATTAACCTATTGTTGTTTTTCTTGAAACTCTACTTGTTGTCTAGAAAGGATGGAAGGATTGGACAGATAGATATTTGTATTCAAGGGATAGAGTCAGTGGAAAAATGGGTTATCAGGGCCATAGGAAGAAATGTGACCTGAGAGATACTTGTATAGAATTGCATATGTAATCACATATGTAGAAAATATACCAGAGAAATATGAACGTTGCATAGTGAGCTCAAAGATTTTAAGATATCCAGATCATTTATTATTAAGCAGATATGGCAAGCATCTCTGTTGGTTTCCCAACAATTGTGTTGTTATGATGGCTGCCATCAATACTAGAATATTTCAGTGTTACTTTGTATCCTAAACAAATACCTCATGGAGCAGGTCTTGGTGATCTCACTCCCACAGTTTATGCGTAGGCCATAAAATTAGTGACCGATTTCTTGTATTAATTTCCGTATATAGGGGAGACTCTCCCCTCATTTGGGCATCGTTCAAGAATTTAAAACCATCTCTTAGGTACTAATTAATCTACCTTATAAATGAATTGTGTTTTAACCATGGAATCAAAATGAGAGTTTGAGTGCTCAACTGTATGAACATGCACATTGGTGTCTATGGTAGTGAATAATACTACCTGTAATTGAAAAGAAGCTCTTGATTTTGCATGTGTTTTGTGCATGACATGTGACAGTTGGCCAGTTCAGTCTAACTAATTATTTTACTTATAAAGACATTATCAAATAGAGAAGTGAAGATCCTGAATGCAATTTTAACACCCATGTACATTGTCATTTTATTTGAGACTCTGTTGATGACTAGCAACAATGTGATTGTTGTGGGAGGCCAACATAGGACACAATACCTATGAACTGTAAAAAAAAGATCTATGTAAATACTGCCACTAAATTCAAAAATATTGTAGGCTATCACACTTGTGGATCATATCTCAGCTCTATTGCACCAAAAAAATAATGGGGTGAAGATACACAAAGGAAATTGGGATTAAGCTCATTTCCCTCTTTAATACAAATTCCCTATGTTGTGTAGAAAAGTATTGGCTAACCTAGGAAAAAATGTTGAACCAATAGGTACAACCATGTACAAATGAGGGAGGAATCCCTTAACATTTGTAAAATTCCACTCCCTAAAACCAATTTTCAGTCAATACTTGCATGCCAAACCCCCTCCCAGGGAACATGTTGTAGAAAACACAAGGTGTGAAAGTATGTATGCATTGATGCACTCCACATTTTCATCAAGGCCACACAGTGAACCGCAATCGAGGCCTTAATAATCCCATTTCCATCTGCAGGCAATATGTGAATCAGATAAATAAAGGCCTCAACCCCCACTGGAGATTGGCTATTCTTCGATATTCACATTTGCTACTTTCTATTAGATTACTATGTATGTCCTCCCCACTAATATCATCCATTATGGATGCACTACTTGTCTATCCTGATTCCATCCTTGATTCAAAATTTCAAACTTTAACATCTTTCTTCCTCTACCATTGAAACACATTGCTAGAGATATTCTCTATATTGACTACTCATATTAATCTGTTCAATCCCCTGATTGGAGCCCACACTCTGTATGCCCTAAAGAACATGTTCTGTGTTCTTTTAAAGATTTTCTACTATTTTCAAATACGAATCTAGGTGTTGCTTCACATGCCATTCATTTCTATGATTGACATTTTCATTTTTTGTCGATCGTGATTCCTTATCCTTTGTTATGTGTTTCGCCCTAGAAACTACTATCTTTCTTATCTCCTAGAACAAACTACAATATCAAATACACAACCTCTACATTTATAAATAATATGCAAGTTCAACATCTGTGGTATTGTTATGTGTATCATTGTATCTAAAATTTAAATTCTTTGGCAAAAACCTCATGTATAAATGGGTTTCGATTTCAAAGGTTCTATTGGCTCTTTCGGGCAAGGAACTTCTAGGAAATGGTATGACTTTAGGCTTTCCAAGAATATTTTTTTTCATCCTCCTGGGTTCACTTGTAATTATAAACATAGAAAACTGAATTGCAATGTATAGCCTAAAAAAATTCCATGTGAAAGATGCAATATTTAATTGAACTTAGGCACCATACTTTTTGGCTTATTTCTCACTTGATGAACTGGAGAAGCAGTATGAACACTTGGTCTTTGTTTTAATCATGAGTGGCTCCTTGTGATTGGAAATTCTCGATGACCATTATGCAAATGTGACCCTTATTGTGGGCATCCTCCATTGCGACTATAATGTGACCTCTCAAATGCCATGACCGACAACCTTAACAATGGAAGTGCCACATCAAGCCTGACCTCACATAAAAATGCTCTCCACACAAAGTGATCACATGTCTTCTCCACACACATTATTAGGTGAGAGTTCTCTAACCTAATGACCAAATGACTTCCACTCCTTCCACACAAACATTGAGAATGTGATCCTGTGCAGACAACAATTATCATAAGGAATATGTGCCCTGATCTTTATGAAGGAAAAAAATTCATGACTGGAAATTATTTTATTTCTTTGTGCATTATTGTTTGAATACTCTATGTGGGGAGTTTGTAGAGATATTCTATGAGAAAAAAGATTTGATATGTCCATCTACAAACTATTTCTAGATACAGTCTAATGGATAACAAAAATATAGTACAATGATATTGCAGCTAAATAATATGAGTTGCCATTCTATCTGGTTCTCTGGTGTGTCATGACTAAAGGCAAAGTGAGATGCTTGTAGCACTGAATAAGAAAGAAATTCTATCTCCACCATTTATATGTTAGAGGACACACTATATGAAGTTGCATTGGCTCATGGGTGTCCACAGGCATCCAATCCTACGAGTAGAAACCCAATAGTGATGTTTGGTTTAGGGATATTTGGAATGAGGCCCATAGGGATGGCTAGCTTGGAAATTTGCTAGAACAATTCTACCCATAGGGGAACAACTTAAGCAATTGAATCATGGTTACTTCAGTTAGAAGGTAAATTTATAACTTACCTATATGTACCAACACCCTCTTGGTGTCTATCTGTAATCTTAGCTTAGTTCTTATTAGGCATTTAACCTTACCAGAATTTCTTCCAACTATTCCCTTCATGCCATGAGTCCTTATCTTAAGAGAAAGGAATGAAAAGAAAAGGCATGGCTAGTGACTAGAGTGAAGTTGCAACAAGTTAGTTGTACTAAAAGGTGTAATTGAATCACTACCTTTAAGGAGATCTAATGCTTGTGAGGTATTTTTGTTTTGTTGAGCCTATACCTCAAAGGAAGTTATAACTGATGGAATTTTTCTTTCCCTTCATATAGGTGCTTTTTTGTCCACCACATACCTAATTAAGTTTGGAATTTGAAAATCCCTCTATAAATGAGAAGTAAAAATCCATTCTTGTTTTTTCTAGCTCGTTTAGTTTTGGATTGATGCCATCCACTTTACTATTGTCGACTATCAAGATCCATAATATTGCATTGCTTTAATGGAACCAAGAGTAACATAGATTATATTTGCAGGAATTCACTGTCAAGTGCACTTTTAGGAGGTATGATATCACAATAGACAAATAGAAACTCCATTATGTTTATGGAATTCCTAACTATTGGCTACTTCTAGATGAGCAGGTTTAGAAATACAACCTTGGAAAGTTAAACTTTTAACATGAACTTATAGTCTTCCAATGATAGAAATGAGCTATGAAAACAATGAAACTAATTAGAACACCATCCTCCCCATAAATAAACCACAATTAGTAAATTATGAACAAATTGCTTGAATGGTTCTTAGGCTATGTAACTGAGCTTTTTGAAACTGAAAACAAATCAGTGTTTTATGCATTACTAAGTGAACAATGCTACTTAGAGTAATGGATAACTTCTTTGTTTATTTCTAGAACAAAGAACTTTCGAGATTTTAGATAAGCTAATTTCAATTTGATGGTTTTCCAAATGATGTAATAGTTGCTAACCTAGACTATAAAAACTTGAATTTTTTTAAGCATCATATGGTTTGTACCTTTAAATTCAACTGGAATCGAATATTTTCAGAGTAATTACTCCATTATTTCTTGTAAGGACAAATTTCTTTGGCCATCAGTGTGGAAAGAAAAACTTTCTCTTCTCACAGTTAATTTTAGTATTTCCCTCCTTTTGGTATCTATTTGATACAATCTTGAATAAATTTGGGGAAACCATCCTCAGTGTTCAACCACACCTATACCTTAGAAAAAACATTGAAAAACAAATATACTGCCCATGGAGTTTTATAACATAGCTCAATGCAGTAATTACAATGATCACCCTATCAAAAAGCATACCAACATGACAACATAATGACATGACACCCATACTGCTTACTGAATATTTATAACATAGCTCATGGTATTATTTACATCCATATACATATGTACATATACCAAAACATCAACAAACATGTATCAAAACATATATCAAAGAAATATACCAAAACACCATACCAAAACTTATTTTCCTCAACCGAAAACAAGGAATGATACATAGTCTGCATCTGATCAGGCATCTCCTATGTAGCTTCATTGGGCCCAAAGTTCTTCCACTACACTTTGACTTGCTTGATGATTGATTCCAGAGAATAAGAAGCTTTTTTTGTAATATACACTGAGGCTTTGGCTAGAATTCTTCATCTAGTTCCACCTACAATACAGATTAGTCAATCACATGATCAATATATTTAACATATTTCTTAAGCAATGACACATGGAAAACATCATGGACTTTCACTATCGGAGGCAATGAAAGTTGATATGCTACTGACGCAATCCTCTTAATGATATTGAAGGGTCCACAAAACCATGGTGCCAACTTGGCACATGATCCAATCCGGAAGGAGCTCTTCTTTGGTTTGATGCGCAAGTACACCTATTCCCCAACCTGGAACTCCTTGAACAACCTATTCCGATTTACGTAGCTCTTTTGCCTATCCTGTTTTTCTTTTAGGTTCTTCTTTATAACCCGTATTTCTTGTTCCATGTTTGCAAACATATATGTTCCAATAAGTACCATGTTCATTGGATCACTCCAGTTGATGGGAGTATTACAACTTCTTCCATACAATTCCTCGAAAGGACTCATCCTCAATGACTTCTGATAACTATTGTTTTATGTGAACTCAAACAAGGGAAGATACTCTTCCCACTTTCAGTGTTAATGCATCACATACATCCTCAACATGTCCTCCAATATCCTATTGACCTTCTTTGTCTATCCATCTATCTGCAGATGATAAGTTATACTGAAGGCCAACTTTGTGCCCAAACCTGCAAATAACTCCTTCTAGAACTTGGAAGTGAACTTTGCATCCCTGTCTAACACAATATTCTTTGGAATACCATGAAATTTGACCACATCTCTGATGAATACATGTGCTACATCGCTAGCTGAGAATGTAGACTTCATTGGAATGAAGTGCACAACCTTTGTCAACTTGTCCACAACAACCATGATGGAATCATGTTGTCTCACTATCCTTGGAAAACCTGTGATGAAGTCCATGGAAATGACTTTCCATTTCCACTCTGGAATCACAATTGGCTGTAACAGTCCACTTGGATGCTTAAACTCTGCCTTCACACACTAACAATTGAAACACCTAGCCACAAACTCTATGACATCCTTCTTCCAATTCGACCAATAATAAAATCTATTTTTTGCAGTCAATGTCTTATGATGACCTGGGTGACTTGAATATGGTTTCGCATGAAACTCTCTCAAGATCACCTTCTTGAGCTCACTATTGTCTGGCACATATATCATGTCTCGAAATCTAACTAATCTGTTTGTTGTAAGACAATAGTCAACATCATGTGCACCTGCACCTGTACCACTACTTGTACTGTCACATGTACTTGTACCTATACTACCACCTGTACCTGTACCTATACTACCACCTATACATGTACTTGTACCTACACTATCACTTGTACATGTACTACTCTATTTCATCCTGTGCACAATATCCATATACGTGACATCCTGTTGACCAGCTTGCAAGATCCTATCCTGTAAGTCTATCCCCTAGGAGCTCATAGTGCTAAGTGATTTACCTGTACCCACCTGCTACGAGTATCTACGCCCCTGTTCTCATTTCATTTGATGTATCTAATCTCAAATTCAAACCCATTGATCATGGCCAACCATCTAGACTATCAGGCTTTCAATTTCAGCTGGTCAAACAAATACCTCAAACCAATGTGATCACTCATAAGTACAAACATCCTGCCCAAAAGATAGTGCCTCCACATCTTTAATGCATGTATGATCATTGCTAACTCCAAATCATGCATCGGGTAGTTATGCTTGTGTTCATTTATTTTCTGCGACTCATAGCATACCACCTATCCATCATGCATAAGGACTCCACCAAGTCCTCTCTTGCAAGCACTTGTGCATACTACAAACTATTTTTCTAGATCTGCAATCTGTAGCACTAGCACATGTGTCAACAACTGCTTAAGTTTCTCAAAACTAGCCTCACACTCCTCTATCCATTCAAACTTCTTACCTTTCCTATGCAATGATGTGATAGGATAAGCAATCTGTGAGAATTTCTTGATGAGCCTCCTGTAATAACCTGCCAATCCCACGAAGGATCTCACTTCATCTACATTTATGGGAGCTACCCATTGCATGATTTCCCTTATCTCTTCTAGATCTATTGCAATTCCCTCATTGGATACAACATGCCCCAAGTAGTGTACCTCATTCTGAAAGAAGCTACACTTAGTGAGATTAGGATACAACTGATGCTCCCTCAACAACCTCAACAATGTACCTAAATCCTTGACATGCTCTTCCTCATTTTTAGAATATACCAATATTTCATCAATGAACACAATAACAAACTTATCCAAATATGGATGCAACACACTATTCATCAAACACATAAATGTAGTTGGAGCATTAGTCAAACCGAATGGAATTACAACAAACTCATAATGCCCATACCTGCTCTGGAAAGATATCTTGTAAATGTCCTCCTCTTTGATGCTTACCTGATGGTATCCAGATCTCAAATCAGTCTTTGAGAACACTATTGCTCCCTTCAACTAATCAAACAAGTCATCAATCTTCGGCAACGGATACTTTTTCTTGATAGTCACTTTGTTCAACTACCTATAGTCAATGCATGATCTAAGAGTTCTATCTTTCTTCTTTACAAACAATACCGATGCACCAAAAGGTGATACACTTGGTCTAATATATTCTTTGTCCAACATTTCCTTTAACTGCAACTTCAACTCAACCAACTCTGGAGTGCTCATCTTGTAAGGTGCCTTTGATGTTGAAGCTACCTCTAGCACTAACTCAATAGAAATGTCTATCTCCCTGTGAGGTGGAAACTCTGAAATGACCTCAGGAAATACATCCTAAAACTATTGTAGAATTGGGTACTTGCTCAAAACATCTACATCCTAAACTTCCTTACCCTTATCACTAGAAATGTGCATCAAAAATAACATACACCCTTTCCTGCGACTACGCTTTGCCTAAATAGTTGTCACCATCCTAACTGATGTGGATTTCTTCTTTCCCTGTAAGATTCTTGGTTCCCCATCGTCATCAACACACTAAATGGATTTTTCATAATAATCTACCTTAGTTATATGAATATACAACCAATCCATGCCCAACAACCTATTGCATGATCTCAATGGTAATACATTCGAATGTGTTGTGGTATGCATACCATTCAAATCAAATGCACAAGCTCTTACCCAATGATGAACTCGCTTCTTTGTACCTATAGCCACCAAGTCAGGACTAACATAGCTATAATTAGATCCATGGTCAATCAAAATAGAAATAACTCAATCAAAAAGCTTACTATCCATATCAATGATAGATGTCTGATGGTCTACCTATTTGCTATCCAATGCTGCATAAATATGAGGAATGCTCTGACCGACATCCCCAACAGTCTGTTCTTCTTGCACACTATATATTTGAGGCCTACCACCCTAATTCTATGGAAATCTTTGTTAAGATGCTCCTTACTGCATGTCAAACACTCCAATTGAACAATACCCTCACCTATATGTTGCTGTTGTGACCCATGTCCATGTCTAGATGCATTGAACCTATTTTGTGGTGCCACATTTTATTTCTCATCTGCATTCTGAGGCCTTGTTCTCGTTGGCTGCCATTTACCTTCACCTTTATCTTTCCCTTTCCAACCTTGGTGAGATTCATTCTTACGCTTTGACTACTCATAGAAATGATTCAATTTCCCAATAACTTCCTCAAGTGACCAAGGCTCATCATACTCAATCCGTTCTCTAAATGCTAATGGCAATCCACTAACAAATGGTTGAAATTCAGCCTTCTCATATTTAAGATACAATACATACCTCAATAGCTCCAAAAATGTAGTCATGTACTCTTCATCTGTCATTGATCCCATCTTTAGCTCATATAATTATTTGACCTTACTGTCATACTACCTTTCTGACAAGTATTTCTTCATGAAAAGCCTCTTAAACTCATGCCAAATCAAGTCATCTGTCTTGATGTCTCTGACCCACTTCACATCTTCCCACCAAATATCTACTTTACCTTTCAAGCTGAAGATAGCTACTCTTTCCTTCATGTTATTTGTGTAATTATGCAACTCAAAGAATTTGTTCATCCCAAGTATCCAAGCCTCTCCATCTTTCGACTTCTTCACATCTCCATCAAAAGTAGGTGCCTTCAATTTATTAAACTCATATGCAAAGTATCCCCTATCTCTCATCATGTAAGGATGATAACGATGCCGATGATGATGTCTATCAAAACTGGAACTAGAATAGTACCTATATCCATCACCTCCCCTATCTGGAGTATCCAATAACCTGCCATCCCTAATAGTGTCATATCTATCTGAAATTTGACCACCATGAGACCTACTACCATATGCCCCATTAGTTATGTCCTCCTATCCATGGATGATTCAAAGTGGCCCTTGTCACTACAATTTTGACAAACTTTGAAGAAGCATAGCATTAACCTCTTCTTATTTCTCATGTCCTTGTACGATCCAGTCATTGTCTGCCTTACAACTCCTTATTTCTTCCTTAAAGCTTCTCAATGTTTCTACCAAATCAAAAGAGTACCCAATACCATGTTGCTCATCTGATTCATAGGGAGAGTCTTTGTAGTCTACCATCTTGCTAACCATTTGATCTCTTTCCTACAAGGCATACTATGTCGGCTAAACCAAATCACAATAAACCAACGTACCTTAGCATATCTCAGGGAGGATGTCTCATCTATAAGATCATCAAATTAGCATGATACATGTATAAATTAATCATAACAACATATAAACATATACAAATAAGTGCATCAAGACATAAGAATCATTCTAGCTAGAGTCCAGTCATCAGTGCATGAACATATCAATTACACATACCATGACCGCATGCATGACCATATCAATTACACATACCATGACCGCATGCATGACAACAACAACCATTACACCATTGTACACTTGACCACATGCAAACATTAACATGCATAAGAAATGCGTAATCAACCACACACACGCATGAATGTCTATAATCAAGCATAAGCGAACAATACTTGAAACCAAGCTTACAAATGATACATGCAACCAATTGATCAGAATCTAGATTAGGGGAAAAATTTGCTCAAAAATAAAAGTGCTAAGAATCAATCAAAACCTGAATGACAACGTCTATCTCGGCGATACGATCCCAACGCAACTCGCTTCACTCAAAACGGAGTTCGTATGAGAAAGTCAGAGCCTGTTGTTTGTTTGGTCAAACAAGAAAAATTTTGTGACTGGGATGCATACTAGGCATCCATACAGCCCAGTCAGCAAAAAGAATATTCCAAGGAATATTCCAAAAATATTCCCACAGGTGGCTCAATCTAGATTTGACAAGTGTCAGCATATCATTTGTTAAAGGCATTTTGGTGGACTAATGAGAGGCTGACACATGGCAAGCCCAGAGGCTGCCACGTGCCCTCTCAAAGGTCATACAAAATTTTATGGCATGTTGGGGATTCAAACCCGTGACCTCGCTTGCACAAGCCCAACTCGCTACCACATGCAACAACATTGCTTCTTAACCAACTAAGGGTGCACTTTGTAATTAAATGTAATGTTATTGAAGTTTGGAGTTAACCACTAGCATTAACCGCTAACATTTAACCTCCATGTGACCAATTTGTTAACCATCGACAGATTGGGAGGTAGCATTAACCACTAGAGTTAACCTTGACCGCCGCATGTGACCAACACTGCAAACCTTAACTGCTAGCATTTTATGCTAACCACCAGATTAATGCGCTAAGTGGGATTAGTGCTAATTACTCTGTGTTTATCAGTTAATTAATTTCGGATTATTTTGGCGGAGCTTTTGGCAGATCCAACAAATCCGGAGCTAACTCCAAATTTGGCGGAGTTAACTAGAGTTTTTCCATATTTAGTGGAGATTTCTTAGGAAAAACTGAAGAAGCCATAACATTGGCAGTTTTTGACCAATTTTGGCTCAGAAAGAGTCATTCCTTGATGATTCGGATGCTCTAAACACAATGGAATAGGTTGTAGAGGTAGAAAGGAACTTATGTATGGGATTTTGCTACGTTTAATTTTAAGGAAGCCTAGGGCCACCAGGATAAAAGGTCAAGCCTAGATCAATTGAAGTCCAATTACAAAGCTTGGAGAGTCATTTTTGGGGTTTTTGGGTCTTCTTAATCTAATGTAGCAGGTTACAAAGCCATTGGAGCACTGCAAGTGCATGTAATCATAGAATTGACCATTAATCCAAATAGGGCCTAGCCATTGAAGCAGGTCCATGGAGATGTAGCCCAAGAGGGGTGAACTCCTTTATCAGCTTTGTATTATGATTTTGTTGTGTTTTATTTATCTGCAATTTACTTGTTGTATATGTTTTTTAAACATCTAATTCATCTCATAATTTGCTCATAAAATATACTCAATACTTGACACATAATCCTTCACAATTTGGTTAATTTGAGACGATCCTAAACACATTTTTAATACTGATGAGGGTGCTTGCATAGCATTAAAAAGTTTGCCCAACACTCAGATCAAGTTGGTGTCAGAGCAATGTTAGCTCATTTTAACCCTGAGATGGTTTGCCAAGGTTAGCTAGAAAATTAGCTCTTGGTTTTGCATTTGTTCAAGGATAATTTAACTGTGTGCAAGTGTGATCACAGCTTCAAAAAGTGATGTTTCTTATTCATCTTCCTTCGCAAGACTTTTTTATGAAGAGATGTTGCAATAGCTTATCATCATGAGAGATATGGTGCAAAAGATGTACGAAGATAGGAAGGATAACACTATACTTCAAGAGGAGTTGATGGCCATGAAGGAGGAGAAGCAAGAGTTTCTTGAAAAGATGCATGAGATGGAGATTCAACTCCATGATGCCAAGGAAACCCTAGCCAAGTATGTGCATGAAAATGAGGTATGCAGTTCGATTTTACCTTCAATTTCCTCTCAAAATGAATGTTTTGGTGCATTTGAAAGAAAAACTAGAGGAATAGGGTCCAAACTATTGATGAAGATGGGTTATGAAGGTAAAGGGTTAGGCACACATCCACAAGGCATAGTTAAGCCAATTTTTTTTTAGGAAAGGACTATGTATTTGGGTCTTGGTTATGGAAAAAATGATGGAGAATGCTCCAAAGCTAAGGAGGAACATGAAGGTGTTCCAAGGACTTTCATTACTTGTCATTACCTCAAGCTTGTGAAGTTTGTGTTCATGAGGAATGAAAAAGTTTTATACCCACTGTGCAAGAAGATGCTCATAAGCACGCAACTAGTGGAAATGGAAAACAAGAGGACATTGAAAACTCTAACATCATTGAAGCCATTGTTGGTATTCCAAAGAGAGACACTACCTCATCAAATTCACCTCCTCAAGAAGGCGAAAAAGGTGAATGTGCAAGGTATAAATCTTCCTTTAATCAAGTTTATTTTGATTATGATAAACATGGTAAATCTTCACATAAGATTTGGAGAAAATTTACATGTTCCTTTTGTGGTTTGAATAACCATACCATTTTGAATTGTTGGAAGAGGATAGCCATACACAAGAAACTTTCAAAACAAAAGAAACAGAAAGCCAAAGGTCCATTGGATAATGGAAACCATGTTGAAAAGAAGATGCACTTATTTTGCACCCATTGCCATAAGCAGGGACATATTGTAGACAAGTGTTGGACTTTGCATCCAACAAGTCATCCACAACATTTGAAGAAGGTGGAGAGAGATCTTGGCAAGAATGGAAAAGAAGATTCCATAATTGATGTGGGTCAGGATGATATAAATGATGAAGTGCATCTGAAAGAAGTGCCATTGAAATGGTTTGGAAAGATATGGTTAGATTTCTTAACCAATTAAGGTTTTTCATTTCTTTTGATAATTGATGCAAATATTGCCTTATTGATGCATTCCATTGTTATTTGGATGCATTTATTTTCTCCTGAAAGTATGTTGCATATTGCATGAAGCAAGATGTTGGAAAAGTAGAGTTATATTAACTCACTTGGATGTAGCAAAGATGGAAATTTGCAACTACAAATTTGCATGCATGTTGCATTCTTAAACTTGCATGTTTACACCAGGAAGGTGTCCAAAAGTGGAGTATGTTGACTCACTTTATTGCAGAAAATTTGGTCATTTCACCTCTTTAAGTACTCATACATACCAATAGGATTCTTTTACTTGTGATTGTACTTGTGAGAGAGTTGACAATTGTTATACATGCATGAGAGTTTGTGTATGTGAACAGTGGAGCTTTTAATAGTTTCATTGTGCTTGAACATGCATGAGTGATTGACTTGTGTTGGTTAATTGCTTGTATGTTGTCAACTTGAGAATGTTGACCATTTGCACATGCATGAGAGCCAGCTTGTGTGGTCGATTGATTGCTACATGTATGTTATATCGACTTGGATGAGTTGATTTTGTCTCCAAAGATGAAAGTGAGATGTGACAAATTGTTTCATGAGAATGTGGAATTCTTGTTGTAAATTGTCAAGTTGTTATACATTCTTTGCTTTATTTGAAATTCAATTGCGTTGAAGAAGCATGTTTTATTGAATTTTGTTTAATAAACCATCGATTAAACACCAAGATGTAAGAGTACATGGCGATGTTCACATGATGTGACATTTGTTGCTTTGAAGAAGCAAAAGGAAGAGGTCGTCAAGTTATATTCTTGCATGAGTGTTTTTCAAGGTTAATGGTGTTTCTTGTGACGAGATGTCGTAGGATTTTAGAAGGTCCACGCTTGAGCAAGAGGATCATGATTAGCCTTCATTCTCAAATCATGACATGAGAAGCATGTTAATACTGGAGGATGATGGAATCAAGAAGCGAAAGTGGACAAAAATGGCAAAAAAAACTACAGCCCTTGTAAAAATATCAAATGGTCTACAATGTGATTTGATGTGTTGACACCAAGAAGTGAAAGAGAAGGTGAATGCATTCTTCCAGATGTGGAATTTAGAACCGTGGAGTTAAAAGATTGGTCAATTATTTCCTTGTTATTACTGATATTGGAACTCATTGTTGTAGTTCACTCAGATGGGCTTAACTTGGAAAACTTGTTTCCAAGCAGAAGCTTGCATCGAATGCATGTGTTGCAAAGGAGGAACATGATTCTCAGTGGGAAGGCCATCAGTCAGTTTTCCAAGCATCGAGGGATTAATCAGTAGGAAGCCAACAAGTGTTGGATTGGGTTAGCAGCAAAAGGAGAACAATGGTTGAAGTGCCAAGCTATTTGTAAGGCAAGGCATGTCAGTGAACCCAAGTGGTTGTCATGGATATCTTTTCAAGTAGAATCAATTGATAGAACTTGGGAAGGAGAATAGTATTAAACTCTTATTAGATAACCAGATTTTGTGGGTCCAAAATTGTGTTAGTGGGAAGGAGTGATTGGAATCTGGATTAGAGGAAAAAATTTGCTCAAAATTTAAAGTGCTTAGAATCGATCAAAACTTGAATGACAACATCCGTCTCCATGATATGATCCCAACACAACTTGTTTCACTCAAAACAAAGTTCATATGAGAAAGTTAGAGCCTATTGTTCATTTGGTCAAACAGGAAAAATTTTGTGATTGGGATGTTGACTAGGCATCCATACAGCCTAGTAAGAAAAAAGAATACTCTTGGGAACATTCCCAAAATATTCTCACAAGTGGCTCAATCTGGATTTGACAAGTGTCGGCATATTATTTGTTAAAGGCATTTTGGTCGACGAATGAGAGCCTAATACATGGCAAACCTAGAGGCCACCACGTGCCCTCTCAAAGGTCACACAAAAGTTTATGGCAAGTCGGGGAGTCAAACCCATGACCTCCCCTACACAATCCCAACACGCTACCACTATGCCACAACATTGCTTCTTAACCAACTAAGGGCGCACTTTGTAATTAAATGTAATGTCGTTGAAGTTTGGAGTTAACCACTATCATTAACCATTAACGATTAACCTCCATGTGACCAATTTGTTAACCACCAATGGATTCGGAGGTAGGATTAACCACTAGATTTAACCTTGACCACCGCATGTGACCAACACTGCAAACCTTAACTGCTAACATTTTATGCTAACTGACAGATTAATGTGCTAAGAGAGATTAGTGCTAATTAATATGTGTTTATCAGTTAATTAATTTCAGATTAGTTTGCTTGATCTTCTGGTGAATCTGACAAATCCAAAGCTAACTCCAAATTTGGCAGATTTAACTGGAGTTTTTCCAGATTTAGTGGAGATTTCCTAAGAAAAACTGAAGAAACCATAACTTTGGAAGTTTTAGACCAATTTTGGCTCAAAAAGAGTCATTCCTAGATGATTTGGATCCTCTTAACACAATGGAATAGGTTTCAAAGGCAAAAAGGCACTTCGGTATGTGATTTTTCTACGTTGAAGTTTAAGGAAGCCTAGGGCCACTAAGAGAGGAGGTCAAACCTAGATCAACCAAAGTCTAATTGCAGAGCTTGGAGAGTCATTTTTGGGGTTTTCGGGTCTTTTGAATCCAATGGAGGAGGTTTTGAAGCCATTGGAGCACTACAGGTGCATGTAATAAGATAATTGATCATTAATCCAAATAGGGCCTAGCCATTGAAGCAGGTACAAGGAGATGTAGCCTAGGAGGGGTGAATCCCTTTATCATCTTTGTGTTATGAGTTTTTTATGTTTTATTTATCTAAAATTTACTTGTTGTATATGTGTTTTGAATAGCTAATTAATCTCATAATTTTCTCATAAAATAAACTCAATACTTGACACATAATCCTTCACAATTTGTTTAATTTGAGATGATCCTAAACACATTTTTAATACTGATGAGGGAGCTTTCATAACACTAACAAGTTTTCCAACATTCATATCACCAATCATACAAGAATGTAACCAAGCATACAAGAATATAACCAAGTGAACAAAAACGATACATGTAAGCAACATAAAACAACATGTAACTAGTCATACACTCATGACGATGCATCCCACAACAATAACCTCAACTTCCACATGTTGACATCACTACAACCATGATTAACACCATGCAATGCAACAAGCACATGGAATGTAGAAATAAGAGACACACATGCAATTTACATGCATGCATGACCAACACACAAAATCCATCTAGTCTGAGGGTGAACCATGCTTTGATACCACTTTGTAACACCCCACATCTACCCAAGTAACTGGCCAACTGGGGTAAACATGCGACGAGAGGCTACTATGATTATATTCAACCTCCTATGTGACTTTAAGGAAATGGAATCCATAGAAACACAACATACAGACCTTCCACATCAGCAATAGGACCCTTGAGAATCATCCCAACAATTCAGACAACTTTTCCCTGGGTCCCGCTGATGTTTTTGACCACTTAACCTCTAGAAATTGTCATGATATAGGTATGCCACTGTCTAGGAGGATCTGGATGATCTCATGCTAAAGGCATGCCAGCTTCCAGGGACTATTTTCTCTAGTGTTGTTCCAGCATCCCCAGGTTTTGAACCACTTTTTCAAGACCAGAGCCTAGGTCACTACCCAGAATTGAATGACGTCTTCATAATAGTGAAATAACAGGGAAAAAATGATGCAAAACAAATAGTTGAACAATCCCTTAACCAGACCCCTGCTAGCCATGACAGGCATTTCATTAAGCATAGGGATCTCATACTTATCTAAGAATCACTAAGAACCATTATTCTGTCATATCATTTGTTGCATTATCATCTATTAGGTCATAGATACATTGTCCATTCATTTACAAGTAAAAACATGATGAGAGCCATACATAGACACTATCATAAAACACATGCATAACCAACAAAATAGCAATGGAAATTCCAATGAAGTCACAGCCATAAGATCCACATATAAATCAATATAATACTCATAGAAGTACAAGGAGAAACAACCTTTCATTAATGATGCAAAATCCAAACCCGGGATGGGACTACCACTTTCCACCTGGCCATAGAATGATTGAGCCAAATCTCTCTTCATCCATTCACCCCTATGCCATATTCCAAGGATGAATGTGGGACTCAAACCAAAAGAACCAACCAGGGAATCCTGAGGTTAAACCACCTCACCCTCATCAGTAGACACCAAGATTTATCGTAATCCATCTTGGATCACTAGGCCAACACAATAAACATGTCATAGCATGCTTTAACATGATATCCACCAGATCACTAGGCCAAACAAGCATGGATGCCACTAGATTTCTCCACCTACATCGTGAGGAATTTTCTTGTCTCCTAGTCTCTCAGGCTTTATCGCAATCAAAACCCAGATCACTAGGACCTAAACCGAGACCCACTCTCCAAGCTATACCGCATATTCCAAACTTAGGATTACTAGGCCCAACAGAGAGAAAACCATATCTTGGCTTTACAGTATATCCTGCTATTCACCGGTAAGGATTCGTAGGCTCATCGAGGCAACACAATCTTGACTTTACCACAACCCATAGTCTAGCTCAGAGGTCACTAGGCCAATGGTTTTACCATGATCCATATTCTAGTTCAGGGACCACTAGGCCATGTGCTCTATCTATTCAAAGATCCACCTCACTCAGCTTCGAATCCATCCGGCAATCTAGCTCAACCAAAACATGAGAACCCCATCACACCATGGCTATCTGGTAATTGCGAGGCTAGGCTAAAAACACTATCACACTCGGAAAAATCCATGCCATAAAAGAAAAATAACCACATGCAATACCATGCATACCAAATATAGCAAGGAAGATATGCATGCAAATCGATACCTGCAAAGAACATTGGTGTAGCTGCTTGATCTTTCCTTTCCATGCTTGATCTTTTCTTCCTCTTGCCCTCTTTTCCTTTCTTGATCCAATGCCAAAATTCCCCAAGAAAACTCTATGTGTCTAGGAGTGTGAGAGAGGGAGAGAGAATAATGAGAGAGCTCTAAAACTAAACTAAAAAAGGGTACCAACTAATCCTCAAAAGCGTTTTTATTAATGAGGCCTCTATTTTCTTGATTTTTAATTATTTTCCTTCATTTTCCTTCTCACATGCAACATGTGACCTTTCACCTCCCTTTTCTCCTAATTTCCATTATTTTCATAAATAAATGCCAATGAATTCCACTTTTCCTTTCCAAATCCTTAGCCATTTCCTTTGCCAATTTCCTTAGCCATAATAATTTATTAACACCCACACTAGTATGCCTTGCCCAATATTCAGCTTGGAATAAGTGTCCCATCAACTGTGGTTATTATTTTTCCTTTATTAACTTTTATTACATTGAATTTTCACCAGGGTTGTTACATTTTGCAACATTTGGAAACTACATCGTTATACAAGCCACAAAAATTACATGGTTTTCTATGCAATAAAATTTACTCATCATTAGAAATCTTCTTATAATCAAAAGGAACATTAGCATACTGAGAATTTTTATACCTTCCTTGGTTGTCTCTAGTGAGATCGTGGTGATGAGAGCTTTCCTTAGCTCTTCCTCTGCAATGCTTACTGTCATGGGAAGATTGGGATGTGATCTCACCATCCTCTTTCTTCAACAGATTTTGAAATGGTTTCGAAGCTTTTTCTTCCTTCACACATTCCCTTTCGATGTGCCCTATCTTGGTGAGGAGTCTCATGTCAGTGCCTAAAAGAGGTATCTCCATTCTCCGAATAGAAATAACATCATGTGAAAATGAAATTGAATAATTTCCAACATTGTTTACCTTAGCATTTGATTCTGAAGAAGGTGGTGATGGCTTTGTTAAGCCTTCATTGCACTTCAATGTTCCCAAGGCCTCTTCTGTGCCTCGTAATTGAAGTCGCAATCTCTGCTTCTCCTCTTCTGCTTAGTGTAGAAGTCTCCTTAATTCAACATTCTCTAATTGAAGGCTTTTTCTGATCTCCTCATTTGAATGATGAGAAGAAGAAGAAGAAGAATATTCACCGGAAGATGGAGATGTAGCATCATCCTTTGCTCTCTCTTTCTCCTTTTCCTATTTTTCCATTTTCTCCTCATAATATGCATACATTATATTTACCATTCTATCCATCCCGTTGTTGAAGCCCCGAAAATCGGGTCGAAAACAAGGGGGATACCCGCCCAGTCCAGACCTTGGTTGGCAGCTCCTTATCCATTTGGTATAGCGGGTCCGACTGGGGATAATGGGACCAGTTTCCCAATCTATGAGTGTGTGTGTGTAGAATTTGATGTTGCTGATCTAACAGTTCCTATTTAAGATATTCTAATTCTAACTTTAATCTAATGCTATGCTATTGTAATCTAATAAACAACACATCTAAGTCTATACTAACCCGGGATGTAATTCTTCTATTATGCGATCTAAAGAGATTTCAAATAAAAACTGATAATAAAGATCATTCAGCGATTATAAGAAAGGAAATCAATAAGGATGAACCACTTTGCATAAAAAGTTAGACGAAACAATTGTGAAAAACATATTGCATAATGAGCTATTCATACATTAAGCATAAATAAATAGCTATCACCGTACAAAAGTGCCAAATGATAACTTAGGCATTCATGCAATAATATATAAACAACTAAAAATTGTATGTCACTTTAACACATAAGCAACAATGGTCAAGAGATAAAAGTACCATTTATGACTAGTCCTACTCATGAGCTTCAAGCGACAATGATTTATCTCTCCTTGCTCTAACATCCACTAAGAGTACAGAAGTGCAACATCAGTAGCAGATATCAAATGCAAACATCAACAAATCTTGATCCATTCATTCACCAAAACCTCCTCTGAGGGTGCAAAAGTGCATGTTCTAAGGACAAGTTTTTGATAAATTTCTGGACCCTTCTCTAAATGCATGAGAAGGGTTTAAATACTACTAACTAAATAACTTAATTACACAAATTCAGGATATGGTTTAAATGATCCCCCTTTTTCTAAGCAAAAAAAAAAAAAAAATTGAAAAAAAAAAAAACCTATTTCTAAAGATTAACTCTCATATCTAACTATTTTTGCATTTGCTCCTTAATGTTACAAGCATTCAGTATTTTCCTGGGTAGAGTCGGCTGACTGTCTTCTGCTTTTGGTTGAGCTAAGCAAACAGAAATGGTAAGAGCTGGCACCATCTTTTCAGCAAAATCGATGATATACTCGAGAGTCATCTTCCGACTATGTGGCTTCACCACGTATGCCCAGTAATAATCCAAGTTCAACTTGGTTAACCCTTGAATTGCTTCTACCTTTTCTTTAGCTTTTTGTTTCCAGTTTGTTCTTTACCATTGTTTTCTTGCATTTTTCGGGCTTACAAGTGACTAAGCAGTTAGAGGCTTTGCTTTTTGAGCAATTTTCTTAGTGATGCGCGATTAGCGCTAGGCGCTAATCGCACATCGGAAACTGCCTCCGTTCTTTGATCCAGGCTTCTCTGATGCATTTTGCTCCTTTTGCGTCTTTTTCTTTACTGGGTATAAAGCTTCAAAATTTGTAAAAATAATGCTTTTGTGAGCTCTTGACCTTGAGGATTAAACTGCCTGTTGATATCAGCATCGTTCAATACTCATTCAACCATGACTTTAAATGAAAGATCTGTAATGGATGGCTCAGCAGCATTCTGTGAATCTGCGGCTCTGTTGCATGCGAGCGTATTTTCTCTGTCTTTGAACATTGGAGTTGTATCCTTTTTCCTCATAGCTTCCTACACATTGCTTTGTGTAACTTTTCTTTTTCATTCCTGCAGTCCACAAGTGAGGAAAGAGTAATGACAATAAATAATGACAGGAAAGCTTTAAATGCTACGGATGTGCAAAATAATGCCACCTGACATGAACTGACTCTTCGAACAACACAAAACCATATTTCATTAACAACTGGCATATAACACATTTATTATCATTAAAGCGCGTATCCAGTTCTTGGTTTTTGAAAACTTTTTCTTGAATATTGAGCCAGGAAAATCCGCGATGGAATGTTTCTGCGATTTGCATCACAGTATCGCATTTCACAGGGTTGCATTATTACAATTTCGTCGTGTTGTGTTATCGCAAGGTTGCTTGATCGCGCTAGCGCAAGATCGCAGATCGCAGGATCGCAATATCGCAGATCGCTCTAATCGTTAAATCGTTATGTGTCTTTTATGTAATTTTGCGAGATGCGATATGCGATATCGCATATCGACGATTCTTTAAGGTTTTCCAACGTGAGTTTTTATTAATGTATGCAATGCGATGGAGTTCGCGTTGCAATCTCGCAGTTTATCATTTTTACTCATAAGGAAATGTCCTATCATTCTTTGCGCGATGTAATGTTTCTTAAGGAGTAAAATATATGAGCACTAAATTATTTTTTGAATTTTTTACTAAGGGTCCCCACTTACCTAGTGTTATTGCTAATACTAAATAAAGAGGGGGGTTGTTGGTGACCACAACAATTGGCGATTCACTTGGAAGAACCAGTTATCTCTGTTTTTTCTATTGAATTTTCAGAACTTCCAAAACAGAAAATTTTTCAAAAAATTAAACTTTATTATGAAAAGATACAGTACATTATGCTCTAAAATGTCAATGATATTTTGTTTCAACTATTTTCCACTTTGATTATTTGCTTCCTCAGGCTAGTCCTTGTATTTACATCAGTCATTACTTGGTCTTGTAAAGATAAAACAAAGTCTCCTCTGTAAACCAGTTATAAATATGCTCATTTGTCGTAGGTAGAGCCTCTGCTTCCAGCAGGCGTTTATAGCCTCGACAGGGTTACCTATTACCCAGCAATGATCATGTATCCTACTTAAGGCAGCCTACAACTTTCAAAGAAAAATCCATATCCACACTTATTGCTTTGATTTTCTTTTTTACTAACAATGTCTTGGTTTGGTAGCCAAATTATGACACAGTCATTCACTTGATTTATAGCTTTGCTGAACAAGCTGGCTCGTGATGAGACCCCTTGTCTTTTGATTGCAACAATCTTGAGTCATTGCCCTATTGTGGTGTACAGTATTGGCAAAGTCAGCAAGTTATAATATATGTGATTATGATAAGCCGGCTCGTGATGAGACCTCTTATTCTTCAAGATAAAGTGTACCCTTGGGTTGTTCCTCTGAAGGTTGTGATCTCTTTAGCAAGAAGGAAGTCATTATTTCCTTAAGATTGCTCTGGACGACAATAATAGAGTTTTTGGAAACAGTTGTTCTACAGAGAATCTTTATTTTGTTATTGATACCTTTCATTGTACTGAGATAAAACAATTTCTTCACTAAAGGTTGTTTCCATCAAAATTTTTGAAGTTGAAACTAGTATCATATCTAGGCTAGAGTTTTTAACTGTATATGTCAATAATAAAGATCAGTTTTCCAAAAGATTTGCTATTTATACAAGCGAAAAGTTCAAAATCTGAAAGAGAATTGGTGTCTTTTTCGTAAATGCCTAATGTAACCACTCACAACTGGTTTTATTATGAAAAAGAAAAACACCTACTCTACAAAAATAGAAGAATAATCTTCTATGGAAAATATTTCTTGAGAATTTTTCCATTAGTAGGCAAAGATTTTACCTGCTAAATCCTGTAACACAAACGTTGATGGACCTATGACTTCTACAATTTCAAAAGGACCAAGCCACATTCTTTGAAATTTTGTATGTTTGCCCTTTTCTTCATGAGCCTTGTCCCACTTTAAAACTAAATCTCCCATCTGGAAATCTTTTCTGGTCATTATGTTTGAATCAAAAGAGGATTTTACTAATGCTTGATGATGAGCATGCGTTTTCCTAGCCTGTTCTCGTTGTTCTTCTAATTTGATTATTTCCATTTGTCTTAGCTGTAAGGAAGAAGTGGGTACTTCATCAATGTATTGAACTAAAGACAAAGAGGGAATTGCTAAGTGAGTCGGAAGAACCACTTCTTTCCCATAAACTAAATTAAAGGGAGAAGTGTCGATAGAAGCTTTTTGCATTATTTGGTCTGCCCATAAAGCATATATCAAAGCTTTGTGCCAATTCTTATGATTTTGGTCAACTGTTCTTTTGATAATCCTGACTAGGTTTTTATTTGTGGACTCAGCTAACCCATTGCCTTGTGGGTAATAATTGGCCAAATATTTAAGTTTGAATCCTCTTTTAAGTGCAAATTCATTCATTGCATTTCCAGAAAAGTATGATGCATTATCAAACATTAAAGCGGATGGCAATCCAAACCTGGTGATTATAAATTGATCTATGAACTCAATGATATTTTCAGAATTAGCCATCTTGAGTGGAACTGCTTCTACCCACTTAGTAAAATAATTTGTTGCTGTGAGGATGTATCTATGCTGCTTAGAAGAGTGAGGAATGATCTCACCTATTATGTCCAATCCCCACTGACTGAAAGGTTTCTCGATGTTTACCGGCTGTAGTGGTAAGGATGGCTTCTTTTGTCTTCCAGCAGTAGTTTGGCAGACTTGACATTTCCTCACGTAACTGAGTGAGTCTTTAAATAACCTGGGCCAGTAATATCCTGCACGCAAGATTTTATGTGCAGTAGCATCTCCAGCATAGTGTCCGCCTGCCGGCCCATCATGGAGTTCCTACAAAACTTTTTCAGCTTCAAATTTCTCAAGACACCTAAGAAGAACAGAATCATAATTTTTCCTAAAAAGAATATCATTTATGAGCTGATATTGTTTGGCTTTCAACCTTAGAGCTCTTTTCTTAGTATGATCGAGGTGTGAAGGAGCATACTCGTTTTTAAGATAATAAATGATATCAGCGTATAATGACTCTGCATCGTTTAGGCTTACCTCGCACATTTGTACCTCTGCAGATGGAATTTCAGAAATTTGCGATGCTCCAGCCAGCATTTTGCAAAAGCATTGACCTCTTACAATGTTTGCTAGTTTAATCTCAATGTCATATTCCTGTAAGGCAGTAACCCAACTGGCCCTTTTCTCACCCACATCCTTCTGTACTAGAAGATTCCTTACCGCTGGAAATGGTACTATAATTTTAGTATGGGTTTTGAGTAAGAATGTTCTGAAGTATTTGACCGCTCTAAAAACAGCATAAGCCTATTTCTCCACATCTGAATAATTTAGTTCAGCACCCTGTAAATTTGAACTGAAAAACGCAATTGGGGCTTCCGCTTTTTCTTGATTTGCTTGAGTGAGTATCGCAACATATGACCTATCTGAGGCGAATGTGTATAAAATAAAAGGCTCTGAAAAATTCAGAGTTGCTAATGATGGAGCATTAATAATAGCTTGTTTGATCAGGTTGAATGCTTCATGTTCATCTTGGTGCCATTTAAAATTTGAATTCTTTTTAATCATGGTTTGCAAAGGAGAGACGATTCGTGAAAAATCTGGAACGAATCTCTTTACAAAGTTGATCTGACCAAGAAAAGATTGCATGGCTTTTTTGTTATGAGGTAAGGATATTTCAGAAATTTCTTTGATTCTGTCGGAATCGATGTGAATACCAGATTTTGACACTATGAATCCTAGAAGTTTCCCTTCACTTAATGCGAAAAAATATTTCTTTGGATTAAGTGAAATTCCATACCTTAAACACCGTTGGAAGATTTGTTTCAAGTCTTTAAGATGGTCGCTTCGTTTCTTTGAATACACTGTTATATCATCCAAATAAATTACTACAGATTTATTGACTAAACCTTTGAATGCGATGTCCATGGCTCTCTGAAATGTGGCACCAACATTAATCAAACCAAATGGCATCTTTTGATATGCGTATGTGCCCCATTTAGTTCTAAACGTGGTTTTAAATTGATCATCAGGATGTACCAACACTTGATTGTATCCTGAAAATCCATCCAAGAAAGACATTAATTCTGAGCCCACTACTGCCTGCAATATCTGTTCCATAGGTGGTAATGGAAAATTATCTTTTTGGCAGGCCTTGTTAAGGTTTCGAAAGTCAATGCAGATCCTAATATCTCTATTATTCTTTCTAACAGGTACCATATTGGACACCCATTTGGAATGTCTAACGGGAAAGATTATTTTCGCTTTTAATAACTTACTAAGCTCAGTTTTTATCTGGTTTTCTAAATTGGGATGGATCTTTCTCAGCTTTTGTTGGACAGGTTTTTCGTTATCGAT
This sequence comes from Pinus tabuliformis, assembly GCA_031772625.1. Classification (NCBI taxonomy): domain Eukaryota; kingdom Viridiplantae; phylum Streptophyta; class Pinopsida; order Pinales; family Pinaceae; genus Pinus; species Pinus tabuliformis. The sequence goes on from CM062811.1 coordinate 324,140,587, forward strand.
CATGGGAATAGTATGTTGGATGATGGAAGTGTCGTATGTTTTGAGCTCATCATAATTCCAGGAAAAAACATTTTTATATTGTCTCAAAAGACGAATATACACTAGTTTTTCTTCAGGGCCTAGGCCGAGACCTAGATTAATGTTTTGTGGTTTGGCATCGGTTCCTAGGTTTACTAATTCATAGTTCAAGGTTGAACTTTGGAGTTTTGAATTGGTAGACCTTTTAAACCGATCCTTCAAATCGTACAAGTCTTCTAACTTGACCACCGACTTAGGTATAGCATTGTTAGTGCTATTTTGTTGCAATTGTCGATCATGTTGGTCTTCGTAAATTATTTGATTGGAGTAGGATCCTTCAGATGTGAGGAAATTTACAATATCAGGATCATCGTTGAATACTCTCCAATTTGTGATGTTATCAGGAATGGATGGTCTAAAGATTAATTCTATTGAGAATCTATCTGGACTAAAATCTTCTGAAGGAATAAGCTTAGAAGCTACGTTAGCCAAAAGGTCTGCACTTGCGTTTTGGAGTCTGGGAATTGAAGAGATATTAAACGCTATGAAATGCTCAGTCAGATCTTGAACTAAGGATTGATAATGTTTTAAATGACCTGATAAGCAATGTATAGTGTTACATACCTGTTTAACCAAAATCTCAGAGTCTCTGAAAACTTGAAGATACTTGACGTCTAACCCGATTGCTTTATACAACCCTTGGACCAAAGCCTCATATTCTGCTGTATTGTTGGTGCAATCAAATTTGAGTCTGCATGTAAGCATGATTTTATCTCCTTCTGGACTAATCAAAATGCATCCTACTCCTGCTCCTTCGTTAGATCTAGAACCATCAAAAAATAATTTCCAAAGCAAAGATTTATTTACAGGTTTATCTAAAAATTGATACATTTCGAACTATCAGTTCGAGAAAAATTCTCGACTTGGGACAAAACAGAGTGTTCTAAATAGGGTGACGCATAAGCATTGAAATTGCTGAGGAAAGAATCTACCGAGTAATTTCCAATAATGCTTTTGTTATACGCTACTGATTCATTTTCCCCTTCTAGCTCCGTTACTATGTACTTTTGATGTAGCTCTCGTTCAACTTTTATTTGATTCGGTTTACCATTGTAGGGCAGCCACATGTACGACCAGTCAATTACGAAGTATCAATGAAGTTTTTCTATCCAATCCCTGCTAATAATTAAGCCATATAATTCAGGAATGTCAGCAACTAAAATGTCAATAACTTGACATACCTTTGGGTTGGATGACAGCCTTATGGTTACTTGATTTAGTTCGCCAATTGTTATAGACATTTTTGTGCCTTACAACTCCAAGCATGAAATTTCCATAAACTAAAGGCTCCTAAGTCCTTAAAACTGTTGTTACAACTCCTAAAGGAACAAGGTCAACAAATTACAGCTTCTCCCAGAAGTTCTCCACCAGAAACTACTCAAAATTGGTCAAAACTGGATCAGTGCACCCTCAACACAGAGGTTTTGACATTCAGCGCAGGTTGTACACACGGGAATTACATTTCAGTGCACCTAAATACACTGTGAGGGTGCGCTGATCAGGAAAAGACAAGTGGCGGAGACAGTTTGCGAGGTGGATGATCATGGAATCTTCTAGAAACTTCTCATGGGACACTTGCCTCTCAAAATCGCCCAAGGATGAGTAAGAGATCAATGAGATCTCCAAGTGGCATCAAGAACTATCAGAGAGAAGACACTAATCAAAAACCCAGAGCTGACTCACACCTCTACAAATATTTATATATAGATCTCTCATCCCAGAGATCAGGGGTTGGGGGCTGGAATTTTGTTATTGCAAAGAATTGCTGTTGGTTTGAGATTGGAACCATTGGGTGCTTAATTCTTTGAAGGGGGTGAAGATAGGAATTCCATTTGCTGGGAAGGAGATGCTGGATTGGAGTCCTCTGGGTTGTATCTCTTCCTGAACCTTGTTATTCATCAATAAAGCTATCTTGGTTTCTCCTATATGCTTATGTGTCTTTGATGTATGATTGCATTAGTGTATTTAGTTTATTTCTAATCCTGAACTAGTTATGAATATGAATCTATGTCTTTGCGTAGTGTTCTCTTCTTGTGATCTTGCAGAAACCTCTTGAAGCTGGGTGAGCGAGAAGGCAAGTAGCTGGGAACTCCCAAAGAGAAGAGGAACTGGATCGAGGGACAAACGGAAGACACCGGTTAGTCCATCCATCTCTCTTCATTCTTAATTCATAAAGGAAGAATACTAGAATAGCTGTCTCTGTTTGTTGCTAAGGCACTGTCACACCTTAGGTGGATAGGATCGTCCTGCATAGGCATTTTTCCCCACAACAAATTGGCGACTCCGCTGGGGAGATCTGTTTAGTCATTTTATTTGTGTTTCTATCATTGTTTGTTTCATAGACTCAACAGCAACAATCGAACTGCATCTGCTATTCTCAGATGCAAAGTAGACAGTTGCTGCTTTGATCCAATCACTGGATTTGTCTATGATCTGAACAATGGATTCACAAATGATTTGATGATCCTTTGTGATAGATCTTAGTACTCCCTCAAAGCATCCCTTTGATTGTACCTTGCTTGTTGCTTTTATTTGGCCTGAAACAGTAGATTAATCAGCAATTTGTGACCCAGAACCCAGTGAGAAACTCTCGTTTCTCCTTCAGCGCAGACCCTGTGAAGAGGTTCTGCATTTCAACGCAGGTCCCGTGAAGGCTACCTGCGCTGAATGTCAAAACCTTCTGTGTTGAGGTTCCGCTGATCCAATTAGGCCTTGTGCAGCTGGTGTTCTCTGCTCTGTTTTGCCTTGTTTTGATCTCTGATTTTTGTAGCCTGTAACCAGCATAGGTACCAGTCTAATAACTCCTTTTCTCTGCTTAAATTCTGCCTCCTTTTGTACAAAAAGACTGTGAGTGTTTTTATGTGTTTGTGGCGTCATTTACAGTTTTCCTTTGCAAAGAGTGAAATAATCATCCTGTAGCCCTTGATTCAGATCTGTTGATTGTGATCTTAGGAGAGAGTTCATTGGTTGTTTGCAGTTGATTATACATTTACTTTTGCTTTTGGTTTGAATTTGTCTCTTTTAAGTGTCGAAACAAGTGTTCATTTCGAAAGTCGTAAAGTGTTGTATTCTCTTCTACCCTTTCTGGTTTCGAAAAAGTAAACTTGTTTGTATTTGTCATTTAAAAGCAAATTCAAAGTTGTACAAAAAGCTTTCTTTTTAGGCATCAATATTGAGAAAGCGGAAAACAAACACCTGCATTGTGCATTTGCATCTTGATAGTTTGCATGCTTGATTTAGGAAAAGTGCATTAGATTTTGCTGATTGCTCTTTGAGAAAAGATGGTGTCTTTCTTTTCCCTTTGTAGCTAGGATTTTCATAGTTGAAAAGATATAAAGCTTGCATATCATCTTTAGACTGCATTTAGGAATTGTATCATACATCTCGTGGTGAACCTCAAAAGGCAAACTTCTAAAAAGATCAACCTAAAATAAATTGAATGAACTTAACAACGCTTTGTAAGTTAATGCACAACATAGAGGTCTAGGCTAGAGACGTGTTCCGGCGTCGTAAAGCCTGGTGAGTGTCGATCTCGCTGATGGTGGGTGATTCCTCCTGAGGGACGATAGCGCCAGTACGGATTGTGCTCCCACGTACCGTCGCGTATATACTGGGAGACCCCTATAGGCATAAAACCTTTATCCATAGGAAGCCGTGTCGGCCGCCCTACTGATCGCAATGCACTGAACACAGCATTCAGGAAGATCGACCGCCCGTACCTTAAAAAGTATTCTGCGGTTTTGCGAAAAGTTTGGCAGACCCTCTACCTAGAACTCCAGAGCAGTTCCTTTTGGCCTTTTTCAGACTCCATAACGAAAAAAGTCCATCCGAGCATTTGTCACTTCGGGCTCGTTAAAACATCGAAGGAGACTAGAGTCATCTTTTGCTTTTTCTCGACTCTTTAAAATTGAAAAAGCAGGTTGTGTCTAAGCGTCGTTAAAATTTATTTTAAATGGAATAATCATTACCATTCCCTCGTTGATCTTCGAAGTTAGTCTCTTTTCATCGTAAGTTCTTGTAGAATCGCTAGAAAATCTTTTGGATAGACTAGATATGTCTGAACAACCATCGACATCCAGGACTGTGTCATCCGACACAGTAGCGACAGAGCCTCCTGCTGCTACCCCAACGATGTTCGATGGTATACCATCTGTCCCGACAAGTTATCAACAACAAGCCGGAGTCCCATCAGGGACTGCTTCGACGACATGGTTAGTTCCTATTTCTTCATCTGGATTATCATCTGGTATTTCTTATGTTGAAACTCAACAAATTGATCCAATGTGTCTTCAAAGGCCAATCTGCCCTTTAAGTACTGGATTGCCACCATATGGAGGGAAGTATGCCTTTTCATTGTTCCCTCCCGGAGAACAACCATATGGGAGTTTACAACAAAGTTCAGGTCAAACTGGAATTACATCCAGCGGTTGGGTACCAATACTGCCTCAGCAACCAAGGGTTGTATATTCAATGCAACCAGTCCACCCTGTGTCAAATATTCCCACTATACCTGCTATGGTTATTGCGTCGCAAGTACAAGTGCTACCTGTTGTATGTCAACCCAAACATCCTCAGGTTGCAATACAACAGCCTCTTGTCTCAATGACTCAATCACAACCTCAGGTTAGTGCCTCCTTATCTGGAGCGACTCAGGATCAAACAAGTACTGTGACTCCTCATCTTGGTCAATCATCCAGTATTGGTCAACAGCAAATGGTTCAACAACCAGAGCTGGTTCAAACTCAACAACTCCCATTCTAGCAATCATATCAAGTACCTGAGCAACAAGTCTTTGTAAGTAATGGGCAATCGCATTTCCAAAGTGGTAATCAACAACCATATTATAATGGTTATGCCCATCAACCTTGTCAAAGTTGCCAGCATCAAATACATTATGCTGGTATGCAAAGACCCACTGCTCAGGCGATTCCATCTTATCCTGGGTATGCTTCGCCTAACCTGAATCAACAGTTGCCCTTTGTAGCAACTCTAGAATTACCAGATCTAAACCGGCTCACGAATGATCCAATTTCTTATGCCCCTTGGTGGCCAGCGATTCCGCATAAACTTCCGTCAGATATTCCTAAATTTAATGGAAATCCAGGTGAAGATCCGTCGAATCATGTGATGACATTTCATCTGTGGTGTTCATCAAACACCCTAAACGATGATTCGATTAGGCTTCGCCTTTTTCAGAGGACGTTAACTGGTCTAGCGGCAAAATGGTATATTGAATTGCCTAGAGCTTCGTTCGACAACTTCAGTACCTTAGCCACGACTTTCTTAACCCATTTTCAATTACCGATAAGGTATGAAACGGGAACAGAACTCCTAACCAACTTCAAACAGACAACGGCCACTCACATATCTGATCATATACATGAGTGGCGACGTCGTCGTAGGATGGTAAAAACGTACGTTCCCGATCAGCTATTAGCTGAATGGTTTATCAAATCCTTACTTCCTACAATCACGGAAGATGTGGCAAAGGGGGGAGTCGTAACGGAAGAGCAAGTCATCGCTCGTGCGCAATATCTGGACTTGGTCTATACTCAGTCTGGCACGCTCTACGACAAAATACCTGACGCCCCTAGACTGGAATTCTCAATTCCTCCTCCTCCTAAATCAAACAATGACTCTCATGCCATTGATGGCGTGATTGGCACGACAGACACGAAATCGACAAAGGCTACATCTAAAAGGGCCCGTAAGATTTCCAGTCAAAATGCAAATGAGGAACTTCTTGCCTCGGAAGTAAATGCCGCGTCGACCGACAAGGGCAAACAACTAAAGCAACCAGGGGGCAAGAAGAAAAAGAAAGGGAGAAAAAGGAAACCCCCTGCGGGGTGTCATATATGCGATGAGGATCATTGGACGAGAGATTGTCCACATATAGCTGAAGTTAAGAAACTCTTTAAGAGTTCAAAAACCTCAGCAGTATTGACTGATCCGTTTCCAAGCCCAGGTACCAAACTGGTTGCTAATCAAAATGCTTCCCGATCCCAAGTGCTTATGTTGTCTATCTCAAAGCAGCAAAATGATGCTTTGGCAAGGAATAAAGATTACGGGAATCCACAGGTGTCGAATAACAAGGCTAATGAACAACCTAGTAGTTCGACAACAACTTTGACCAAAGTTGTGCCACCCACCATTCCTGAACAAATGATAAAGTCGCCAAAGGGAGTAGTGTACAAGTCGACATTTAATCCTCGTGCAAAAATAGCACAGAATTATAATATAATAGAGGACCTGGCCCAATCGCCGTCCGCTATGTCGACGCTTGAGGTACCGCAAAATTGCCTCTCCCAAGAGCAAGCTTTATTATCAGCAATAGGTGAAATTGACCCAATGGACTCCAATCTTGTGGCCTTTGATCATAAAGGATATGACCCTCAGTTACCAGCTCAACTAGCTTTCCTTATTCAAGTGAAAGCCCTCAACAAAACTGTTCATTGAACAATTATTGATGAGGGGGCATCTACGTGTATTATGTCGATGAGTTGCTAGAAGAATTTAGGCTCACCACCCTTGTCGAGATCGTCAACGACGTTAAAAGCATTTGATGGACGATCATACACTCCATACGGGATTTTAAGTAACTTGCAAGTTGAACTAGGGGGAAAAACAGTAGGAATTGATGTTGAAGTAATTGATGGAAACCTCGATTACAACATCCTACTGGGAAGACCCTGGATATATGCCATGGCCACAGTTGTGTCGACCTACTTCAGGAAGATTGCATTTCCCTTTCAAGGAGGAATTACAGTCGTCGATCAACAAACTTTCCTCCCCGACAGTTCACAAGTTACGGGAAGCATTCCAATGATCCATGAAAGCAATCATTCGCTTCAAAATATTGGAGTAGGTCTCCTAAAAGACCCTGCCTTAATGGGTACTTTTTCCCTACCGCCTGCAAGTAATCTGGCGGAAGTGGCCACAGTGGAAACCTACAATATGAAATCTTCTATATCTAATGGATTCGGAAGATTCCTAAACATTTTGTCAGCGTGGATCATCGCCCTGATAGAAATACTATAAATACAGTGGGCTCCGAGGACGGTTCTAATCTCGTGTCAACCTCGTTAAAAAATGAAACAAGGAGTGATGAGGATAGTTCTTTTACTGTGTCAACCTCATTAAAAAATGAAACAATCTCCTTTCCAAATCTCAAAGGTAAACCTTCATTCCAACCACCAAGTTGAATGCAATGAAGCTTGGGGGGCATGCACCTCGATTTGCATTGTTATGTTGGGGGCATGCAAACTTATCATCGAGCAAATTTAGCACATAGTTCATGCTCGTTAAAAAATAAACGCAAGATTCGAGCAGTTTTAGCACACAGTTCATGCTCGTTAAAAAATAAATGCAAGATCCGAGCAGTTTTAGCGCATAGTTCATGCTCGTTAAAAAATAAACATAAGATCGAGCAAATGTTTCCACCCACGTTTAAGCTCGTTAAAAAATGAACTATTCCAACCCGTACCTGGAATCAGCTGCTAACCCGTTTTATCACTCGTTCCTCAAAAGACGAGTCTTCTTTAAGCTCTTTTCATCTCACTCGTAAAATATGAAAAGATTGCCGAGTTTTGGCCTTCCAGCTCGTTAAAGCGACCGGAAGAGCTATCCCTCCTCTAGATTTTAATCTTTTTTGACCTGAGGGATTATTGCACAAAAAGATCGAGCGCTTGTTTTGTTCGGCTCGTTAAAACTATCGAAAACTCATCCCTTCTGTATTGTTTTATACTTTTTCGGACTTAAGGGATTAGATGACGAAAAAGGACTTTTGGAGTTAACTTTATGTACCTTTTTAGACTCTCTAAAAATGAAAAGGGCCGAGTTATCCTTGTCGTTAGACTCGGTTAATGCATTAAATAGCGACAAACTTGTCTTTAGACGAGAACGAGTTTCACTATCGCTAGGCTCGTTAAAACATAGCGATGGGCTTGCCCGAAGGGCAAGTTATAGAACAAGCATATGTTATCCTCCTCAAGCTTGACAAAAATAAAGAGGTACTGGTCAGCAATGACTGGGGAAAATTGGGAGAAACTCAAGAAAACTTTGATGGTAGCAAGTCGCTCTTGAACATGACACTTTTCCTCCGTACCACAGTCGGGTTGGGTTGTTTCATTCACCGGTCACATCACCATGGTCTCGCCATACCATCCATATTTGGGGTAATGCTACTGATCCATCACATAAGTGTCGCCATATGTTCAAGAGAAGTCGTTCAGAGAAGTCAACTGTGTCCCATCCACTGCCATACATTACCTTTCATCCTTTCATGACCGGCACCCTGAATCATATGTCATCAGATCGTTTTCACCTCCATCAAAATCATTTGCTCCGTTCCGTGTCACTGATGTGGGATTCATTAAGGCCCTCCTTTGACAGATCGCTTCTTGTCAACATCAGCTCATTATCCAAGAAGTTGATCTAGGAACAACCCCTTCAGTACTTTGAAGCTTGCATGCCTCAATGGCAAGTTTCTCACTTCCATCGACAGGTATACATCAATGACCTTCGATCGAAAGATTTTGCGTGGTGTTCGACACCAAGTCCTTTATTCACACCACGTGAATTGTACTGCAGTACCTTGAGGGTCATTATCATTATCGGTGATTCCTCTCGCGCTTGTTAACGGTTTACCTCATTGACCGGTAATCAAGCGATGTCTTTCCATGTTCGACTTCAGAACATTTCTCACATGGATCGACTTGTACTTAGAGTGAAGATCGAACGAGTTTGAAGACCCCGGATCTAGTTTCATCCATCCGGGCTGCGATATATATTCAGGAAAGATAAAGACATTGACACGTACATCATTGTAACAGATAATCATCCTACCCAAAGGATGATAATTTCATCAAAATTATCAGTCTACCATCAGACGATTGTCTGTTCTATGTACAGAAAAATGAATTTATAAAGCTGAGCATGGGAATGCCCGCCTCAGCTAGATCATGAAAGCAGTATGAAAAATAATGTATTGTATTGTATTTTATTACAGGTCTCCTCCCAGCATTGGAAGAACTTCGGATCCTCCTAATAAAGCATTTCACCCGATAAACGGCCTCATACTTTAGGGGGCAACTGTTATAGACATTTTTGTGCCTTACAGCTCCAAGCATGAAATGTCCATAAACTAAAGGCTCCTAAGTCCTTAAAAGTGTTGTTACAACTCCTAAAGGAACAAGGTCAACAAATTACAGCTTCTCCCAGAAGTTCTCCACCAGAAACTACTCAAAATTGGTCAAAACTGGATCAGTGCACCCTCAACACAGAGGTTTTGACATTCAGCGCAGGTTGTACACACGGGAATTGCGTTTCAGTGCACCTAAATACACTGTGAGGGTGCGCTAATCAGGAAAAGACAAGTGGCGGAGACAGTTTGCGAGGTGGATGATCATGGAATCTTCTAGAAACTTCTCATGGGACACTTGCCTCTCAGAATCGCCCAAGGATGAGTAAGAGATCAATGAGATCTCCAAGTGGCATCAAGAATTATCAGAGAGAATACACTAATCAAAAACCCAGAGCTGACTCACACCTCTACAAATATCTATATATAGATCTCTCATCCCAGAGATCAGGGGTTGGGGGCTGGAATTTTGTTATTACAAAGAATTGTTGTTCGTTTGAGATTGGAACCATTGGGTGCTTAATGCTTTGAAGGGGGTGAAGATAGGAATTCCATTTGCTGGGAAGGAGATGCTGGATTGGAGCCCTCTGGGTTGTATCTCTTCCTGAACCTTGTTATTCATCAATAAAGCTATCTTGGTTTCTCCTATATGCTGATGTGTCTTTGATGTATGATTGCATTAGTGTATTTAGTTTATTTCTAATCCTGAACTAGTTATGAATATGAATCTATGTCTTTGCGTAGTGTTCTCTTCTTGTGATCTTGCAGAAACCTCTTGAAGCTGGGTGAGCGAGAAGGCAAGTAGCTGGGAACTCCCAAAGAGAAGAGGAACTGGATCGAGGGACAAATGGAAGACACCGGTTAGTCCATCCATCTCTCTTCATTCTTAATTCATAAAGGAAGAATACTAGAATAGATGTCTCTGTTTGTTGCTAAGGCACTGTCACACCTTAGGTGGATAGGATCGTCTTGCATAGGCATTTTTCCCCACAACACCAATCACTTCGACTTGAGATTGATCTAGCTGAACTATGCGCACAGCAGATTTCTGTGGTTGAACGTTTAACTTGGCACATATGGATTTGGGTAAAATATTCGATGAAGCACCAAAATCTACCAAACAATTGTGCACATTTTTATTGAAGATTTCATAACTAAGGAGAAACGAGGGGGTGTGAGATCTTGATCTTCCTCCAATTAGAGTGATGTCATTCAGATCAATCTTATTGATTGTGTTAGTTGGAGGTCTACCCATGTTATGGGAAGCTTGAGAAAGTACAGCGGCAAGTAAAGGTGCAACTGGTACAGCATGTAATTATTTCATCATTATCTTTTGTTGATGCTTTAAATTGCTCAATTCGTAAAGGGTGATGTTGGCCCTAGTCTTTTTCATGTCTTCTATAATATTGTACTCCATTTCATCCGACATGATCAGTGTTTTAGATGGAGTTGTTTCATCTGTTTGGACTGGGCTGGTTTGAGTCGCTTTAGATGTCGTTTTCTTTGTTGCGACTTTATCCTTTATTGCAGAGCTTGCGCTCTTTGGCTTAGGGATAGTTTGGGGAGGATCAAGCTGATTTTTACTTCGTGTGCTAACTGGGAATACTTCTTGATCTTCTTCTTGTGGGAGGATGAAATCCCACATTCCTTGTAATTCCACAACTTCTTCTTCATCAGTCTGCCCTTCAGTGGCAATTTCCTCTTCCTCTTCCTCGGATTCAACATTTGAAATAGCATTGGGTGGCTTTGAATCTGTTGAAGGACCTCTTTTAAAAGCTCTATAGGGCTTTTTTGAAGAAGTTTCTACTACTTGATTTTTGATGTCGACCATTTCATTGGACATGGTCTTCATAACTTTCTGCAATCCTTCCAAATCGAATGGATCTTTTGCTTGTTTCTTCTTGGATTCTTCCTTGAAGGTGACTTTTTTGGATTTACGTTCCTCTATCGCGGATTTATTTTCCAGGGCTATTATACGTTTCTCTACTGCTATTGCTTCTTTCATGTTATCAGCTAAGGTTGTTTTATTGACCCTGTCCACAAAGATTGCTATGTTTGATGGTAGAGCGGTGATATACCATTCACATCGTACTTCTTTGCTGGGCTGGGAAGCAGTAGGAATTTTGTTGAAGATTTTATTGAAACGTAAATTGAAATCTTTGATAGGATCTCTAGATTCGGCCCTAAGGTTGGATAGGTCGTTGATTAACATTGTCGTAGACCTGTCATCACCAAACTTGGTCAGGAATTGCTCCTGGAAGATGTCCCAACTAGTGATGGATCCGGAGGGTAATGAAAAATACCATGATCCGGCTGTTCCTTGCAGAGTATAAGGAAAGATTCAAACAACAGCATCTTCATTAGTAACCCCATTGAGATTAATGGATAGCATAAAGTTGTTTATGTCATATTTTGCTAGCATGCCTACCTCGGGATTAAATTTAGGAAGCCATTTCTCAGGATGGGCTGGTATTAGACTCAACAGTGCAGGCATTAAGACTGCCCCAGGGTTATTCCATGGAGACTGGGCCATTGTTGAACTGCTAACAGAGGAAAGTGCAGAAGATTATCCCTGTGGCTGGGAGGATGAGGATACTACGATTGTAGATGATTGAGGAAGAGTTGTGGGGGTTCCAGTGGATGGATGGACGATGATCTGGAGTGGTGGAGTGGATGGTTGACTTCGCGGTGAAGAAGTTGAGATGGACGATGCTGACAAAAGAGTCTCGCTGTCGGACTCTTTGGGTGATTTCCTTGCTCTTTTCCTGGTGGGAAGAGGTAATTCGCTTGGCTAAATGCCAAACTTTTCACTCTTTAGCCTGGTCAAGGGATGAGCAGGGTTATATTGCAAAGTCACGCCACCTTGAGATTTATCAGACCTTTGAGGAGAAAAGGAAAATTGCTGAAGTTTGTGAATCAGAGATTCAACTTCAGGAAGTTCAACGGTAGATGGTTCTAAAATGTCAGGATTAGTAGCAACGGTTGATACTCGAGCGACTTCTAACTCTGGATTTAAATGTAATGGAGAAGTCGGGGGAGATGGTGAGGGCGATTTACTCTCAGAATGGTATTCAGATTTACATTTACTTGCCATTCATAGTTCAGACCCTCTTTCTAGCGCCAAATATGTTGAAGCCTCGAAAATCGGGTCGACAACAAGGGGGATACCCACCCGGTCCAGACCTTGGTTGGCAGCTCCTTATCCATTTGGTATAGCGGGTCTGACTGGGGATAATGGGACCAGTTTCCCAATCTATGAGTGTGTGTGTGTAGAATTTGATGTTGCTGATCTAACAGTTCCTACTTAAGATATTCTAATTCTAACTTTAATCTAATGCTATGCTATTGTAATCTAATAAACAACACATCTAAGTCTATACTAACCCGGGATGTAATTCTTCTATTATGCGATCTAAAGAGATTTTAAATAACAACTGGTAATAAAGATCATTCAACGATTATAAGAAAGGAAATCAATAAGGATGAACCACTTCGCATAAAAAGTTAGACGAAACAGTTGTGAAAAACATATTGCATAATGAGCTATTCATACATTAAGCATAAATAAATAGCTATCACCATACAAAAGTGCCAAATGATAACTCAGGCATTCATGCAATAATACATAAACAACTAAAAATTGTATGTCACTTTAACACATAAGCAGCAATGGTCAAGAGATAAAAGTACCATTTATGACTAGTCCTACTCATGAGCTTCAAGCAACAATGATTTATCTCTCCTTGCTATAACATCCACTAAGAGTACAGAAGTGCAACATCAGCAGCAGATATCAAATGCAAACATCAACAAATCTTGATCCATTCATTCACCAAAACCTCTTCTGAGGGTGCAAAAGTGCATGTTCTGAGGACAAGTTTTTGATAAATTTCTGGACCCTTCTCTAAATGCATGAGAAGGGTTTAAATACTACTAACTAAATAACTTAATTACACAGATTCAGGATACGGTTTAAATGACTGCCCTTTTTCTAAGCAAAAATAAAACAAAACTATTTCTAAAAATTAAATCTAATATCTAACTATTTCTGCATTTGCTCCTTAATGTTACAAGCATTCAATATTTGCTTGGGTAGAGTTGGTTGACTATCTTCCGCTTTTGGTTGAGCTAAGCAAACAAAAATGGTAAGCGTTGGCACCATCTTTTCAGCAAAATCGATGATATACTTGAGACTCATCTTTTGACTATGTGGCTTCACCGTGTATGCCCAGTAATAATCCAAGTTCAACTTGGTTAACCCTTGAATTGCTTATGCCTTTTCTTTAGCTTTCTGTTTCCAGTTTGTTCTTTACCATTGCTTTCTTGCATTTTTCGGGCTTACAAGTGACTGAGCAGTTATAGGCTTTGCTTTTTGAGCAATTTTCTCAGCGATCGGAAACTGCCTCCGTTCTTTGATCCGGGCTTCTCTGATGCGTTTTTCTCCTTTTCGTCTTTTTCTTTACTGGGTATAAAGCTTCAAAATTTGTAAAAATAATGCTTTTGTGAGCTCTTGACATTGAGCATTAAACTGCCTGCTAATATCAGCATCGTTCAATACTCATTCAACCATGACTGTAAATGAAAGATCTGTAATGGATGGCTCAGCAGCTTTCTGTGAATCTACGGCTCTGTTGCATGCGGACGTCTTTTCTCTGTCTTTGAACATTGGAGTTTTATCCTTTTTCCTCATAGCTTCCTGCACATTGCTTTGTGTAACTTTTGTTTTTTGTTCCTGCAGTCCAAGTAAGGAAAGAGTAATGACAATAAATAATGACAGGAAAGCTTTAAACGCTACGGATGTGCAAAATCATGCCACCTGACGTGAACTAACTCTTCAAACAACACAAAACCATATTCATTAACAACTGGCATATAACTCATTTATTATCATTAAAGCACGTATCCAGTTCTTGGTTTATGGAAACTTTTTCTTGAATATTGAGCCAGGAAAATCCGCAATGGAATGTTTCTGTGATTTGCATCGCAGTATCGCATTTCGCAGGGTCACATTATTACAATTTCGTCGTGCTGTGTTATCGCAAGGTTGCTTGATCGCGCTATCGCAAGATTGCGGATCGCAATATCGCAGATCGCTCTAATCGTTAAATCGTTATGTGTCTTTTACGTAATTTTGCGAGATGTGATATGTGATATCGCATATCGGCGATTCTTTAATGTTTTCCAATGTGAGTTTTTATTAATGTATGCGATGTGATGGAGTTCACGTAGCAATCTCGTAGTTTATCATTTTTACTCATAAGGAAATGTCCTATCATTCTTTGCGCGATGCGATGTTTCTTAAGGAGTAAAATATATGAGCACTAATTGATTTTTTGAATTTTTTACTAAGGGTCCCCACTTACCTAGTGTTATTGCTAATACTAAATAAAGAGGGGGGTTGTTGGTGACCATAACACCCGTGTAAGGCCTTGTGGAGATATTTTATCTTCTCCATTTTCTTTCTTGTTTCACGTTCAATCTCTGGTTATCATTCACACTCGCAATTCGCATCCGCAAGAAGACCGCTCCAATACCAAACTTGATCCGAATCTTTTTACTTCAAGGATGCATAAGAAATTTCATTTAAAATAGCATGTAACCATAAGATGCATACACATAAAAGAAGTGGAAATAAAAGTAATCCATGAGAAACAAAGAACACACACAAGTTGATAATAGAGCTCACACAGTTTAGGTTATGTCTCTAGGCCCAGTGTCAAGAGTGGGAGGTCGCTTCATTAATTGTTGCAAGATGGTGATGAATACGTTATGTGTTCTTTTTCAATACAAGGAAGAACCCCCTTAATTATAGTGACATGTATCTCCACAAGATTATCTTCTATAAGAAATCTCACTCATATAAGTTATTCTTCGGCATGACAAAAGATAAAACTCTCACATGAAGTGGCATACAAGGATCCTCCAAAAAAATGAGAAACAAGGATCTCAACATCAAATCATCATCTCAGCAAAATCAAAGGAATACATGGCATCAATGCATCTATACCTCCACTTCCGGGGATGCCTTGAAAATTCACAACTCTGCTAAAGAAACGGATAGCATGGTTGAATTCCTCGTGAATTATTACTGTAAACTTGACTCCTTTCTGACTCGATCAAATTTGGGCTCCCCAGGAATCTTAAAGATTCCTCATGGATTCTCTTCTGCAGGGTGACTAAAATTTGGCTTCTTAGATGAAGAAATTGATCACACAATCGTGTTACTTGCAAAAAACTAAGAAAAATTAGTATAAAGTTGGCTTGGTTCTGAAACTGTCATTTTCTGACCTCTAGGGAATCTTTCAGATTCTCTGCAAATTCCTGCATCAAGGTTCCACCTTCAACATTCTACTTATAAAAAATTGGTTTCTCATATCAGAAAACCATCTTCACCATCAGTCTCCTGACGAAATTCTAAGCAATCTCAGTATAAAGTTGACATATTTATCAAACGCCAAAATTAGCCCCCCCAAGGAATCTAAAGATTGCTCACAAGATTCCTCTGCTCAAGGTTACATCGTGTCATGGCTCCACCAATATATCATGTTTCCAATAATCGTGGTTTCATTCCCTCCTTCATGTGCTCGGCTCTATTCACGGTTCTTCTTGGTGCTTATGTTCTGCTGAGCGAATTGTAAATTTTGTTTATATAAAACAAATTGGGTGTGAAACTCAAAACCAGTCTAGTTGGAATCCTAGTTGGCAAAATTCAAGTAAAGAATGTAGTTGGGGTGATCCAGGGTCCAATCCCATGACCCACCTATTTTGGCACTAATTTTTATTGGGCGGTGGTGTTTGTATATTTTTGGGTCGCTAGTGGTGGACTGGCCCCCGACCAGGGTGGGTTCAGCCCCTGTTAACTCACCATATTCAGTGGTCGTTAAACCAGTTGGCCAATTATATATATATATATATATATATATATATATATATATATATATATATATATATATATACGGTGAACAGTGGCGTGGTTGGGTCTGCTGGGCCTGGCCAATCCCATTTAAAAAAATGATTTAAAATAATTTGGTCAAAAATCATCGGCAGAATTTTTGAGGTTGAAAAATTAAAGAGGCGACAATTTTTTCATTTCAGATCACAAGAAACCATTTTCGTTAAGTTCCATTTTGTTGCTCTGTTAGTGGCCATCAAATTTAGCAGCTTCCACCAAATTTATCCAATTTTCCAATTTTAGTTGTGCTCCAAATTTAGTTGTCATTGTGCTAAATTTAGCGAGTGGGGCCTAGTTAACCAAAAATTTGACTGGTCATAACTTTTGCATACAAACTCTGATTGAGGTGTAGTTTGGGCCGTTGGAAATATTTTGATGAGCTTTGATCTAGCCCTAGTTTTATTGTAATCCAAGGACTTTAATTTTTGAGTCTTTGTAGAGCCACCTTGATCATGGAGAGAAGTGAATCTTTCAAGGTAAGAAGAGGCCTACATTAGTGAGAGTAGTTACAACTATGCAATAAAAGTGCAGTGGCGGGAAAGGGTGTATATTGATCACAATGCATGTTTCTAGTAACAAAGGTAAAGATGTTGAGGATGTAGAAGTCTTGAAGAGGTATCTGATTTTGCAGCAGTTTAAGGATGTATTTCTAGCAAAGATTTCAGTGTTTCCTCATAGGGAAGTGGACTTCTCTATTGAGTTGGTACTAGGAGCAACACTAGAATCAGAGGCACCTTACAGGATGAGCAATTCTGAGTTAGTGGAACTGAATTTTCAGTTGAAGGAAATGCTTGAAAAGGGATACATTAAGCCAAGTGTATCGGCTTGGGGTGCACCAACATTGTTTGTGAAGAAGAAGGACAATACTCTTAGGTTTTTTCATTAACTACAGAAAGTAGAACAAGGTGAAGATAAAGAACATGTATCCATTACCGAGGATTGATGACTTGTTTGATCAATTGAAGGGAGAATCAGTTTTCTCGAAGATTGAAATGAGATTAGGATATCATCAGGTATAGATCAAAGAAGAGGACATTTACAAGACTACTTTCTAGACTAGGTATGGGCATTATGAGTTTGTTGTGGTCCCTTTTGGTTTGACTAATGTTCCAACTGCTTTCATGTGTTTGATGAACATCGTGTTGCATCCTTATTTGGACACGTTTGTGATAGTGTTCATTAATGATATGTTGATATATTCTGAGAATGAGGAAGAGCATGCAAAATTACCTAGAAGAAGTGTTAATATTGTTAAGAGATCATCAGTTGTATGCCAAGCTTAGTAAGTACAATTTCTTTCAAAAAAAAAACTCATTGAGGTATCTACAATAAAAACCATACATAGATAACACAACTCCAAGACTTATTAAATAGATCAGGTAAGAACATGTATCCATTACCGAGGATTGATGACTTGTTTGATCAGTTGAAGGGAGCATCAATGTTCTCAAATATTTATTTGAGATCAGGATATCATTAGGTACAAATCAATGAAGAGGACATTTACAAGACTACTTTTTAGACTAGGTATGGGCATTATGAGTTTGTTGTGGTCCCTTTCGGTTTGACTAATGATCCAACTGCTTTCATATGTTTGAGGAAGTGTGTTGCATCCTTATTTGGACAATTTTGTGATAGTGTTCATTGATGATATTTTGATATATTCTAAGAATGAGGAAGAGCATGCAGAATTACCTAGAAGAAGTTTTAATATTATTAAGAGATCATCAGTTGTATTCCAAGCTTAGTAAGTGTAGTTTCTTTCAAAAAAAACTCATTGTGGTATTTACAATAACAACCATACATAGATAACACAACTCCGAAAACTACAAGAGTTATTAAATATTGAAAATTTTAGAACAGAAAAAAATTGTATTGGAATTTTCCTTTGGAAATTTTGTGTAAATTATAGGAAATATTCAACAAGGAAATTTTCACAATTTTGAACATTTCCTATAATTTACATAATTTTTAGCATGATTTGTCATTATGAATTTTTTTAATTTTTTACATAATAGGAAAACCTGCCATAACTCAATTTTCAAACCAGCAGTGAGGACAACCATCCCTATTTGATATCCTCAAATGAAGGTTGACTTGTCACCCTTATTCAAGGAAAATTAAGTAGCCACCTCGAATTAACCATCGGTGGTCCAAGGAAAACTAGACAACCACCTGGAATTACTCGTCGGTTGTCCAAGGTAAACTAGTTAGCCACCTGGAATTACCTGTCGGTGGTCCGTAAGGGGAAAAGCTTCCATTTGTGGCAGATGTCTCTGGTTCTTGGGCCATTAACTTGTTTCCTTAGCTCTTAGCCATGCGGTAGTAGTTTTAGGGCATAGTAATATTGTTTTTTAAATTAAGAATGAAATTAAATAATGTAAAATATAAACAAAGAAAATAATTTGGCATTGTCCACCTATTCTATGTTTTGAATATTTTGGTGGTCAAATAATTTTTGTTCAGTTTATGTTTTTTTTGTTATTTGCACTTGGACTATGTAGAATTCACAATTAAAACTTGTCATTCTAAGAAACTCCCCTACAATTTTATACAAATTTGACCAAAAAACATACCTAAAAAACTTCCAAAATGTACAACATTTAAACTCAACAAATAGCATTTTATATAAATAATGTTTAAACTTTCTTTAATCTTTATTGAATTTTAAAAATAACTTTATGCTTGGGAAATAATATTTAAACTTTCTTTATTTTTTATCAGATTTGAAAAATAATTTAATGTTGGGCAAATTATTTCCTCCTCTCCGTCGAATTCACAAACAAAACTTGTCATTCTAAGAAACTCGTGTAAAATTTTATACAAATTTGACCAGAAAACATACCTAAAAAACTTCCAAAATGTACAACATTTAAACTCAACAAACAGTGTTTTATATGAATAATGTTTAAACTTTCCTTAATCTTTATTGACTTTTAAAAATAATTTAATGCTTGCAAGATAATATTTGAAATAACTAATATTTAAACTTTATTTAATCTTTATTGGATTTTAAAAATAATTCAATGTTGGGCAAATTATATCCTTCTCTCCATAAACTAGGTTTACCAAGAAAAGGGGGATTTGAACTTGAGTCTTTTGAGCTTCAAAAATTTCACATATCTTGAATTACCAATTGATATGTTGTTACATAGCATTTTGTCACTGTCCCTATACTCCATGTTCCTTGATCTTGGAGGACCTCTACAATGAACCCTACATGCTTTCCCTTCATGAAGAAACTCCCATTGTGTCCCTCTTCATGAGGAGAACAATTCCCTTTTGCACCATTTCCCAAAAATGTTATGTTTTTCCCAATTTACAATACCAATGCTAATGACCTTTGTCCTCCTCGTGTCGATATGCAGGGATTAATATTGTCCCTAGCACCGACTAGAGTGACTGTGATTTGTTTCAGTCATGCCGATCCTCTTTTGGAAAGTTTTTTAAATAAGGAATCGAAGCTTCCAGCTCTAGAAGATTCGTAATGGAAGTCTGGTAAATGGTTGAGCCGGATGGAGTCAAGGATGTCAGTTTGGGCTCCTTTCCCCTATAAGGATGTAACTAGCTAAAGAGATAAGACCTTCTCCTATAAGAAGAGGAACCATCTCCCATCCATTCATGCTATATAAACCTCCCTTTTTCCCAAGCACAAGCTAGTGTTAATGTTGGTGTGCTAGTGCTAATTAAGTTTGGAGTAAACAACAAGTTATCCATAGTTGTATCTCTCTATTTGTGTGTGAGGGAGAAGTGTGAATTTGGTTGAGTGTGAAGCCTAAAGGGAGGAGCCTTAAAACTATCATTGTTGAGGCCATCATGGAATGCTAATGGAAGTCTTTGGGACCCTGGTTTTGTCGGAGAAGAACAAAAACATCAAGACAATGGTTGTAATCTCTTCTTGATTTAATATATATGCAACTATCGATTGACTTCCTACATAATTTTCCATCTCACATGTTTATGGCTTAATGTTTCTTTACTTCTTAAGTAGGTTGAATTACAATTTTTCTATTATCACGGTGGTTATTTGTTGTTGTTTACTTGTTTTAGGTGTTCAAGAAGGAAACGAGATATAGCTAAAGCAAGCAAGCGAGGTCATCACCAAACTGGATAAGCGTAGTAAGAGGTAGGCCTTCATAATTGGTTCTAACCTAAGGAATATTCCATAGAATGTATCAGTTGTGGCTAGACCCGCTATCGGGCTAGAGGAATTGTTTGTGTCTGCACTCATAATTTTACTTCACCACAAATTGGCAACTTCGCTGGAGAACCAATCCTTCTATTTGTTTGCTTGGAATTTCATGGTTTTGTGTGAAATTTTCTAGTTTCACCATTTCCCTTTAGTTCTGTTTGTTTTCCTTTTCTTACTACTCTGGGTGTGAAATTCATAGTAGCAAGTCTAGTCCCAAATTTTGAAATTTTTTATTTTTTTCTTTGCATCCTAACTCAGTGTGCTTAATTCACTGACAGTCGTGCCGATCAGCGTGATATGCTGAGAAAATTTGTGCCGACTACCTTCTGGCACTTGTTATCAGTTAGGCAGTCATGTTGATGCCTGTAAGTGAATATTAGGGTTTACCCTAGATCATGGCCAATGTGTTTTTCTCTCATGATTTCTACCCTATAAGCTTTTTAGACTATCTTCTCCCTAACTAAAAATCTGCTTTCATTTTGTTTACTTGC
The DNA here is from genome assembly GCA_031772625.1 of Pinus tabuliformis. Lineage (NCBI taxonomy): Eukaryota > Viridiplantae > Streptophyta > Pinopsida > Pinales > Pinaceae > Pinus > Pinus tabuliformis. The sequence continues at coordinate 324,161,439 of CM062811.1, forward strand.
TTTTTGATTTGTCATCTTTTCGCTTGATTTCTTGGGCCATTGAATGGTTAGTGGCACTAGGGCATCTAAGTTTTCATCCATTCAGCTCATTGTGAACTTAGTGAGTCAAGTTGTTGGTGCATTTACTCCTTGCATTTTGTTTATGGTCCTTCTACAGCTTTGATCTCCATTACACAAGTTTGAAGAATTTTGTTTGCTTGTCTAAATGTCTCTTTTCCACATAGATTACATTGCCTGTCTTGTATTGGCAAAGTTGTTTTGTCATTTGTTTGAAAGAGATTCTCTCTTCGTGTTTTTCATTTGCTTGAGAATCAATTGTCTCGAAAACTTTTTGATTGAATTTTTTTATGAGAAATTCATTTTTTCATTTCATGAAAAGTACAAAATTATAGTTTTTTGAATCAATATGTTATGGTAGTTAACATCATTGAAAACTAGGATTGCATTGGCATTCGAAAAGAAAAGAATTCTCTTTTCTTTTGAAAGGACTGTTAGAGTGTACTTGTTAGGAAATTAGAATTTGGAATGTATTTTTCATTAGTTTATTTTCTCGAAAAGTGAAATAGTGAAAAATCATTTTTCTTTCAGTTGCTTGGTTGTTTGCATTTGATTGTGTTTTCTACCCTCTCTAGTGTAGAAAATTCATCGAATTGAAAGGGTCTTGTCTCATTTAGCTACATTTAGGGTTTTTTCGAGTCACATCACTAAGGCCTAAAAACTTAGACATAACTCAAGATAAACTTTAAAATGAACTCAATTAACCTAAGGCACATTTGAAACCTAACGATCACATCTAGAAGGTCTAGGCTAAAGACATATTCTGGCGTCTTTAAACCTAGCAGATGTCATTAGCTTCGGCACTAGACAGTGCTAGTACAGATTTGTGCTCCTCGTACTGTCGATTATATAACGGGATACCCCTCTAGGCTGAAATCCTTTATCCATAGGAAGCCGAGTTGGCCGCCTTGCAAATGTGATACACCAAACACAACATTCGGGGAGATTGCCTGCCCGTACTTCTCGGTTTGTCGGGAGGTATTCCACAGTTCATGGTTGCCTGGTAATCCTTTTACCTAGATCATCCAGAGTAGTCATTTGATCTTTTTGACTCATTAAACTTAAAATATCATTCAAGCACTTGTCCTTTCGAGCTCGTTTCCAATCGAAAGTGATAGAGTCATCTTTGTTTCTATTTTGACTCTTAAAACATGAAAGAGAACCATTTTATTTATGTGTCTTAAAAAAATTGATTACCCACAATCTTAGAACATCTCGTTAGTATTTTCTAGAACAAATCATGACTTTTCCCTAAAGAACATTTTAAAGCCTTGAAGTTTATCTCTCTTTTCCTGTTAACTAAGACAAGGTCATCGTGGTTGAACCATCTTGTTCACCTAGTTCCTCTTCCTCTCCTCCATCTGAAAGATTGTTTGAGGAGCCTTTTCCTGAATTACCAGTCACTCGAAGACTAAGGTGTTGAAGTTGGAATCGTTCTGAGCATTCAACCTTTGTAGTCTCGTCGTCCCACTACTTCAAATACTGGCTCACCTGCTAATATTGGCCCGAAATCTCTGGACAATCCCGTCCAAACTACTGAGATTTCACCAACTTCTGATGGTTAGCTTGGACTGGTTATATATCCTTTGAATCCTTTATTCAACTCTGTTGTGATATCACCACAGCGTCTGTAAAATCCATGTGATTGGCCAGGTGTTCCTTTGGAATTATCCCCTCGTACATCTTTGGTCATTCGTCATCGTTTGTTTCTAGCTAAGGAACCTGAAGGCGATGCTCTAGTTACCTCTTCGAATGAGGTGGAAGTTTCTACTCTACACATTGTCGAGGAGGAAGAACATCAATTCCCTCCTCAAAGTTTCCCCTATACAAGGAGCATTCCCATCAGTGTGTATCAGAATTTATCGCCTAATTATGTGACTTTGGCACAATTGGTCTCAAGTACACCTAGTGCCTCATCACTTTATCATAACCCTGTTTGGGCATCTAGTGCCATGCCTACTATAGGTTTGTTCATTGCGAACCCAACCTCCCAACAGGTCATTACCTCAATCCCGGTGCAACCCACCATCCCGAACCCTCTTGTATCGTCCATCCTAGTCACCCATCTACTTCAACCGTTGATTTTGAAGAATGTTATTGTTAGTTCTTCAATCCCTCCAGTAAGTGGACAAGTTGTGCCACCACCTGGGGGGTAGAATCTGAGTGTTTCTATGGTGTTAGGCACCAACAATGTGAGTTGCTCATAGGGTTACATGGTTGGCATGAACCAGCCCTCTTCTAGCGTTATCCAAAACCCCACCGATCATGTTGGATCAAGGAATTTCTAGTACCAACATGTTCAAAATCTCGTTGGTTCATCTGGGTCAAGCAATTTCCAATATCAGCAGCCTTATGAGGCTCAGGTTCAGTACCAAACCCCTTACGTTCCATATGGTTCTCAAGGAATGGTTAATCTGCCTTAAATCCTTCAGTCTGGGCAATACGTTCAGCCAGGAACATCCACTTTTCAAGGTGGCTATGGCCAGATTCAGTTCAGAAATTTTCCGGGAACTATTCAAGTACCCTTGCAATAGCAGGGACAACCTCTGCAATAACAAAGGTAACCTTTGTTGCAGCAAGGGTCATCCATGTAACAACAAGGGTAGAGGATACCATAGCAAGGACAACTACAACAACCGCATGAGCAACCCTTGCAACCGTTGCAACAAACCATGCAGCGGAAGATGCAATTTGCTTCGCAAACCTCGCAACCTATGTCTTTGCAGGGCCAACCTATGTAGCCATAGGGACAGCCTTTGCACCCACAAGGTCAATCCTTGCAGCAACAGGGCCAACCCAGGTAGCAGCAACCCTTATATACATATCAACAAGGTCAACCCTTTCAAGGACAAGGTCAGGGTCAAGTCCTGTAGGAGTAGACCCAAAATCCTAATGTCCTAGGTCAACAGGTACTCTAAGATAATATGCAACTACCGCTTGAAGGATAGTAAATATGTTATTAGAATGAGAATATGAATATATTATCAAGGGGATTAAGAAAGGAAGGAAAGCTTCTAAGTTTGATCCCCAATGTTAGCAGTTATCCCTAAAGTATTGAGCATTCCCTAAAAATATATTATTGAGGAAGGGAAAATGATGAACTTGTAAAAATTTTAATGAGAATAACTTATTATAGTCCTTGTAACAATAACTAACTTGAAATAATGAGAAGAAACGAAAAAAGAGTAATAGATATATGCTTCACAAAAGATGATAGATTGTGAGGTGAGGTTAATGGAAATTCCAAAAATGAGTATGGGATTGCAGTTTGTAGAAAAAACATTATAAAGAATCAATGAGAAATGATGGCCTATATTTTTTCTATTTTGGGTTGAAATTAGAGGATACTTTATTAGAAAAAATTGTGTCGATATGACATAACAAAAGTATTAAAATTGGTGGTTATAGTAAGATGGAACCATTCCAAAATGTTTGGCTCAAAAATACCTCTAATCCTAACTAGTTCAAGTGGATACATATACTCAAAATTGAAATTCATTGAGTAATATTTGTAGTATGTGCATGAGATTAATACAATAAAAGACTTCATTTAGAGAGACCTGGGATAGGAGGGGACCATTGATCCTTACTACAGTTGTATGCTTCACTAGGGGCTAGAGTATTTGGGTCCAAAAATAGTTGAATTACCTAAGGAGATGGGATTGATGATGAATGGGTCAAAGAGGATGTAACATGTTGTTCTCCCAGTATCCTAGTCTCGAAGTCTTCAATTATGGAGTGGAGAGAATTGATTTCATTTGATATTATTTGCATAGTGTTCCTATGATTGATTAGCTTCTCAAACAAAATTCCACCTATGATTCTAATTTCCTTACATGTAGCTGGAGATTACCAATTTGCAGAGTGAGTGCTTTGGGATCATCCTATAGAATGATCCATGAAGAGAAATGGCATAAAGTGCCATAGGGGAAATAAAACCATAGCATGAGGAAACCAAAACATCATAGAATATTGTGAAAAATATAATAGATAGACTACCAAGAGGACTCATGAGCCTATAGAATTGGAGAATGGGAGTAATAATAGAGCGATGATTGATAATTAATGGGATTCCCATCAAAACTAAGACCCTCATACCATAATTCTTTAGCTTCCAAACAAGATGATACACCAACATAATGGAAATCCATAAGGGGATAGATTGAAAGCATGGGAATAATAGTAATTTATGGCTGAAAGCAGGAGGGGAGGCTTATTGTAACAAAGGGAAGAAAAATTGAACACATTGAAAATGGAGGGTGACCACATGTCAACTCATAATTCCATCAGCGAGAACATGGATTATCATTAGGGGATTAGGTATGATATGAGAGCACCATTGACCATTAATACCCCCTCTATCGCATGAAGTGCCAGATTGGCAAGAACATCTACAATTCAGTTGTTAATACAAAAGATGTGGAACAACCACATCATGGGGAAGGAACAAAGAGACACTCTAATATGGAGAAAAATCTAGTTAAGACAAGCATTTGAGGAAAAAGATCCAAATTGGAAATATCATATGGTGTTTTTGGAGTCCCCAAAAATGGAAAGATGATGAACATATGCAAAGGAAGAGAGGAGAATCCTTTGAAAAAATGTGTATAATTTGATTGGATTGTTTGATTCTACTCCCAAGCTGCATAAAAATGAGAATAGCATATGTCCTCCTGGGTCAAAAAGCACCCCTCTTGCACCTGCAACCTTGGGAGAAGTAGTGGCATATCTTAGCACATGATGGATTTTGGATTTAGGAATAATTAGGATCAAATAACTTAGCACTCTTGAGGTGCCTCATGAATGAATAACCTGAAGGAAAATGATTTTTGAATCATAAAAGTATCTCCAAATAGAAATAGGATAAGAATCTTATAGCTTCTAAATAAAATCATGCCTATTAGGAAGCAGTTGGTACAAATGAACCACTTAAATTAAATGAATGGCATGATTTCATAGGACATTTTAAGAAACTATAAAAATTATGTGACATTAGATTAAATATGTGATAAATTCATGAGCACCTATAGGATGGGAATAAAGTAGATTGGTTAGAAATTATGAAATTTTTCAAGCAAAAAGAGGTAAACACCTTAGCATAAAGGCAATATTCTCCAAGCTAGTCAAATATTAATGATAGTTGAGCAAGGTGCTTTAAAATACAAAACTATGGAATTGCTAGGATTATGGTAGTTAATCAAGTTCATACACTGCCTTGAGGTTTATACTTAATGGATAGCACTAAAGCATCAAGGGAACTATGAAAATTTAGTAAAGCATAGGGTAAATTTATGTGATGAAAATGAAGGGGTTTGTCTCTTTCTCTCAAGTGACAAGCTCTAAGGTCTCTTAGTAATATTGCTAAGCAAATTAAGCAATGTGAATGATGATTATGGATGATTGGCAAGGGTCATATTTATGGCTCATATATAATTTTCAAGAGTCAATGTATGAAATTATCAACCATATCACTCATAATTGGTGAAGGATGACAAGTGATAGATTGGGAAAAGATTTAAAGAATTAAATACTAAGTATAATAATTGTCTAACTTTTGGGAAAGGAAGTAGAACACGTTATACATTTAGTTTTGGAGACTAACAAGAAAACATCCAAAATAGAGAGTAAAATGTTGGTATGCCCATTTTGTGTGATTGGTTTTTTTCAGGGTTAGAAGAATTAATCATTCTAAGTGTAAATAATGATAATTACATGTAATGGATAAATCACTAGGACTAATCATCCCTTCATGTTGTTGGAGTAAGCACGACAGAAAACTTAAATAATGATGAACCGATCTTTACATGTTATTAGGTATAATGATCCTTGAATGGATAAGCGATATACGTAAAGTGATGTAAGAATCTTGGGTAATGATAAAAAAAGATATGTAAAACCAAGAATCTAGATATTAAAATATTAAGACATGCTAGTAATTCTAGTAATAGCTTGGTTTTGAAATTCATTGAGTTTCACCATGCAAGAAAGAATATATGCTTGGAGATTATGGATCTAGACGATGGGGACTCACTTGAAGGTTAACAATGCACTCAGACAAGGAAAATAAATGAACACTTTAGCACATTGGTAGGATTACTATACATAACCTATAAATTGTTTTCCTTCTAGTTGTAACAAGAACAAATGATAATTAGAAAATTATTAGTGTTTTGATGATCACATGGTAGTCGTAGTATTGACAATCCTTGTAAAGTAAAATTGGGTTGAAAAACTTAACCAAGGTAGATCCATGTGCTATATGAATGTTTTGATGATATTCTTGCACTATCATGAATAATTGCAATCATTGTTTAATATTTTCATGTAGTCTAGTGAGTTTGATCATGCTAATGACTCATGATAAGCACACTCATAATGTTTTATTGATACATTGAGATTATTATCATATTCATTATGTTACGTTAACATATGGTCTCACTAATTATGTTGATGTAATGTTATATCTTTGATAAAGGAATGTTGAAGTTATGATCTTATGATAGTATTTCATGATGTGATGGCATGTGGTAATTGCATGTAGTTTTATAACCATATGTTTAATGATAACATGTGTGAGCATGTGGTGCCTTTCTATTCAAAATGTGATGATAATGATGTTGTTTATCATGATTACATGTGAGAGCTAGCATGTGTATTATTTTCTATAAGATGTTGATATTATGGTTATAACTAATGCATTAGGTGCATGTTGTGAGGTGGTAATTGATAGGAAATCCAACAATGGACTGAGAGTGCCAATTCATTTTATGATCTTAAAGGAACCCATAGCTAATAAGGAGAATATATTCAACACCTTATGGGTTGGGGATGAACTCAATAAACCAACTCATGCTAACAATGCTTTTCCTTCTATAATTCTCAATGGGAACTGAGACCATCTTGAAAAGGCCAACTACTTGATATTGGAGTTGCGATGTTGAAGCCTAGAAGAAGAGTCGAAGTGTTACTTACCACTTGGGTTAAGGGATCAGACTTTGATTCTTGGGGTTGAGTACTTGGTAGGAGTTCTGGGGGAAGTTTATGACAGTCTTTTGAGATATAAGGATCAGTACATGAGTAGTGTACCAAACCAAATGGTTGCTTGGGCATATGAGGTCTCAAGTCTTGGGACCTCGGTTAGATCGTAAACTTTAAGCTTGGTATCAAAATTTGGTAAAAAGGGATAGATATTTTTGCTTCCCTAGAGTTGTGATGTGGACTTTCATTGTCTATAATGGTCACTTAAGTGGCTCTTATATTAGTTATAACAGAGGGTGATGTGGAAGATATGAGGAGAAAATAAAATGCTTGTAAGTAACATAATTGAAGTTAACTTCAAAACAAAGTTCTTTGAAGGGGGAAGAATTTAATGCCTTGTAATTTCAATTAAAGTAATAAATTATATATAAGTGGTTTAAAATAATAATAAATTAATAATTAAAGTAAAAATAATAATAAATAAATCGTAACATGATAATAAAGAAACTAAGAAATTGTAAAATAAGAGAAATTATTAAAAAGGAATCAAAGAAAAACTAAATTAAAAAAAATGTTAAAATTTGGATGATTAATTACTTGAGGACAAGTGGTACTTATGCATGGATAGATAATAAGAGCTCTATTTAATGAAGGTGAAGAAGGGAGTGTGACATTTGTTTCTCAGGCAATTAATGGAAAGGCTTAGAAGTTAACATAAATAGTTAACTGAGGGCTCAAGGTTCTCAATTGTCTTTATTATAGGCCTAGTTGGGTGTAGATTCATCCTCCTAATTTGGTTTTTTTTCATTAGATCAAAGTTCAAAGAATCTTTGTCTATATTCACCTGCATTATAAATGAGTTACTTTATACAAATCTCTAGTTAGATTCTCCTTACTTGCTTCTCTTGTGGATTATGCAATTATGAATGAATTTCTATGTACTTTTATCAATCAACAATTATGAATTTCTATATAAATTTATGTGTGATTATTTTTTATGTTTGGGCCATACACTCAATCTAGGTTCCCCCCCCCCCCCCACTCTCTCTCTCTCTCTCTCACACATAACCTTGCAATGAAACCCAAGGGAAGCTTCTCCACATTTATGGACGGTATTCGTAGTAACTTGTCAACACAAGTTAGTGCATCTAGCCTAGGGATTTTGAATCAAGCACTTTCCATGATAGTATCAGAAATATTCCTAAGAACATTCTTGAAAATCGATCGAGCTAACCCTTTGTGCTACTCCATGGAAAAAAATTGTGGGAAAACCCTTGAGCACTTTCTTGCATTTTGTGGAAGGTATCTAATGTAAAACCATTAATGTTGATTTCAATCAACAACCTAGTGGGAACATTGAGTGACGTATGCAATAAAGGAAACAAGCTCAAGGAATTGACCCTAAGACCTCTTGCATGAAGCTCAATGCACTCAACCAATTAATTTATCCCATTAGTCTCTCTCTCTTTATCTATCTATATATAAGGTACAATATCAAATTAACATCCACTTATACCCCGAAGGCAGGTGATGACCCCAAGTGATGTCAAGTTAATCATCGAACAATCTGGAATGCCAAGCCATGTAGCCTACCACGAGCCTTCGTCTAATCAACAGTACCAGTTATTAATATTTTAGGTGTGGAAAGAATTTATAGATTCAGCGTGTGAGTACTTCCTGGTTAGTCATTTCATGATGGCTCAAAATCATGGCATGGAATTCCCTCAAGTATGCTTGGCAGAGTTCATCATATTGCGTTAGCACCGACTTCACCTAGATATTCCTTTGAAAATTAAAGGATGCACTGCCATCTTTGTTGAGAGGTCAGTTATGCAAGTTTATGTTATTCATGTCGGTCAGTATCTTAGAATTTATGAATTCATTATCCAGGATGGTTGTAGGTATTCATTGGGTTTCACAGTTATGGAAAATTGGGGTTGTGTTGCACTTAACCTTGGGCTCCCTTTCGCCGAGCAATTTTTCATGGATTTTCTAGGGGGTGACTAAGCCTACCCGACTGCTACTGATGATTCAATCAATGTACAGGTTATCATGTACATTCTCATTGCACAGAATGTCTTGAGAAAATTTTCCTATACAAACAATCACACTCTTGACTATTTGTCTAATTTAGAAGGATGGTGGTTAGTGTTTATGTACCAGTGTGCTGCTCTAAAGTTTCTTGTTCAAGTTTTCACATTGAAGCTTAGCTCTGGTCTCAATTTAGTGGTGGTAATCTACCTTGAGCTTCCTTGCATCATGGTGGGGCTCTCTAATAAAAAAATTACTCCCACTCTTAGTCCCTTGGGGGCTATGTTTAAGTCTCACCAGGCATTATCTTGTAATGCTAACCAATTGGAAGTTATTCTTTGGCCCTCGATTGGTGTTAGCTCAAAAGAAAATATTTGCAGGGTACTTGTTTAACAAGGAATATTTGGGTTCCATCTACGAGGGCCATTGGCATGTTACACCTGAATTTGTTGCTAAGCTTCAATGTTCGTGGTTGCACAGTTCATGGGAAGGCAAGCTTCGGAATTCTATGCATGCATGGCATCAGGTAACTAACAACCTTAAGGTATGGCTTAGTTATTCTCTTCACGGGTTCCATTTGATTGAGCGCCGTAATAGTGGCTTTTCAACTCTTATACGCACTTAAAATGTCTCTTGTTGAGTCTTAGAATGTTTTAAGTTTTTGTAATTTTTGCTCTAAATGCAATGGCTTGCGTGTCTAATGTCCCCATGTAAACTTTGCTATTAACTTTTTCATGTTATATACTATGGTTAGAATAGGACAATGTAATCTAAAGACTCTAAACTTGTGTTACTATTCTGGTTTTCCTTCGGGTAGACCGGTACCACAAGGCCATATCTCATGTAATGCTCTCTTGAAGTAATGAATAGTTGTACCTTTACAAACAAACAAACAAAAAATCCACTTAAACAAATTTATATTATTGGACATATGTTAAGGTCTTTTGATGATAAAGAAAGAATAATTTTGGAAAGCCAAATCCCTACCTATGTTCAAATCCCACTTTGTGACACCTTTGCTTTTGATTAATTGATTATTGATAAGTTAAACATGATTTGTCCATAAATTATTAATCTAACTTTATACATTAAAGAATGTAAAATTTACCCTAAATACCATTCTAGAAAAATAATAATAATAAATAAATAAATTTCCCTCAAAATATATTAAAAAAATAATAAATTACTTATATTATTATTTACTTAATTTACACTCTACAATAACATTTAAAAAAAAATTGAACCTAAATAAAATACGTTACAATCTCCTTCAGCCTGCACTACGTTGGATAATTAGGTTTTTGTATATTTATATTATTTATTAAATTTCAATTAAAATAAAAAAATAAAAACACATTGATAATATTAAATATTATATACTATTGGTGAAGAGTTATATATTTACATCATAAGGCATTCCTCTTTGAAATCAACTCCCCTCTCAGATTACATGTACATTTTGTGGGCCCTTTATTTAGGTGTTAGATTATTCAAATAGTTTGAGCCATCCGATTGATTCGAGTTAGTTACAAATTTAGTTACAAAGCAGGTCGACCTCCCAACGCAGCAGGTCGACCTCGCCCTTGCTCGGCACTACTTCCAAGTGCTTCTCATGGTACGTAAGTGGAGTGGAATTGATCATCTGCACTACTTTTCATTCACTCACTACATCGAAGGCTTAAAGTCAGATGTCACGGGCATGGTGGAGGACGAGCAGACCACCACCCTTATGCAGTAGAAACTACTACCACTTCTACTCAGACTACCATCATGTCCATGAGCAGACGTAAAGGCACTCCCCATAGATTATTTGCATTACTTTTCATTCACTCATTGCATCAAAGGCTTAAAGTCAGATGTCGAGGGTGTGGTGGAGGACAGGCAAACCGTCGCCCTTGTGCAATAGAAACTACTGCCACTTTGACAAAGACTACTATCATGTCCATTAGAAGATGAAAATTCACTCCCCACAAATATACCCTCTTTTAAATTTTTCAACTTTCAACCCAATTGGTATTAAGAATATTCAGTATTTTTGCACTATTAAGTTGATATCTGCTTATTTTGATTAGGGTTTAAAATTAATCTTCCTTACCAATAGTACCACCGCCGCCTTTGGATTCTTTTGTCACATACTTTGCATTGTTTCGGCAAGCCCTCTGATCAGGGAAAACTCTTCAGACACACTTGCAAGAGAAAATGTTGTTACATCACGAAACATACAATCAGAGAGAGGGATGTTAGGATAATGGGCATACGATCTCGCAGATTTTACACCATCACAATTGTGTTTTCTAGCAATACCTATTAGAGGTATGGCTAACAAATTTTCATATAGGGTGATGGGATTTGGGTTCAGTGAAATGAACATATATACAGAGAAAATTGCAGTGAAAAAATTGAGTACTATGTCTCAAAGACTCAGCGGTTATCTGCATAAACCTCAGTCCAAACATACCCTAGACCAACAACACATCGAGAGGATGAAGCTGTAAAAATCAAAGGCACTAGCCAAACAAAGTATGAAAAAACAATTAGAGGGAAGACATAGTGAAGCACTGGTCAAAATATTTTCAGAATTTGGAGGGCTTTCCAAGGAAGCCAAATGCAGAAAATGGCGTGGATGGAAGAAAGCCTTGAGAATAATGGAGAGACAATCTCATAAGCATAATTCAGAGGGATTGAAAGAAAAAAAGAGGACGAGAAAACAATCACAAGAAATCTAGAGAGAATCACAGATTAAAATCGGCTCAAAATCTGGAGGGTTTTCCAAGATGTCCAATTGCAGAAAACAGGTAGAATTGAATGAAGTGATGAGAATGTGGGAAGATTGGAGAAAACATCTCGAATGGAAGGACATGATGAGAATGTTGGAGGACCATTCGAAAGGACACATTACATTATCCAATGAGCACATGACAATTTTGAATGCTATTTGAAGAGGGGAATATGTATTTATTAGAGGCTCTGCAGGCACAAGCAAGAGCTATCTTCTTAATTTTGTCGTAAAAATCTTGAACAAATTGCATGGGAAAAGATCCGTCTTTGTAACAGCCTCAACAGGGATTGAAGCATGCCATTTGAATGGCATGACTCTACATTCCTTTGTTGGAGCTCCACCATCTGTTGTGACTGAGCAAGGACTATTGACATTGATTGAAAATAAAAATAGAAATGTTAACAAATGGAAATATGCCAAGGCATTGGTTATAGATGAGATAAGAATGATTGATGGAGAGTTTTTTTATCAGTTGAATAATGTTGCCAATAATTAGATGCATCCATCGAATGGGAAAGCAGTGTGGGGTATCTTGCAGCTTGTTATGACATAGGATTTCTTCCAACTCCCACCAATGACGCGTCAGAACTTGGACAAATTTTTTTCCTTTGAAGCAGATTACTGGGATGAGTGTTTTGACAAGAAAATTGAATTAAAATGATAAGTCTCTCTTGAGACCTCGGTGTTTGATTATTTCTTTTGGTTGTACATTTCTGCCATAAGGAAACCAGACAATTGCTTCAACAAATTTTCATATTAGGCATTTCTTATCAGAAGAGGATTTATGAGTCACCACTTTATATTTCATTAGATGGAAAACAAGTTTATTCTGTATTTTTTTTTGTTCCATAGGATTATAACAATGGATATAAACCCTGTGGTTTTGAAAGAGTTATGACTGTAGATTGTGCATACAGGTAGATCCTAACCTCTCTGCAATGAACAAAGGGGTGAATTGATGAGATTTTATTGGTCCTACTCTCTTCAGAGAATTTGGTTATCAATTTAGAAGAGGTTGATTTGGAACATTCCCCAAGGAATCGGGACCATTCCGTCTATAAAATTGGTTGTAGATCTCAAAAGACATAGAGAGAACCAGATTAACTAATAAATACGAGCTTCAAAGGTATGTGGAAGCCTCTAGTCTCACCAGCTAAAAAAAAAATTCAATAGAATTTTTTTTTACATGTTACATTTTGGTTATCTATTCTCCTATTATATAAACTTCTGGAATGACATTTTTTGTGGTTGGTTAAGGCCATTTTAATAGAAGTTACCCTTATTAATTGAATATAAATTCTTGTCTTTACCATTGAAGCATTATGGCTATCAATTGGAAATGAAATTCAAATAAAATTGGTAGTGTATAAGACTATGAGTTATGGTTTTTCCCCAGTTGTTATATAACTAATGAATGCTTGGATCCTAGCAATGGCAGACTTAACTAAACTACTTCTTTGATATCAATATGTCTACCTTCAAATCATTCATGATGTACTTTCAATAACTACAGTTCATCAATTTTTTTCTAAATGCAAAATCGTGATTGTGGTTTTGAAACTCAGTATGAAAACACAAAGACAAAGGGGTTTTTCCTTTTCTTTATGCACACCTTTAACCCATGTTTATAGGCAGTCAAATAGGGAGGTAGTAGAGATGTTGGAGGAAATAAGAAGAGGTCTGTGAGACTCAAAAGCCGTGGCCAAATTGAAAAGTTGTCATGGTCCATTTGTGGATGAGTCTGTGACTATATTGTATCCGAGGAATGATGATGTTAGGAGGGTGAATGATGAGAGACTGAATTTTCTGGGGCAGAAAATCATCACTTTTAGTGCCTAGGATGAAGGAGAAGAGTACGAAAAGAGTAAGTTGAAGACAGGAATTTCTCCTGATCATATTGGTCTTTGCATAGAGGCACAAGTGATGCTTGTCAAAAATATAGATACTGGGATAGGACTGGTGAATGGCGCAATGGGCCAGATTGTTGATTTTGTTGGGGATGACACACAGTCAAAAGCTATTAGTCCTACAGGGCTCTGGTCAAAGGTGATATTCCTCTGTGGGGTTGAAAGGATTATCACATTGGAATCTTGGCATGTTTATGAAGGTGAGGTGAAGGTGGCTACCCGAACACAGGTGCCATTAATTTTAGCATGGGCTATTATTGTGCACAAGTGCCAAGGGATGACATTGGAGAGGTTGGAGACAAATCTTTCCATGGCATTTGATTATGCCATGGTATATGTAGCCCTTTCTCGCATAAAGAATTTAGACGGTGTGAGGCTAACAGGATTTAAACCATATAAGATCAAAGCACACCTAAAGGTGCTTGACTTGTATCATAAACTTACCAATAGTAGGGCACTATTTGGATGATAAAGAAAAGAAATGAATCATGTAGCCAGACTTCACAATTTTGTTGACATTATTAGTTCTGGACATCTCAGGTAATATGACTTGGGTTTGAATATTTATTTGTGATAGGGAGATGTCAGTATCATAGAACCTATCTACTTATTTTGAATCATGTTGAAACAATCTACTCTATTTGGACCTAAATTTTACAGACATTGTTTTCTTAAAACCTGAAAAGTACAACAATGTTTGAGTTATTTAGAAGATAAAATTTTGTAATCCGGTAACGTAGGTCCATAATTTTATTTTTTTTGGTTGGATATACAAATAGTGTTAAAGATATATAAATTACAATTAATTTTTTAGCAAAACTGTGAAGTCTAGCTACAAGATTCATTTCTTTTCTTTATCATCCAAGTAGTGCTTGTATTTTGTTATGAGTGTGTAGATATATCCAATTTTAGATGTAATATATTAAGTTTGAATAAACAAATGCCTCACAATCACCATATCGTTCCATGTTGTAAGTTTGTATTTAAAAGTCAGTCAAGTTTGATTCATTAGTGTTAGTTTTAATTTTGTCTACTAATATAAGGAGATTTTGTAGAATTTTGCAAAGTAAACATGCTCTAAAAATACTCTTTGAATACTCATTACTTTAAAGTTCCATCACATCTTCAATACAACTATGTACTTGTTTAGGGGCTAACTTAATAAGCAAGTCATGTTTTAAACAAAGTCTTTCGATAGAAATCACATGAGAGAATTTTTTGGCCGACGTGTTTCGAACCAACAAGTGTGGTTCATCATCAGGACCAGATGAAGAGGCAAACCATGGCGAAGGCTTAAATAGAGAGCAATGTAGAGACGTAATTTCAAGTAACGGTTATATTTGAACAATTTTGTTTAAATTATAATATTACTTTATTAATATTTAAAAAACAAATATTATTACGTAACGGCTATATTAAACGGCTAGTTTTTTAAAAATAATATTTAAATTAATTTTTTAAAACCAAATATTACTAGTTCTTGAAAAATAATATTTAAATAATGATATTAGTTTATTAATTTATTAAAATATTAATATATAACGGCTATATTAAACGGCTAGTTTTTAAAAAATTATTTAAATAATGATATTATTTCATTAATTTATTAAAAATATTAATAGGTAACTGCTATATTAAACGACTAGTTTTTGAACAATAATATTTAAATTAATTTATTAAAACCAAATATTACTAGTTCTTGGAAAATAATATTTAAATAATGATATTAGTTTATTGATATATTAAAATATTAATATGTAATGGCTATATTAAACAGCTAGTTTTTTAAAAATAATATTTAAATTAATTTATTAAAACCAAATCTTATTAGTTTTTGAAAAATAATATTTAAACTGTGATATTAGTTTATTAATTTATTAAAAAAATATTAATAAGTAACAGCTATATTAAACAGCTAGTTTTTAAAATAAATAAATGAATAACAAAGTCAAACTTAAAGGAGGGGAGTCAAAAATTATAAAAACGAGTAAAGGACCTAATCGAGACAAGATCATTTGATAAATAAATTAAAATAAATTAAAAATAACTAATGCAAAAATAAATAAAATAAAACAAAAATATACACAAGTCAAAATAAATATATATATATATATATATATATATATATAGATATTTATATATATATATATATATATATATATATATATATATATATATATATATATATATATATAGATATATTTCTATTTTTATATAATATAAAAATAAATAAATAAAAATATATATATATATATATATATATATATATATCCAAAGAAAAATAATCAATAAATAAAACGGGGTCAACAATAAAATATGGGGCTCAGGCTCATTAAACAAATAACAAAAATACTAAAAGGAGTTAAGAATGAATAGGGTGATAAAATACATAAAAATATGAAGGATCAAGAAAATAAACTCTAATGAAGAATAAATCAACAACAAATACTATAAAAAGGATGCCAATACCTACATAGATTTTTAAAAAAAAAAGAACAAACAAACAAACAAACTAGGAGGACAAGACAGGGACCCAACTTCTACTAATATTCCAACCATCATCTCTATTCAAATTATTCGGTATTTTTTCAATTTCTAGGGCCTCCCTCAATTTTTGATGATGAAAATGACCAACCTTAGCAACGACTTGGGCCTCCTCAATGCAGATGTGATGCTTAGGTTTATCTGCATGCTCCGCCAAAGCAGAGGAGCGGGTCCTGCCATGCTTGATGTCAGCAGCATGCTCACGAACCCTTTGATTAATCGAGCGTCTAGTCTCACCAATGTAGGGAGTCCCACAAAAGCATAGGATAACGTAAACACCCTTCATATTCTTGGGATCCACTGGGTCTTTTGTAGATATAAGGGAGCTCTGTATGGTATTTAAAGGCTGAAAGGTTGAAGCCACCTTATGCTTCCTTAGGATCCTTGCAATCTTGTCAGTGGTCCCTTGGATAAAAGGAAGATGAACACCAGAAAATCGATCCTTGGTATCTTTCTTAGTACTAGGAACTTTTTCAGCTCTGAGGAAAGCCTTAGTACATTGGTGTCTACTATACCCATTATTAAAGAAAACACTTAGGAGATGTTTTTTCTCTTCCTTGAGATGGTTCTCATCAGAAATTCTAAAAGCTCTAGTTGCTAAGGTGTTGATAACACCAAGTTTTTGAGCTGGGATATGATGAGAATTAGCATGAAGATATTGTTCCGAATGAGTTTTCTTACGATATACCTAATGAGAGAAAGAGCCATTATCATTCCTTGAAAGGAGGACGTCAAGGAAGGGAAGACAACCATTATATTCAAATTCCATGGTGAACTTTATAGAACTAGAAATTGAAAAAAGACCCAATAATTTGAATAGAGATGATGGTTGGAATATTAGTATAAGTTGGGTCCCTATCTTGTCCTCCTAGGATTATTATTTTTTTTAATCTATGTAGGTATTGGCATCCTTTTTATAGTATTTGTTGTTGATTTATTCTTAATTAGAGTTTATTTTCTTGATCCTTCATGTTTTTATGTATCTTATCACCCTATTCATTCTTAACTCCTTTTAGTATTTTTGTTATTTG
Source organism: Pinus tabuliformis (assembly GCA_031772625.1). Lineage (NCBI taxonomy): Eukaryota > Viridiplantae > Streptophyta > Pinopsida > Pinales > Pinaceae > Pinus > Pinus tabuliformis. The sequence goes on from CM062811.1 coordinate 324,178,766, forward strand.
TTTAATGGGCCTGAGCCCCATATTTTTTTGTTGACCCCGTTTTATTTATTGATTATTTTTCTTTGGATATATATGTGTGTGTGTGTGTGTGTGTGTTTCTGTTTTTATTTATTTATTTTTATTTATTTATTTATTGATATATTTATTTATTTTGACTTGTGTATATTTTTGTTTTATTTTATTTATTTTTCCATTAATTATTTTTAATTTAGTTTATTTTATTTCCATTAGTTATTTTATTTATCAAATGATCTTGTCTCTAATAGGGCCTTTACTCATTTTTATAATTTTTGACTCCCCTCCTTTAAAGTTTGACTTTGATTATTTATTTAGTTATTTTAAAAACTAGTTGTTTAATATAGTAGTTACTTATTAATATTTTTTAATAAATTAATAAACTAATATCACAGTTTAAATATTATTTTTCAAAAACTAATAATAATTGGTTTTAATAAATTAATTTAAATATTATTTTTCAAAAACTAGTTATGCAATATAGCCATTACATATTCATATTTTAATAAATTAATAAACTAATATCATTATTTAAATATTATTTTTCAAGAATTAGTAATATTTGGTTTTAATAAATTAATTTAAATACTGTTTTTCAAAAACTAGCCATTTAATATAGCCATTACCTATTAATGTTTTTAATAAATTAATGAAATAATATCATTATTTAAATATTTTTTCAAAAACTAGTCGTTTAATATAGCCGTTACATATTAATATTTTAATAAATTAATAAACTAATATCATTATTTAAATATTATTTTTCAAGAACTAGTAATATTTGGTTTTAATAAATTAATTTAAATATTATTTTTCAAAAACTAGTTGTTTAATATAGCTGTTACCTATTAATATTTTTAATAAATTAATGAAATAATATCATTATTTAAATATTTTTCAAAAACTAGCCATTTAATATAGTCGTTACTTAATAATATTTGTTTTTAATATATTAATAAATTAATATTATAATTTAAACAAAATTGTTCAAATATAGCCATTAGTTGAAATTATGTCTCTACATTGCTCTCTATTTAAGCCTTTGTCATGGTCTGTCTCTTAATCTGTCTCTTAATCTAGTCATGATGATGAACCACACTTGGTTCGAAACGCATCAGCCAAAAAATTCTCTCATGTGATTTCTATCGAAAGACCTTATTTAATTCATTATAGATCACATAAGCTTGAATACATAAAAGTCATGTTTTATTGATCCTCTTAACTAGATTTTTTGTATCTTTTCTTTCGTATTTGTGGAAGGTCCTCATATTAATCAGCAATGAACTTTTCAGGTTTTCAAAGTATGCTTAGTAATATATGTTGTAGCTACAGAAATTTTGTGCATACTTCAATAATTCAAATTAATTAACTAAATAGATTACAAAAAAGGAGAAAAAAGAAACTTGTCAAGATTTTTAATCTTTGGATCCATACATTACCTAGGAAGCACACCAGAGGTTTGTAATTTATTGGGTTTTGTTTTCATTATTATATATCTATTATTGTTAAACGTATGTTGAAATTTGTTTATGTGGTATTCAACAGATGTGGCCTGATCTTATTGCCAATTCTAAGGATGGGGGAATCGATGTTATTGAGACTTATGTCTTTTGGAATGGGCATGAGCCTGAGAAACGCCAGGTAATAAGCATTTTAAATCTTTATAAAGTTTTTCATGTCTGTAATGTATTTTCAGATGGAACTGTGAATTGTTGATGAATTTATAGTGGCTTTGGCTTATGATTTTATTGCAGTATAATTTTGAGGGAAGATTCGACTTGGTCAGATTTTTGAAGACAGTACAACAAGCCGGCCTTTATGCTCACCTCAGAATAGGACCTTATGCTTATGCAGAGTGGAATTATGGGTAAGCCCGTGTCTACACACACACACACATATATATATAATCAATCAGGAATCTGAGTATTTTGTTTTTGTTTTGCCAATAAAAAAATCATTATATTTAAAATGGAGAATATATATGTTATGGCTCTCATAAGACTAGACTGGAAAAGCATAAAGACCCTCAAAATTTGACTATATACCAAATGGGAATTGCCATAAAACAAGAAAACTTTGTCTTGCAATGGCATTACCCTGAAAGGAGAGGAAGAAAAAGCAAAACTAAACTAAACCTACATTTTCTGATATATATATATATATATATAATCAATCAGGAATCCGAGTATTTTGTTTTTGTTTTTCCAATAAAAAAATCATTATATTTGAAGTGGAGAATATTTATGTTATGGTTCTGGTAAGACAGGATTGGAATGGTCTCAAAATTTGACTATATACCAACTGGGAATTGCCATAAAACAAGAAAATTGTGTCTTGTAATGACATCACCTAAAAGGAGAGGAAGAAAAAGAAAAAGAAAATTGAACCTGTATTTTCTGATTGATACAATGCCTTAAACTTCTATAGCATCTTGTGTTCCGTTATGAGCGTGTAGATATATCCAATTTTAGATGTAATATATTAAGTTTGAATAAGGAAATGCCTCACAATCACTGTATCGTTCCATGTTGTAAGTTTGTATCTAAAATTCAGTCAAGTTTGATTCATTATTATTATTTTTAATTTTATCTACTAATGTAAGGAGATTTTGTAGAATTTTGCAATGTAAACATGCTCTAAAAATACTCTCTCAAAACTCACTTCTTTAAAGTTTCATCACATCTTCAATACAACTATGTACTTGTTTAGGGGTTAACTTAATAAGCAAGTCATGTTTTATTGATCCTCTTAACTAGAGTTTTTGTATCTTTTCTTCCATATTTGTGGAAGGAGATTATTCCTCACTGAAATGTTTGAATGGTTGTGACCTTGCAGAGGTTTCCCTCTTTGGTTGCATGCCATACCAGGAATCGAGCTGAGAACAGACAATGAACCATTTAAGGTGATTTTAGCTTGTATTTGGCTCGGTAATATATGTTGTAGGTATATGCTTATTTTATATTTAGATGATTTCATATTAATCAGCAATGAACTTTTCAGGGTTTCAGGGTATGCTTAGTAATATATGTTGTAGCTACAGAAATTTTGTGCATACTTAAATAATTCAAATTAATTAACTAAGTAGATTAAAAACATGAGAAAAAAGCAACTTGTCAAGATTTTTATGTTAATTAACTAAATAGATGAAAAAATAGGGGAAAATGACCTTTAGTAATGTTTTCAATAATATCAGTTTCTTGTCTTGTGGGCTCTGTCTAGTTTATGGCTGCTATCTAGACATTTCTCTATGATGGGATTTGGTTTCCACATTAATCTCAACTCTAAATACTTTGAATATATGATATGATTGTTACTTCTCAAATTTGCTAGGATTTTGATTTTGATTTTATCAACTCTGGTACTAACATTCTCAGCAATATCAGTTTAATGTCTTGTGAGATCTTTTTAGCTTGTTGTTAGCTTCTTGTTGTCATCCAAACATATCTCTCTATGATGGGATTTCGTTCCACAATAGTAACTTAATAAGTACTCAACTCTAAGTTCTCTGAAGATATTCTACGACTTGTTACTTCTCAAATTTGTTAGGATTTTGATTCTGTAATTTATCAGCACTGGTACTGACATTCCTAGAAATCTCAGTTTCATTTCTTGTGGGCTCTCTCGCTTGTACTTGTTATCCACACATATTTCTATGATGGGATTGAGTTCCAAATTAATAAGTACTCTACTCTAAGTACTCTGAAGATATGATATCACCTCTCAACTTTGTTAGGACTCTGATTTTGTATATGATACCACCTCTCAACTTTGTGAGGACTCTGATTTTGTACTTTATCAATACAGTGTAAACATCGATGAAGATGATCTGTTAGACAATAGAACCCAGTTTATCTTGCATGTGGATACTCGAGGACATACACTTCATGTGTTTGTCAATGGAAATTTAGCAGGTAAGTAAGATATTTAATATTTCTATATAAAAAGGATATAGAATGCTATTAGTTTGTTAGAATTGTGTTAAGTCCCTTTGTTGAGGGGGAGACTACATCTCAAAGGTAAAAAACTAAGTCATACCCTGAAGTGCATACTTTGATATAGGATTGGATTAATGGATATACAAGAACTCAGACTAGAGATTATTCTAAATGGGAGTTTACGTTCGAGAAGCCAATTACACTACAAGCTGGAGAGAATCATATAGCTCTACTAAGCATGACAGATGGATTGCAGGTTCAATTCCATACCTGAGCGCTTGGAACATAGAAATATAGAAAGGATAATAATACTTTCAAATAAATAGGGACTTAAAAAGAAATATGTTAACGAGGCTCTCTCAATTAACTGCTCTTGGTACGAAATAAAGAGTTGTTTTTTCTTTTGTGGCTATGAATAGAACGTGGGACCTTTCTTTGATACATGGCCGACAGGAATAGGTGGTCCTGTGAAGTTATTGGGACTTAGAAATGGCTCAATGGATTTTAGCTTCCAGACCTGGTATTATCAGGTATTCACTGCCCAGTTCCAAACTAGGCCATCCAATCCATTTTCTTTCTACCACTTTCTCATCTGATTTTCAAAAAGCAATAATCCAACAGAGTTATAGCTAGGAATGATTGATCTTTGGTCGGTATTTTGATCAAGTTTTTTCCATTCTTCATACTCAATCAAAATTCTCTTTCTAAGGCCCATCCATTTCCCTTTTCATCACAGATTGGCCTGAAGGGAGAATCCTAGCAACTATATTCAGAAACTGGATCCAAACAAGTGGAATGGATTTCAGGATTAGACCCTCCCAAACAAGATACTCTCATCTGGTACAAGGTAACCTGCGTATTTTGATTCATCGTCAAACATGGAATTCATTTTTCATTTGGTGCTCTGTAACCTAGAACTTATGTGGGGGAAGATCAAACAACTTTTGTAACACACACAAGGGTTTACAATAGTCGAGGTTTGTACCTGGGTATTGGGATGGTGAGGTCATCCCAACGACTAAGCCTACACTAGTATATATAGATCTTTGTCCTGTTTTTTTTATGTGGTTACAATGCAGTCTCCTCTATTATTTCCAACTTAGGAGAGGTTGCCATTATTGGCTTACAGAATTTTGCTAGCCACTATGACAATAGGCTCTTATTTGTAGAACATGTCAGCCTGTTTTTGAACCTAGGTCATGTTACCACTGCTCCAAGTTTTTGAACCTGAGTTATGGTACCATTGCTCCAAGTTTCTGCCAGACCACAATTTTTTTGTGTGGGAAATATTCTTTTTTGTTTTGTAGTTACCATTGGTATGAAACTTAAATTTGACGTGAAATGCAATTCGACTGGGATTTGGAGGCTGTATTTGACCAATTATGTGCATTTTGATAGTTGACGAACTTCCCAAATGTTAAAAGTGGCTTACTAATAATGATGATAGGAAATAAGAAAAGGCTACATGGTGGTTGAATCATTTGATGGGGCGTGCAAAGAAGTCATCATCAATTAATTGGCCATATCCATTTGTGGAGGGAAATTTATTTGTTCTTACAATAAGTGCAGGTTTGGAAGGTTATTATATGAATGTGGACAGGAAGCATGTGACATGTTTTCCTTATCAAACAGTGAGTTGGAGAACCCTTTAGAGTACAATATTTTATGTTATATCATCTCCACGTTCTTTTCCATGTTAAGCCAGTGTTGTAGAGAAATTTTTTTCAAATTCAAGAAAATTTATGGCATTAGTATAAATTAATGTATGCACTATATATATACATGGTTGTACCAGGGATTTGTGCTTAAAGATGCCACTGGATTCTCTATAAATGGTGACATTGATGTGCATACAGTTATTGTTTCTTCCTTGCATGTCTCACATCCAAGCTTTTCACCTCAAAGACTTCTAGAAATGTCAGAAAAATGGAGAGTTCCACCTTTGACAAAAGGCCTCGTGGGTCTTTTCATTGGGATACTCTCTGCAAGAAACCACTTTGCAGACCGAATGGTTATCAAAAAAACATGGATGCAGTCTAAACTTGTTAGATCGTCGAATTTTGTGGCCCGTTTTTAGAGGTTGCCATTATTGGCTTACAGAATGTTGCTAGCCACTATGACAAGAGGCTCCTATTTGTATGATAAAAAAGAAACACCAGTAAAGAAACAAAATTGCATAAAATTTTGACTTCATTCTTCTATGCTATTGTTTCTTATGCCATTGCCTTACGGTGTTTCCTTTGCAACATGTGGTGCAAATGCTAGTTTTATAACTACAATTTAACTTGTGTTATCCATCATACCTCTACCTTTGGCCTTCAATGTGGAGAAATACTACTAGGAAATTTTGAATCATAAAATGTCTAATACAGAGTTTTGACATGTCAATGGAACCAAAAATCTCTAAAATAATCATTCAACGCCTATTTTGTCGATAATGGTTTTTTAATGCTCGAAGGAATCTTTTGATGAGCAAAGGAATTGGCCATGAGAAACATGCATTTAACTTCCATAAGTAGCCCATCATGAATTTTTTTACAATGGGTTTCTTGTTAAAAGTATCCTTCCAATATTTATTTTTATTGTAGCCTAGGTGAGGCATCTCAGTTGGTGATGCTGGAGTTACCTAGGTCTCAGGTTCAAGTCTTCCCTAGGTGAAAAATGTACTCCAAAGTGAACAAAAAGTGACCCGATGTATATATATATATATATATATATATATATATATATATATATATATATATATATATATATATATATATATATATATATATATATATATATAACTTTTATGTATTATATGTGTTTAAAAAGAATGGGTTATAAATATCAATTAATTTTTTTTTAGTATCAAGTAATTTGTGTGTTGAAATCATTTTAGTGTTAAAACAAAGAAATTTATTTCAGTACACATTATTGTAGTTATTTTTTTAAATAAATTCATGGATTTTGAATCGATGGTTTTTACACAAGGAGCATTTTTAACATTATACTCTATCACCAATTGTTTTACGTGCCATGGGATATACATTATTATAATGTTAAAAAGAATACAAAATTATTAAGGAATTGTATTTGACATAAAATGTAGGATTTGCATGAATGGCAAAAATAGTAACTGCATGAGGGACAAATTATCATACAATAAAAAGAGAAATCAATTGCACTTGTTTGTACCCAATGACTCTACATAGCTACCTAATTTTCTAGGTATGGTAAACTTTTACAAGTATCATCAAACTACAAAAATTATACAAAATATTTTATTTTTGGTACGTCATATCAAATACAACATCATTCCAAATACAAACAAAAATCTTAAATACTTAAATTCTTCTTTTCTTAGCATCTTTCCAAATTTCATATACGATATTCCATTCCACTTGATGAATTAAGCCTTGCTAATGAAACTCTATGATTCATACATTGTCATGGATATTCCATACAACTCATCACAATGAGGGTTAATTTTCCTTAGATTTAAGGATTCATTAAATTATTATTTTCTTCTTACACATGCAATATAAAAAATGCAAAAAATAGAGAAGAGATCAAACAATCGCTCACAAAACCACAATAACACTAAGATATGACCTAGGAAACCCTTTCGGTAGAAATCCATCTAAAAGGTGAGGCTACTTTGCTCTCTCTTTCTTTGAATGGAATTGGTGCAAATACAAAGGAGTGATACTTGTGGCCAATGGGCTGCTATAGAACATGAATCCTCTCCGTTTTTTTCTTTCTTTTTCTACTCTAAGCTACTCTTCTCTATTATGGAACAAAATGCATGAGAATAGAATTGAACCCCTTTTCCTCTGAGTGACTAAGTTATAACACATCCTGATAGCCAACTAGGGGTTAAATTTGACCCATTCAACCCTATATATCAGTTACAACATGACCCTTCTAAAGTAATTTTTCTTAGTGCCCACGAGGCTAGCCACTTTTCCATGAGTAATGAGGGTTGACATCAATCATCTCAAATTATGGTGGTCAATAATGATAGGTCAAATTTCGAAAGCATAACTTCTGCGTTACAAATCTAAGTGACATGATTCTTACACTGATGGAAATATATTCAAGTGTATAATAATGTTATGGGTTGCAATGCTCAAGTGGCAATTTTTTACTGCCAAAAAACATCATTTAAGACCTCAAATTGACAACAGAAGGCTTTTGACCCTAATTCTCCCAACTAGGCCTAGTTGCCAAACTGCTCTTGTAAGTTGATTTCTCTAATTTTTCCGCCTTGAAATCATTGACATGGATGAAAAACAATATAATGATCCAATCCCAATCATACCACCCAATTTTTGGAGGCTTTTGGTCACCAAATATTTTATAGAATGAGATGAGGAAAATATTCCTCGACCTTCTTCTTAGAGAACCATTTAGCCTTACCTGGAAGTTGTCCTTTCAACCCAACTTTCCAAAGTTCATGTTGCCCCTATCTTGAAATTGTAGACATATTTTTTGAAACTATATCCTCTATCAACTCTACATATGCATCTAGTGTCAAATCCTCTATAGACGATTGTACCTGCTCATCTTCCTCATCTAGCATGGAAGGGTCATAGAGTTTCAGATTTTCTACATTCACTACTAAGTAAATGTGCATGTATGGGGGTAGATTGAGTCTAGAAGCATTATTTCCCTCCTTTTCCAATATATCGAAGGGACCATATCCTAAAGCATTTATTTTCTTAACATCACTATGTAGCCTCCCCTTATTCAACTATAACCATACTTTGTCTCCCACCTTGAATAACTTCTCTATTTTATGTTGATCATGCCTAGCCTCTTACTTTTCCTGTGATTTATTTAGTGTCTCATGTACTTGCAGATGGATCTAGAAGATCTTCTCTAGAAATTTCTGTCCTTAAAGGATCCCCTGTGGAATCCTCCCTCGTTCCTCCTTGCTGCACATGTGCAATTTCAAAGGTGAAAGTGGCAAATATCCAAAACAAGTTTCAAATAGGGAAGTACCAGTAGAAAGTGTGGACTGCTTTGTTATAAGAGTGTTGTGTATATATCAAATTTTCATACCAAATTTTCCGATGCTTATATTTTCAACCCCTCAAAATCTACACCAAAGTCATATTTACTACTTCAATTTTCCCAGATGTCTATGGATGGAATGATGTATACCTCTTCAACTTCATGTCCATATTTTCCTACAATGTAGTTCAAAATGCACTAAGAAAATTTGTTTCCTTGTCTGATGTGATGATCTTGGTATCCCAAAGTGCACCTAGATTTATCTAAAGAACAAGTTTGCTCCTTCTCTCCTGGTGATGGTCATTTTACAGGGCATGAGAACACACATCTTACCAAACATGGCAACTACCACAAACAAGTATCATGTCCCTTCCTCATTTTTGGTAAACCTCACACAAAGTCCATGGAAATGCTTGCCCAAGGATGAATGGGTACTAGTAAGGGATAATATATACCATGTTTCTTATTACTAGGATTGCAAGTACAAGAAAGCATACATCCTCTTATGAACCTAGGTACATCTTCTTGTACCTTGGGATAATACACATACCTCTGTAAGTTGTAGTATCTTCCTTACATTGAAATGCCCTTTAATATTGGAGGTATGAGCCTCCCTCATTAGCTACAATTTCTCACCTTTAGGAAAACATAATGTTGAAAATGCAGCAAGAAAATCTAGTTTTAACTTTGCCTTGGTCAAAGTAGATTAAAATTTGAATTTCAAGTTTAGTAAAATACCTAGAGGTAGTTAATTGAGTTGACATGGCACTTGTCACTCAACTAACTCAGATGATTTGAGTTGGAGACACTTGAGTTTAGTTTAGTACTATTGATTGCTAATTTCTAGCAATTTATTTCAATTAATTTGAGTTATTGTGAGTTTAACTAGTTCTAATTGTCAGAGAACTAGTGGAGGATCTAGTAGTGGGGTGCGTACCTCAGTGATCAACTAGTTAACTCATCAATCAGCCCAGAATAATTGATGCATGCAGATAACTCAAGTTACCCAGTTTAGATTGGAGTTCAAGGGTAGTGTACTATCATGTATAGACTATTCCAAGTTGTACAGGTGGTGCATGCAGTCAGAGAAGGGCCTACAGGAATTCTGCAATTCTCAATGAGAAATTTCCCTAAATAATAGGGGTTAATTCCTCAAGTAATAGTGCAAGGAAATAGGAGCTTGGTAGGCAAGAAAATTGGTTAAGTATCGGCCATAGTCATCTTGTGAGGCAATGAGATAGTTTATACTAGTGTAGAGGTTGTTCAGGCTTGAGAAGGCATTGTATTTCTTCCATATTTTCTTATTAATGCAATACAGATAGGAAGGGATTTTGAGTAGTTGCATTCCCCTAGATAAATCTCTATGTATGTGTGTTGAATCTTGATGCATGGTTATGATTTTTGCTCTCAATTGTGAATTTATTTCCACATATGAGTAGAGTAGATTTGAGTCTTATGTTTTACTAAATTACATGAGTAGTTTCAAATCTACACATTAATTTCTACAAGGTATCAGAGTAGGAATCATAGTATAGAAGAGAATTCGAATTTTTCTTTGTAGAAGGATCGATTTTGCATGATCAATTCTTCAGAGCTAGCAGTATGGCTTTCTATGGACTGAGACTCGAGTATGCCCTTGAGGGTATCTTGAATTATGTTGCTTGGAAGGGCAGGATGGAGGTAGTGTTAGAAGATAATGGACTGGAGGAATTCATAGATAATGATATCCCGAAGCCTCCCACATCTTATGCTCAAGATCTAGCAGCATGGAAGAAGTGTGTAGCAAAGGCGAGGAGGACCATATTGGAGGGACTTTGAGATCATATTGTCTCGAATATCCATGGGAAAGATACTATGTATGTAATGTGGCAAGCCTTAACAAATTTGTTTCGGAACAACAGTGACCACGGGAAGTTGGCACTAAAGGACAAGCTTCGAAATATCATGATGTAGAAGGGTGACACAATACCACAATACCTTAGCAGGTTAACACAATGTAGTGATGAACTTGGGAGTGTTAGTGTTACGGTTGTACAAGATGATCTGGTAATCCTATCACTTCTAGGTCTTCCCAAGAGCTAGCACAACTACCAGGATTCGGTAAATGGGAGGGAGAAGCTACCAAATTGGTAACGATTTTGGTCTAATTTGGTGCAAGAAGAAATAAGGAAGAACACCAAAGATGGAACCTCATCCAAGTGTGAAGATGAGGATAAATGTACCTTGGTTGGAAAGGAAAAGAAAGGGTAAGGGAAGAATCCAAATCCAAAGCAGAATCTAGTCAGGCAAGCAAGAAGAAAGACTTATCCAAAATCAAGTGCTTTCAATGTCATGATCTGGGACACTATACCACGAAGTTTCCACACAAGAATGCAGGAAAGAAGACCTTAGGAGGAGCGGAAGGTGAAGCTTCGAATTCACAATTTGATTTGGACTTCACCCTCATTGCTTGCATGGAGATCACAGTGATGGGTAGTGTGTGGTATCTATATAGTGGTGCCTCATTCCACATGACGAGAAACAAATAATTTTCAGTGACTTGGAGGAGAAGGATCTCTAGATGCACATCAATATGGGAGATGATGGAAGGTATAGCGCAACCAGTATTAGTACAGTTGTTTTTCAAAGCGAGTTTGGCTCCCCTATCAAGATCAAGGATGTGATGTTTTTATCAGGTCTAAAGAATAATCTAGTTTCCGTAGTGGTGTTGGAAGACTGTGGCTACGATGTGATATTCAACAAAGGGAAGGCTTTCCAAAGATATATTGCCACGGGACAAATTAAGAAGATAGAGGTTCGAGTGAAGAACCTCTACAAATTAGATATGGAAGATTGTGCAGCATTGTGCACAAAAGTAGAGAAGGTACAGAGTCGAGACATACGTGAATTATGACATAGAAGACTTGGCCATTTGCACCATGGTGCTTTAAAGATCATGCAATAGATTTATATAGGCCTTCTCAAAGGTGCACTAGAGCAATGAGACACATGAAAAGGGTGTACATTATGAAATTACACAAAATCCACCTTCAATGATCAGGACAGTGAAACGCAAGCAGTCCTTGAAAGGATTCACTCGAATGTGTGTGGACCTTTCTCGACAGCCTCCACTTCTAAGCATAGGTATAATGTTATATTTGTAGATGATTTCTTAGGGAAGTGCTGGATTTTCTTCATGCAGAAGAAAGACCATACATTCTCCAAGTTTTTTGAATTTAAAGCACTTGTTGATAAAGAAACTGGTAGGAAAGTGAAGGCTCTAAGGAGCGATAACGGTGGAGAATATGTGTCAAATGAGTTTAAGAATTTCTATGCAAAAGAAGGCATTCGATAAGAGTTGACACCATACCATAACCCACAACAGAATGGGGTGGCTGAGAGAAAGAAAAGAAGTATTATGGAAGTTTCTCGGGTGATGTTGCATGACCAAAGCCTACCACTGCACTTGTGGGCTGAAGCATGCAACATAGTTGTTTATTTGCAGAACAGTCGTCCTCATCAGATTCTTGGGATGAGTACGCCAGAGGAATAGTTTTCAGGGAAGAAACTAGATGTGTCATACTTCAGGATCTTTAGATCATTAGTTTACTGTGATGTTTCCAAGGATACAAGGAAAAAGATAGAGCCTACAACTGAGTTGGGCATATTTGTGGGGCACGTTGAAACACCTCACAACTATCGTGTGTACTTGTCATCTCTCAGGATGAAAGTTGTCAGGAAAGATCTAAATTTTGATGAGGAGAAGGCAATGAGGTGTTCTCTTGAGAGGGGTCTTCAGTTACATTCAGATTAGGAACTTTTGGCTCCAAAAGAAGAACCTCAAGAATTTATGGAGCATCCACAAATAGAGGAATAGAGAGTGGAGACATCCACTCAAGTAGAGACATTGAGAGAAGGAAGGAAGTGAACCGGGGAAACTAACAAATTATTGCATGATGCTAGAGAGAATGTGGGAGCACCCACATCACAACGCAAATAGAGGATCTCATCGTATTGGTACACTGGCTGCTTGGCTCTAATGAGTGAGCTTTTAGAGACTAAGCCATCCTCATTTGAGGAAGCAGTGCAGGAACCAATATGGGTTGATGCCACAGTAGAGGAATGTGATTCCATTATCAAAAACAATGTTTGGTAAGTGGTCCCAATACCAAAGGAAAAATCAGTGGTAAGTTCCAGATGGATCTATAAGGTGAAGGAAGCTATAGATCGAAGCATTAAGAAACACAAGACCATATTTTTGGCCAAAGAGTCCTCTCATGTGGAGGGAATTGACTATGAGAAGACCTTTGCTCCAATAGTAAGGTACTCTTTAATGAGATAGCACAGATGCGATGGAAGATCCATCAGATGGATGTGAAGACAATATTCCTCAATGGAGTGATTGAGGAGGAGGTGTACATTGAGCAGTTGGAAGGATTTGAGACCTTCGACAGAGATTCGCATGTGTGCAAACTCAAGCGAGTGTTATATGTAATGAAGCAAGCACCTCGTGCTTGGTACGCTAGGATCAACAACTATCTCACCGGGTTGGGCTTCACCAAAATTGAAGCAGATACAAACCTTTACCATATTGTTGGTGAAGGTAAATTATTGATTATAGTATTATATGTCGATGATTTAATTTTAACTAGTCATGATAAGTTGACCAAATCTTGCAAAAAAGCATCTTGCAAGAGAATTCAAGATGAAGGAGATGGGGATCATGTATTATTTCTTCAGTTTGGAAGTATGGAAAGGAGACCGGGAACTGTTTGTCTCTCGGTGTAAATATGCCAATAAGATACTGAAGAAGTTCCACATGGAGATCAGCAAACCCATGGAGACTCCTCTAACAAGGAATTGGAAGAAGGAAGATGTTACTTCAGGTAAAGTAGTGGAGGCTACCATTTACAGGAAGCTTGTGGGCACATTTATGTATTTGGTGAACACACGACTGAACATGTGTTATGTTTTTAAAAAACTTAGTCAACCTATCATGGTTAAGCCAACCAAACTGTATTCGAAGGAAGAAAATCATGTTTTGAGATACGACTGAGGCACTACTCAGTTTAGTCTTTGGTACAAATGGATAAAGAGAGTGAAGTTGCAAGGATTCAAATATGTAGATTGGGCGGGGAGTCGATCAGATAGAAGAGCATATCAAGAGGAATTTTCAATGTTGGGTCAGCAACAGTTTCTTGGTACAGCAGGAAACAGAGATCTGTTGCACTCATATCAACAAAATCATAGTACATGGCTCCAAGTTAAGAAGCATGTGAGGCTATTTGGATGAGAAATATTCTTGTTGGGTTATTTTCTCAGACGATGGATCCTACTATGATTTACTATGACAATTAGAATTGTATCAAACTCTATAAGAATCTAGTATTTCATGATCGATCCAAGTATATCAACATATGATATCACTATCTATGAGATTGTGTGCAGAGGCAGATCATGTTGTTGGCATACATTCCTATAGAGGAACAAGATACAGATATTTTGACGAAGGCTTTGTCAAGGGGAAGATTCAAGTTCCATAGAGGCAAGATCGGGGTACCAAAAAATCCCTTTCTTGTTCAGACGGAGCATTGAAAATGCAACAAGAAAATCTAGTTTTGACTATGCCTTGGTTAAACTAGATTAAAAGTAAAATTTCTTTCAGTAAAATACTTGGAGGTAGTTAACTAAGGTGACATGGCACTTTTCATTCATTTAACTCAATTAATTTGAGTTGGAAACACTTTAGTTCAGTTTAGTATGATTGATTGATAATTTCTAGAAATCTATTTCAATTAATTTGAGTTATTGTGATTTTAACTAGTTCTAACTGATAGAGAACTAGTGGAGGGTCCAGTAGTGGGGTGTGTACCTCAATGATCAACCAGTTAACTCATCAATCAATCCAAAATAATTGGTGCATGAAGATAAATCAGATTACCCAATTGAGATTGGAGTTCAATGGTAGCGTACTATCAGTTGTAGATTTTTTTAAATTTGTACAGGTGGTGCATTCAGTCAGAGAAGGGCCTACAGGAATTGCGCAATTCTCAATGAGAAATTTCCATAAATAATAGGGACTAATTCCTCAAGGAACATCCCAAGGAAATAGGAGCTTGGAAGGAAGTAAAATTAGTTAAGTATTAGCCACAGTCATCTTGTGAGGCATTGAGATAGATTATACTAGTGCAAAGGTTGCTCGAGCTTGAGAAAGAATTGCATTTCTTCTCTATTTTCTTATTAATGCAATATAGATAGGAAGGGGTTTTGAGAAGTTGATTTCCCCTAGATAAATATTTGTGTATGTGTGTTGAATCTTGATGCATGGTTATGATTTGTGCTACCGATCATGAATTGCTTTCCGCAGATGAGTAGAGTAGATTTGAGTCTTATGTTTTAGCAAATTACACAAGCAGTTTCAAATATACACATAACTTGTCCATATTGTAGAGTAGCTCATTTTAGAGATGATAGTCAATTTTGTTGTCACCAATGTTCATAGCACTCTGGCTCTACAATTTTTGAAACAAATCCTTGAAGTCCTCATCCTATGTGTATGCCTCTTTGTATTCATCATAGGTAAGAGGCTCCCACAGGCTCCATATCCATCAGAGTTCCAAAAGTTTTGATATTTGATGTGGGTGGCCTTAAAAGCATGTCAATCTAATTTTTTTTGTTGCCTTTTTCATACTTGATCACTAAATTAAAATTTTGTATAAATACCATCCACTTATAATGCCTAATCAGTTGTAACTTACTCTCGACCTACAGGTACTATAGTGGCTAGTGATCTATGCAGATTATCATCTCCTTTTCCATCACATATTGTTTCTAGATTTTGATAGCTTGTACCAAGGCATAGAGCTCCTTAACATAGATAGAGTATTTGAGAATTTCCCTGTGAAATACTTAAGAATGGTAGCATACATTCCAGCTTCCTCCTTGCATCAACATTGTTCCCATATCACACCCACTCACATTTGTCTCCACATAAAAGGGTTGTTATAAGTTTGGAAATGCAAAAATCAATGCTTGACTAGTTTTCCTATTTAACTCCTCAAAGGCCTTATGTTGACCATTTCTCTGCTACAAACTCTTTCCACTCACTATTATGGCATTTATTGGTATTTCTACTATTGAAAATGAGGTTACAAATTTCCTCAGGTAATGTGTTGCCCCAACAAAACTCCTAACCTTAGAAACTTTGGTAGGGATTATCCACTTCATGATGGCCTCCATCTTGGCAGGATGCTCTAAACAATCGAACCAAGTTCCTTGCAAACTAGATATGAAAAACTACCTTCCTGCAACTGGTGAAAAAATTTGCAAGTGTCATAGTCATCAAAAGACTTTAAAAAGGATGTTAGCACCATGAATGCATGAGACCAGTTGAGGCATGATGAATGGGGAAGAACTTGATTCATGTGACAACTTATGCATTCATTATCGCTCAAGAGGATTTCTAGTGCGATGAGAGGACAGGTTTGCAATACAAGATTCGCAAGAAGACTAAGGAGCTGACCAATAAGGGAGAAATTCGATAAGTATGATTCTTGCGGGCAAAGATAGTCCTTGAGATGATAAACTTCACAACTCCATGACCTCATGAGAGACATACATTCCCAACCCGAATTTAATGTGAGGGATTAGCATGAAGACGAATGAACTGTGACAGATTCGTGAATTCGATCATAAGTAAAATCTTGAAAATTTGAGAGGTCACACTCGGAATACTAAACATTTTTTTACATGGGAATTCACATTGATTGAAACCATGCAAATAAACAGATTTTGCGAGAGAAACCAGATCTGATTTAGTTCGGGGGCTTACCTGAGTCATGAGATCCTAACATAACCATCAATGGAAGTTGAAGTGCCTCGACTCCCTGGCAGGTCCCAGAACTTTCCAAAATTGTAGAATTGTATTTTCAAGCTTGAACTAGATCAAGCGTGGTTTGAGGGTGGTGGTTGTTGCTAGTTTCAAAACCGCTCTCCGGATGGCAACCATCTCTGTCACAAGTTTCACCAAATTTTTTGGTTTCAATAACAATTAGATTACTTAATTGAAGAGATTCTGTTGATATCACATTCAAAGATAAATACATTGGTGAAATCTCATGAGAAAGTTAATTTGAAGAGTTGTATTCATGCAAAAACAGAGATGATGAGGGGTGGGAAGAGTTCTCTACAATTTGTTTGTTTTCAATTTCATCATGGACAGCCTCATCACCTTCTGTCAATCGAGGAGATAACTCATCAGATGAAGAAGCAAGAGAACGTGGAGTATATTCGTCGCAAGTGGATGTGTTGTGAATGGTAGGACATAAGGGAAAGTGAGGTGAAGGGGAAGTTTTGATATGAACATCTTCTTTGACTGAAGCAGATTCTATATTCAAATTAAAATCTTCATGAGGAATCGAAAGATCACTTGATTTGCTTGGGCATCCATCACGGCATAAGGAAGCATTGGAATGATTACTGCCCAAGGTTGGGGGTCGATTGAAAGAATTGATTTTACTGGATTTTCCACCAAGATTAGAAGACTGAGAAGTGTTCAAGAATGGAAACTCCTTGTTTTGATGCAGACAATTTCAAAACAAGGAGGAAAAATTGATAGTTTCCTTACCTTTCTACTCTTTTACCTGCAAAATGTGATTGCCTTGTTCCTGATCGTAATTTGAGCCAACAGCTCGAGAATCAAGAGATGTGAAAATTTATCTTGTGAAGCAAATTGATCAACCAAGTCATGGTATGCAGATGATAGAGGGTTGCAGAGATCTAGATCCGATTCAAGACTTGAGTTATGAACAGTGACATCCTCTTGCGGAATGGAGGAGTGATTCTTCATCATAGGCTTTGTGAGCCATTCTATAATTTCCTCCATTGAAGTGAGAGGCGAATGAGAAGATGGACTGGAGATTTGATTAACAAATTTCTCAATTTCATGATCATCGCAAGGAGGCACCCACATTGGCACTAGAAAAGGAGGAGGGAAAGGAACAAAAGGGGTGGTAGGCTCCTCCTCTATGATTTGAGGTGCCTCATGATTCGAAAGAGTTGGGGAAGCAGAAAAATCAAAGGTTCAGGTTCACCGTATGAAGAGGCAAGAACCAAGCACTCAAACTCTTCTTTCAAGAAATCTCATTTCAAATATTCTTTCATAATTTCATAACAAAGGTGAAGGAATCAATCAAAAAAATTTCTCAACTGATTCGTTAGCCTCCATTCTTAAGAGAATGATTCTTCCACAAACATCTCAGTAGTTATACTTATCGAAGGCTTGATAGAGATCCCTGAGGAAATGATGAAGGGAATGGACGGAAGTGTTGTCATTTTGATGCATGTGTTGTCCTTGATGGAAACTCACTTGTAATAGAACAAGTACATGGTAACTAGATGAATCTACAGGACAAATCAGAGGTGACAGAATGATGGAACAGAATAATGGTCAAAGGTTTGATACAAGGAGATTATGTTAATATCTTCCTTGATAAGCAACCTACCTGATGAGTTATCCTTAATGACAACCTATTTGATGAATGGACTACTTGATAAAGGTATAAACAGGATGTGGTAGAATACATGGTAGTTGTGTTTACAGATGTGACAAAATGCAAGGAAGTTCAGAGGAATCAATTCAGAAATGATAAAGTGATGGCAAGTCACATTATAATAGGTCAATTCAGAAATAATAGAGTAATGGCATAGAAGAACAGGATGATGAGACAAAGGATTACAGATCAGAATCAAGGAATTGAAGAAAAAGAATTATTTAAGTTGTATTAAGTTGTTTACGCAGGTTCACCTTGTCTAAATAGAGTATACAAGCGGGTTCACAAAACAAAAAGAGCGTATACGTATGAACACACTTTCACAAAAGGAAAAGCATATATGGGATGGAAAATATAGTTTAAAGAATACCAAGGGTCAATAACATGGTATTAGCCCATAATATTGAACAGAATAATGGTTACTTGATCCCGTCTTAGAATACCACAGGTTCTAAGTGTTGTTTTGGTCCGAGGTATTGAAAAAGGATCTAAGTATATAAGGAGGTGAAGAAGTACAAGTAATGAATATCTTATGAAGAGATAGATCAAAAGAAAATATGCATGTTATGGGTTTCTGATGCTTTGCTTGATATGATCTAAGTATGAACCTGAGTGTTTGATGAGGATGAGATCTAAAGATGGATCAGGATCATAAGACCTTAAATGACTTATCATTATGTGATCTGATAATGGATAGGCTAGATCTGAGTGCTAACAAATGTTTTATCCTTTAAATGCTATGATATGGGTATATCTGAAGTCTGGAATAGCTGCGAAGTTATAAGTAATTATTTGCAAATCTATACATTGGTTCGCCTTGGTGAAGGAGCGTATACACGTTGGTTCGGCGCTTCCAAGTAGTGTATTCAAAAGAAAAGTTTTTGTTCAAAGATGATTGATCTATCTGATCAGTACTTCTATTTTACTGTTATTTGTTAGTGATGTCTTCATTATATATGAAAGTAAAACCGATTGTATAAGGAGATTGAATCTGGTTGATTGATTGATTGAGTGAGAAGGGTGATCTTTGCTGCTATCTATTTAGAAATCTATAAATTAACAATAGATCTTCATAATGTCATTGATTGGTACAGTTTTGGTTCAGAGGTTTTATGATTCAATGTCTTTAGAGGTATACGTAGTTTGAGCTATAGAAAGTAGCGTATACATGCAAGTTGGCTTCATTGAAGTAGCGTATACAATCTGACATATGATTTTTAAGGTTGCAGTTGGTTCTGGTTGTTGATACAGTGTTCTGGGTTCATATCTGTGTATTGGTTACAATGATATGTCTGTTCCAATTGATTAGTTGAATTTTGATTAAGTGTCGGTTGATTGAGTTTTCAGTGATTGTTTGATTTAGTGTGTTAGAGGTTTCAATGATTGAGTGATTCAGTTGTGGTTGATTCAGAGATTGATGATTGGGTTTCAGTTATATCAAAGATTAATGATTGGGTTTCAGTGATTGGTCAATGCAAATGTATTTGTTGGTTGTATTGCAGTGGTGATTGATTTTGAGCTTCATTGTTACTGATGGGTCCAGTATGAAAATTTGATGAAACATGGCCTACATATTGTGTTGTTGTGTACCAAGAGTATCCAGTCTGAAAATTTATGAAACGTGGTCCCTGGAGGATGCTGAGGGTTCGAGCCTTCAGTGAGGAAGTCAAAGATTCATACCAGTAGTGGCTGGTGATTAGATCAGGGGGTTGGAGCTCCCTTCCAGTAGCAGTTGGAGAACAAGTGAAGGTTGTAGCCTTATGTAGGTCGGTGCCTACGTACTAGTAAATATATCAACCAGTACAAGAGCCAGGGGGTTATAGCTCCCTTCCAGTAGAAGCTGGAAAAAGAGAGAACGTTGTAACCTTCTGCAGGTGGGTGCCTACGTATTGGTATGAGCCTACACCAGTACAAGATTGTAAACAGCTTTTTATATTAAAAGAAGATAGAGACAATAGCAGCAGGTGGTTTTCTCCCACATTGGGTTTCCACCTTAAATCTTGGTGTTCATGTGTGTTGCTTATGTGTGATGGTTTATTTATTACAACACATGGTTAATGTTTATCTAATGGTTAATATAGTAATAATGCACTTGCTGAAGACAAACATATGATGGATTAACTGAATTGTAAGCTCACTGGATATACGCTAATTGTCTAAAGAACAGTCACATGCACATGTAGGTTCTATTCAGTAAACTCGCATATAGAAATCTGAATATGAAATGTAAAAATTTATTGATTTGTAAATACAGATTCACCCCCCCCCCAAGTATTTTTCCCAACAAGAAGTAGGTGGTGAGGTATGGCACCACCGATCGGTATGACCTTCAAGGGTGAGGAAGAAAATCACATAGGAAAACTCTTCATTATCAATTTTGTAAGGTTCAAAAAATTGAAGAAAAACGGAAATGTGCTTGGTTATAGATGTTCCATCCTCACTGTCAAACTTTAACTAGGACAAGTGATTGAGAATCTCATTGGGGGGTGAAAATTGATCAAGGGAAAAAATGGAGAAACACCCAGGGAGTATTATTTATGTATGAGCCATTTTAGATAAGAGATTTAAACCAGATGCAACGGGCTCATCTTGTCATTTGGCCCTCCTTCTAGCGCCATTTGGTTGATGGTGCTGGAAATCCACCAACCAAGGGGATCTCCCCGATATGAAGTCCCAACTAGACCTCACACCATTTGGTGTAGGAGTACCATCTAGTATAAAGGCCCAATTGCCATATACTTAGAGATCTACCTTGGATTTAGCTGTCAGCATGTGAGAGTGATGCAATGGTATCTTCGAACATCAAGGTCAGTGTGCCTGGTGAGTGTGCAATGCAACTGTGTCAAGGTTCTCTTACTGCAAAAGGGGGGAGAATAGTTAGCCTCTACGTGAGAGGTAATAGTACCAACCGGTAAGAGACACACGTGAACCAGGAATGCATGTCCATCATCCATCGAATGCGACAGCCTTTGAAACCAAAGTACAGGGAAAGATTCATCCACCATCCAGCAGAATAGTCCACAATGGACACCATGGTCATTATAACCAATGAGCGAGAAATGTATGTCTAGTATCCTGCAGAGTAATCCACAAGGATGAGATAATAGTGATAACCAATACAACACATTCCCAACAAGGTAAGCACCAAAACAACCGAAATAGTTCAACTATATTAGTACATGTGAAATAAGTATGAATTATAAATGCTAAAAGAATAGTCATACAAAAATCCACAATTCATGCATGGAAATGTGATGGCCTGAACAAGCTTTGGTATTAAGCAAAAGTTCCAAGACACATATTTACATCATACATTACTAGCCTTAGTAGCGGGAGATTGGAGCCACTCCTCGCTCCTCAAAGGACTGACTGAAAACTCTCTTTGCTTTGTGGGAGGAGCCAAGGTGAAAATTATTTTTCTCATACAATGAGGGGTTATATATAACCAAGGGTGATGATTGACCCTTGTGACTCTTAGACTACCCTTATGAATGTTTAACTTCCTATGACTTTTCAACTGACATGACTCTTCATATTCATGTGTGTCCATTTGACTTCCACTTTAGATTGCATTCAATTTAAAATGGGCATGGCTCATAGTAGTGATGTAGCCTTTGACAACTCATGACATGAATTGACATGACACTAATGACATGGACTAGCTTGTTGAGGTGGCAATGTCAAGTCGTTGATGCTACTGAGTGATAGATGTGTTCTTGGATGCACTTTCTCTTTTCCTCCACATAACTTGATGATGCAGGGTCTTCAATGATCTTTGGTCTTGGGAGGTATTTGCATGCATGTGTTCCCTTTTCTTGTACTTGATAAGATTCTTTGTTCGTCCTATTGTAAGTGAGTCTTCTAGCATGTCTGCTCCTTCTTATCCTTCTTAATCATCTCGTGATGATCTAAAAATGTACTTGTTCCTGCAATTCACTCATGACAAGATGACATCAAATCCAAAAGCTCCCTAGTCTAAGATGATGGATTGTTATCCATGTACTGAGCCCAGGACAGGTGACAGGTTGGGAAAGAGGGCCCAGTGACTGTGCATTGCACAATTCCAATTGATAGGGAGGATGACTGGTCACTGAGATTATGCAGCTTAGGCTTGGTTGTGGAACTCCTAATCATAGTCTTCACTACCGGGAAAAATTGTGCAGAGTCCATAGGGAGATAGGATTGCGCAGTTGAGACCATCAATGCTTGTTGCAATATGGGGCCCTGGGAGGTAGTTCTACGCAGTTTTCAGAGGTAAGGCAGGACTAGGTAGCAAAGCTGCCTGGAGGACATATTTGTGCGGTTTTTGAGATCAATGAGTCCCAACTAAGGGAGGACACTTCTACACAGTTTTGGGAGGCAAGGCAGTTCAATTTCTCTACTTATTGCAGGGTTACAGTAAGCAAGGGAGGAATCTTGATGATTGATCTTGTGAAATGTGCAGTTCAAGTTAGGATAGGAGAAGCCACTACGAAATTATGGGATGAAGGCAATCTGCTCAACTCTGGAATTGCGCAATGAAACTATCATGGGGGACAGTGACTACGTGCTACATAGTTCCAGGAAGTAGGGTTGCATCACTGAGGGTTGATACTGCACAGTGCATAGTTCAATCGGGGTCTAGTGAAAGTGAGTTGCCCTGTCGGGAGGATTTTCAGAAAAATGGCTAAGTGTGGGAGGTAGATGAACTTGTGAGGAACTTAAATTTGTGATTACACACTTAGCATACTTTGACGACACAATAACACAGACCATTGGAACAACAAGACAAAACATTACCCTCTGTGAAATTGTCCTAAAACAAAGAGCAACAAGTGCGACACTTGAGTTAGACTTTAGGACGACTGTGATGACACTTGTGCGACAGTGCTTAAAACTTTGTGTATAAGTGTGGCAGGTGTTTACACGGCGAGGACAACTTTTATACACAAATACCAACCTTCGAGGTCACCAGAAAGGTTCGCAAACATGACATGACAACCAAACATGCCAAAAGAGGACAATTTATCCAACGAGCGAAAGGGAGCAATACACTTAGAGGAAACACATGGAATGACTTTTAGTTCTTGCAACCATTCATGTCATTGAAGACATAATGAAATAAGAATGATAAGTGGTCCTTCATGCTACACTAAGAGGTGTATTTCAAAATGTATTTCAAGATGATGTGCTTTGTTTTCCATACCTACCCTCCAAAGGGTTATGCATTAGATGGAGTCTTCGCACAGTCCTAATATTCTATCATACCTTGGGTTCCTTGGTCTCCTTATCTTTCCTCCTCAACTCCTTGAGATTCATTTAGCATGTCATCCTTCTTTTTGGCCACTGAGAGACAAAATTGTGCATTTTAAGCAGGAAGTGACTGCTGCGGGATAAGGCCTTGGGAGGACAAATCTACATAGTTTTAGGAGGCAAGGTGGAATGGGCAGCTGAGATGCCTGAGGGAAAAAACTGTGCAGTTTCTAGAGACAGTGGGTTCCGGCTTGGGGAAGGGCACTAGAGGAAGCCACTGTGCAATTTTGGATACCAATGGAGGCTGGGCTTTCTACGCATAATGAAATTCAAGCAGGCAAGGGAAAATCTTGGGGGTTGCAGATGCGAAGTGTGCACTTCAGGAAAGCTGGATGAGGCTAGGTTGCTAGTGAAACTCTGAAATTTGGCTAAGTGTGGGATCAGTGGAACCGATGTGAATAGTGATATAAACTAACTATGATCACACACTTGAACACTTAGTGATATGACATAGACCATCCATAACATATAAAAACATACTTCGCTAAATGAAACACCTTTGTGGTAGCTTACGACAAGTGTGGCTCTGATGATAGACTTTGGGAGGATAAAGGTGAAACTTGTGCAAGAGTGCATGAAATAAGTGTGAGACACATCTATGTGATGAGAACAACCCATTCTCACAAAGATTTCCCCTTGAAGCAAAACAACTTCCCTTTGCATGACAAGTGATAATCCCCATGCCCAAAGATGACACATACTATATAAAGATAAAAGCGTGAATGACTCTTAAGATTTAGGAAGGGAGCTTGAAATCATGAGCTTAACAATAAGTGGCTAAGGAACTACCGATCATAGGATCCACAATAGGCTCCGAAATTTGAGTGCAAGCCAAAATTTTGGTCAGTGTTGCAGCCGCTACAACAGACCTATAAACTACCTTAGATATTCCACTAGGTAGTTCGTTACAATAGATCTAATAAAAATATATTAAAATATGAAATATATACTATGAGGGTTAATTTTCCTTAGATTTTTTGGATTTATTAAATTACTATTTTTTCTTATGCATGCAATATATAAAATTCAAAAACTAGAGAAAAAAAATCATTTGCAAAACCACAATAAAACCAAGATATGTCTTGTGAAACCCTTTCGAGAGAAAACCCAACTGGAAGGCGAGGTTGTTGTTCTTTCTCTTTCTCTTAATGGAACTAGTGCAAATACAAAGGAGTGAGACATATGGCCCATCGGCTACTACAAAAAACAAACCCTCTCTATTATTGCCTTTCTCTATCTACTCTCGGCTACTCTACTCTACTATGGATCAAAATGCACTAGAATTGGATCAAACCCTTTTTCCTCATAGTGAATCAATTATAATATATCTTGATATCCAACTGGGGCTTAAATTTGATACATTCAGCCCTTAATATGAGTTATAACTTGACCCTTCTAGAGTCTTATTAATAATTCCCATGTGGCTATCCCTTTTTCCATGAGTAACGGGGTTGACATGGCATCCTCTCAAATTATGATAGTCAATCGCAATAGGTCAACTTCCAAGGGGCATAAATTTTTTGTCCAGACTCTAATTAGTGTGATTATCGCATCACCAAAAAGTCTTCAAATGTAGAATAGTGATAGGGGTGATAACATTTAAGGCCTCAAACTGACCCCAGAATGTTTTTGACCCTAATTCTCCAAATTAGGTGTCATTGTTAAAAATGCTCCTTAAAGCTTATTTCTCTTATTCTTCCACCCTAAAAGCATCTCCATCTTGTATCTTTCCTGTGTCACTGTACCTAGCACTCCCCACATGCACTCAATGTGATGTGAGTCACTCAATGAAAACCAACATGCTACATCAAACAACCATGCATGTCCATGATCCTCTACGGGCCACTGCTCATCACTGCATACCTTTATACAACACTGGATGCTAAGGTCTAAAATTGGGTTTGTATGTATCAAGTTGGATCGTTCTGCATAACATTGGACTCTACGACATATCTCTATGCAAACCTCTATACCACTACCTACTGTTGTGCCACCCTATATCATATTTCATCTCGCATGTGCCTACGCATCCACCACTCTACTTGTAATCCCTCCACGATGTGAGCTATATCTCCTCATATCCCTAGATAGACCTAAGAGGCCTAAATCCTCACATGCTAATGTAAATGACACCATTAATCCTATCCTTAGTAGCTCTTGTATCTAATATACCAATGAGAGAGCATGTTATTCATACAATACCCTATCTGGTGGCTTGTTGATGCTACCTCCTCCTACCAACTCCTACCAGAGTAGGTTAATCATCCTACAATCCCATGTACACCCAACATACCATGACAACTCATGAACTATGTATGCTCCCTTGTCGATCCATCCTGTCACTGATGTTGTCAAGAACTCTAAAGGGGATATGAAAAGGTGTGTGCACCCAACCATCGATTCCATTATGCAGCTACTACCATCACCTATCGATTCCATAATTTGATGGAGAATCCCACCTAGATCCCAACAATAGTCTGGCCCTCGAGCCCCTCTGGTAATCCATAGCATTTGTTGATATGTGGCCATGGATGCATCTAGCCTCCTAGCCAGCTCCATCGAATACCAACTCAATATCTCTCGCCATCCAACCATGAGAGAGGGATCAAATGCATGAACAACCATACATGGAACAAGTCCTCCATCCTACAAATGATGCACCTTGTGCAACTTATGTCATCTCATCTCGTTAGTCTTTCCAAACCATGTAATCTGCTTAGGTAACACGTACTCTCTCTCACCAACATGAGGAGGCGGCTCAATAATGTTGCAAGCCCCATCAATGTATACTTGATGTGGATTTTCATCTAAAAGCACAACAACTTTTCTCATTGTCGATGCACATCACCGCTCCTGATTGATGACTGACTCCAAGGATGGTTGTTCATCCTCCTCCACCATGGATTCAACATGAACCACTAACTTCCACTCCAAAGATAGATCATCATGCATAACATCCTCAACAATCAACAATAGGTAACTATCATTTAGAAACTTTGTCACGGATCAGGATTCCTATGTACCTATTGGCTCCTCATCAAAGGTGGATATGTCTCCAAGCACCTCAGCAATCTAATGTGCATTGCTATCACTTGAAAACTCATACACAACCTTGAACAACTCATCAATGGATACCTCAAAAATGGATGGAACATCCTCAATGGTCGATACCTTTGTGTCCCCTGGCACCTCATCAATGGATGGCCCTATGGGTGTGCGTTATACTCTCTCCACCAGGATATTAACTCGAGCTACCAAAGGGTGACTCTGTGTCACATTGGACACATCAACATGCTCCTCACACTCCTATGTGCCCACAACCTCATGCTCAACCTCCTCCTCGGGCTCCTGATATCTAAAGCCAACTTTGCACAAGAAAAAGTGCCTCCTTGTCTCACCCTCTAACTATCCCTGTCGTGCCTACCCCTTTTTAGGAGATCTGGAGCCCTGATTCTTTCGACTTTCACCACATGGTGTAGATGGTTGCAGCCCCATGGTCTTTGCACCTCTAGTGTATTTGCTATAAGGATGAGGACAAATGTGATCTGACCCCTTTCTCAACTTGGCCAATCTCTCATCATTCCAGTGGATTTCACCCCATAATTCTTGCATACTAAATCTTCCTTGAGCCATGGGTTGTTTATGGTTTAACCCGTCACTGTGCATACATGCCCAAATCTTCCATGGTCTAGTTGGCTACACCATAGCTGGCCAAGATCATGGCTTTGATACCACTGTAATATTCCTAACGGAAATATTAAGTGAATAACAGATACATGCACTACAACAACAACTAGGAAATTCAACAAATACACAAAAAATCAAAACACAAGATGAAATGCACCAAAACTTTGAGCCATTTTATTTATTTTGAGCAGAATGGAGTACAATGAGTATGTAAATAGGAACTTGGGCTTGCTACAACAAGCTAGGAAACACCTAGGTTGGAATTATGATGCCCAAGTACTGGACTGACTCCACCAAAAACCATTGCGTTGACCTAGTAAATTACTTCCACTGTTGTTGTAGGTGAACTGAGATTTCAACCCTCAAATCTACTCCAAAAATTCTGCAAAATTAAATGTAGCCTCTCCACACAAGCTCCAACAAAACCGAGGAATATCTCATAAACCCAAGTGGTGGAAATGGTCCCAGTATAAACTGCATCCTCCTCTAACATTTTTTGTTGTTCAATATTGAATGGAACTAGGAATTCTACCATCAGAAGTGCTCATACAATTATGTAAAATTAATCTCAGCCTCCTCTCACCAAACCCACAAAAACCCAAAAAGGGTTTGGGTTGAATCGACCGACCCCCGTGACCCCCAACAAGTTTGAATTACCTAATTTGGCCAAAAAACACTCCACATAATGGAACTGTTGCAAGATGCCCAAATATGATAGTGAAAGCCTCCCAAAGTCCTGGAAAGGCCCCCTCTTGAAAATGCTTGATTTCTCCAACCCAAATTTCCTCAGAAAGAAGCCACCTCCTATTTCTACACAAACTTGAGCCAGTGAGCTCCACACACTATCAAAATGAGGGGAAATTCGTCTCAAATTTTGACCTCAATCACTGCCCTACAAAATTCTCCAAATGTCCAGCCTTAAATATGAAGAATGTCTCAACAAAATCTTGGAGTCTCCAAGCAACTACAGTTCCTCCAAATGATGTGCCACGAACTCCTTCCGTGGTCGAGAAATTCATATAGCTGAGAAAACTCCTGCAATGAAGCTCATGGAAATCCGTGAATCGTTCCCCAAAATTACCTCACTAGTGAGACACTCAAAATTCTTTGAAATGAGGGTAGAATGCCACTTGGAATTCCTTGTGCTAAACAACACTTTTCTTCTTGTGCTAAACATCCCCAAGAGAAGATGAAAGGTGAAATGTAACGGTAAATAATAATCTGATGGAAGGTAAATAACTTGTGTTTTGCATCGATCTAGTCTCGGAAAGAAGAGAAGTGCGATGGAAATGGAGGCTGACGGGTTCGATGGTGGTTTGGGGCTCTCATTGAGGTTTTTTTACTGCAGTTTTTACTGAACCAAGCACAGATTGCTCACGGTTTATCTGTCACCTAGGTTCCCTTTTGCCTCGGCGTTATTCAAAGACTGGTTTATTTTATTTCACTCCTCATCAGTGGTGTTCCTTATTGCTAACCATCATAGCCTCACGAGGGTTTTTCATCCTATATTGCTTGTTTCTTGAGTGGTTACCTTAGGTTGTCACAGGTTTTGGTAGCACTTTCAGTAGCTAAAGATAAGCCTCCACAAGATTTTCACTCCATCGTTTATGGTTTCCCCTTGCAGGGTTTTGTTTTTCTCAGTTTAGAGTTGCCCCCTAACCTTGGTCAGTGGGCACAAGGGTTCCTCTACATCTTTCTTGGAACGGCCCCACATATTTATCTACGGAAGCTGTCAGTTGAATGGAAGAACATTTTCTTGACTATTCTTCAGACTTGTTGGCTCTAGAAGACATCTGGATCAACTACTCACACCCGTCAACTACCGAGTCTACACTGAAAGGTAATTGCTTACCAGCCCCTGAGGTAACAGAACTTACCTCACTTTTTGATATGGAGGTCTCTCTTCAAGACTTGGGCAACTCTCATCCAATGGTGGCTGCATCTGGATGTCTTTTTAGTTCGAGCGAGGGTGTTGAATCACCTTTCCCTTCCATTCCCTCTCCCTCTGAGTTCCATGAGTGGTCACGGGCTCTCCCGACTCTCTCAATCCCTCACAGTGGTACAAGCATCTCATTGGGGGTGCCTAGTGGTTCTCTACTCACTTTGCAAGGCTTTGATGCTCAGGCTGGACCCCGAGACTCGGTGCCTACAATCTCAGCACACTTTCCCGCGGTCCTGGTTCTGCCCTCAGGGTTTTTTAGTCGTATTTCAAGGACTGATATAAACACAGAGGAGAACAGGTCCTCAGACTCTAATGATAGGGTTCCTGAGGAGGGCGCCCCGACCACTCTTCCACCATCTCACCATGAAAATAAGAAGTCAAAGCTCTCAAAGATCTATGAAAGAAACAGGGGACTGGTTTTTGGAGTTGGTATTATTATGGCACAGGCTGCCCTTATAGAAAGCATTGTGCTTGTAAGTAGGGTCCGAGGCAAGAATTACACGCCCGTACGGCTGCGGAAATGGACTACCAAGGTTTGGGGCAATCTATTGGCTCAACTTCCTAGTATCATCACCCTGGATGGTTCGCCCTGATGTTTGCCCAACCTATTCAAGTTGCTTGGGTGCTAACTAGATACTGGCACATTGAAATGGCTCCGGTGCTGCTAAAGCGTTGGTCTCCACTATTTGATCCGGATAAAGAAAATCTGGGTGCTAGGCCGATTTGGGTTAGCTTGCTGGGTCTACCACTCTAGTTTTGGGCAGACGAGGTCTTCGGGGTCATCGGTGATGATTTAGGGGTATACCTTGATCATGATCGGGCTTACCAAGACATGAGTTGCTTGGTTTTAGCCCGCATTTTGGTACATCTTGACACCAGAGAGGGTCTGGTGGAGAGCTACCTCCTTCAAATGGGGGATGTTACACGCAAATAGATTTTGGATTATGAGGGCATCCCTTTCCGATGCCGAAGATGTCATGAGGTGGGTCATTTATACAAGGATTACCCTCTTCTGTCTAGGGCACAATAGGAGCCGCCCAAAGCTTTGGTCTCATCTAGCACTTAAACAGTGGACTAGGACTTTCCCTCTCTGGAGACGCAACATGTGGTTATGGAGCCATAGATGCCGAGTTCGTAGGTACTTACCTCTCAGCCAGTCTCTTCAACTGTCGCGACTGCACTCACCAGCCCTCAGGTCCATGACTCGGCGTTTGCGGGTACTTCTTCCCCCCTTCTCCTCTGATTACTATCGATTGTATGATTTCTGATTCTATTTCTACTTCTTTATGTTCTGGGTTGATCCCTGAGTCTAACAAGCTATGCTCCCTGGTGTGTTTGATTCTCCCAGCCCCACCCTCCTTACCTGAATCATCACCTGCAATCAGCTAGATGTTGTCCGCTCCTAGTCAAGGGGGGCAGCCTAACCTCCAGTGGCTCTCATCGCTATTTTCTTCGCTCCCTTCCTGCCTCTCAGTCTCTGGCCTTCGGTCTGGAAGCAAATCCCCTTCCCCCCATCCCCTTGAAACCTCCTGCGGCAGACAATCCAAAATCTCCAAAGCCATTAAGAGGGTCAGTGTGTAAGTGGCTTCGGGAGTGCAACATGCCATCGATTAGGTCCTTAGAGCAAATGTCAACCCACTTTTTGATCTCCCATGAAGTGCCTCTCCTTCAATTGCAAGGGTTTAGCCAGCACGAAAAAAAAAAACAAAACAAAACAAAACAAAAAAAACAAAAAAACAAAATAAAACAAAAAACAAAAAAACAAAAAACAAAAACAAAACAAAAAACAAAACCAAAAAAAACAAAACAAAAACAAAAACAAAATAAAAACAAAAACAAAAACAAAACAAAACAAAAAACACAAAACACAAAACACAAAACAAAACAAAAAACAAAAAACACAAAACAAAACAAAACAAAACACAAAAAAAAAACAAAACAAAACAAAACAAAACAAAACAAAAAAACAAAAAACAACAACAACAAACAAAGACAAAAAACAAAAAACAAAACAAACAAACAAACAATTAAAAAAAAAAAAAAAACCAAAATAAAACAAAATGAAAACGAAAACAAACAAACAAAACAAAAAAACAAAGAAAACAACAACAACAAAAACAAAAACAAACAAACAAAAAAACAAAACAAAACAAAACAAAACAAACAAAAAACAAAAAATAAAAACAAAAACAAAAAACAAAAAACAAAAAACAAAAACAAAAACAAAACAAAACAAACAAAAACAAATAATAAAACAAAAACAAAAACAAAAACAAACAAACAAACAAAAACAGAAACAGAAACAAAAAACAAAACAAAAAAACAAAAAAACAAAAACAAAAAACAAAAAACAAAAAACAAAAACAAAAAACAAAAAACAAACAAAAAAACTGGCTTTAAAAAGGCTATGTCTGTCAAAGCGCTTTGATGTTGTTTTCTTGCAAGAAACCCTTGGACAAGGGAGTTTGGTCAATTATTTTCTCATGAGCTTCCTCCCTAACTAGGAATTCCACTTCATGGATGTCTGAGGTCGTTCTGGAGGCTGTGCTTTGGGTATCAATAAAAGAACCCTTTTTCTTAACAATGCTTGGGGAGGGGAGGGCTATCTGGGTGCTAACATTACCTCCTCATATTTAAACAGGCCTTTTAGGCTCATAAATATTTATGGGCCATGTCATAATAGGGAACGCTTTTGGCACAAGCTATTGGATGTTGAGTTTATGCAAGGCGATAACCTAATTATTGGAGGTGATCTTAATTTTTCATTAGGATTGGCCGAATCTTGGAGTTATCGAGCCCAAAGTGATCACCTCTCAGATTTTTTCGATAATCTATTGGATTCACATGATCTCCTTCCCATTGATTCAGCCAAGATCCTCCCGACCTAGAGAAATAGAAGAACTGGTGTTGGGGCGCTTGCTAGGAGGCTTAACTATTTTTTGATAAAGGCCCTGATCCTCGCTAGCTTGAACCTCTTCTGCCAGTGGGTGGGTTCGGGTGGAATCTCGGATCACTCCCCTATTTTTTGGAGATCAGGGATAACAATTTTAAACCTTCGACACCTTTCAAATTCAATCTGAATCGGCTACCTGAAGCAAATTTCCGTAAATTAGTCACTGATTCGTGGATTCATTATCAGCCTATCAATCATCTCTCCCCGGCTGAGGTTTTCTCCAATAATTTGTCCCACATTAAATCTAAAACTATCATTTGGTCTAGGGAGAAGCGGAGAAGCGATGAGGCCAAGCTCCTTGAGATTGAGGAAACCCTCAAAATATGGAAGCGTCCGGGATTGCTTGTTTTGCATCGGAGGGAACAAAGGCCCATTTAACTCATCTGGAGTCGGAATGATCCAAATTATTGCGACAAAAAGAAGACCTCTGGAGACTCAAGAGCAGAGCTCTTTGGTTACAAGCAGATGATGAAAACTCCAAATTTTTTCACAACTTTTCCCATGGGAGAAAAGAAATCAACACTATATGGGAGTTGCAGGATCAGGCTGGAAGAAAGGCTAATAATTTTAAGCAGTTGGCTGATATGGGAGGTCGTCACTTTAGCAAAATTTTCAAAGCCCCCATTGTTGTTACCCTTCCAGAAATCCTTCGAACAGCAAAAGCTCTACCCCAATTTGTTGACCCTAATGAATCGGTCATTAAACTCTCTCTAGAGGGGCACTGGAGGTTGTGCTAAAATGTTTCAAAAGGGACAAAAGTCCAGGTCCAGATGGGTGGCCGGTGGAATTTTACAGCTCCTTTCTAGATCTTATTGGCAATGATCTACTACTAGTCATAGAGGAATGTAGAATCATAGGCTGAATGTTTGGGAGTTTTAATGCAACCTTCCTAGCCCTCATCCCCAAATCAAACAACCCTGCATCCTTTGATGATTTTCGCCCTATTTCACTTTGCCACAGTATCTACAAAATCATTGTTAAGAACATCTCTCTCTGAATTAAACCTTTTCTCTCTCGAATGATTTCTTTGGAGCAGGTTTCCTTTGTCAATCAGCGCCAAATTCATGAAGCTATGGGAACAGCTCAGGAAGCCCTCCATTCAATCACGAAGCAGCATTTAAAGTCCATCATTCTCAAAATTGAGCTCTCCAAAGCCTTTGACAGGGCTAGTTGGACCTTTCTTCAGCTCACTCTTATTCATATAGGCTTCCCCCATGCCTTTGTTGCTTGGATTATGTGTTGTTTCACTTCTGTTTATTTTAGTGTTCTCATAAATGGTGCTACCTCTGGTTTCTTTCATGCGTAACGCAGGCTAAGGCAGGGATGTCGTCTTTCCCCCTTACACTTCCTCCTCATTATGGAAGGTTTTAGCAGGCTAATTAAAAATTCTCGTGCAGCTGGAGATCTCATGGGTGTCCAAATTTCAGACATGATCACTCTCTCCCACCTTATGTTTGTTGATGATATACATGTTTTTCTAAATGGCACTATTCGTGACTCACAAGTGTTCAAGAATATCCTTTCACTCTTTTGTAAAGCAACAGGTATGGAACCAAATTATGCAAAGTCTTCGATTATATTTGTAACTTGCCTTCCTAATCAAGCAAGATTTGCATCACAATTGTATGCCTATGCTTGTCACGAGGTGGATGCAGGTTTAAATATTTAGGCTTTCAGCTGAAGCTGAATGGTGTTGTGGGGAAAAGCATCCGACTCGGATGACCCTATCCCTACTCTAAGGGTGACAGTCCTTAGCAACAACTGAAAGTAAAGCTTTGATATTTTCCTTTATGAAAGTACAGAGAAGGAAGAAAAGATTGACCAACCGGTGTCTTTCGCTTTTGTCGATCCTATCCTCTCTCTTTGTCTCTTGTTCCCAGCTCCTTGCTCCCTTTGCCGGCCCAGCTACACAAAGATCCTGCACAAACAAGAGAAGGAAAACTACAAGAAACATGTACTCATAACTGATGCATGGATTAGAGTGAATCAGATATACAAGTAAATACAATACATCAATGCAATACAAGTATATAGGAGAACATTCAAAGCTTTATTGATAGAAGTAAAAGGGTTCTGAGAAGGTTACAACCATCAATGGCTCCAATCCAGCAGCACCTCCCCAGCAGCAAGAAATCTCCTCTTCACCTCTATAAAAGCAATCACCCAATAGCTCTAACTGTAAACCAACAGCACTTCCTTGCTTTCACAAAATTCCAGCCTCCTTAGACCTCATAGAAGAGCTCTATATATAGGATAGAAGAAGAAAGGATGAGTCAGCTTGAGACTGACATAAAGCTGCCTTGTGTCCTTTCCCTCTTCAGTTAATCTTCAGTTCTTAAGTCCACTTGGAGATCCTTGCTTACACATGGAGATCAAGTACCTCTTACTCATCACAGGGCGAATCCCTTGAACCAAGTGTCAGTTTGGAAGCTTCCTGGGCAATTGACACCTTGCAGAATGACTGTGCCACTTGGCCAATCTCGCCCAGCGTAGGTAGCCTTCATTAGATTTGACTTTCAGCGCAGGTACAAGGAGGAGCAGTTGCATTCCAGCGCAGATGCTCAGTGGAGCAGCTGACATGATCCAAAAATAGCCTGTTTTTGAGTGTTTTCAGGTGGAGAACTGATGGGAAGTGCTGTGGTTTGCTGACCTTGTTCTTCTAGGGGTAAGAACAACATGTTTAGGGACTGAGGATCCCTGTAATTATCGACATTTCATGCTCCGTGCTGCGAGGCACAAAAATGTCTATAACAAATGGATACAGTATTTCCGATTGGGCTTGGATCTTAGAAAAAATCAAAAATAGAATCAATATTTGGCAGCAACGCTGGCTCTCCAAATCGGGTCGGCTCACCCTTATAAAAGTTGTCTTGGACGCTATCCCTGTGTAATGGATGTCACTGGCTTGGATCCCTAAAGGTATCTTAAAAAGAATCTAACAAATCTATTGCCGGAGAGGGGCCAAAATGTGGGGAATATTTTTTCTTGGGTAAGTTTGCACCAGATTGCCAAGCCCAAAAAGTTGGGGGGATGGGGCATAAAAAAATCTACAGTTATTTTCAAGAGCTCTTGCGTCAAAAATGGGTTGGCATATTATCAATTCTCAAAGCCTTTGGCAATAGGTTATGTACTTTAAATATATTTACCCCCTCCCAATGTTGGATTGGATTCGCAGGCCCATCCTTCCCCTGGCTGGTGCTTCTTTAATCTGGAAGGCTATTACCCGGTCCCTTCCCATCATAAAAAAAGGGTTGGCTTGGAAAATTGGTCACGACACACAAGTGAGATTAGGCACGAATGCCTGGGGTGGATGCGGTAATTCCCACATTCTTCCTCATGATCTATGTCTTTTTCTTTCAAGTTCAAGTTTCACTCATATCTCACAAATTGTTGTTGCGGGTCATGATCAATGGATACCCCAACATTGGATGGACCATGAGGACTTAAACATTCTGGATAGATGGATTGAGGACTAGAAATGTTATATTGGGGCTCTTGAGAATGCCAATATTAGATTATATGACCAGGAAGATGTACTCATCTGGGCTACAGACCCTGACAATAGATACACTCC
The DNA here is from genome assembly GCA_031772625.1 of Pinus tabuliformis. Lineage (NCBI taxonomy): Eukaryota > Viridiplantae > Streptophyta > Pinopsida > Pinales > Pinaceae > Pinus > Pinus tabuliformis. The sequence continues at coordinate 324,214,692 of CM062811.1, forward strand.
CAAAGCTGGTTAGTTGGCAGCTATGGTCGCTTGAGAAATGGGTGATTGCCTTTGATGGTGGCGTCACCTCTGGAAATTAAAAGCCCCCCCAAAAGCAAGGTTTTTCATGTGGTCCATTCTCTCGGAAAAATCCCCAACTGAGTTAATCCTTAAACACCGGGCCTCCCAAGGTCCCTCAATATGTTGTCTCTGCAAAGAACAAGAAGAGGACTCAAACCACCTGTTTTTGTCCTGTTCGGTGACGATTGGTTTCTGGGCTAGTATTTCAACAAGTCTGAATCTATCGATGGTCTAGTCTGGCCAAAATGTTGGGAGGCTTTGCATAACTAGTGGAACAGGGCCATCACTCACAAATCTAGAAACCTTCCCCAGATTTTTTGTTCAATTATCTGGATCAACAGAAATAGGAATATCTTCCTAAATGCCCCAGTAAACTAGTTAAATTCTTGTATCAATTCATTAGCCATTTACAATTTGATCCCAAACGATCTAAACAGCAACCCTCATTAGTTTATCTCTCCCGAATCTATTGACTACAGTTACCCATGGGAATATTTTGATGGTTCGACCCAAGATGAAGGTTTTGGGGAGGGGTTGTCTTGCGCATCAACAATATTGTGTCCTTTAGAATTCAATATGGCTTGGGCAGGGGTACCAATAAATTTTCCGAGCTAAATAGTCTCAAACATCACCTCCTTTTTGCAAAGGAACAAAATTGCCAAAAGATTCGGATCTTTGAGGATTCTCAGTTGGTTATCAATTGGTTTAATGAAGTTCACCATTGTCACTTGCACACACTCAGACACTCCATGGAGGATATCTTATCATTAAAAGCTCAATTTGATTTTATTGTATGCTCTCACATATACAGGGAAAGGAATGAGATCGTTGATTGTCTTTCCAAAGAGGTCGCGCAGTTGAACAGAGGACAATAGGAAATCCAAGAATTCAGGGAAGGTGTCTTCTACCTTTTTTTCCACAGACCATTCATAGAGATGCACAGGGATCTTTTGGAGTGATCCATGATCACTCCCTTTTTTTTCTTTTTGTTCCATCACATTAAATAGTTACTTTATGGACATATCCTATGTATTTTTTGTTTTTACTTGTAGCATATTTATCACTATGGACATCAATGATGTATTTTGTATATCTAGTTTCTAAAACTCCGATCTGCCATTGTTCTGAGACTGCATCTCATATATGTTGGACTGATACAACATGTAATTTTCTTAAATCTTTAATGAAAATTGCACCTTTTTCCTTGGAAAGAAAGGTGAAATGTAATAGTCAAAGAGATGATTAGCAAATGAGTTCATTCTCCTTTTATAATTTCTCCCCATGCTTCTAGACTCCTTTTTTTAATTATTATTTTATTGGTGGGGGGAATTTTCCACCAAGTGACTTTTGCCTCCATTTTAATAAAATAAAAATTTTCCACCAAACTCCAATGAAATAATGTTTTCCCCTTTACTTAATATCACCAAAATTATGCGAAATTCCCATGCTCACAAAATTTGGGATATTACATACACATTAATCTACTTACATAATGTAAATGTTGCATCAAAGGGAAACCTAATATATTCATAAGAAATAACAATGCTTGAAATCGAAACCCTAGCTTAAGAAGAATAAAACAAAGAAATCAAACCTTGTCTAACTTTCATAAGGTAAAGAGCATGAAATCAACCTTCATTCACTGCATTCAAGAGAGATTATACCCTAGTAGCAGAGTTCATTAAGTGCTCCACGAAATAATCATGTAAATCCAGTGAATGAACTTTTTTACTAACCCTAATTCCAGAAATGAATTGGAATGGTGCAAAGGAAAGTCCTAAGTGGCCTTTGGTCTTCCTCAATCATGGTTTCAAAGCTTAACAGAAATTATGGCTGAGGGGGGAATCTAGCTTTGAGGACAATTATGGTCAAGTTTGGAGGGCTTCTACATGGTGCTACAACATGCTGCAAGATTGTTATAGGGTTGCACTGTTTTGCTACAAGATTGAATCCGTGAGAATATGAAGGATAAAAAGGTGATATAAAGGTGGGAAAAGGGTAATGGAAGGTAGAAGAAGGTTGTATGAAGCCCTTTCCAATCTTAGTACCCTTCAGGGGCTCATCTTTCACAAAGAACGATGCACATGGTGGCCTTCAACAAACCAAAAATGTACTCTCGATGAATAGTTTTTTGAAGTATTTGTTGAGGTAGAAAGAAGGGAGGTAGTGGTAGGGTGAGGAGTGTAAATGAAAATTATAACCCTACAAATCAACAGTATTACATGCGCACCACAAAAAATTACTCAATATTTTGAATCATCTAGAGTATGCTAACAGTGCAAATTGCAGAAACTTGAAATAAAAGAGAAAGGATGAGTTGAATTTTATTTTAGATCTAACTATTACAATAAAATGGAAACCTATATTATAGTTTGCACAACACCTACATCCACAAGAGACTATGCTTTCTATGCTTAAATAAAATTGCTAAACCAATCACTAATTTGCAGAAAACATAGATGCAAAAAGAAGACTAATATGAGATCTAACAACTGCAAAAGAAAGTAACTATATATTTTTGGCTTGCCAACACAATGTCTCTAACCACACTTCCCACAAGAGAGGTGATTGATATACCTGCATAAGCAATTTTTCATAAACAAATCCTGCCAAGAAGGAAATAAAATATTGCGAGGAAACAAATGAATGAATAAAATACACATGAGAGAGACTAGAGCCTTTAGGTTGGGGCCTAAACCAAGGGGACTCAACCTTCTAAAGCAAACACAGATTGAAGATAACAAAATATTTCTCATTAACATAAAATAGTGCTCAAGTACATGATAAAGGAATGAAAATGACAAGTTCGAGCTCCTAGCTCTTAGTAGTCTCTATCTTCTCCAAAAAATTGAATCCTATTGAGCCCTTGGGCTTCCTTATTTATACAAAATTGACTGAGGGGCAGACTCCTTGGAAAGAGGCTTCCTTCCCTCCAAAATCCATAAAAAGGTGGATCTATCTCCCTGAGATCCTCGCAATCCTTGAATTCGTCGGCTATTAGTACATCCTCGAACTATGGGTGAGTAAATACAAGGAGCAAGTCAATTTGCAGGTGAGTAAATGTGGGGGACAAGCCTCCTATATCTTCTCCAGCTACCTCCAACGTATCTATGCATATTAAATGCACTCTTTTCCTGCACATTAATCATATTAGGCCACTAGATATGATAAACACCCTTTATTCTTCCTAAAAAACACATTATAGTCAAAAAGATGTTATCAAATGTGAGGAAAGAGTTAATTATGTGTTGAAGGGTGGCCAAATGGGCCTTGTTATTTACCTTTTAATGGGGCCCATCATCACTCCCCCACTGAAGGTGCTTCTCACCCTCTAAGTAACTCAACCTTTCAATTCCATCTCATACATATCCCTAGTGGTTTCTCTAACATCCCAAGGTATCTCTGAAGGAGTACCCTCTAGAGGGTGGAGCCCTTCATTTTTGTCTATTTTTGTCCACTCTTGCTTCTCTTCAATATTCGATTTCCTTTCTTATAGCCCTAGCAATAAAGAAGGGTTAAACTTAAGCCCAATCTAGTTTATCTTCAATCGTTTAACTATCCTCTTGTAGAAGGGTGACTTCTCCAAGGAATTCCTTAATCTCTTTAGGGAGTAGTACTCTCTAATTTTTAGGCTATGGGGTAAGGAGAGCCTTCTCCTCTAACAAAATTACAGGTCCTCAGTCCCTAGCAGTCTAAAAATGTCCTCAAAGTGAATATGGCTTGCTCATAATTCTCTATGTAGTGTGGTGCCAATTTGGGATCCTCAGAGATGAGACTATGGTTGTTGATGACAAGGTGATGGGCCCTCATTTATGCTTTGACCCACAGGGGCTCATTAGTCTTTTTGGATATGATTATTTTGGCTTCTTCATCCCTTTCCTCCTCATGGGCCAACCAAGAGGCTAATGCCATCAGTTGCACATCCCCCATCCTAGAATTTGGATCCCAGAAGTTCATGTCAGTCAATATGAGGTTGTGCATGTAGAATTCTACCATATTAGCTTTATCCTCCACACTAGCCTCATGACAAAATTCAATAAACTATTTGTAGTGTTGGAAGGGTAGTGAACCATGTTGTGCTAGAGTTTTGATTTGAAATTGAAGCCTCTACTATTTGAGGAGTAGGTCATATGTTGTTGAGGGATGTCTGCAATGCATGGCCTCCATGCCCAAGCTTGCCATGGTGGAAAGTTTCCCTTATTTCTCCTGTAGCTCCTCCTTCATTCTCTTGCTCTCCATTTCCATTTCTTCCCTCATGGTTGACTCTCTCAACCTCAAATCAACCATCCCTTCACTCATATTCTTCATTTTTTATTTCATCAGGCCCACATCCTCTACTCCCTTAGATTTTTCAATCTTCATACATTGGTGGGTTCGCCTTCTTTCTCTTTCTGGCTCAAGGAGGATTGGCATTTCAAATTTGGTGGCTATTATTTATCCCTTCTCATAAAATTTGTAGTAGGACCTAAGATCTGGCTGAGGATCATCTCTTGTAACTCTTGTGGTCCTTCTCCTCCCTCCTAAGGTTGTACCCTATCCATATCCACAAAATTTTCCTATGACACTAGGTTTTGATGTGCTTCAAAGCATCCATGACAATGAGCATGATAAGCCCATGATGAGAAATGTATTGATGATTCACTTCTCTCGCCATTTGGCTCATTTCCACTATGGACTGAAGAAGGAAGTGGGGAATGCTAAGTCTGCTTGGGATAGGAAATTTTGTATGGAATCTTAGCTCATAAATTAACCCAAACTGATAGGCATAAACAACATTAAGCCTCCCCTCACAGGATATTTATTTTAAGATGTGATAGGCCACTTCATCCCATCGGTAAGGTAGACTCTCCATTATGACTCCATTCTTATCCTCAATTGGTTTCTCTTTGAGGAGTAATAAATTATTTTTAGTTCTGATGGCTTTTGTTCTATCCTCCTCGCCCCACCTAACTCCTAGAGCCAATGTTTTCACCCTGCTAATGAGTTTTTCATTTAAATGGATGGCAAGCCCCCTCACAATGGTGGTGGCACTATCTTCCCCCATGAGGTTGGAGGGCTATTGTAAATTAATGGGTAATTTCACCATCAAACCCCTTGATTTTCTCAAAAAACTCCATCCATTGGTGATTTGTAAAAATGTCCCTAACAGGAGGATGTTGGTGGATTCTTGTTGAGTTTGTGGGCTCCCTCCTATTGAAGCCTCCTCCCATGTTTTCTATTGTGGCTTCTTCAAGTTTTTTTCAAAGAATTCTCTATCAATTATTAGTTTCTGGGTAGCCAAGGGTTTCAAAGTAAAGATGGGAGGAATAATGTTCTTTTGTTGATCAGGGTTAGGAAAATTATTTTCCAACTTTAAAACAATTTTACCCTTATGCTAGCATGCTTTCCCATAAGAAAAATCATGTTTTGAAATTTTTTAACTTATAGGGGTTTTCTATAGGATGCCTCTATAGACATAATTTGATCAATTTCACCAATTTTTTGTGCATGGAAGGTGAGGAAAATTCACTACTTACCCCTCCCTTGGAGACTCCTTCATGGCTATGGGATTTTGGATGAGATTTTTCACAAAATTGAACCCTTTTCCACCTCTTAGGATAATCCTATAGTAGTTAGTCAAAATCTTGTAGCACCTACTTTGTATCTTGTAGCACTGAACCTAGATCTTATAACAGTTAGTGCTTATCCATGTAGCTTCTTTGTGGTAGCCTATGGGACCCCTGATGGTAGCTATCTCAACTCTTGATGATGTAGTGGGCCTCTCTTACCATTTTTGGAATGAGACTTCTTAGTACAAGTGAGGCTCGGGCCTGCTCTTTATTCCTTTTGTGGGTTGGTGGTGGGCTCAACATGTTGTGTTAGCTGGCCCCCACCTACCACCTTCATAACTTCCTCATAAATCTATTGGCCCACTCCTCGAAATCATCACCTTATTTTTTTTTCATTTTCTCCACGTTGGATGAGAGAGGGAGTTAACTTTACTCAACCATTCAAGGGTGGATGAGACTGTTGGCCACCTTAACCTACAAAAACCTTGTTCCTCATGCATTCTAAACATTTTCAAACTATTATGCGCTTAAAGGAAGAGGTGAGGAGTTTCATACCTATGCCTCCTTGGTGGTTTTGACCTATGTGTTGAATGCTTGATGTTTGCATCTTGTTTCTGAACAAAAGTAATAGTTGATCTACTAGCTTCTTGAGGTGTCATCTTCCCATGCTTTTTGTTCAATCCATTAGCTCTGTTTTGAAAAAAATGTATGTTTTTTTCATGTGTGCTTAACTGATCGAATCTTGTCAACACAAGTGTTGCAGGAGGTTGATCAAATGTTGTTGTTTAAGATGAATAGTGATCCTCTAGCATCCTTGCAAAGCTCTTGTGGCTGCCCAAAATCAAGTAAAGAACTCTCCAATGTTTTCATGATGGTTGATTCTTCATTCTGGTGCTTCCAATTGTGGTCCTGTAGGGTTCGTGCAGAATTTTATAGGACTATGTGTCTTCTTGTAATAGTCACACAAACCCCTCTATGATCACAATATCCTTTAGATGATGCTTCTAAAAGCACTAATAATTCATTAACAGCCTATGGAGAAGGATCAATTGTGGTGGAAATGGCGAAAGAAAGGGTGAAATGGGTATTTTTATGGATAGACATGGATATTTGGGTGGAAGATATGCCAAATTATGTGGAGGATGGATGATGGGGGTGTGGTGGACCCCTCCTCTTGTTCCCCTATGGAAAACATAAGATCTGAACCCTTTTTCTATATCGATCACAATCCTGTAGCACTCCAAGACTGAGGAAAAATTGAGTGAGATGGGTGACCTGGTGATAGAGGGACTTGGGGAAATTAATGAAATGATGGAGGACATGTAGAGAGTTGGCTTGGTGGATAGAAAACTAGAGCTTTGAAGTTGACTTGTTGTCTGCTATCCTCTTTGGGTTGTGACTGGAACCTTGCAAAAAAAAAAGTTAGCAATAATTACATAAGGGTTCCCTTGTTCTTTTTCTCTTTTTCATTTTTCTTTCTTTTTTTCTCTTTTTTTTAGAGAGACCTATAGGCTGCCTCAAAGGAAGCTTTCAATCTATAGGACTGCCCCAGGTGCCTCAAAGGAGGTTTTCAGCTAAGGATGTTTTTATTATTAATTGTTTTTTTACTCTTGCACTGCCTCATGGAGGTTTTCATCCCTAGATTTTGCCTTAGGTGCCTCATGGAGGTTTTTACTTAGGCTTCTTATTCTTTTATCTTCTTTTTTTCCTTTTTCCCTTTTTTCTTCTTTTTTTTTTTTTTTTTTTGTTCCCGTGTTGATCAAAGGTTGGATGAACTGATATTTGTAAGACCCCCAATTACATTAATATCCTTGCTTATTGAGAGGGTAAACTCCTCTTTTGACAGAGGTATCTTGTAGATATTTAACCTATAACCATTAAATAAGAGTATGATTCCTTCTTCATCAATTTTTCTAATTTTGACAGAGCCATTCTCATGACATTTTTCAACTAGGTAAGGACCTAACGACCATGTCATCAAATTTCCTTGAAGTCCTTGAATTTGGAGTCATATAACAGGGCCCAATCACCCCCTTAGAAGGTCCTTTCTCTAATGTTTTTTTCATGCCAAATATTCCTCTACAATTGGACCACCTCAGCATGCATGAGGGAATGCAATCTAATTTAATCCATAGCATTGAAATACTACAACCTCTCTTGATGAGAATTGGTGATGTCTAGGTCTAATTGTGTTTCGATTCTTAGGGTGTTGTACTCGAACCAATTGATAGCAATGTGTTATTTCCATACACCAACTCAAAGGGAGTGAATCAAATGGTGGTTTACAAGTGGTATTATAGGCCCAAGTGGCCTCCAAAACTTGGGTTTTCCAATCATTTTTGTTATTGCTAATAACTCTAGTCAATATGTTTTCTAAAGATTTTTCTGTGACCTCCACCTGCCCATTTTCTTGAGGATGATAAGCAGTGGATTTTTTGTGCCTTATTCAATACTTCTCCATGATTCCCTTAATCATATTTGAAGTAAACTAAGCTCCTTAATCAGTGACCATCTCCCTTGGGAATCCAAACTTATAAAATATGTTCTCCCTTACAAACTCTACCACCTTCTTCTCTGTTGTTTCTTTTACTACCTTTACTTCAACCCATTCTGTAAAATAGTCAGTGCACATAATGATATATATCTTTTATCTGGATGGGGGATCAATTGGTCTAATGAAATCCATGCCCCACATCTCAAATTGTTCAGGAGTCACTTGAGGTTGCAGGGGCATTTCATCCTTTGGTGTAGTCTTGCCAGTCCTTTGGCACTCATCACATCTGGCAATGTATCTCCCAGCATCTTGGTGTAGAGTGGGATAATAGTAGCCATCTTGGAGAATTTTCAAAGTTTTCCTCTTAGCATCAAAATGCCCCCAACATGGTTTATCATGGAATGCTGAGAGGATGTAAAAAACCTCATCCTCTTGTACTCATATCCTCAAGATCTGATCTAGTCGTAATTTGAAGAAATTTCCTTAAACTAGGTGAAGGGACAGTTTTTATAATAATCTTGCTCTTCTCCTTAGAGAATAGATTAGGAGGGAACCTCCAAGCAACCAAGAAATTTGTTATGTCAGCAAATCAAGGAGACAGTTGTAATGTCTCCTCCCACATTTACCCAAATTTACAAGCTCACCAGGGTAAACATGAGATGAGTATCACTATGACATGACCCAAACTCCAAGGTCTAGTTATGGAAGTGGGGTTGACACACATAAACTTACATACATCCCTCAGACGCACTAGATCACCCAGAATTCAATCCACAACCTTTGATAACTAGATCTTGAGTTGGAACTACTTATTCACAAGCTTAACCCATGACTGCACCCACAACATAGCATGCATGTGGTTATGAGGGTATAATGGAACTCATAAGCCTACCTCGATGTGGTTATGACCTAAATTTCCTAGTTCAATGCTAGTGGTTCTAAGATCTGAGCCACTTTTCCAATCTATTCTCCAGTCCATTTCCAATAACTACCTGTAACTTTCTAGAATCATAATTAACATGACAACAATGCCAAACATTCAAACTTGAAGCAATAACTTGCCCTAGATTGCCTAGTACACATTGTACATTTTGTCAAAAATATGGTAAACGTGTAAGCTACAGGTCATGAATTCATATCTGATCATAAACTTCTGAATTTCATCCAAGGATCAGCAAGAAGGCTCCAAGCCCTCTCTAGCTAGTTGCAATAACACTTGTTAGCCCATGCATTCATCAACCATTCAATAACTTATCAAAACATTTCAAGAGCCCTAGATAGGATACATCATATAACCAAAAAATAAATAGAATAGATACCATGGAAAATTAGCCATAATTTCAATATGATAACCAGTACAAGTGCTCATAGATCACATTAGGAAAATATCTCATATTAACATATGAAAGAGCCAACCAAGTCAGGGACTTCCATGTACCACTCAACCATAGATTGGGTTGAACCAAATCTATCTTTTAGTCAATCACCCCCATGCCATATTCCAAGCATGAATGTTGGATCTCATGGGTTAAACCAAAACAAAACCAAACTAGGGCTTCCTCAGGCCAACCCACCTCAACCCTCAACTGCAGTGATTCAATCTCTACAGTCCGTAAATCACTAAAATCAACCAGATCGGTCTCTACCCAAGTTTTCCAGGGCTCCAAGAACTAGTAACTCAACCCACAAACTTCTAGGGCTCCAGACTATTTGTTCCAACCACGACTCTAGGGACTAGTAACTCAACCCACCAAGGGCTCCAAATCATTTGTCCCAACCTATGGCTCCAAGAACTAGTAACTCAACCCAAATTGTTCCAGGGCTTCCAAAGCATTTGTTCCAACCCACAACCATAGGTAACCTGAGAACCAATCATAAAATAAAGTGGGAAACCCACAACACCATGGTTATCTAGGAAATTGCAAGGCAAGGATGAAACCACTGTCAATCCAAGCAAATATTCATGCCAATGACAACACATAACCAAGGAATCACATGCATATACCATGCATCCAAAAATCAGCAACAAAATCACACATGCAACATGTTACCTGTAAAATAATCATGTTGTAGTTGTGATCCAACTGTTCCCTTGTGCTCCCTTGCTTTCCTTTGCTTTCTTTCTCCAATCCAAGTGAATACTAAAGTGCTCTAAAAAATTCTCTAAGTGTGCAAGAGTATGAGAGAATGAGAGAATGAAAGGAGAGAATTGAAACTGAACTGACAAAAACTAGCAATTTTTTCTCTGAAGCCTTTTTATCATTGAGGCCTATATTTCTTCATTTTCCTATAATTTCCCTGGCATGAAAATTTGTGTCCCTTCACCTTCCTTTTCTCCAATTTTCTTTTATTTTCACAATTAAATGTCCATTATTGCATCTTTTCCTTTGCCAATTTCCATAGCCATTAATTAATCCATAAGTGATGCTCACTGTAATGTTCTACTCAACATTCAACTTGGAATATGTGTCCCATGACCTTGGTTTTATGTTATTTACATTGAAAATCAACGAGGGGTTGTTACAACTATAGTGAAATATAAAAGAGGTGCTCATTCGGAAGTTGATCATCTATCATCTCCTCATTTTCTGCAGGCAATGTTAGTCTAGACAAAAAAAAAATGCAACCACGTTTTCCTTCCTTGGCTTGTAAATAATGGTTAGATCAAATTGTTGCAACAATAATAACCATCTAATGATCCTGGCATTGACATTAGGCTTATTCATTAAATATTTAGGGGTTGCATGATTTGTATGTACAAAGACTTGGTACCCACTGATATAATGCTTAAAATTGTTCAAGGAGTGCACAATAATTAAGAGTTATTTTTCAGTAACAGTGTAATTAAGTTCAGCTTTGGAGAGGTTCTTACTAATGAAATGTATGGCATAGGTAAACTTATCTTCCACTTGTCCCAAAGCTTATCCTACAACTTTTTTTGATTCATATGTGTGGATGTGGAAAGGCAATGCCTAATTTGGACCTCTAAGAATTGGTGCAATGTATAATTTCTCTTTCAATTCTTCAAATTCCTCTTGACATTTATCTGTCCAACAAAAATTGGAAACCTTAGTTAACAATCCAAACAATGGTGAAGCCATCTTACTCAAATCCTTAATGAATCTCCTATATTATCCAACTAGTCCAAGGAAACTTCTAACATCCCTTTGTTTCTTAGGGACAGGGACCCTTTTGATAATGGCAATCTTATTAGGGTCAACTTAGATCCCTTCCTTATAGAGGAAGTGACCTAGGAAAATCCCTGCATTCATAAAAAAATTCACACCTTTCGGGACTTAGTGAGAGATTCATTTCAATACATTTCTTTAAAACCTCACATATATTGGAAAGATCTTCCTGGAAATCATTCCCATAAGGAGTGAAGTCATCCATATAGATTTCAACTGTGCCATGAACAAGATCAACAAAAACACCCAAAACCGCAATTTGGAAGGTAGTAGGGGCATTACACAAGCCAAAGGAAGGACTTTATAGGCAAAGGTACCCCATGGACATGTGAAGGCGGTATTATCCTGATCCTTGCAGCTGAACTAGATCTAATTTTATCCACGGTTAGGAACAGGTCCCCTAGGGGTCAATTTTGGGGTTAAAAACCTAAGTTTTGGGGTAGAAGGCCCGAAGATTGTATAAAGAAATGTAAAGTCTCCGCATTTTGCGATCTTCAAAGATATCAAGAGTCAAAAAGGGTTTTTTGCCCTTAGTCTAGATGGGTTTTGTCAGCTTGATGAGATCTGCACTTGGTCCGCAGACCATGGGATTGTATAAAAAGGAGGTCTTAGAGGATTCTAAAGGATTTAGTCAGTGAAGTAGAAGTGTTTGATGATTTTGTGAAGAGCTAAGAGCGAGAGTCTTAGCGTAGGAGGAGGCTTTGCCGCTAAGTGCGCAAAGGCCTAGGGTAGAAGTCTGCAGCTAAGTGCGCAGACCCCTGTAGCTATGTGCACTGGGCAGATAGAGTCTGTATTGGAAATCTGAATCATTAATAAAGAGAAGTATTCTAAAATAACTGTGTATTTTTCCACTGTGGATTGCATGTGATTATGCTATGTTAAGTTCTATGTTTATGTTATAATGCTAATTTGATGTGCGAATGTATATATTTCTATATGTTATATGAACGCAAATAACAATATATGTTTACTCGAAGACAACCTTAATTACATGGTAAAAGTGAAGAAAACTTAAGATAATTCAGGAAAATCATACAATAATGCAGTAACAGAGGTGCGTAAGTACCTAAGCCACTAGTTACGGTTGTGCCAAGGATGATCATATACCTCCGCGGAGGTTGTAAGAGACGAAAGAGAAAGTACATCAATAAGCCCTAATGGCTTATCGATCTGCATGAAGGAAGGGTTCAAGGTATAAAATTGATATCACAACCATCTCAGGGTGCGGAAAATTGGTTCCTGCATCCCCCCATACTGCTTCGGGTGAGACTTTGGTCCGCGCTCTGTTGAGTGATGCCGAAAGGGCCAGTAGTGTAGGGATTTGCTTGGATGACTAACACTAAACCTGGATCAGGGCCCATCAAGCCAACAAATGGTCCCGTTTCTGGGACTGGGATATGCATAACAATATGTGTGATGTTGCATCATTGGAATCCAACTAAGAAGGAGATTGAATACTGGTTGGATAGGAAGATCCATGAATTCGCGGCGCAAGAAAACAGGAATCCACGATTAAAAAAGGAACAGTGGTTGTACAGATATCTGTACACAGAAATTCACGAAACCTTCTTCTGTTCTTTCCTGGTTGAATTATACGAGTGGATCACGAAGTTGGCAGACGGCTAAGGAAGGTGGAGGCTTGACAATCCGATTGTCTGGACCCCGGAGTTAGTACAAAGATTGGAAGCCTCTGAAGATAAGATCGTGTGTCCTGTCAATCACTGGCTCGACCGTATGGAGCGTTTGTGACAGAATTCACGGTTGATACTTCGGTCGGCTACAGCGAAGCAGAGCACTGCTTCTTCAAAGGATAGCGAGGTAAGTATTTGAAATCACTAAATACTTGGATTAAGATGCTCTTGTGTGAAAAGCGGGTCATGCAATTACCTTGATGTTTGGAGCTACATGAAGTGGAAGGTCTTTCAGGGATGGAGGAAGAAAGGGTCATGAGTATAGCCCGCTATTTGAGCCTCCTTTGAGTGACGATGAAGGAGCAGCCCAGGCTTCTCCACTAAGCGTTATTTAGTTGATAAGATGAGGGTTCCTGCAAATACCTACACCGCCTCCATCCTCATCCCATCCATCCACACCACCTCCATCCTCACCTCCACCACTCACCCCATCGCCCACACCACCGCCACCTCCACCACTGTTCAATATGGCGAACTCTGTAAAGCTACCTGTATTCAAGGGCATAGGAAATGAAGATCTGAACCAGTTTTGGTTCGTCGTGAAGGTTGTATGGGAAGCTCAGGGTATCATGGATGATGAAATGAAGAAAGCAGTGCTGGTGAGTGCTTTGCAGGACCGCGCAGTAACATGGTACATTAGGTACAGTACTAATAACCCAACATCCGCGTTGGTAGATATCTAGACTGCACTGAATAGGGAATTCAATAGACCTAAGTCTCAAGCACAATCAATTATGGGATTCAAGGAGGTCATGATGAAGCCTATGGAGACACCCTAGGATTTGGATCAAATATTGAAGTGTACGATCCATGAAGCCAACATGAACCTAATTGATGGGCATCACCGCGAATGGTTCGTGGCCTTGCTCCTACCCCACCTAAGGGTTGCGCTATCACAATAGAAGATTGGGACCCATGCAGAAGCTCTAGAAATTGTGATGACACTACATCAGACACAAATGCAAGATGTTAATCTAGGGGTTTAGCAGATTCACGCACAGTTGCAGAACCTTTGCCTCAAAATGCAAAGTCTGAAGAAAGACAGAACAGCTCGGTCGGAGGCGCGCAAAGAAGTTTGGTGCCTGAAATGCAAAGGTCAGGGGCATGACAAGGGTCACTGTCAAGTCTTTGTGAACTATGTTGCAAAAGGGGGACCAATGCCTCTAAGGCCAGAGGCTGCGGCACAACTAAGTGCAGGGTCTGCGCTATGGTGCGCGATATGTCAGGTAGTTGGGAAACATGCGACCGACAATATCCATTTGTTGCAGAAATTCATACAAACACCACAACATCTCTTCTACAATTTCTGTCAATTAGTATGTCATGACGAGCGCAATTGCCATAGTTACAAATTAATTATGGACAAAGAACCTGCATATAGGGTGCAGGCAGAAACATGGCCTCTGGACCAAGGAGCTGGGGGAGCGTGAGGTGAGTATCAGGGGTGCGGTTGAGGCCGAGGTGGAGGGGGTCCTGGTAGAGGCCAAGGGCAGCATATTTTTTACAATTGTGGAGGACCAGGATACTACGTGAGAGACTGTCAGAATCCAACGCAACTGTCATGTCGCTACTGTACTTAGTTTGACCATGCGACTGAGGATAGCCCTATATTGTTGGCTAAGATTTGTGAAAAGCAGACGCAGAAACTCTAGATGAAGAGGGTTGAGCCTCGCAAGGAAGACCCTAAGGTAAACATTATGTTACGGAGTGGAACGATGACTAGCGAGGATAAAGGGAAGCAGCCTGCAAAAGGTGAGTGGGTTCGCAAAGCACCAAAAAAGGAGACTGGGTTTGATCTGGAGTGCGCAAAGAAAAAATTTATGGAAGCAAAGAAAAGCATTGTTGATGCCTCTACCTCAGGAAGTCAGGAGAAACCAGTTGAATAAATGGACCCATCCATGATTACCACGTTCTTACATACCTGCATGAAACTACTCCACGATAGTAAGGTTGTGAAGGGACTGCAAGAACTAATCAATCAGTGCACTAGAAAGGACAATGCTACTGGTGAACTGTGCATAGTTAGAAAGCTTGGTAAGCATAAGGCAAGGACTAGACGTGAGATGAGACTCACCGTGCAGATAGGGGAATACAAAATGGACCAAGTTATCTTGGATTTAGGGTCTGACGCGAATGTTTTTCCAAAACAAACATGGGAAAGAATGGGGATACCTGCGCTCCAATTGTCTTTGATCCAGTTAAGGATGGCGAATCAATAGAAAATCATCCCAATGGGGAGGCTGCAGGGGGGAACAGTTGACTTTGAAGGTGCGAGTGCACTGGTGGATTTTGAAGTAATAGAGATTGTGGATGATAACAATTCCTACCCTAGGCTCCTAGGGATCGATTGGGCCACTGACATGAATCGGGTAATCAACCTGAAGAAGCAAAATATGATATTTGAAAAGAAATTTCTCCACGTGGTGGTGCCGCTAGATCCTGCGGAAGGACTATGCTATACAGAACCGATCCACGCTTCAATTGTTCTGATCCAGTTAAGGATGGTGAATCAATAGAAAATCATCCCAATGGGGAGGCTACAGGGGGTAACAGTTGACTTTGAAGGTGCAAGCGCACTGGCGTATTTTGAAGTAATAGAGATTGTGGATGATAACAATTCCTACCCTAGGCTCCTAGGGATCGATTGGTCCACTGACATGAATCAGGTAATCAACCTAAAGAAGAAAAATATGATATTTGAAAAGAAATCTCTCCACGTAGTGGTGCCGCTAGATCCTGCGGAAGGACTATGCTATACAGAACCGGTTCGTGATTATGAAAGTGATGACAATTTGGACCAGATTTACAAGATAACAACGCGAGACTAGGATTGGGTAAATCCGACAGCAGACGGATGTATTGCATGGGACCGCGAGAGCTCCTTCCCATAAAATTCAGACAAAGAACTAGATCACTAGCAGAATCGGCTGCATGAAGTATCTATGTTGCGCTATGATATGATGACCAAGTCATTGCGTTACGTGTCATCAGAAGTAAATAATTTGCCTTCTTATGATGGGTTCACTGATGTGGATATATTTTTGGATGCATTTAAAAGAAAAGTGTTGGAGAAGCATCGCTTCCAGTCCTTGAATTGGGTGTTGCATGCTACGCCCGCAAGATGGTGGGGTATGCACAAGGATAATTTCATTGATTGGCGCCAATATAGGAGGATGATGAGAATATGTTTTGGACAGCCGAAAGTACGGATGACAGACAAGTATGATGGAAGGGATGATCCACATGATCACCTAGCCAAATGGACTAAGGCTTATGGAGCAGAGCCCCAACCTAAATGGGTGCATTTATTTTGTCATACCCTGGATGTAATACCAATGAATTGGTACTTGGAAACAGAGCTCCGCCATGGCACTGAAGAATGGGACATCTTGCATCATGGGTTTATAATGACGTTTAGCTTTAAGGATGGGTTTGACTGTATTAATGCGGCACTACAAGAAGTTAAAGCAATGATCTTTAGGATACTGCAGGATCCTTTGGACCTGATTCAACCTGATTGGACTACCCAGCTAAGCCACGTGCTGGAATGCTACAAAATGACTACTAAAGAAGAAGAGGAGGATCCCAGAAAGATTAATATTCCAAAAACTGAGGGTCACCACGAGGTTGAAGGACCGCAGATAGAGGATCTAGACATAACCGCACCAGTGAAAACTAGTCAGGTCAACATTGGCACAGAGGCAGAGCTGAAATTTGCAAAGATTGGGAACTATTGGGATGACACGATAATAGATAAGTTCGTCGAGCTCCTCTGCGAATATCATGATTTCTTCCCCACGAAGTTTTCTGATCTGAAGGGAATAATAGGAGACCTGGGTGTCATAAAGATCACCCTAAAACTGGACGTGAAACCTGTGAAACAAGGACCTTACCGCCTTAATCCGAAGTATAAGGAAAGGGTTTGCGTTGAGTTAGACAAGATGATCATGACAGGTATTATTGAACCGGTGGAAGAATCTGATTGGGTAAGCCCAATAGTGGTTCAGGAAAAGAAACAAAATGAAGAAATAAGGATATGTGTAGATCTCAGGAAATTGAATGATGCTTGTGTGCATGATACTTTCTCGACCCTGTTCACTGACAAGGTCCTAGATAATGTAGGCAGCCAAGAAGAATACTATTTCACTGATGGGTTCTCTGGGTACCATCAGATCAAAATCATGCCTCAAGATAGAAGCAAGACGACCTTTGTGACTGAATGGGAATGTTTTCAGTACACTGTAATGTTGTGTGTGGAGCATGATTGTTCAAAGGTCTTTGTTTCAGCCGGATGTATACCCCAGGAAGTTTGTACACCCCTCCATGTGGGGGGGTGCGGGGGGGACTTGTCCCCCCCGCGGGGGTCTGGGGGCCAGCGGTCCCCTGGCGGGGGCTCGGGGGCAGCGCCCTCGAAGCTAAAAACAAATGTAAACTTGCCTTGTAAAAGTATAGTAATTTCTAGTCAATCTAGGCCGTTCATTAGGCAGATGATCTGACGGTAGAACTTATGTTTAGTTTAGGGTTTTTTGCCTTAGAAGGCAACCCCTCTCTTTGTATGAGGGTATTGTATTGGAGGCTGAGATATTGATGTGTATTCTGTGAGCGAGAAACAGAGAGGTGAGACTGTGAGAGAAAACAGAGGATATTACAACGGATTTGTTGTAGGTTGTGTCTCTTCATTTTTGCTGGATAATAAAAAGGAAGGACTGGCTATTCGGGGTGGACGTAGCCCAAACTAGGTGAACCATGTATATCTGTGTCTCTCTTGTTTTGTGCGTTTTCTGTGTTTATATTTCTGCAATATTTTATGTGTTCCATTGCTCCGTAATATATAATTTTCTGACAACTGGTATCAGAGCCAAATATTGGCTTCAAAGGGATTCTTTGATGTCAGCGGTTTATAGTGTCTGATGAGATCAATGCAGCCTTTCTTTTACAGATCTGGGTCTGAAAATAATGGTGGAACAATCTTACACAGAAGAACCTCAAGGAGAATGTGCGGAAGATAGTGCCAGCCAGGGATCGCAGTGCATTTGCGATATTTACCGGTGCTGGAATCTACGAGGGCTCGCAGGAGCGGTTTGATAGAAGTTTTTGAGCACATCAAATTGAGAGAGGATGGATCAGAATCGTAGCAACAATAAACAAAAAAAAAGTTAATGAAGTCAAAATTATTGCATGTAAATGGACATACTACTGTAAGACCTGGTAAGGCATGTGTACCCCTCGGTGATCACCGGTAAAGTTTGGGTTAGACCTAGGTGATAGGGGGGATGCTAGATTAACAATACCCTGGGTAAGAACTCTAAGGGGGGTAAGAGCTAGAGTGAGCGGGATTGTCTCACTTAGTAGGTTTGGCTGGAGTTAGTCAAGGAACCCCAAGTCAAGTTTAAGGGGGGAATTGTTAGGTAAACTTGACTCATGATAGAGTCAAAGTTGACCAGGTTAAACAGTGATGGTTTTGGGGCACATGGTATTGTGCACCCATAGTATTCTACCTGTGGTATTATATGTAATGGAGCTTATAAAAGGCTGGAAGGACTTCATTGTAATGCAAGACCTGGAGGAATAATTACTGAGAGGAATAAATATAAAAATAACCAGCAACAACCATAAACACATAAACACAAATGTTTATCCGGGAAAACCCCAAATCCGGGGAAAAACCCAACTTAATAAGATCTTATTAGCGTTGGCCAAAACCCTGGCCAATCCGACCAAGTGAGCCTTCATCTCTCACCTCCAGGTCTTGCATTACAATGAAGTCCTTCCAGCCCTTTATAAGCTCCATTACATATAATACCACGGGCAGAATACTATGGGTGCACAATACCATGTGCCTCAAAACCATCACTGTTTAACCTGGTCAACTTTGACTCTATCCTAAGTCAAGTTTACCTAACACGTAATGCCTTTTGGGCTGAAGAATGTTCTAGCAATATTTTCACGCATAGTCATTGCGGCATTCAAAGACTTCATTCATAAATTTCTGGAGGTATACTTTGACGATTGGACAGTGTTTAGATTGGTCAAGCGCCATGTGGCAAGTCTACACTTCATGCTAGATACATGTAGGAGATACCAGATCATGCTCAATATGAATAAGTGTATGTTTTGTGTCCCTTTTGGGATCTTGATGTGTCATGTGGTATGCAGACAAGGATTAATGGACGACCCCGCGAAGATTGCGGTGATAATCAACTTGGAGGTGTCGAGGAATGTGAAACAATTGCGTGCAACTCTAGAGAATACCGGATAATATAGGAAGTTCATCAAGAGCTATGCCCAGATCATCGTGCCTATGGAGAAATTGTTGAAAAAGGATGTTATGTTCTGTTGGAAAGATGAATGTCAGAAGAGCTTGGATGTGTTGAAAGAGAAAATGGTCACCATGTCGATCCTAGTCTTCCCAGACTAGAAGAAGTAATTTCATGTGCATGTGGACGCATCATGTATTGCACTAGGGGCCATACTAACACAGTCCGGTGAGGGAGAACTGGATCATCCTATATCATTCACAAGCAGGAAGTTGTCTAAAGTAGAGAAAAATTATTCCATTACAGAGCGCGAAGGATTAGCTATGGTGTACATGCTCCTAAAGTTCAGGCACTATTTGTTGGGCAGACACCTTAAGATGTATACGGATCATTCCGTGTTGAAGAACCTAGTTAACAAGCCTGTGTTGGGCGGGGGGGTGGGAATAAGTAGGTGGTTTTTTTTGTTCCAGGAGTACGACTTCGAAGTTATTGTGAAGCCAAGACGACTGAATGCAAGACTTGATCATCTGTCGCACTTTGAAACTGGAGAGGAACCTACTAATTTGGAGGAAGGACTGCCTCACACAGAGCTCTTTGTGGTGCACATCGTGAATAGTAACTTTGAAGATATTATCCACTTCCTGATTACAGGATCGGCTCCGGAAAGTTATACAAGCCAACAGAAGAAGGAACTGGTAGTGCGTGCAGTAGACTTTTCTATCATTGCGGGGAACTTGTACAAAATGGGGTCAGACAAAATATTGCGACGTTATGTGCCTGAGTTTGAATGAAGCAACATCCTCGCTGAGGCTCATGGAGGAGATGCAGGAAGACATTATGCAGGGAAATCAACAATGCAGAAAATTCTACATGCTGGGTTGTGGTGGCCAACCGAGCATAAGGATTCGAAAGCATATTGTAGGGCATTTGATGCATGTCAAAGGAGTGGCAGACTGTTGTGGAGGGATGAGCTGCCTCTAATGCCACAGGTGACATTACAAACATTCGAAAAATGGGCAATCGACTTTGGGGGACCAATTTAACCTCAAGGAAGGAAGACGAGTGTGCGGTACATCATCACCGTGACTGAGTAATTGACCAGATGGGCGGAGGCACAATCTGTGAAGGACTGCACAGGCGCGATAGCAGTAAAATTTATTTTTGAGTATGTCCTGACGAGATTCAGGTGTCCAAAGATCTTGATAAGTGATCTCAGTACGCACTTTCTTAATGAAACAATCAGCGCGTTCACAGAGGAATTTCAGGTGTATCATCAGAAAAGTACCCCTTATCATCCACAGGCTAATGGGACGGTGGAAGCATTCAATAAGATACTGGAGAGTATGTTGACGAAGGTCTACAATGCTCAGAGAAATGACTAGGATGTGCGCGTACCCGCAGTGTTATGGGCCTATAGAAAGACTTGCAAGAAGCTGACTGGACAAACAACTTTCAGACTTGTGTATGGCATAGAAGCTATGATGTCAATGGAATACATTGTACCTAGTTTGCGCATAGAGGTGCCCAAAGGAATGGCGGTTCGCGGAGCCCTGGAAGAGAGGCTCGCAACTATCGGAGCTTGAGGAGGATCGATTTCTAGCTAGATTTCATCAACAAGTTTAGAAGGAGCGCGAAAAGGCATGGCACGATCGGCACATCAAAATACACACCTTCAAGGTAAATTATTTGGTCTTGTTATATGACAGCAAGTTTGATAAATTTTCAAGGAAATTTAGGATGCATTGGCTAGGACCGTATGTCATCAAGGAGATTACCAATGGTGGAGTAGTTCATCTGATCAAATTGAATGGAGAACCCTTCCCAGGGAAGGTGAATGGTAGACGATTGAAGCCATACACTGGTAATCCATCTAGGTGACTATATGAGGGAAGCACGGTCTTAGCACTCTAGACAACTGAAAGGAGGTACGGGACTATAAACTACACTGCCCGGGTTGGGGATCTGCGTGAGGGGAGAACTGCGCGAAACAAAGGAATGTCACAGGGTCCAGCACAGTGCAGAGAACTGCGCTACGAAGGGAGAAACCGCGCAGGGTAGCCAAAAAGTGACCGTTAAAGTCATTGTTCATGATTTGACGATGAAGAAACAACCAAATGGAGTGGGGGTATCATTTAAGTCAAAAGTTATGGGCAAGATCTTTGAAAATATGCCACCAATCTTGCATTAATGAACTGATTTTGGGGGGAACGGTTGGATTTGAATTTGAAAATGCCTATAAATTACAAAGGGTTGCCCAGCAGAAAACACTTGGCATTTTGAGAATTGAGGTGTTAAGCTCTGAGGCGCACATGAACCATGAAAACTTTGAAGTTTTGATAGCAAGTTTAGTATTTGAGACGCTGCCAAAGGAGACATAAGAGTTGTTGTGTAGCATCATGTTGACACCCGCAGAAGCTATGAGCGCTGAACCAGTGACAGCTGAGGGAGTTGTTCCAGAGGTATCTATGTCAGCAGATGGAGTTGCCCCAGAAGTTGCGCCTGCGGAAGTATCGACAGAAGTGCCTAAATCCCCCAGGACACCCAGGCCAAGGCATACACTGACCCACGAGGGTCGAAAAACGAAGAAGGACAAGCAAAAAATGCAATCGTCGGTGCGTGCATCACCTAGGAAGCACCCACATCTGGGAAAACACATCGCACAAGAAAAGGACAAAATGATTGACCTAGAGCCGGAAGAAGAGGTCGAAGAAATCCCCATGGATGATGAGGGGTCAAACCCCATCTCTAAATTGCCTGAATAGATTCCTCCACGCAGGGGCAAGACGAAGGTGCCCAAATATATTGATGAGAGTAAGGTCACCCTGCACACACCCCTCCTGCTAGACCATATTTTCTTTGAGGGATCGCACTCGGGGCATGTCCCCCTTTTGAAGTTGGAGGACTGGGACTTAGCTGACATGGAGCGCTTCCCTCATTTAGTGACAGACCAAATTATGCACCATGTCTTCCACAAATATACTGGAGTGACCGCTTTGGAGCCGAGGAAGTGGCTGAAAGGCGTGGACAAGGCAGGCCTCCTAAACCTGCTATGGGTGCCGCATTACAATTGTGCACTTATCATGATAGTAGTGAGCAAGCCGCCGATGTGCTTGGTGCACGATGGGTGTCTGTGGCTGGAGGAGCCGATACCCATCACTAACATGCTGATCCATAGGATCATGCAGCTATCGTACATAAGAGAAAATCCAGTCATGGCGTTTGGCGGCAAGGCCGATGAGCATGTGCTTGCCGACGCGATGAGGGAAAAATTCAAGCTCGTAAAGAAGCCATGCAGCTATGCCATTTTGATTATCTCTGATCTCGGGGTCAAAGTGGCGACGCAAATCTTAGAAGGGAAGGTCATGCAGAAGTGTCACACAAATGAAGTGTCAGCATTAGTCATAGCTTTGGCGGCCCAGTGCACGGAGGGAGTCAATTTAACTGCACATGCTACCTCTGTGGTGAGTTCCTCGCGAACTGCCATGAGGCACAAGATCATAGTAAGACTTTTCACTATGCATGGCTATTGTTGTCCATAGTGTTGGTTACATGGGAGCTACTTGAAGATAACCAGTTTCCTATGGTCGCGCCAGACCTACCAGAGGCAGCAAAGTTCACTTTGTTGTGGGCAATGAGGGATCCTCATCGGATAAAGGACAACAAGATCTTATGGATCTTGATGGAGATTAGCATCCATATGGCCATCAACTGCAAGTCGCAGCTGACACCTACAAATTTCGAGAAGTTGCAGGAGTACGTGGAATTCAAGGCTAACTTCCACCATGTCTCAATATAAGCACGAAAGGACTCTGAGCAGAAGTGGCATGACCTGCCATACTTGGCCACAGATGATGCAATTACAATAGTCATTAACCGTTCGCTAGCAGATTGGCACAATGCCACGGACTTGACAGTAGGATCTAGCAAGTCCCCCGCGCAGTGGAAGAAGGAAGAATCCAAGTTGAAGGTGGAACATCTGGCCACAAAGAGGAGAAAGGAGGTTGATGACAAGGCCAAGGTAGAGTGCCTTGCCACACAGCAGTCGGGTGAACAAGCAGGTGAAGGGAAGCGCAGCTCTGACCGGAGTCAGAAGTCACCTTCCCCAGAGACCGAGGAAGAAGATGATCAAATAGAGCAGGGAGGAGCAGACCCAAAGATGGCTGCGTTCCGCATCAAGCGCACCAAAGACCCAGAGAAAGCAAGGATGAAGAGGAAGTACAAGGCTAGCAAGATGTCTCTGCACCCGATCACCCTAACAAAGGAGGACTTAAATGACATAGGTGATACGGTGCAGGATGCCACTGCGGAACTACTGCAACAATTCGAGCAGCAACATCAGTAGGCATTGGGTGTTATACAGATGGGTCTGCACGAGTTGTAGATCCACGCATCACAAATACAGACCAACGTTGCTTCAACCAGTTTGGCACCTAGCACCTCAAAAATCGCAGGGATGCTACGCGCAAGGGATCCCCGAGAAATAGTTCTACCAGATGGAGCACTAACAATATAGACTAAAGCTGACAAACCCATTGTTAGCACCCTCAAGAGAGTTGGACTCAACGTGGCCACGCTTCCCAATGAGGAACTTCACCTTTTGCAGGATAGTGTGATCGCAAAACTTCGGGCCCGTGAACAGCATGCATGCAGGTGATCAGCGAATTGAAGGTCAGCAGAGAGAGTCTGCCCTTAACCTTGTAAAATACATTGCAGACAAGAACCAATGCATTGCCACAGTCATGGCTGAGGCATGCAAGATTGTCCCAAAGCTGGGCATTCCCGAGGCTGAGTCGATAGATGTGAGGGTTTGGAAGCTTGCTGTTGGAGTGTGCGACGCATGAACTGAAATGGAAAAGGTTCAGCTAGAGCTGAACCTCAAAATTAGGGAGTTGCAGTTGAAGGCCCAGCCTTCAACTCCACCAACGATCAGAGAGTAGCGTGAGACCGCTGTGAAAGACAAGGTAGTAGCAGTAGACAGCACAGTAAAGGACTGCACAGCACTTTTCAAGCAGTCGCTATAGGTGGTCACCAGCCTGCAAGAAGACACCACTGTGCAGAGGCTGGAAACAGAAGCATGTGAGCTATAGCAGTGCTACGACGAAGTTAAAGCAACGGCGCGCACTGTCGCCATCACGCAGAGGTTGGAAAAGTTATAGGAGGCCAAGGCTTTGAAAGAGCAGGTAGATGCATCTCAGCACAAGGAAGCAGTGTTGAAGGCTTGCTTACAGCCTTGGTTGGACGAGGCCTATTCGATCATAGCTACAATTGAAGGCAAGTTGGCTACTCTGCAGAGGACTAAAATGGTTTATGGGCTTAGGACTACATTCCATAAGAAAATGGGAACAAATTAAAACTACATTCTTAGAGAAATACAAAAAATATTGTATGCCTCACAATCTTAAAGATGAATTCTTTAAAATGATGCAAAAAGAAGATGAAAATCTTGAAGACATCATTGAAATATTTTCTTATAATGTTAGAAGGGCTAAAATGCATAATCTAGATGAAGAAATTTTGAGAGCTCTCTTACTAAAATCTAATAGAGATGAGTGGATTGATCTTCTCAATCTGATGGGTAAAGGAGATATCTCTCAGTTATCATTTGGAGATATTTGTGAATTATGCATACATATCTCAAGAGGTAAAGCAAGAACTGGGAAAAATGCAAGAGATCTTGTTATCTCTAGGATTAACAAATATGTAGCTAGGACAATAAGTAGGGCTGAAATAGGTAATTTGATTGACATTTTTAAAACACATATTTTGGGGAGTCTTAGTGAGGAAATAGATACCCTTAAAGTACAAAACAAGCAAAAGGTTGAAAATATTTCATTATCTATCTTTTGTCCAAAATGTAGAAAGAAGCATCCCTTACGAGAATGCCCTATTGACATAAAAAGTCTAGAAACCTGTGCTATATGTGTAAAAAATCATGATACAAAGGAATGTCCTTCAATGCCAGGTATTAAAGTTGTTTATCAAGAGGAAGTAACACCAAATCAAGTAGAACCCCTTTGTTTTATTTCTAAGAGACCATGGCAAAATCCACAACCAAATATGACTCGGGGTTTCAACACTTAAGCATATGCACAACCATCAAAAAGTAATTGGACTACACCCATGTCTTGGTAACCTTGGCCTCAAACTTGGGCACAAGGATGGAAAATTCCTTATGGCAAGTATCCTCAACATCCTCAATTTCAACAACCTTATCTTATTTTTCCACCACAATATTTTCCTCAACTTGTTCAACCATCTCAAACTCAAAATTCAAATCCACAACTTTCATTACCATTTCCACAAAGACCAAATCAATTGCCTGCCCAGCCACTTCCAAATCCAAATAATAATAAAAATTCACAACCTATTTACAATATGGAAGGACAAAATTACCAAACTTACATGTAACTCCATTAGATCTAAATAATGTTCAACTTAGATCTGGTAGAGTATTGGAAAATAAGTCACCATCTATTGTTATTCAGGAATCTGAAAAAGAAAAACTCTTCGAGGAAGAAATATCTCCTCATCAAGAGGAAAATTCTCAAAAACAAACCACCCTTGCACATCCTATTGATGTTCCAATAAACTCAAGTCCCATCATAGAACAACCTTCAATTTCTGTTCAAACACCATATTTTCCTGAAAGATTGAAAATTAACAAAGGGGTAGAAAAACAGATTGTGTTCCCTGATCATGATATGATAGATGAAGTGAAGAATGTCTGCATAAAAATTCCTTTGTTACATTCTATCAAATAAATACCAATATTTGCAAAGACAATTAGGGAGTTAAGTACTAAAAAACCTAGAAGAAAAAGAAAAGAAGTAAAAAGAATTCAGTTAGTCGGAAAAATTGGATATATCATGATGGAAAAAACAACAATTTAGAAATATCTTGATCCTAGAAGTCCCATTGTGAAAACACACATCAATGGTATTGAAATTCCAAACACATTGATTGATTTAGGGGCAGCCATAAACATCATGAGTAAACAAACTATGAATCAATTGAAACTCCCTAATCTTCAATATACACCTACATTATTGCAACTACCAGATAGATTTGTTATCAAACCTGATGTTGTGTTAGAAGATATATTTGTATCCTTACATTCTTGGGAATATCTTGTTGACTTTATGATCTTGACACCCAACAATAATTTAGGAGGACACCCATTGATTCTAGGAATACCATGGTTAGCTACAACTGATGCGTTTATAAGTTGTAGATGTGGTGATATGTTTATTTCGAATGGAATTTCAACAAAGAAATTCACATTATATCCTCATGCAAAAACAACAATAGAGGTAGAAAGTGAAGAATGGATAGATGATGATATTGATATAGGACAAATATTTTCTACTTCACAAATAGATGAAGAAGCTCAGATTTTAAATCTAATGGAAAGTCATGAATCTTATTCATATTGTGAATCTAGTCAAAGTTTTCAAGAACAATGTAATATTGAATATCTATCATCTTTCAAATGTCTTTACATTCTATGGAGAAATTTTTCAATTCTTTAATAGAAATTTTTCCAGGGAAAACTTTAAATATTAATGATAATCTGGAAGAATCTCAAAAGGAAGAATTGATAAAGATGTTACAATAAAATTCGTCTGCTTATGCATGGGAATACATTGATATGAAAGGAATTGATCTTAAAACTTGTATACATCAATATCTATATTGAAGAAAATGCCAAACCAATCCGACAACCCCAGAGAAGAATGAAGCCAAATTTAAGGGAAATTTTTAAAGAGGAATTACAAAAATTGTTGAATGTGAATTTCATTTATCCAATATCAGATAGCGAGTGGGTTTCACCATTGGTAATTTTTCTAAAAAAAGAATGGAAAATGGAGAGTATGCATTGATTACAGGGAATTGAATAAAGCTATTTTAGAAGATCATTTTCCACTTCCTTTTATAGATCAAGTTTTAGATACATTAGCAGGAAAACAATATTTTTCATTCTTGGATGGTTTTAGTGGATATAACCAAATCCAAGTAGCTCCAGAAGATCAAGATAAAACCACTTTTACCTATCCATGGGGAACCTATGCTTACCAAGTACTTCCTTTTGGGTTATGTAATGCACCTGCAACATTCCAAAGGGAATTTTTAGGCATTTTCTCTGATCTAATTCATGATTGTGTAGAAGTTTACATGGATGATTTTACTGTCTATGGAAATTCTTTTGAAGAAGCTCTTAAAAATTTGGAAAAAGTTCTCATTAAATGTAAAGAAGCAAATCTCTCATTAAGTCATGAAAAAAAATTTATGATATTTACTGAGAGAATTATTTTTGGACATCGTATTTCAAGAAATGGAATTAGAGTGGATACATCTAAAGTGGAAGTTATTTCTAAATTATCAGTTCCAACCTATCAAAGAGATGTTAGAAGTTTTCTTGGTTTTACTGGTTATTATAGAAGATTCATAGAAAACTTTACAAAAATAGCCTCTCCACTTTTCAAATTGCTCACAAAAGATTGTGAATTCATCTGGAACTCTCACTGCCAAAAATATTTTGAAACATTGAAAGAAAAGATCTCTGAAGCACCTATTTTAAGAGGACCAAATTGGACACTACATTTTCACATTTCAACTAATGCCTCAAATACAGCTTTAAGATTTGTATTAGGACAAAAGGATTTAACTCCTTATACCATTTATTATGCCAGTTAAAATTTGACTCCTAGAGAGTTAACTTACACTGTAACAGAAAAGGAATTTTTAGTTGTTGTACATTCCATCAATAAATTCAGACATTACATCATTGGATATGAAACCTTCATACACACAGATAATTCTGCAATTGGATATTTGATGAATAAACCAATTACTAATGGCGGAATTACAAGATGGTTATTGTTATTACAAGAATTCAATATTATTATTTTGGATAGACCTGGAAAACAAAACATATAAGTTGTTGACTTTCTATATAGAATCCAAAATGATAATAATGATGTTCTTGTAGACGATAATTTTCCTGATGAATATCTTTCTGCAGTATCTATTAAATCTCCTTGGTTTACAAATATTGCTAAGTATTGTCTCCTCAAGAGAAAAAGAAGGTTATTTAAACTAGTGCAACCTATTCCTAGATAAATGAAGAATTGTACAAGACAATACCTGACCTAATCATTTGAAGATGTGTTAGAGAAGATGAAGTACCAAAAATATTAAAGGCTTGTCATGATGAATCACATGGAGGACATTCCATTGATAAAAGAACTGCTTATAAAGTCCTAATCAATTATGGGATTCAAGGATAGCATGATGAAGCCTAGGGAGACGCCCTGGGATTTGGATCAAAGATTGAAGTGTACGGTCCATGAAGCCAACGTGAACCTAATTGATGGGCAACACCACGAATGGTTCGTGGCCTTGCTCCTACCCCACCTAAGGGTTGCGCTATCACAACAGAAGATTGGGACCCATGCAAAAGCTCTAGAAATTGTGACGACACTGCGTGAGACACCAATGCAGTATGTTAATCTGGGGGTTCAGTAGATTCACACACAGTTACGGAACCTTTGCCTCAAAATGCAAAGTCTGAAGAAAGACAAAACAGCTCAGTCGGAGGTGTGCGAAGAAGTTTGGTGCCTGAAATGAAAAGGTCAGGGGCATGACAAGGATCATTGTCCATTCTTTGCGAACTATGTTGCAATAGGGGGACCAATGCCTCTAAGGCCGGAGGCTGCGGCAGGGCCAAGTACAGGGCCCGCGCTATGGTGCGCTATATGCCAGGTAGTTGGGAAACATGCGACCGACAATTTCATTTGTTGCAGAAATTCATACAAACACCACAACATATCTTCTACAATTTATGTCAATTAGTAGGTCAAGACGAGCACAATTTTCATAGTTACGAATTAATGATGGATAGAACACCTGCATACAGGGTGCAGGCAGAAACATGGCCTCTGGACCAAGGCATTGGGGGAGCGCGAGGTGAGTATCAGGGGTGCGGTCGAGGCTGAGGTGGAGGGGGTCCTGGTAGAGGCCAAGGGCAGCTTATTTTTTACAATTGTGGAAGACCAGGATACTACGTGACAGACTGTCGGAATCCGACGCGACTATCATGTCGCTACTGTACTTAGTTTGACCATGCGACTGAGGATAGCCCTATATTGTTGGCTAAGATTCATGAAAAGCGAGCGCAGCCGACACAGAACGTCCAGATGATGAGGGTTGAGCCTCACAAGGAAGACCCTAAGGTAAACATTATGTTACGGAGTGGAACGATGACTGGCGAGGATAAAGGGAAGCAGCCTGCAAAAGGTGAGTGGGTTTGCAAAGCACCAGAAAAGGAGACTGGGTTTGATCTAGAGCACGCAAAAGAAACATTTATGGAAGCAAAGAAAAGCTTCGTTGAGGCCTCTACCTCAGGAAGTCAGGAGAAACCAGTTGAATAAATGGACCCATCCATGATTACCACGTTCTTAGAGACCTGCATGAAACTACTCCGCGATAGTAAGGTTGTGAAGGGACTACAAGAACTGATCAATCGGTGCACTAGAAAGGACAGCGCTATTGGTGAACTGTGCATAGTCAGAAAGCTTGGTAAGCATAAGGCAAGGACTAGACGTGAGATGAGACTCACCGCACAGATAGGGGAATACAAAATGGACCAAGTTATCTTGGATTTGGGGTCCGACATGAATGTTTTGCCAAAACAAACATGGGAAAGAATGGGGAGACCTGCGCTCTAGTGGTCTCTGATCCAGTTAAGGATGGCGAATCAACAGAAAATCATCCCAATGGGGAGGTTGCAGGGGGTAACAGTTGACATTGAAGGCGCGAGCACACTGGCGGATTTTGAAGTAATAGAGATTGTGGATGATAACAATCCCTACCCTGTGCTCCTTGGGATCGATTGGGCCACTGACATGAATGGGGTAATCAACCTAAAGAAAAAAGAGATGATATTTGAAAATAAATCGCTCCACGTAGTGGTGCCTCTGTATCCTATAGAAGGACTGTTCTATACAGAACCGATTCGCGATTATGAAAGTGATGACAATTTGGACCAAATTTACAAGATAATGACATGAGACTAGGATTGGGTAAATCTGACAGCAGACGAACGTATTGCATGGGACTGCGAGAGCTCCTTCACATTAGATTCAGACAAAGAACTAGATCACTGGCAGAACCGGCTGCATGAAGTATCTATGTTGCGCTGTAATATGATGACCAAGTCATTGCACTGCGTGTCATCAGAAGTAAAGAATTTTCCTTCTTATGATGGGTTGACTGATGTAGATATATTTTTGGATGCATTTGAAAGAAAAGTGTTGGAGAAGCATCACTTCCAGGCCTTGAATTGGGCGTTGCATGCTACACCAGCAAGATGGTGGGGTATGCACAAGGATAATTTCAGTGATTGGCGCCAATATAGGAGGATGATGAGAATATGTTTTGGACAGCCGAAAGTACGGATGACAGA
Organism: Pinus tabuliformis; assembly: GCA_031772625.1. NCBI lineage: Eukaryota > Viridiplantae > Streptophyta > Pinopsida > Pinales > Pinaceae > Pinus > Pinus tabuliformis. The sequence continues at coordinate 324,245,395 of CM062811.1, forward strand.
CAAGTATGATGGAAGGGATGATCCATGTGATCACCTAGCCAAATGGACTAAGGCTTATGGAGCAGAGCCCCAACCTAAATGGGTACATTTATTTTGTCATACCCTGGATGTCATGCCAATGAATTTGTACTTGGAAACAGAGCTCCGCCATGGCACTGAAGAATGGGACATCTTGCATCATGGGTTTATAATGACATTCAGCTTTAAGGATGGGTTTGACTATATTAACGCAGCACTACAAGAAGCTAAAGCAGGGATCTTTAGGATACTACAGGATCCTTTGGACCTGATTCAACCTGATTGGACAACCCAACTGAGCCACGCGCTGGAATGCTACAACGTGACTGCTAAAGAAGAAGATGAGGAGCCCAGAAAGATTAATATTCTGAAAACTGAGGGTCACCGTGAGGTTGAAGCACCACAGATAAAGGATCTAGACATAACCACGCCACTAAAAACTAGACAGGTCAACATTGGCACAAAGGCATAGCCGAAATTTGCAAAGATTGGGAACTATTGGGACGACACAATAGTAGATAAGTTCGTCGAGCTCCTCTGCAAATATCATGATTTCTTCCCCACGAAGTTTTCTGATCTGAAGGGAATAATAGGAGACCTGGGTGTCACGAAGATCACCCTAAAACTGGACGTGAAACCTGTGAAACAAGGACCTTATCGCCTTAATCCAAAGTATAAGGAAAGGGTTTGCGCTGAGTTAGATAAGATTATCGCGGCAGGTATTATTGAACCGGTGGAAGAATCTGATTGGGTAAGCCCAATAGTGGTTTAGGAAAAGAAACAGAAGGAAGAAATAAGGATATGCGTGGATCTCAGGAAATTGAATGATGCTTGTGTGCATGATCCTTTCTCGACCCCATTCACTGACAAGGTTCTGGATAATGTAGGCAGCTAAGAAGCATACTATTCACTGATGGGTTCTCTGGGTACCATCAGATCAAAATCACACCTGAGGATAGAAGCAAGATGACCTTTGTGACTGAATGGGGATGTTTTCAGTACACCGTAATGCCTTTTGGGCTGAAGAATGCGCCAGTGATCTTTTCATGCATAGTCATTGCGGTGTTTAAAGACTTCATTCATAAATTTCTAGAGGTATACTTTGACGATTGGACAGTGTTTGGATTGGTCAAGCGCCATGTGGCAAGTCTACGCTTCATGCTAGATACATGTAGGAGATACCAAATCATGCTCAATATGAATAAGTGTATGTTTTGTGTCCCTTTTGAGATCTTGATGGGTCATGTGGCATGCAGACAAGGATTAATGGTAGACCCCACAAAGATTGCGGTGATAATCAACTTGGAGGTGCCAAGGAATGTGAAACAGTTGCACGCAACTCTAGGGCACACCAAATACTATAGGAAGTTCATTATGAGCTATGCCTAGATCACCGCGCCTATGGAGAAATTGTTGAAAAAGGATGCTATGTTCTGTTGGAATGATGAATGTCATAAGAGCTTGGATGTGTTGAAAGAGAAAATGGTCATCGCATCGATCCTAGTCTTCCGAGACTGGAAGAAGGAATTTCGTGTGCACGTGGATGCATCATGTATTGCGCTAGGGGCCATACTAACACAGGCCGGTGAGGGAGAACTGGATCATCCTATATCGTTTGCAAGCAGGAAGCTGTCTAAAGTAGAGAAAAATTATTCCATTACAGAGCGCGAAGGATTAGCTATGGTGTACGTGCTCCAGAAGTTCAGGCACTATTTGTTGGGCGGACACTTTAAGATGTATACAGATCATTCCGCATTGAAGTACCTGGTCAACAAGCCTGTGTTGGGGGGGGGGGGGAATATGTAGGTGGTTGTTGTTGTTCCAGGAGTACGACTTCGAAGTTATTGTGAAGTCAGGACGACTAAATGCGGGACCTAATCATCTGTCGCACATTGAAACTGGAGAGGAACCTACTAATTTGGAGGAAGGACTGCCTAACGCACAGCTCTTTGTGGTGCACATCGCGGATAGTAACTTTGAAGATATTATCCACTTCCTAACAATGAGATCAGCTCCGGAAGGTTATACAAGCCAACAAAAGAAGTAACTGGTAGTGCGTGCAGTAGACTTTTCTATTATTGTAGGGCACTTGTACAAAATGGGGTCAGACGAAATATTGTGACATTGTGTGCCTGAATTTGAATGAAGTAGAATCCTCACTGAGACTCATGGAGGAGCTGTAGGAGGACATTATGCAGGGAAATTGACGATGCAGAAAATTCTACGTGCTGGGTGGTGGTGGCCAACCATGCATAAGGATTTGAAAGCATATTGTAGGGAATTTGAAGCATGTCAAAGGACTGGTAGACCATTGTGGAGGGATGAGCTACCTCTGATGCCATAGGTGACATTACAAACATTCAAAAAATGGGCAATCGACTTTGGGGGACCAATTTAGCCTCAAGCAAAGAAGACGAGTGCGCGGTACATCATCACCACGACTGAGTAATTGACCAGATGGGCGGAGGCACAACCTTTGAAGGATTGCACAGGCGCCATTGCAGCAAAATTTATTTTTGAGTATGTCCAGACGAGATTTAGGTGTCTAAAGATCGATGAGCAATCTCAGTATGCACTTTCTTAATGAAATAATCAGCTTGTTGACAGAGGAATTTCAGGTGTATCATCAGAAAAGTACCCCTTATCATCTACAGGCTAATGGGATGGTGGAAGCATTCAATAAGATACTGGAGATTTTGCTGACGAAGGTATGCAATGCTCAGAGAAATGACTAGGATGTGCGCGTACCCGCGGTGCTATGGGTCCACAGAAAGTCTTGCAAGAAGCTGACTGGACAAACAACTTTCAGACTCGTGTATGGCGTAGAAGTTGTGATGCCAATGGAATACATTGTACCGAGTCTGTGCATAGAAGCACTCACAGGAATGGCGGTTCATGAAGCCCTAGAAAAGAGGCTCGCATCTAGCGGAGCTTGAGGAGGATCGATTTCTAGCTAGATTTCATCAACAAGTTTAGAAGGAACGTGAAAAGGCATGGAACGATCAGCACATCAAACTGCACACCTTCAAGGTAAATTATCTGGTCTTGTTATATGACAGCAAGTTTGATAAATTTCCAAGGAAATTTAGGATGCATTGGCTAGGACCGTATGTCATCAAGGAGATTACCAATGGTAGAGCAGTTCATATGATCAAATTGAATGGAGAACCCTTCCCAGGGAAGGTGAATTGCAATCGATTGAAGCCATACACTAGTAATCCATCTAGGTGACTATATGAGGGAAGCACGGTCTTAGCGCTCTAGACAGCTGAAAGGAGGCGCGGGACTATAAACTACACTTCCTGGGTTGGGGATCTGCGCGAGGGGAGAACTGCGTGGAACAAAGGAATGTCACAGGGTCCACCACAGCATAGAGAACTACGCTATGAAGGGAGAAACCACGTAGGGCAGCCGGAAAGTGATCGTTAAAGTCACTGTTCATGATTTGATGATGAAGAAACGACCAAAGGGAGCGGGGGTGGCATTTAAGTCAAAAGTTATGGGCAAGATCTTTGAAAATATGCTACCAATCTCGCATTAATGAACTGATTTTCAGGGGAATAGTCGGACTTGAATTCGAAAATTCCCATAAATTACAAAGGGTTGCCCAGCGGAAAACACTTGCCATTTTGAGAATTAAGGTGTTGAGCTCTCAAGCGCACATGAACCGTGAAAAATTTGAAGTTTTGATAGCAAGTTCAGTATTTGAGACGCTACCAAAGGAGACATAGGAGTTGTTGCATAGCATCATGTCAACACCCGCAGAAGCTATGAGCACTGAAGCAATGATAGCTGAGGGAATTGTTCCAGAGGTATCTATGTTAGCAGAGGGAGTTACCCCAGAAGTTACGCCTGCGGAAGTACTAACAGAAGTGCCTAAATCCCCCAGGACACCCAGGCCAAGGCCTACGCTGACCCAAGAGGGTCCAAAAACGAAGAAGGACAAGCATAAAATGTAGTCGTCGGTGCGTGCATCACCTAGGAAGCACCCACATCCGGGAAAACCCAAAAAAGACAAAATGATTGACCTAAAGCCAGAAGAAGAGGCCGAAGAAATCCCCATGGATGATGAGGATATTACAGTGGAAACAAAGAATGTTGAAATTGAGGGGTAGAACCCCATCTCTAAATTTCTTGAATACATTCCTCCACGCAGGGGCAAGACGAAGATGCCCAAATATATTGATGAGAGTAAGGTCACCCTGCACACACCCCTCCTACCAAACCAAATTATCTTTTAGGGATCACGCTCGGGGTGTGTCCCCCTTTTGAAGTTGGAGGACTGGGAGTTAGCTGACATGGAGCGCTTCCCTCATTTAGCGACAGACCAACTTATGCACCATGTCTTCCACAAATATACTGGAGCGACTACTTTGGAGCCGAGGAAGTGGCTGAAAGGCATGGACAAGGCAGGCCTCCTAAACCTGCTATGGGTGCCGCATTACAATTGTGCACCTATCATGATGGTAGTGATCAAGCAGCCAATGTGCTTGGTGCATGATGGGTGTCTATGGCTGGAGGAGCCGATACCCATCACTAACATGCTGATCCATAGGATCACGTGGCTATCATACATAGGAGAAAATCCGGTCATGGCGTTTGGCGGTAAGGCCGGTGAGCATGCGCTTGCCGACGCGATGAGGGAAAAATTCAAGCTCGTAAAGAAGCCATGTAGCTATGCCATTTCGATTATCTCTGACCTTGTGGTCAAAGTGGCGACGCAAATCTTAGAAGGGAAGGTCATGCGGAAGTGTCGCGCAGATGAAGTGTCAGCACCAGTCATAGCTTTAGCGGCCCAGTGCACGGAGGGAGTTTAATTTAACTGCACGTGTTACCTCTGTGGTGAGTTCCTCACGAACTATCGTGAGGCACAAGATCATAGTAATACTTTTCTCTATGCATGGCTATTGCTGTCCATAGTGCTGGTTACAAGGGAGCTACTTGAAGATAGCCAGTTTCCTCTGGTCGTGTCGAACCTACCAGAGGTAGCGAAGTTCACTTTGTTATGGTAAATGAAGGATCCTCATCGGATAAAGGACAACAAGATATTATGGATCTTGATGGAGATGAGCATCCATATGGCCATCAACCACAAGTCGCAACTGACACCTACAAATTTCGAGAAGTTGCAGGAGTACGTGGAATTCAAGGCTAACTTCCACCATGTCTCAATACAGGCACGGAAGGACCCTTAGCAAAAGTGGAACGACCTGCCATACTTGGCCACAGATGATGCAATTACAGTAGTCCTTGACCATTGGCTGGTAGATTGGCACAATGCCACAGACTTGACAGTAGGATCTAGCAAGTCCCCCGCGTAGAGGAAAAAGGAAGAATCCAAGCTGAAGGTGGAACAGCTGGCCACGAAGAGGAGAAAGGAGGTTGATGACAAGGCCAAGGTAGAGCACCCTGCCACATAGCATTCAGGTGGACAGGCAGGCGAAGAGGAGTGCAGCTCTGACCGGAGTCAGAAGTCACCTTCCCTCGAGACCGAGGAAGAAGATGATCAGACGGAGAAGGGAGGATCAGACCCAAAGACGACTCCGTTCCACGTCAAGTGCACCAAAGACCCAGAGACAGTAAGGATGCAGAGGAAGTCCAAGGCTAGCAAGACGTCTCTGCACCCGATCACCCTAACAGAGGGGAACTTAAATGACATAGGTGATACGGTGCATGATGCCACTATGGAACTGTTGCAACAATTCAAGCAGCAACAGCAGCAGGTGTTGGGTGTTATATAGATGGGTCTGCACAAGTTGCAGATCCACGCATCACAAATATAGACCAGCGCGGCGTCAACCAGTTTGGCGCCTGGCACCTCAAAATCCGCAAGGATGCTACACGCAAGGGATCCCCGAGCAATAGTGCTACCATATGGAGCACTGACAACATAGACTGAAGCTGACAGACCCATTGTCAGCACCCTCAAGAGAGTTAGACTCAACGTGGCCACGCTACCCAATGAGGCACTTCGCCTTTTGCAGGACGGCGTGATCGCGAAACTTCGGGCCCGTGAACAGCGTGCGTTGTAGGTGATCAGCGAACTGAAGGTCAACAAAGAGAGTCCGCCCTTGACCTTGTAAAAGATATTGCAGACAAGAACCAACGCATTGCCACAGTCGTGGCTGAGGCGTGCAGGACTGTCCCAGAGTTGGGCATTCCCGAGGCTAAGTTGGTAGATGTGAGGGTTCGCAAGCTCGCTGCTAGAGTGTGCGATACACGAACTAAATTGGAAAAGATTTAGCTGGAGCTGAACCTCAAAATTGGGGAGTTTCAGTTGAAGACCCAGCCTTCAACTCCACCAGCAATCAGAGAGTACCGCGAAACCGCTGTGAAAGACACAGTAGCAGCAGTAGACAACACAGTAAAGGATTGCACGGCACTTTTCGAGAAATCGCTAAAGGTGGTCACCAGCCTGCAAGAATACCCCACTCTGCAGAGGCTGGAAACAGAAGCATCGGAGCTGCAGCAATGCTACGACGAAGTTAAAGCGACGGCGTGCACTCTCTCCATCACTCAGAGGTTGGCGACGCTGCAGGAGGCCAAGGCTTTGAAAGAGCAGGCAGATGCATTTCAGCACAAGGAAGTAGTGTTGAAGACTCGCTTATAGCCTTGGTTGGACAAGTCCTATTTGATCACAACTACAATTGAAGGCAAGTTGGCTAGTCTGCAGAAGACTAAAATGGTTTATGGGCTTAGGAGTACATTCCATAAGAAAATGGGAACAAATTAAAACTACATTCTTAGAGAAATACAAAAATTATTGTATGCCTCACAATCTTAAAGATGAAGTCTTTAAAATGATGCAAAAAGAAGATGAAAATCTTGAAGACATCATTGAAATATTTTCTTATAATGTTAGAAGGGCTAAAATGCATAATCTAGATGAAGAAACTTTGAAATCTCTCTTACTAAAATCTAATAGAGATGAGTGGATTGATCTTCTCAATCTGATGGGTAAAGGAGATATTTCTCAATTATCATTTGGAGATATTTGTGAATTATGCATACATATCTCAAGAGGTAAAGCAAGAACTGGGAAAAATCCAAGAGATCGTGTTATGTCTAGGATTAATAAATCTGCAGCTGGGACAATAAGTAGGGCTGAAATAGGTAATTTGATTGACATTTTTAAAACACATATTTTGGGGAGTCTTAGTGAGGAAATAGATACCCTTAAAGTACAAAAGAAGCAAAAGGTTGAAAATGTTTCATTATCTATCTTTTGTCCAAAATGTAGAAAGAAGCATCCCTTATGAGAATGTCCTATTGACATAAAAAGTGTAGGAACCTATGTTATATGTTTAAAAAATCATGATACAAAGGAATTTCCTTCAATACCAGGTATTAAAGTTGTTTATCAAGAGGAAGTAACACCAAATTAAGTAGAACCCCTTTGTTTTATTTCTTAGAGACCATGGCAAAATCCACAACCAAATATGACTCGGGGTTTCAACACTTAAGCATATGCACAACCATCAAAAAATAATTGGACTACACCCATGTCTTGGCAACCTTGGCCTCAAACTTGGGCACAAGGATGGAAAATTCCTTACGGAAAGTATCCTCAACATCCTCAATTTCAAAAACCTTATCTTTTTTTCCCACCACAATATTTTCCTCAACTTGTTCAACCATCTCAACCTCAAAATTCAAATCCACAACTTTCATTACCATTTCCACAAAGACCAAATCAACTGCCTACCCAGCCACTTCCAAATCCAAATAAGAATAAAAATTCACAACCTGTTTACAATATGGAAGGACAAAATTACCAAACTTACATGATAACTCCATTAGATCTAAACAATGTTCAACTTAGATCTGGTAGAGTATTGGAAAATAAGTCACCATCTATTGTTATTCAGGAATCTGAAAAAGAAAAACTCTTCGAGGAAGAAATATATCTTCATCAAGAGAAAAATTCCCAAAAACAAAACACCCCTGCACATCCTATTGATGTTCCAATAAACTCAAGTCCCATCATAGAACAACCTTCAGTTTCTGTTCAAACACCAGCTTTTCCTGAAAGATTGAAAATTGATAAAGGGGTAGAAAAATAGATTGTGTTCCCTGATCATGATATGATAGATGAAGTGAAGAATGTTTGCATAAAAATTCCTTTGTTACAATCTATCAAAGAAATACCAATATTTGCAAAGACAATTAGGGAGTTAAGTACTAAATAACCTAGAAGAAAAAGAAAAGAAGTAAAAATAATTCAGTTAGTCAGAAAAATTGGAAATATCATGATGGAAAAAACAACAATTTATAAATATCTTGATCCTAGAAGTCCCATTGTGAAAACACACATCAATGGTATTGAAATTCCAAACACATTGATTGATTTAGGGGCAGCCATAAACATCATGAGTAAACAAACTATGAATCAATTGAAACTCCCTAATCTTCAATATACACCTACATTATTGCAATTAGCAGATAGATTTGTTATCAAACCTGATGTTGTGTTAGAAGATATATTTGTATCCTTACATTCTTGGGAATATCTTGTTGACTTTATGATCTTGACACCCAAGAATAATTTAGGACACCTATTGATTCTAGGAATACCATGGTTAGCTACAATTGATGCCTTTATAAGTTTTAGATTTGGTGATATGTTTATTTCGAATGGAATTTCAACAAATCAATTCACATTATATCCTCATGCAAAAACAACAATAGAGGTAGAAAGTGAAGAATGGATAGATGATGATATTGATATACGACAAATATTTTCTACTTCACAAATAGATGAAGAAGCTCAGATTTTAAATCTAATGGAAAGTCATGAATCTTATTCATATTGTGAATCTAGTCAAAGTTTTCAAGAACAATGTAATATTGAATATCTATCATCTTGTCAAATGTCTTTACATTCTATGGAGAAATTTTTCAATTCTTTAATAGAAATTTTTCAATTCTTTAATAGAAATTTTTCCAGGGAAAACTTTAAATATTAATGATAATCTGGAAGAATCTCAAAAGGAAGAATTGATAAAGATGTTACAAGAACATTCATTTTCTTATGCATGGGAATAAATTGATATGAAAGTAATTGATCTTAACACTTGTATACATCAATATCTATATTGAAGAAAATTCCAAACCAATCCAACAACCCCAGAGAAGAATGAATCCAAATTTAAGGGAAATTTTTAAAGAGGAATTACAAAAATTGTTGAATGTGAATTTCATTTATCCAATATCAGATAGCGAGTGGGTTTCACCATTGGTAATTGTTCTGAAAAAAGAATGGAAAATGGAGAGTATGCATTAATTACAGGGAATTGAATAAAGCTACTTTAAAAGATCATTTTCCACTTCCTTTTATAGATCAAGTTTTAGATACATTAGCAGGAAAACAACATTTTTCATTCTTGGATGGTTTTAGTGGATATAACTAGATCCAAGTAGCTCCAGAAGATCAAGATAAAACCACTTTTACCTATCCATGGGGAACCTATGCTTACTGAGTACTTCCTTTTGGGTTATGTAATGCACCTGCAACATTCCAAAGGGCAATTTTAGGCATTTTCTCTGATCTAATTCATGATTGTGTAGAAGTTTACATGGATGATTTTACTGTCTATGGAAATTCTTTTGAAGAAGCTCTTAAAAGTTTGGAAAAAGTTCTCATTAAATGTAAAGAAGCAAATCTCTCATTAAGTCATGAAAAAAAAATTATGATGTTTACTGAGAGAATTGTTTTTGGACATCGTATTTCAGGAAATGGAATTAGAGTGGATACATCTAAAGTGGAAGTTATTTCTAAATTATCAGTTCCAACCTGTCAAAGAGATGTTAGAAGTTTTCTTGGTTTTGCTAGTTATTATAGAAGATTCATAAAAAACTTTACAAAAATAGCCTCTCCACTTTTAAAATTGCTCACAAAAGATTGTGAATTCATCTGGAACATTGGCTGCTAAAAATCTTTTTAAACATTAAAAGAAAAGATCTCTGAAGCACCTATTTTAAGAGGACCAAATCGGACACTACATTTTCACATTTCAACTGATGCCTCATATACAGCTTTAAGATTTGTATTAGGACAAAAGGATTTAACTCCTTATACCATTTACTATGCCAGTAAAAATCTGACTTCTGCAGAGTTAAATTACATTGTAACAAAAAAGGAATTTTTAGTTGTTGTACATTCCATCAATAAATTCAGACATTACATCATTGGTTATGAAACCTTCATACACACAGATCAATCTCCAATTGGATATCTGATGAATAAACCAATTACTAATGGCGGAATTACAAGACGGTTATTGTTATTGCAAGAATTCAATATTATTATTTTGGATAAACCTGGAAAACGAAGCATATAAGTTGTTGACTTTCTATATAGAATCCAAAATGATAATAACGATGTTCCTGTAGACGATAATTTTCTTGATGAATATCTTTCTGCAGTATCTATTAAATCTCCTTGGTTTACAAATATTGTTAAGTATTGTCTCCTCAAGAGAAAAAGAAGGTTATTTAAACTAGTGCAACCTATTCCTAGATAAATGAAGAATTGTACAAGACAAGACCTGACCTAATCATTTGAAGATGTGTTAGAGAAGATGAAGTACCAAAAAGATTAAAGGCTTGTCATGATGAACCACGTGGAGGACATTTCGCTGATAAAAGAACTACTTATAAAGTCCTTCTCTTAGGATATTACTGCCCTTCTCTTTTTAAGGTTGCCAAGGAATATATTAAGAGATGTGACAGTTGTCAGAGAATGGGAAAACATGTTCCATCAGATGAAATGCCTTTAAAGCCTCAGGTACTTATTGAACCTTTTCAAAAATGAGCTCTAGATTTTATTGGTCCAATCAATCCACCATCAAGACAAAAAAGGTATATTCTTGTTTGTACAGATTATGTCACAAAATGGGTAGAAGCTAAAACACTTTCTTCTGCTATTGAAAATATTGTAGTTTCATTTCATTTTTAGGATATTTTCACTCGTTTTGGTGTTCCAAGGGAAATTGTGATAGATCAAGGCACTCAATTCACATCCAAGTTGGTATAGAAGATAATTGAGGAATACAAAATCAAACATAGAAGTTCAACTCCATATCATCCACAAGCCAACGGATAAGTTGAATCTACCAACAAAGTAATTGAAGCAATTCTTACCAAAACTGTGTATTTGCATAGAAGGTATTGGGCAGAAAAGCTTCCAGAAACTTTGTGGGCATATTGTATCACATGGAGAAATACAACTTGACACACTCCTTATGAAGTTGTTTATGGAAAACAAGTCATGTTTCCTATTGCGTTCCAGATAAAGACTTTTAAAACAGCAGCCAAATTGGGTCTTGATTTATCAGAAGCCCAAAGACAAAGAATGGAGCAATTGAATGAACTTGATGAGATTCAAAAAGATGTTATTCAAAGAACCAATATATTCCAACAACAAAGATCTAGGTGGCATGATAAGTTTATCAAAGAAAGAAAATTTCAGCCTGGTGATTGGGCATTGCTTTTTTATTCAAAATTTAAAGATTTTTAGGAAAATTTCAAACTCATTGGCTTGGTCCATATGAGATTGAAACTTCCTTTGATAATGGAGCAGTCAAAACCAGAACTATTGATGAAGATAAGGTGACCTTCCTTGTAAATGGTCATATATTACGAATATATCATAAACCATTAACAAGTGAGGAATTCACAAGAAATTTGCAAGATAATCTTGATTTGAAGTTGATCAAGGAAGACTCTTCTTCCCCTCCAACTTAATCTTTTACTTTCTTTTAAAAAAATATATAATAAAATAAATAAAATAATGTATAATAAAATTGTATAAACATGAAAATTAACATTGTTGGCATGTTTATACAGAAAATCCAAGTTGAAAACCAAGAGTTCTTGGCAGCTTAGATTTTATTTTCCCTATTCTAGTCCCATTTTCTTTTTATTCCTCTTTTTCTCCTTTGAAATAATGTAGCTAAGGAATTGTCAACAATGTGCATCTCTAACATAATTATGTGGCTGAATTGACAGATTGTGACCAGAGCAAATGGAAATGATGTTAAACGAAAAATCCAGTGAACGTCGCAGCTGAAGAAACTAGACAACCTACAAAAGACAAATCAAAAGCAGTAAGATAAAGGAGAAAAGGTATGTAAATATTGAGTTATATAATAAAGGTAAACATTTGAATTATGAAATAAAAAGATGAGTAACCATTGTTACTACCATATTGAATAATGATTACCCTTAATTGTTTTCACACGACTTTAGTTTAATGAAAATATCAATGTCTTGTCAACTAAGTCAGGGTTTAACTGTGATATAATCACCCTCACCTCTCCATTCATCATTCCTCTGCATGCCGAACACTTCCATTTCACTCAACCATGTTTTAGCGCCGAGACCGCTCTCACCTAAAACTTTGTTCTCCTAACTCGTTTCACACTCAAATTCCTTCCCATTCCGTAAACTTGTCAAAAGAGCAATTGTGGGTTAGACTTCCTATACCATGGGGGTCATTTTAAGGTCAAAGATGAATGGAATTAGGTTTCTAGAGGGATATCCACAGGTCAAACAATTGTTGCAGCAAGCTCGGTGGCTTGATTTTGTGGACAAATTCGATGGCCATGAGAAGGAGGTAACAAAATATTTTTCTAGGGCATATGACGACATCGAAGAAGAATTTGGGGATGTGAAGTTGGTGTTGATAGAATCCTTCATAGCAGAAGCGACGGGATTTCCAAGAATTGGAGAAAGTTGGTTTAAGAACAGAAGAATTGAAGAAAGAGAATGGAGGGTTTTTCTCAAGAATCCATGTATGAATATTTATGAGTTTAAAAAGGGAATACCAGTGACGACCTTGAAGAATAAATGGAGAAACCTACTGCTAATCATTCAAAAGTTTATAACTTGTGAAGGAATATTTGGTAATATGTTATTTTATCATGCAATATTAATGATGAATTTTCTAGATGGAAATGAAATTAACCTAGCATATTTTCTACTTCAAAGCTTAAGAAAAATGGTTGGTAGCGTTCAAAGAAAAATTCAATCTATTGATAGTTCTCTATATCATCATGGTCTAGTAAAAATATTGATTCAAGCACATCTTAGAAACATTGGAGACAATTGGGAAGATTTCTTAGTTAGAAATCATTTCAAGGAAGCAAAAATAGAAGAGCCCAGTGGTAAAACAAAGACAAGTAGAAGGAAGTTGCCCATAAAAGATAATTCACCTCCAGAACAAGAGAAACATTCAGAAGATGAGACTCCTCTCATAGATATGTTAGTAAATATTAAAAAGACAAATATTAAGAGAAAGGTAACTAGCACTAAGGAAGGAAGTTCATCCAAAGAGAAAACAGAGCAAGGAAAGGTTAAGAAGCAACCCCTTATTACTAAATTGTCATCCAAACCATCATCTTCCATAAGAAGAAGTGCAAGGCTCAATAAGAGATTGCATGAACAACCTCGAAAGTCCCCAGAATTTGTTTATGTAGAGAAATAATAAATGGAACCTATAGTTCCATCATCACTAATACCATCACCTACAGTTCCATCATCACTGATGCCATCACCCACAAACGTTGCGAGTCCAGTTAGAAGAACCCTAGAGATTGATCCTGTGCAGCGAGAAATTTATGTCTATATAGAGTCTTTGGAAAGAAAATATATAGGTAAAAACATTGCATCATCCTCAAATCAAGGAGAAAATGAAGTAGTCCATTTTAATATCTTAGAAGGACATCAAGTCGAAGAAACCCTCAAATAAGAAATTTATGAATTAGAAATATTGAATAGACATTTAAAGCAAGAGAATGAAGCAATAAAAGCACAAAATGAAATCCACATAACTCAGAATGACAACATCCTGCTACACCTTGGTATGTGGTATAAGAAAAACAAGAAATTGATAGCTCAGAACAAATTTCTTAAGAGGAAGACTATGGGCCTGCAACACAGAATTCTAATGAAAAAATCGAGGATGACAATCAATGTAAATAAATCAAGGAGGAGTAACTTGGATGTCCTTGCTCAATTAATTGAGGAGGTTCAGTAACAAGAAGGACACACAAATTTTGAAATTTTGCAGGAGGACATGCAATGTCTTCCGTGTGGGGGAATGTTGAACCCCAGAATTGTTTCTTTTTAACAATCCTTTTTCACTCTAATCTTTCCTCTTTGACCTTCATAACTTAAAATTGGGTATCAAATTACAAGGTTGAAAGCATAACAGGTACATAATCATCTTATATTTCATAAATATAATTTGTATTTATTATTTAACTTAATATCTACTTGAGTTACCAAATTACAGTGATTCTACAGCTAATGAATGTTTCTGCAGCTAAGTCCAAGGTTCGATAGGTTGCGGAGCCTTAGCCAAGAAACAAGGCACATGGGTAGTTGACAAATAACTACAACAATGATTTGTTCCTATTTGCAGAAGATGGATTGATGAAGAAGGCACTCTATCATTTTGGTCAAAGGATAAGTCAACTATCGTGAAAGGTGAATCAAGTGAGCGAGATGTAGATTTTCTGCCTCATGATTTGTTGCGTTGATAGCAAATCATGAGCAAGATTACGATATCTTATCTCTTCAATTAATTATAGCCAATTTCAATTAGCATAGGTGTAAAGCTCTGAAAACATTTATTGCATAAGGGTTTATAAATATGCCTCTCGGCATGGCTAAAACAGACTCGAATTTTATTTGTAATCACTTTGATTTGTTATATAAAAAATCTGTTTTGATTCCATTTTTTTGTGTGATCTCGATGCGTGGATAATTAACTTGTGAAAGCTTGATAGTGCTACCTGCTTCTCATAGGAGGGCCCCCTTGAGATAGTAAGGTCTTCGTTCATTAACAGTTAGTATTTCAATTTATATTTCCTGTATATTTCTGTCAATTCATTTGAGTAATTGAGTTTTGATTCTTAGATATAAGTTTGAGATTGTTTCTGCTAATCATTTTATTGTTCAAGTGAAGAGAGATTTCAAATGCACATGGATAGAGTACAATCTAACATAGAAGTAGGAGTATAAGCTTTACATTGTAGTGATTTTCAATTACAGAACTAATCCTTCTTTAAGTTAGAACAAATTCGTTTGTAAGTGTGATTTTATTGCAGAGAGTGATTTGATTTGAGTGCAAGTGTGATTTACATTTAAGCAAGTGTGGTTTTCTGATTTTCATTCAAGCAAGTGTGATTCATATTTAAGCAAGTGTGGTTTTGAGAGTAATTTACATTTAAGCAGTTATGGTTTTCAAGAGTGATTTTTCATATTTAAGCAAGTGTGATTTTAAGAGCAAGAGTGATTTTATTTTAAAGCAAGTGTGAGTGTGATCATTATTCAAGCAAGTAAATTAGAATTGATTTCATTTTGTATAAGTTACATAGCTATAAAAAACATGTGCATTTTGATAACCCAGATTAACTTAGGAATGAATGAGTAACAAAGAATCTTAGCACATACAATGCACATACACTTCATCAGTTTACTAGCTCTGGTTGATCATTCATGTAAGTAATTTAACATCAATTAAATAGCCAAACAACTATTTTGGGAACTGTTGTTCTCAATGTTGTGCATGTTGTGCACGAATAAAGGAAGTTCTTTTAACGTTGACCTTATGAACATTGGTAATTGTTTTGTGATCATGATTATCCTTCTCTCTCTCTCTCTCTCTCTCTCTCTCTATATATATATATATATATATATATATATACAAGAAAAAAGAACATTGGTGAGGGGTGAAAAATGTCACCATAAGCTCATTGGTGACAGTCAGAAGATCCTTCATCACCAAAAACTGAACGCCACCAAAGGTGGTGTCACCAAAAGTATAGGTGTTGTGGTGACATTCAAGGTTTGTCACCAATAATTATTTATAATGGCGGATAGCGACCGTCACCATTTCATATGAGCAATGGTGACGGACCATAGCCTCGATCACCAAAAAACCGAACGTCACCAAAAGTGGGTCGCCAAAAGTATAGGTGTTATGGTGACATTCAAGGTCCATCACGAATATTGATTATAATGACGGATAGTGACTGTCACCATTTCATATGAACAACAATGATTTATTGTGATGGATCTTTCATGGCTATCACTATTGGTGCATATATATGGCAATGTTCGTTGACCGTCACCAAAAGCCGCATTGCGAAAAGTCTAGGTGTTGTGATGACATTCATGGTTCATCATGAATAATGACTATAATGATGGACAATGACCATCACCATTTCATATCAAAAAAAATGATTTATGGTTACAGGCCTTTCACGGTCGTCACTATTGACGGTAATATATGGTTTAGTTCGCTAACCGTCACCATTTCATATTTTGGTGAGGGTCCAAAAAAGTCACCATAAGCTCATTGGTAATGGTCAAAAGAGCCTCCGTCACCAAAAATTTATCGTCACCATTCCAAATGGATATCAGGGCATGATGGAATCGAACCACCAACCTCCTGCTTGTAAAGAAGGTGCTCTTCCATTGAGATAGCACCCTTTAAAGAATTAGACGTTTAAAAATTAGACCTTGAAACTTCATAAATTGTAAATTCTACAACTTTCAATAAATTGAAGTCTATACAATATTTTACTAAATGAGAAAAGAAACATCGAAGTTGCAGGTCCCTACCTAATAGTTATGGAAGTTATGAAAAGTGGGTGGAGGGAAAAATAGTTACATATAAGGGACTCAATATGTTCAGTTGAATACTCAATTCAAAGTGAAACCTTGAAGATATTTATAACCTATAAATGACCTATAACTAGAAAATGCACCAAAAATTGCAAAGGAAATGTCATAGGTGGATAGCATATGGAAGAAGAGCATTGATGAAGACAGATGCAATATGTTATAGGTTGAGTGAAAGAAAAATCTCAATGTTGTTGTTGTTGGGTGTTTTTTTATAATTGGGACCTTTGTCTTTCCTTTATCACATGAGAATTCAAATAAAAACTTACAAATTTTAGGTATCCGAATGATATCTAAACTTCTATGCAAATGTGACACGGATCTCTGGAAACCATAAACCACATAGGATAAAATATATATATACATACATACATACATACATACATATATATATATCCCCTTCACATAAACCAACATGCAATTTGTAATTTCACAAGTTCGCACTCAAAACATGACAGCAACCAACAAATAAAAAAAATTGAAACTTATCGCAGTAAGAGTATCTCTTTTCAACAGTGGACACCAAATAGTAAGTGAGTAATTAGTTCACTTTAAGACCACAAAAAATTGGAAAAAAAAACGTGTTCAAATATTTTCCAATACAAAATGAACTTAATTCTAATGAGGCAAAAGAGTCAATACTAAATCACAAATAGAAATGACCAGCAGCAATGTAAATTTTGTTTTTTCAACAACACACTCCATCACTACCTTCCATGTCCACACATCTATATTTTGCAGTATTTAACAACCTCTTTTGCAACAAAATCCAGTGAATAGATTTCATAAGTTTGAACTAGAAAATCCATAAAACATGGAGTTGATGAATTTTAAATATGGAGCTAAAAACTAACCCTTGACTCATTTTGATCTTTGCATGTTCGCATCCAGGGGATGGTGCCTTTCTTAGTGTGTTGGAGAAGAAAAGGATGACAAATCTAATTTGATGTTTAGTCTTGCTTCACTTGTCTTGCATGTATAGTCTTGCATCACTTGTCTTGCATGCATATCAAGGTGTTTGTTTAATTTTTAGTTCAAAGGTGTATGGATCAACATCTAGGGTAGACAATTTAATTGCTCCTTAGTGTGGATGAACCATAATGCTTAGATTAGCCAAAACTTGCGTCGTCTCTGGCTTTAGGACCACCTTTTTCCCTTGTTGTAGGGCTCTTAATCCCCATAACCTGCTTTCCCATTTACCCACAACATGCTACTTGCTTGGTAAATTCTTTTTCTTTCTTTTGCGTGGAGTGTTTTTTTCATTAAATTTTGGACAGTGTTATCATTAGGTTAAACATATTGTATAACACAAGAACAATGACTACTAGGCATATTACTCAATACTTTATTAATAGAATTGGGGGTACCTTGTGAACATATCATATTTGAATTTAGCAGATTGAGAGAATCACTTTTCCTTGGCTTTCTTTTATCCCCCGATGTTTAAGTTTCTTTGAAGACTTTGGCATGTCTTCATCTCCCTCAGTCATCAATTTCTCTAAGTGTGTTGGTGTTTTATCATCTGTCTGTGTTTTGCAAATACCTAAATCTGATTCTGTCGAGGCCCTTTTCTCACTCATGGAAGAATTTTTTGTAGTAATTTTTCCAACTGTTGGTGAACTTGAAGAAAAGCTCGTTTTACAACACAACTTTTTACAGCTGAGAAACATGGAGATACGCGAACATTGTGCATATCTATTGTAGGAGAGCTCATATTGCTAGACTTAAACACCTTGTCCCGCTGAGGTGTTCCGGTGAATTCACTTGGACAGAAAGAAATAGCTTCACCTTCATTCTTGAGCTCCTTTTGTTTATTTGAATTTGACCTGTGACATTCTTTATTGACAGGGAATCAAAACCATCAATAGTAAAAAAATTATCCAACACGGATTTTAGAGAACCCACTGACATCTGTGTTTTTGTTGCCATGCCTGAAAACCATGGAGATCCCTATCGATAGTAGAATAGGATGTGTGCCTATTTCTCAAGAACACAATCCTTATCAACCATTATTACCTGACAGAAACCATAGAGACAACACAATATCAACATACACAAAATCCCCTATAAAAATATAATCATAACTAAGCTAAGAAGTCTAAAAGATGTTCTTAATTAATAAACTTTGTATTTGGAAATTATGTTTCTTTATATTTAAAGAAGACTACGATGTACAACATTTATGTCTATTTATCCACACAATTATATCATAGCATATGTCACACAGTAGCAATCTATAGTACCGAAAGTAAAAGACAAATTTTCTCAAGAAAATAGATTTAGAAAATAGCATTGAATACTATATGTTTGTCATCAAAGCTTTAATTAGTTTAACAACAAACTAGTTGGAGTCTGAAAATCAAAATCATTCATAGGAAAAGAACAGGACAATGGCCAAAGTCACTATTCATACAAATAAATCTAGAGTCATTATTGCCATTGTAGATAATTTAAATTTGGGTTGTGGTCTAACAACTAAAGCTAATTTGCAGGGAATTCTCAAGTTCTACCTTCAAGTACTGATTTCTAGCCCACCCTTTAAAACACAATTCTACCACTCCACTTGATTTTGTTTTGTCAAGAGAATTGGCAGTACCTTCCCATACTTTGTTTTACATCAATCAATAACCATCCATCAATGATATAAAAAATTATAGAGACACAACAAAGGCCAAAGATGCGCTTGATGTATACCTATGTTCTAGGACTCCTCTAAACTTACTGGTGAGAATCTGCACCTATGTAACTACATTATGTTCCCATCCCCTTCCTATGTAACTACAAGATGTACCCCCCCTCCCTTCCTACTCCTTTATAAATATGAAAATATGCGTGTGATGCTCTCATGTACCAGTTGCGATAGTTGTCGGCGCCTTCCTGCATGCTTATTATAGAAACCGATTCTCCTTATGCTCTATTAATTTCCAATGAGGTCTGGTCGATAAGTTAAGATCTGTTTTGTAATGGAGTCCAATCTGTCAGGACCAAACATTAGATGGATTTTCAGTGTTATACAAGCATGAGTTGTATTGTTGTTTTTGGTCATTGTTGGTGCTATATCCGAGTTTTTCAAAGTTTATGTATGGGAGCCTTATTGAGCCAAGAGGTTCATTCTACAATCTAGTATGAGGGACATGTGTAAGTATGTCATGTCCTCAAAAAATAATAAAAATACTTTTCGCTAATGTCAACCAAAAAAAACAAAAAACAAAATATATATATATATATATAACCATATAAATAAATAATTAAAAATGGTGGAGAAGCTCATTCTATAATCCAGTATAATAAAAATAAATTTCATTAATGTCAACCAAAACAAAACAAAACAAAAAAACAAAAATTAAATAACCATATAAATAAACAATTAAAAATCGACGAGAAGCTCATTTTACAATCCAGTGTTTCACTTTTATTCTACTTGGTTCTTTGATATTTCACTTTCACTCTTCAAGTAATAAATAAAATATTTCCATGTCTATCTTAAATAATATAATTTTATATAACTTTACAGAGATAAAGTAATTAAAAAAACTATATTTCTCTTATAAATATCTCAATATATAACTTAAATAAATTGTTTGAATATCCATATTAACTAATATATTTCAGTATGAACTCTCTCTCTATTATGTGTGTATTAATGTTTACCTTAGTAAAATATTTCAACGCTTGAAAAGAAAAAGTAATTAAAGATAAAATAATGTAGTTATTTGTTAATAAGAGGAAAATGTGTAACTCATTCAATTTTTAATATAAAATATTGATAATGATAACAATATGAACAATGAAAAATTATCACTATAGATCTATCTTAATCACATATTTACCAAGCACTAGAAGGGATTAAATATTTTGACGCGTAAATTTTTTTTCAAGTTTGAAATTTGATCCCTCTCGACTCTTAGTAGATCCGTGGTTAAAATAGATCTATACTGGCTGAATAAGAAAATCTCTAGAAAAACTAGGAGTGAAGGGGGCCTCTGCCCCGTTTTATGGTTGGAAATCTTATCACCATTGCCGACATTCGTGAAAAGGAGACAACCAATTATATGGAATACATGAGCCACGATATTGTCGACAGGATTTTTTCGCATTATACTAAATATTCCAGAATTTATGGGAGTTAATTAGCACTGTGGTGGGGTGTGGAGGCTCAACTGGTAGTATTTCCTTTATCGGTTCTGGAAAAAAATTGTTTTTCCTTTGTAGCCTCTGCAATTGGAAAAAAACATATCCACATTTATTGAAATGGGAATGAGCTAATCCACATTTATTCCAGCATATAAC
The DNA here is from genome assembly GCA_031772625.1 of Pinus tabuliformis. Lineage (NCBI taxonomy): Eukaryota > Viridiplantae > Streptophyta > Pinopsida > Pinales > Pinaceae > Pinus > Pinus tabuliformis. The sequence continues at coordinate 324,266,395 of CM062811.1, forward strand.
GAAGCAAAAAACAACCTTGGTTTAAACAAACTAGAAACAAATTGTGTTAGTTAAATCAATGACACCTTGATATACTTTCTCTTTATATTGATTTTCAAAATTACTCCATTTTTTATGTTATGGGGCTCTTTTATGCTTTAAAGGGTCGAAAAAAAAAATTAAGCTGAAATTGATCTCATGTAAGAGTTACCAGCTCTGTCGTTACCGCAATTGTTGGGTAAATGGGTATGTTAAGAGTTACAAGTTGATAAGTACAAAATAATGTCAACAGGAACCATTTGAGGATTCTAACCAAATTGTTGCTTTGTAAAGGTTCGTCTCATCAAGGCCAAAAACCAGGATGCTATATTGTCAAAATTAACTTCCTTTTTGGGCTAATCAAATCCACATAGTTGCTTTAAAACCACTGTTTATATTCTTATTATGTAATCAAATCCACATAATTGCTTTAAATCCACCGTTTATCTTCTTATTACCTGATTGAAGAGTGAAGAAAAAGAAAAAGAAAAAGTAGAGAACAGTATTTTAAGCAATAAAATTTATTTTTAAAACTAAGTAATGGAAATAAACGTGCCCTACAAAATATTTGTAGACACACATGTATTGAGTTGTGTGTTTTGAAATGGTTGTGTTGGCAGATTGGCAAGGAATTCTTTGCGTACTACAGTTGTTGATTACACAACTGGTTATATGGTCGAGGTGGCTATCTCATGTTGTTTTAGCGGATGAAGAGATCAGCGAAAAGTTAACAAGTTCTGGTACTCTTCCTGATTTAGTAATCACATGCATAGCTAATCTGTCTATTTTCATTACATGTTTGTTGCCACTAGACCAAAGCTGGAGGACATAAATGGCTTTGGAGTACTGAGCACACGTAGAGGGGAATATCAAAATCCCGGAATTTGATGTTTAATAGAAAAAATTATAATGGAGCATTTATGACATTTAGGAGGATCTATAATTGATCCGAATAGGAAGGATTGTATTGGTGTATCAACCAACCAGAACAGATAAAGGAAATATTATCAACAAAAGGGAAACAACGACTTCATTGGAAAAGGACTGCTAATGGTCAATGTAAAGGCATGAGCTCACCAGTGCCGCATCGTTGCCCCAGCTTTCCACACTGCAAAACTAAAGGAACATGTCAAATATATGGTAGATTGTTCTACACAAATGCTCCATTGTTTGGATGAAATTCTTAGAAAGTGCAACGAACCTTCAGAGATCCAAATGAGTGATCGTTTAATCAAGTTGGTCGCAGATATTATCACCTGCATTGAATTTGGTAGCAGTTATGAGAAGGACAAAAGAATTTTTTAACAGCGTAAATCGTTGCAGCAGCTTTGTTCATAGTCTGGGAGATATTTATGGCTTTCAAGAAATTGGTTTCTTCCTACCAGATTTAATAGAGAATAACAAACCTCTCTAGTGTCACTATAGATAACAGACTGCCAAAAGGTTCCCATGTACTTACATTTGCATAGTTGCATAGTTTTCTAGATAATTAGGTTATTGAGGTGAAGGCCACTACGTCTGAGTTCCATATAAAGAAGATGCAGAAGGAGGTACACTATCCATGGGTGTTATGGGGATCCCATGCACTGGAGGTCAGAATCATGCTTACGAACGTCCGGATATCACTCCATATGGCTATAGCTACTGATGCTTCTCCCAAATCGAGACTCCCCACTCCTCCCCTTTCATTAAATTCCTTTGATTGAAGGTATAAGTGATCAGTTCATATTTCTCACCCATGAAGATAGGCATAGGATAGGAGAAATAGATATGAAGATAAATTTCTATTGAAATGGGAATACTAGCTTTAATTGGGTTGCCTTGCGATCGAGGGATGAGATAGAAAATGAAGGATTTATTCACGAGAATGTATGGCAGAGGAGGTACTGATCTTAAGAGCTTTACCTATCTCTCTTTCCCAATTAAGGTTGGAGGAATGCCCGATCCGATAAGATGAGGCTCTTTGATTCTGCCTTCAGTCGAGTTAGTTTGAGGTATCAATTACATGTTATCCAACCAACCGAACGAGGGCCTGACGATTGAGAGAAGCTTGCGATGGGGAATGGCGGTGGTGGAAGTCCTGATGGGGTCTGCTTAAAATGATCCACTCGACCTAAATTCCTTATTGCAACAATTCATCCGCCACAACCAATGTGATATCTGCATTTTAAGATCGGTAGTCTCATTTATTTATGGTGTAAGAAAATTCAACTAGTATAAACCTGGAAAAATCCAAATTTAAAAATGCATGTTTATTGGAATCTTCTCTAGTAGTTTATTTCAATAACAAGTAATGTGATGTCTCAAGGAAAAGCGTGGCTCCTACCTCACATTCTTGGGGTTCCTTGACAAGCGTCATAGAAAAGCATCGATTCCTTTTCTAATCTATGGAAGGCTCCTTTAAATTTCTATATGAATCTCGTTAAGTGGTTTTTGGCTAACTTCAAAGGAGACCCTAATTGTATGGGCTATTTGAATAGGTGACAGAACATGTTTTGGAAGATCATTAGGTTTCTTGAGAGCTAGGTCCCATATCTAGAAAGATGGGCAAAGCCTTCTAGGTTTTTTCATATCTATATGTTATTGTTCAGTATAAGCAATCAACCAAAGACTGTTGATCAGATTTATTCATTCCATTGGAGATATGTAAAACATCAATCCAAACGGATCTGGTAAAAAGGCCATTGACAAAAAGATGGTCCATTCTTTCCTCACTAGTTTTAGACAAAATGCAGGAGCCAAAACAAAACTAGGATAACCCAACAACAAAACTACCTAGACATATTCATCTCATGCTCAATTTCATTGAACTACAACATTGTTTATTGTTCTATAGGTTATTGTCGTGATTTAATTCAACATACTACACTGCCGGAATCAAATCTAGGAGCAAAATAAACCCTAGAAGAACCCAGTTGTAGAAATTTTATTTCGAAGTCTGAAGATTTGATACCTGGAAAAATAAGCATCCTTTATCTAGTGCAATAACATAAAATTCCCAAAGAAAAAAACATACAACTACTCATGGAGGCGGAGCTCAGCGAGATCTAGCAAAAACCTACTTCAAATTGAAAGGATAACCCAGTTGAAGATCAGTTTAAAATGAATTCTCAAATATCTGCATTTCAAAGTACGGACTGTGAGCAAATCCAATGATTTTGACGCCAATTTCAACAATCCGATCATAATCTAAAACATGCAAATGCTCCGTCCCGTCCCCATTTTCAGTCTGGCTCATGGGTTTCATCGGCAAAGACATATGAACAGGGGGTGTAAAAAAAATAATTTAATATATGTTTGACATCCACTCTCATCAAAATTTAATTTGGTAGTTTTTTGACATATGGTTCAGTATAAGCACGGCTTGAAAATGGTAATGATTCGAGTAAATTTATTTTAGTGTGTGAGGTGATATTTTTAAAAAATTTGGTATAAGTTGTTTAATCTGTACAATTTGAGTGCCTCGGAGGTTTTTCATGGTGTTGAATCCATTTATGCATTCAAAAATGTATTTTAAACAAAAAATCACAATCTTACTTGAAATTTTATCCCCAGATTCTCGTGAAAAATGATACTTCATCTATAAGTTAGACTATGCCGTATAGAAATGGTGCACACATTCCATATCAACTCCATAGATATATATATATATATATATATATATATATATATATATATATATATATATATATATATATATATGGAGTTGATAAGGAATGTGTGCATGCTTTATCACCATGCTTAATCTAACTAATAGATGAAATGGTTTTTTTGTTGGAATCAAGCAATACAATTTTGAGCAAGAATGTGATTTCTTATTGCTTAAAATTCACTTTTGAATGTATAAATGGATTCAACACCCTAAAATACCCTTGAGGCACTCGAATTTTGCAAATTAAACAACTTAAACTTGTGATTCTTAAAAATCTCTACAGGATTCTCGAAAAAATTGACAAGAAAAAGTGTTTGGAAAAGGGTTATTTCATCTATTAGTTAGACTACTTGAGAAAGATTGTGATTTCTTATTGCTTAAAATTCACTTTTGAACATATAAATGGATTCAACACCCTTAAAACCCCTTGAGGCACTCTCACTTTACAAATTAAACAACTTAAAGTTATGATTATTAAAAATCTCTATAGGATTCTGAGCAAAATTGTCAAGGAAAAGTGTTTGGGAAAAGGTCATTTGATCTATTAGTTAGACTACACTATTAGTGAGAATACACTTAACATATAAATGGATTCAACACCCTAAAAAACCCTTGAGGCACTCCAATTTTTCAAATTAAACAACTTAAAGTGACAGGATTTTGAGCAAAATTGACAAGAAGAAGTGTCGAAAAATGTATCTATTAGTTTATATATATATATAAAGTAAATGATTTTTTAATTGCACAAATAGAAACTTTTTACAATGCAATGTAAACTTTAACAATTCAAAGTAAGATGGAAACTCATGATTTAAAAAATGCAAATATTAAAAAGTGTTATCTAATTTACAAATGAGAAATAAGGTATTTTTGGGCCATTTTTCCCTTTATACAAAACCCCAATTATAACTAACATAAAAAGAGGTAAAGAATTAAAAAAAAAAAATGATTTAAGTCCCGTAAATCGATATGGATCTATAATATTTATATTTATCAAAAAATGACATGTGCTAAAATGTAAGCCCCAAGGGTTAGCTCAACTGGTCGAGTCTCCGTTGTTAAGTGCCTCACCGATTGGGAGGTCACAGGGTAAATTCTCCTCGACGCCCTTGGGGTTAGGCCCTACTAGTCTGGCTGACGGGCTTTAAAAGATTCCCTATGGGGTTAATATGCCCAAATTTTCTCGTGGATGTAACAGCTACCCAGTGTCCATGAGCCACAGTGTAAAAAGACATGTGCTAAAATGTAAATATAAATATGACATGCAAAAGTGAAAACATTTTTGAAAACATACAAATATTTGTTTAATTATAAATTACAAATAAACTTTTAAATAAAATACAAATTAGAATTAGATTTTTTGAAATTAAATTCTTCAAAATATATATTTTGTAAATCATATAAAATTGCATGGCAAAGAGTGTCATTGCATGCCAAGGAGTGTTAGGGAGTACTAGGGCAACACAAGAGAGAACTAGGTCAAAATGCATGGAAATGAATGAATATGAGGGTGTGCTAGGGAGTGTAAGCACCAATTCCAGGAGGTGACCTAGAATGGATTGATTGATATTAAATAACTAAGGGAATAAGGTCATGGAGGAAGCACCTGCACTATAGAGGGTAAAATAGGATTTGAATAAAAATGCAATAATTAAGAAGTGGTGGGTGAATAGAACGAAGGGGGTTCATCACAATACTATGGTAATGAATATGAGTATTAGTGAGGATCGAAACATAGAGGCATCAATAAAAGCATTGAAAAGGTTTCAAAGGTGTTGAGAGAATTACCAAACATTTGTTCAAAGAGGGGAATATAATAATTAGAAAGTTCTCAGAGAGAAGAATAGGTGGGGAGAATATGTCTAGAAATTTGGAAGAGAAAGGAGAAGCGATGGCACAAGGAGGTGATCATGTTCAGTTACGTGGATCATGATTGTCCAAAAGGAAACCTTAGTTTGTAAGGTATTAATTAGCCTATGTAGAGAGATATTGTCACAAAGGAAGAAGAGGAAGAAACACTTGGTAATGTGTTCTAATTGTTTGAGCTAGAGGAAGGTCAAGTAGTATACATGCTACAACCTAATAAAAGTGGATCCAATCTAAGCCAACCCCCCTATGAATTTTAAAAGCCTAGAGGTAGTCCCAACTTTTTCTTCTACTTTTGACTTGAAAGCACCTTTTCTTAGTAGTTTGGGGTATAGTAGTAGTGAAAAACAAAATGAAGGTGGGAATACAAGTAGAAGAAGTGGCATATGTTATTCTTGAATTTTAGTTCAAGTGGGGGAGTAGGCTTGATTATTCAAACAAGTCCATAAGGTTTTATCTTGGTGAACAATTCAGCCAATGATATGGTTATAATAGTTCCAAGATCTTTATGAAGGGTGATGGTGATGAAAAACCACATTGGTTCTTATGTGGATCCATCTGGAGGGTGAAAAGAATTGCAATGCTAGATTATAAGTTGATAAATTTCATAACCACATTACAGGGGAAACTTATCCAATGGCGCATGAAGTTCATATACATTGATCCCTAGGGTGTAACTAATACCTTGGATGAATTAAAGGTGGGATTTATAGCTAAGTTCTAGAGGTTAAACATTGAACAACAAATTTTCACTAAGCTAAAGGAGATTAATAAAATGGTTGAGAAAGTTCTCAGGAGTATGATGAAAAATTACAAAACTCAATCAACAAACTTTGATATATTATCCATGAAACTCAACATAAAGAATGAACCATTCAAAGTTTGTTTCTCTTTAATAGTGTACCATTAATGTAATAGTCGTGGGTGACATAGATGGATGCCTTATCTTAGGCCATGAAGATAGAATCTTGTAGGGTGAACATCCATTCTACTAAAAATTGTCATGCTTGGTAGGATCTAATCACTATCATCATCTTCCTTAGATTTAAACTTCTTTGTCTCAGCTTCAATATTTTCTTCCTCATCGTCCTTATTACGGTCAGAAAGGATTTCCCTATAATCTTCCTGAAGATATTTAACAGATTAAGAAAAACTTACAAAAATATTGATAAAGACTCTTTACGAAAAAGATTTAGGGATGAGTATCAATCTCATAGTCCAAATAAGAGCTCTAGTGGGGGTTTGAAGTCATAGGTTAAGAATATAAGGAGTTAGGAATTATGGGGTTCGTGGATTTTAGGTTAGGGGTTAGTGGCTTAAGGTTTAATAGGGAAGGGGGTTAATGGGTTATGAGTTATGAGTGTAAGAATTAAGGGATTATGGATTTGGGGTTAGGGGGATAGGGAATTTATTGGCTATGGGTTAAGGGATTATGAGTTCTGATAATGGAACCCCCAATCCCCTTATTACCACTACTGGGGGTTGATCCCTTGTCAATTGCTCTTATTTCCTTCCCTCTAGGCCCCTTACCCCATTTGACATTAGGCCATAAGTTGCCTTCTCATTCTCTAATTATAGGATTATAGATCTTCCTAAACCATGCTTTGACCTCCCCTTGCCCCATTCAACACACAACAAGATACCCATCCCACCTTTTTGGTCATACCATTCAACTTCTCCTAATTTTATGAACCCCTAAATTTGGTCCCAAAACCCCTACAACTACACCCTTGGGCCCCCTTAGCTAAGGGATTAAATGCATTAGGGTTTATGGGTTGTGATAAGAGAGCCTATAATCCCCTTATTGGTCAGGTACTAGGGTTTGTCAATGCATACCATGGAGTGATATGGAGTGTGACAGAAACACACGGGAGCACTAGTTTCAAATGCATGGAAATGAATAAAAAAGAGTGTGTGGCAAGGAGTGTTAGTGAGTTCTAGGTGTGTTAAGGAGGCAGTGACAAGGTATGCTAGGTAGTGCCAAAGAATGCTAGAGTGTCAGGGTGGCATACCAAAACGTGCCAGGTGTTAGGGTCTGTCTGTGTGTGCCAAGGAGTGTTAGGGAGTGTAATGGAAACACGAGGGAGAACTATTTCAAAATGCATGGAAATGAATAAATAATAATGTGTGATAGGGAGTGTTAGTGAGTTTTAGGTGTGCTAAGGAGGGAGTGAAAAGGTTATATGATAGGCAGTGCCAAGGCATGCTAGAGTGGGAGGGCATGTCAAGGAGTGTTAGGGTGTGTTAGGTAGTGCCAAAGCATGCTAAGGAATGCAGGGGGTGTTAACATGTGCCACATAGTCCCAAGGGATTGTTAGACGTGCAAGGTGTTATGGCATGTCAACATGTAAACTATATTTCTAAGTTGTTTTATAGTCATGGTTGGACATGAACCTTGACTTGATATCTTGTAACTTGTTAAGTGGGACAAGTTGAAATTGGACATGAGTAGCCTAAGATGAGTTATACTCAGTTCTTAGGTGAACAATGAATAGTCTAGTTGTAGTAATTGTACCAATGAGCTTCAGGTGTGCTAAGGAGGGAGTGACAATTTTGGCTTGAGGGGGCTTGACCCTATTTCAAAGTTATTTATCCAAACAAATCCCTATACTACTGACCCCTTCGGCAACAGCCCTCGAAGCGTGGACTGAGGTCTCACCCGAAGCAGTATGGGGGGATGCTGGGACCAAGTTTCTGCACCCTTGAGATGTCTGAGGGATCGATTTAGTCTGACAGTGAATATCTTTACGCGGGTCACTTCGTGCACTTTCCTGACCTACGAGGCCTTCGCACCCTATTATACTTGACTTTGCGCAACCCTAACCAGGGGTTGAGGAGCTTTTGCGCTGCTAAAGTAGTGATCTGCACTAATTCCCCAAGTCACACCGCGGATCTTACTTATCTTCTTATAACAGTTAGCTATCTTCGCCTAAACAGATACTTTATACTATATTAGCTTATTCAGCACATTCATATAAGTTCGCGCAACAAATAAATAGTAAACTTGCAATTCATACCCAATATACTTCAATGCATAAAACAGGAAAAGATACACAGAAATATTGTAAAACTTCTCTTTATTAATGCTTCAATCGGTTACAGACTCAACATGCCCTGCACACTCAGCTACAGGGGTCCACACACCCAGTTGCGGACTACTAGGCCTCTGCGCACTCAGTTGCAAAGCCTTCTCCTACTCCACGACCCAAAGACTCGACTTTACACTTAGACTCAATGCTTCATCATTAGATCTTCTATGGATGACTCCATTTTTCTTTACACTTAGAGCCTCGCTCTATTTATACAATCCTATGGTCTGCAGACCATGGGTAGAACTCTCAAGCCGACACTATGCTACAAAAGTAAGGGCAGACAACCCTATGACTTAATTACAACTTCGCGCTCCGTACCCACAAATCGCGGAGTCTTTACATCGGACTTAGTCAAAACTTGGGCTTGAAGCCTCAAAACTTGCCTTGGGAGGGATCACGCGCCCAACATGCTCCCAAAACAAACATCGTGCCTCACCCTCGAGTTACTCTGTCGATGCGGAGATCTTCGTGCGGAGACCTCCCAATTCTGCTTGGACTGCTACAAGGTCAGCAACACACTGAGCAGCTACCTGTTGTATCTCCTGGACGCATTGTTCGGAGATGGCAGTGTCTGAACTGCTTCCCTGTATCTACTCCTGCATCCCCTACATCTGCGTGAGCTTGCCTTCAATTGTTGTTGTGATGACGAAGGCCTCGTCGATCCAAGGTTGTACACGTGCCTTCAAAACTGCTTCTCTATGTCGTGCGGCGTCTACCTGCTCCTTAAGCGCTTTGGCCTATTGCATCCGTGCGAGCCTCTGTGTAAGGGCCACCATCTGCACGGTCCCTTTGATGTTGTCATACTATTGTTGTAGCTCACGCGCCTCTGTTTCTAAGTGTTGTATGTTCAGGTCCTCTTGTAGAGTGGTGAGTACCTCGGACGATTCCTCTAACATTGTAGTGCAGTCTTTTAATGCACTATTGATCTCCTCCATCCCCAATGTAATGGCGTTGGCGCGTTGTTCCCTTACCTCTAGAGGATTTGAAGGTTGTACCTTCAACCACAGCTCCGTTATCTGAAGGTTCAGCTCCAGCTGAACCTTGGCCATCTCTTCTCATGCCTCGCGTACTCCTGTTTCTAACCTCTAGATGCGGGCCTCTGCTGGTGCCTCTGCGGGGATGACCAACTCAAGGACCATCTAGCAAGCTTCCTCAACCACCTACACCATCTATCGGTTTTTCACCACTACCTCATCGCGATGTAGGCTCAGTTGCTCCATGTTGATTCTAAATTCACTCAACACCTATAACGTGTGGCCCTCCCTAGCCCGTAGTTCTGCAGTCACTCTGTCCTGTAGGACATAGAGTGTCTCCCGAGGGAGTGCAGCCATGTTGATTCCTACCCCTTTCAATGCATTGACCATAGGCCTGTCAACCTCGTTTTCTATAACCAGTGCCCCCTCTAGCAACACTATGTGTTAGTCATGCGAGCGTGTAGCATTTCCTCAACCACGTCCGTTCCTACTGCAAGGCTGGTCGAGAGAGTACCGGCCTGGCGAGTGCACACCTACAACTCCTAAATCTATGTCTGGAGGGCCCCCAACACAATTTGATTCTCCTCCGACAACTACTAAAGGGCCTCCACGGTGACTTCGTGCACCGTCTCCCCTATATCATGTATATCTCCCTCAGTGAGGATGATCGGGTCGAAAGAAGTCTTAGACGTTTTCTAATTCTTTCGTGGCCCCACCTTCTCTCTCGGGCGCTGGCGCTTTAATTGTGTAGATTTCATTTCTCGATCTGTGCCACCCTCCTCTGTCTCTATCTCCATTTCTTGTTCTTGCTTAGGTGAAGGCGACTTTTGACCCTCACGCTCCTTCTGTGTTTCTGTTGTTGCTGCCTCTTTCCTTCTCTTCTCTGCCAATTGCACCTTCCACAGTTTTTTCTCCTCCTTCTTACGCTGTGCAGTAGACTTTTCTGTTTCCATCGCGGAGAGGACTGGAGTGCGCCACTCCGGCGGCCATGACTCCACTTCTTCGTGGGGTCCTTGCGTGCCCTGATTTAGACGTGATGGAAGTCTGCCTTAAACTCTGTGAATCTTTGTAAGTTGTTGTAAACAATGGGAAATAACCACAACTTGTGGTTAATCCCCATTCTGATGTTCATCTCCATGAACACCTAGAATATTTTACTATCTCGGATCCATTGCGCCTCTTTAGTGGCCCACAACAAAGCGTACTTCGCGGCCTCCTAGAGATCCCTGGAAATTGTGGGGAACTGGCTGTCCTCAGGCAATTCCCCAGCCACCAGCACTATAGATAGCAGAAGCCATGCATAGTGGAAGGTTTTCCCCTGTTCTTGTACCTCGCGGCAATTCTCCAAGAACTACTTGCACAAGAATTCGGACTAGTTAAATTGGACCCCTTCTACACACTGCTCGGCAAGTGCAACCACCGTCACATGCACCTCATCCGCGCAGCACTTCTGCATGACCTTACCCGCCAGTATCTGAGTCGCAACTCTGACTACCTTGTTGTTGATACTGGAGATCGTGTAGCCCCTCTTTTTCTTCTCCAGCTTAGATTCCTTTTTAAGGACCTCCATGATGGCCAAATCACTGCTTTTACCCTCTGAAATGTCTGTTGGGTCTTCCCCTTTACAAGGGAGTCAGGTAATTATATGGATTAGGCGGTACATGATGCGGATGGGCTCCTCCAGCCAAAAACACCCATCATGCACTAGGCAGAGCAACTGCCTAATGATGAAGATAATCACTGGGGTGCAATGGTAATGAGGCACCCAAAGCAAGTCCAACAACCCTACCTTTTCGACTCTACTTAACCACTTGTGCGACTCCAACTCTATGAATCTCACCGTGGTGTTTTGCTTTGGCTTCATGAGATGTGTTGTTTCCAAGTGTGGGAACTTTTCATGGTCTGCAAGGTCCCAATCTTCAAACTTCAAACTCAGCGCCCGTCCCAAGTGCACTCCTTCAAAAATGATATCGTCAGGTAGCAGCGTTGTCTGCAGAGAGATCTTGCTCTCATCTAGGTCCTGGGCACCTTTGCCTTCCCCTTCTGCAGAGGAACATACGTGGGCAGCTTGGTTGGAGGGTCCGCGCCCTCAGTTTCTTCCACCATGTCTTCATCCTCATCCTCTTCTATCAGGATTTCTTCAAAGTCGTCCTCCTCCTCATCGGTTTCCAAATTAACCGCTTTCCCTTTTTCTTCCATGGTCAATTTAGTTCTCAGCGGGTTTCAAGGGGACATCCGCACTGGAATCATGGGTTGCTTATCTTTCTTGGGTCTCGGTGTGCGCGGTGATTTAGGGTTTTCCACAACTATCTCGGTGCTCTCAGGGGCATCCTCAAATGTCATGGCCTACGCGACTTCTTCGACGATCATTTCTCTGATTTCCCTGGCTTCTTCAGACGCTACCATTTTGTTTGTCCATAAATTTGTCAACTGCTCAACCGGGGATTCAAACAACGCTCTCAACGGGTTAAACAGTTCTCAGTTCAGAATACTCTGGGCGCACGGCAGCTCACTGCTCAAATGACCAAATGTTGTTTTTTGAGCAGCCCTTTGCAATTTATAGCGCATTTTGAAATTCAAATTCGATTGTTCCCCCAAAATCTGGTCCATTAATGCTCCCTTGGCAGCAGATTTTCTCAAATCTTGCCCATAAATCTCGCCTCAAATGCTTGTCGCCTGCCCCATTTGGTCTCAAACCAAGCATCACATCATGAATAATGACTATAATGGTCACTTTCCAACCAACCTGTGCAGTAGCGGAGCTACCCTTGCGCTATTGCGAACCCCGTGACACTACGCTCCTATGCGTAGCTCTGACATCACGCAGCTCTCAGGCAGAGTAGTTTATAGTCCCGTGCCTCCTTTCAACTGCCTGGAGTGCTAAGAATGTGTTTCCCATGGCTAGTCAAGTGGTTGGGCCACCTGTATATGGCTTCAACTGACCATCAAGCACTTTTCCTAGGAAAAGTCTGTTTTTTAACTTGATTGTCTGCATCGCGCACTTCACCATCTACATCACGCCATCATCGGTGATCCCTCTAGTAATATACGGTCCAATCCAAGGCATCAAGCTGATCAACTCTCGGCGGTAGTCCCCAAATTTGTCAACGTAATCGTGTGCATCCTATTTTATCACCATAGTTTTCGTATCGAGAAAATCCTTCTTTATTCCTTCCTCAAGCTTCTTGACTTCTGCATCCACCAGAGCGCTTTTCTCCCTTAACCGTACTCTTCCTTTCATGATTTCTTGGACCGTAAGATCACCCTATTATATCTCTTCATCAGGTCCCAAACGTTCTTCTTCGTTCAGCTATGTGATCCCTTCTTCGAAGGCTCCACAAACCGTCATATCCACGGGCGTTGTTATGCACGAAATAGCCCTAATGTACTCCATCAGTATTATAGCATTTGCTCCATCGGCTAGCCTAGAAGGCGTTTGTCCCGTAAATTTCTTGCACGTTGTCCTATAAGCCCACAAAGATGCTGGTACACGCAAGTCCCAATCACGTTGTTGCGCATTATATACCATGTTCAGTGCTTTGCACACTTCGTTAAATTCTTCTGCGTGGGTAACCTTCTGCACACGCGTTCTTTCCACATGTTGTCGTTCCAACTAGAGTGATCATTCACACAATTGTCTCCCCAACACATGCTTATGGACCATGTTCCCCAACGTGAATTCCAAGTGCATTCGCGCGGGTTGTTTACCATATGCCTGTACCCACCTAGACAAATGCGCGTGCGGACCATCCCGTACATTGTATTTATCTATTAGTCACATCTTAGGCTTCCCAAAACACATGTGCATCATTCCCCTACATTCGCGCCAGTCATCCAAGCTTCCTTGCTGCGTACCCCACCACCTCGCGGGCGTAGTGGACAGTACCCACTTCAAAGCTTGGAAACGCTGCTTTTCTGGCACCTCTCTTTCAAATATGTCCAAGAAAGCATCTACCTCACCTAATCCATCATAAGTAGGAAAATATCTTACTTCTGTCGATACACAGTGCAGTGATCTTGTCATCATGTTACAATTTAGCATGGTTACCTCGTGTAACTGGTTTTGCCATCGCTCTATCTCTTCATAGTAATCTGATGTACAGGAACTTTCCTGCTCCCATGAGATTCGTCCATCCACGGTGGGATTTACCCAATCTTTCTCTCGTGTCATTATCTTATAGATGCAGTCCAAATCGTCGTCGTGCACCGGCTCTGTGTAGTGCAATCCTTCTGTAGGGTCTAAAGGTACGACTATGCGTAGAGAATTTTTCTCAAAAGTCATCTTGTGCTTCTTCAAATTAATCACCCTGTTCATGTCAGTGGCCCAATTAATTGCTAAGAGCGCGAGGTAGGGATTGTTGTCATCAACAATCTCTATCACTTCAAAGTTGGCCAGCGTGCTTATCCCTTCAATATCCACGGTGATTCCCTGCAATCTCCCGATAGGTAGTATCTTTTGCTGGTTCACCATTCACAGCTGGATAGGAGACCATTGTAGCATAGGCCTTCCCATGAGCTCCCATGTATGCTTCGACAAAACATTCACATCCAATCCTAGGTCCAGAATTACTTGGTCCATCTCATATTCTCCAATCTATGCGGTCAACCTCATTTCTCTTCTTGTCCTCGTCGCTTGCTTCCCAATCTTTCGAACTACACACTGCTCTCTTGGAGCGATCCTACATTCCCTTTACAGCCACACTGTCGTGCAATAGCTTCATGCATGTTTCTAGGAATGTCGTAATCATAGATGGGTCCATTTCCGGCTCTGATCTATCTTTGATTCCTGAAGTGGAGGCATCAGCGAAGCTCTTCGTAGCTTCCATGAAGGTTTCCTTAGCACACTCCAAATCAAACTCTGCTTCTTTCGTCGGAGCCTTGCGAACCCAAGTACTATCTTCAGGTTGTTTGCCTTTATCATCTCCCATCGTAATTCCACTTCGGAGCACTATGTTCACATTTGGATCTTCCTCGCGCAGCTCAGACCTTATCATCTGTATGTTCTGAGTCGGGGGGGGTTGTAGCGCTCCCTTATCGCATGGCTCAGACCATATCATCTGTAGGTTCTAAGTCGGGGGAGGTTGTAGCGCTCCCTTGTCACACAGCCTACCTATCAGCGTAGGACAATCCTCCGTCTCGTGATAAAACAAGGTACATTACAGACATGATGGACGCGTTGGAATCGTACAATCACGAGCATAATGTATGGGCCCTCTGCAATTGTAACATATCAGCTGTCTGCGACCTCTTCCAGTTCCTCCTCCACCTCACCCTCGTTTGCGCCCCTGAAATTCAGTTTGCTCCATTCTTGCGTTCTGGTCAAGGGGCCGCGTTTCGAACTGAACCCTGTAGGTGGGAGTTCTATCCATCATCAGCTCATAGCTTTTATAGGTGTTCGCATCGTGTCCAACTGATCTACAAAAATTACAGAACAATTTTTTTGAATTCAATGTGTACTTCTATAACAAATGGCAGTTGTCCATAGCATGCTTTCCTCCTATTTGACAAATCGTGCACCACAAAGCAGGCGTCGCGCTAGGTCCTTATTGTGCCTCTGGTCTTGACAGCATCAGTCCTCCTCCCACGAGGTAGTTCATGAACACTGGGCAGTGGTCCTTTTCATGACCCTGACCCTTACATTTAACTCACCATACCTCTTCGCGCACTTCTAGTCGGGTTGTCCTGTCCTGTTTCAGACTCTGCATCTCAAGGCATAAATTTTTCAACGGCGCATGGATCTGCTGAAATCCCAAGTTAGGATCCTGTATCAGGGTCTCATGCAGCCTCATCACGATTGCCAAGGCTTCTGCCTGAGTCGTTAACCTTTGTTGTGACAGCGTGTTCCTCAAATGTGGCGTTAGCGAGGCGACAAACAATTCGCAGTGTTGTCCATCCGTCAAAGTCATGTTAGCTTCACGAATTGTGCACTTTAGTCTCTGATACAACTCCCAAGGAGTCTTGCCTAGTAGCGTTGTGATCTCTTTGAACCCAATGATCGACTATGCCTCTGACTTCAACCTACTAAATTATTTGTTCAGCGCAATTTGGATATCCACGATCCCCGCATTTGGATTTTCATTAGAATGCTTAATATACCAGGTCAGCGCAATCCTACAGAGCATTGACCAGCATCACTTTCTTTATATTATCATCTATAACTCCCTGCGCTTCCCATACAACTCTTATCACAAACCAAAACTGCTCCGGATCTTCATTTCCTACTCCCTTGAACACATGCAACTTTATCGCGCTTGCCATATTGACTCACGGTGGTGGCATAGGAGGTACAGGGTGAAGATGGAGGTGAAGACGATGACGCTGGTGGTGGTGTTGGTGGGGGTGGTATGCGCGGAATCCTCTGCCTTATCAAATTGATCACACTTCACGGCGAGACCTTCGCGAGCTCTTCCTCGTCCCCTCATGGAGGTGAAATCAAAGGGCTATTCTCTGGTCCCTTACTTCCTTTGTTTCTGTAGGTTTTTCCACTTCGCGTGGCTTCGAACATCAAGGTAATTGCATAACCCTCTTTTCTCACAATAAAATTTTAATCCAAGTATTCAAAGACTTTATGTACTTCCCTAGCGGTACTTTGAGAAAGCGTCGCTCTGTCTCGCTATAGCTAACTGACGTATCTAGTGCGAACTTAGTAATGAATCCTCCTATAATCCGATCGACCCTGTGATCAACAGCGTGCACGATCTTATCCTCCAATGCTTCCAATCTGCGCACCAACTCTGGGGTCCACACATTAGGATTGTCGAGCTTCCACCTTCCTTGGATATCTGTTAACTTTGTGAACCACTTGTACAGCTCAGTAGGGAAAGATGCGAAGAAAAATTCATGGACCTCTGTGTACATGTAGAAGTATAACCACATTTCGTTTGATAGTCGCAGATTCTTGTTCTCCTGCGCCGCGAACTCGTGAATCCTCCTGTCCAACCAACCTTCAATTTCCTTCTTAGTTGGATTCCAATGATACGACATCAGACATCTCTATGCAGATTCTGGTCCTGGCAACGGAACCATTTGTTGGCTTGATGGGGCCTGACCCAGGTGTTATAGAAATTTTTGGGCCCTACAACCGCAAGCATGAAATGTCCATAAACCAAGGGCTCCTAAGTCCCTAAAAGTGTTGTTCTAACCCCTAAACGAACAAGGTCAACATATTACAGCTTCTCCCAGAAGTTCTCCATGAAAAACTGCTCAGAATTGGTCAAAACAGGACCATTTCAGCTCTCCACTGGCTAAGTGCGTTGCATCTCACCTAAATACACTGTGTGGGTGCGTTGCATTTCAAAAATCCCTTCTGTGGGGTGCGATGGGCGAGAAATGACAAATGGCAGTGTCATTCTGCGAGGTGGAGAGGCAATGGAAGCTTCTAGAAACTTCTCCTATGACACTTGCCTCAGTGAATTCGACCAAGGATGAGTAAGAGATCATCAATATCCAAGTGGAAGCAAGAACTATCAGAGGGAAGACACTAATCAAATCATGAGCTGACTCATCTCCATTACAGACATCTATATATGGATCCCTCATCCCAGAGATCCAGAGGCTGGAATTTTGCATATTGTAAGGAATTGTTGTTGGTTTCTTGAGATAAACATCAAATTGTTGGGTGATCTAAGCTTTGTTTGAGGTGAAGAGGGGCTTCTTTGCTGGGAGGTTGATGCTGGCTCATAACAACTGGTTGTAACTCCTCTTGGCTCTTTCTTGTTTATCAATAAAATCTATTCAAGTTTTCCTCCATGCTCTTGTATCATTGATGTTTGTTGCATTTGTATGGTCAATTTACATCTGATCCTAGATTGTTTATGATTATAGATCCATGTCTTTGTATAGTGCTATGCTACTGTGATCTTACAGGTACTTTGTGAAGCTGGGCGTGCAAGGGAGCAGGTAGCGAAGGACTATGAAAGAAGGGAGGAATCGAATCAGGAGATTAGCGCAAGACAGAGGTTGGTCTTCTTGTTCTTCTCTATTTATAATTCATAAAGGAAAAATGAAAGTTGCTTTTCTCTATTTGTTTCTAAGGCAGTTGTCACACCTTAGTGGGATAGAGCAGTTCTATATAGACACTTTTCCCTGTAACAAAATGGCGACTCCACTGGGGAGATAATTAGTTTGTTTGTTTATCATTCTTTGTTGTCTGTTTCATAAACTTACAGGAAGCCATCGAACTGCATTTGCCATAGCAAATGCAAAGTAGATAACTGCTACTTCAATCCATCTACTGGATCTGTTTATGATTTAAACAACTGATTCACAAACTATCTGATTGCCCTTGTGATAGCTCTTAGATCCTCCTTAGATCTACCCCTGATTGTTGCATTACTGATTGCTTTTTGCTCGGCCAAAACCCAAGAACTAAACTGCAAAATATGACCCGGAACCCAAACAGAGTCTCGTTTCTGGCCCAGCGCAGGTACTGTTCAGAGAATTTGAACTTCAACGCACTTCTCGAGTGGACAAGGTGCGCTGCATTTCAAATTCTCTGTGTTACAGGTGCGCTGATCAGACCAGACTCTGTGCAGTTTTGGTTTCTGTGATTCATTCTTTCCAGTTCTATTCCTGAATTTTACTGCCTTTGATCAGTATATGTCTGTTTGAAACCCCTTTTCCTTGCTGTTATTCCACCTCCTTTGTACAAAAGAACTGTAGATGTTTTTGTGTGTTTGTTGAGTCATTTTCAGTTCTCCTTTGCAAAAGTAGCATAATCGTACTGTCGTCCTTTGATTTGAAACTGTCGCAAGTGTCGATTTCAATCGTAGGAAAGAGTTTGATTGTTGTTGATGGTTGATTATCCTGTTACTATTGCTTTTGGTCTGAATTTGTAATTTTCTAGTGTCAAGAACAAGTATTCATTTTAAAATCGTAAAAGTGTTGTGATCGTCTCCATTTTTTATTTCGAAAAGAAACTTGTTGATATTTGTCGCTTGAAAAGAAATTCAGATTTGTGCATCAACTTTCTTTTTAGCATTCATATACTAAGAAAGTCGAAAACAAATACATGCATGTGCATTTGCATATAGACAGTCTGATTGGCTTGATTTAGGAAAGTGCATTTAGAGTGTGCTCTTTGCTCTCTGTGAAAAGATTTTGTCTTTCTTTTCCTTAGTAGCTAGGATTTTCATTGCACAAAGAAGATAAAAAGTTTGTTTATCATCTTAGATTGAATTTTAGGAATTACATCTACATCTCACGGTGAACCTGAAAGGCAAACTTCATAAACAAGATCAACTTAAAATAAATTCAATGAATCTAACAACGCTTTGGAACTTAACGCACAACATTTAGAAGTCTAGGCTAGAGACGTATTCCGGTGTCGTAAAGCCTGGTAACTGTTGTTCTCACTGATGGTTGGGTGATTCCTCCACTTTGAGATGATAAGTGCCAGTATGGACTTGTGCTCCCACGTACCGTCGAGTATATTTTGGGAGACCCCAATAGGCTTAATCCTTTATCCGTAGGAAGTCGTGTCTGTCGCCCTATCGATCGCAATGCACTGAACACAACATTCGGGAAGATTGACTGCCGTACCGTAAAAAGTATTCTACAGTTTTGCGATTGGTTTGGTAATCCCTCTACCTAGATTTCCAGAGCAGTCCCTTTCATTCCTTTTCAGACTCTTTAACAGAAAAGGTCCATCTGAGCACTTGTCACTTCAGGCTCATTAAAAATCGAAGGCGACTAGAGTCATCTTTTGTTTTTTCTCGACTCTTAAAAATTGAAAAAACAAGTTGTGTCAAAGCGTCTAAAATTTATTTTAAACGGAATAATCATCACCTTTACCTCGTTGGTCTTCGAAGTTAGTCTCCCTTCATCGCAAGTTCTTGTATAATCACTAGAAAATATTTTGGATAGACTAGATATGTCTGAACAACCGTCGACATCCAGGACTGTGTCATCTAACACAGTAGTGGCAGAGCCTCATGCTGCTACTCCAACGATGTTCAATGGTATACCATCTATCCCGGCAAGTTATCAACAACAAGCCAGAGTCCAATCAGGGATTGTTTTGACGACATGGTCGGTTCCTATTTCTTCATCCGGATTATCATCTGGTATTTCTTATGTTGAAACTCAACAAATTGATCCAATGTGTCTTCAAAGGCCAATCTACCCTTTAAGTACTGGATTTACACCATATGGAGGGCAATATGCCTTTTCATTATTCCCTCCTAGAGAACAACCATATGGGAGTTTACAACAAAGTTCAGGTCAAACTGGAATTACATCTAGCGGTTGCGTACTAATACTGCCTCAGCAACCAAGAGTTGTATATTCAATGCAACCAGTCCACCATGTGTCGAATATTCCCACTATACCTGCTATGGTGACTGAATCGCAAGTACAAGCGCTACCTGTTGTATGTCAACCTCAAGTTTCTCAGGTTGCAATACAACATCCTCTTGTCTCAACGACTCAATCACAACCTCAGGTTAGTGCCTCCTTATCTGGAGCGACTTAGGCTCAAACAAGTACTATGACTCCTTATCTTGGTCAATCATCCAGTATTGGGCAACAACAAATGGTCCAACAACCATGGCTGATTCAATCTCAACAACCGCCATTCCAGCAATCATATTAAGGACCTGAGCAACAAGTCTTTGTAAGTAATGGGCAACCGCATTTCCAAAGCGGTTATCAACAACCATATTATAATGGTTATGCCCATCAACCTTGTCAAAGTTGCCAGCATCAAATACATTAGGCTGGTATGCAAAGACCCATTTCTCAGGCGATTCCATCTTATCCTGGGTATGCTTCGCCTAACCTGAATCAATAGTTGCCCTTTGTAGCAACTCTAGAATTACCAGATCTAAATCGGCTGACAAATGATCCAATTCCTTATGCCCCTTGGCGGCCAGCGATTCCGCATAAACTTCTGTCAGATATTCCTAAATTTAATGGAAATCCGGGTGAAGATCCGTCGAATCATGTGATGACCTTTCATCTGTGGTGTTCATCAAACACCCTAAATGATGATTCGATAAGGCTTCGCCTTTTTCAGAGAACGTTAACTGGTCCAGCGGCAAAATGGTACATCGAATTGCCTAGAGCTTCATTCGACAACTTCAGTAACTTAGCCACAAACTTTTTAACCCATTTTCAATTACCAATAAGCTACGAAACGGGAACAGAACTCCTTACCAACTTCAAACAGACGACGGCCACTCACATATCTGATCATATACATGAGTGGCGACATTGTCGTAGAATGGTAAAAATGTATGTTCCCGATCAGCTCTTAGCTGAATGGTTTATCAAGTCATTACTACCTTCCATCACGGAAGATGTGGCAAAGGGGGGAGTCATCACTGAAGAGCAAGTTATTGCTCGAGCACAATATTTGGACTTGATTTACACTCAGTCTGGTACGCTCTACGATAAAATACCTGACGCCCCTAGACCGAAATTCTCGGTCCTTCCTTCTCCTAAATCAAACAATGACTCTCATGTCGGCGATGGCGTGATTGGCGCAACAGACACAAAATCGACAAAGGCTACATCTAAGAAAGCCCGTAAGATTTCTGATCAAAATGCAAATGAAGAACTTCTCGCCTCAGAAGTAAATGTCGTGTCGACTGACAAGGGCATACAACTGAAGCAACCAGGAGGCAAGAAGAAAAAGAAAGGGAGAAAAAAGAAGCAGGATGAGTCATCTCCTAAAAAAGCTTCTGCAAACCCTTCTGGGCAAAGGAAACCCCCTGCGGGGTGTCATATATGCGATGAGGATCATCGGACGAGAGATTGTCCACATAAAGCTGAAGTTAAGAAACTCTTTAAGAGTTCAAAAACCTCAGCAGTATTGACTGATCCGTTTCCAAACCCGGGAACCAAATTGGTTGCTAATCAAAATGCTTCCTGATCCCAAGTGCTTATGTTGTCTATCTCAAAGCAGCAAAATGATGCTTTGACAAGGAATAAAGATTACGGGAATCCACAACTGTCGAATAACAAGGCTAATGAACAACCTAGTAGTTCGACAACAGCTTTGACCGAAGTTGTGCCACCCATCATTCCTGAACTAATGATAAAGTCACCAAAGGGAGTAGTACACAAATCGACATTTAATCCTCGTGCAAAAGTAGCACAGAATTATAATATAATAGAGGACCTGGCCCAATCGCCGTCCGCTATGTCGACACTTGAGGTACTGCAAAATTGCCCCTCCCAAAAGCAAGCTTTATTATCAGCAATAGGTGGGATTGGCCCAATGGATTCCAATCTTGTGGCCTTTGATCATAAAGGATATGACCCTCAGTTACCAGCTCAACTAGCTTTCCTTATTCAAGTGAAAGCCCTCAACAAAACTGTTCATCGAACAATTATTGATGAGGGGGCATCTACATGTATTATGTCGATGAGTTGCTGGAAAAATTTAGGCTCACCACCCTTGTCGAGATCGTCAACGACGTTAAAAGCATTTGATGGACAATCATACACTCCATACGGGATTTTAAGTAACTTGCAAGTTGAACTGGGGGGCAAAATAGTAGAAATTGATGTTTAAGTAATCGACGGAAACCTCGATTACAACATCCTACTCGGAAGGCCCTAGATATATGCCATGGCCGCAGTTGTGTCGACCTACTTCAGAAAGATTGCATTTCCCTTCCAAGGAGGAATTACAATCGTCGACCAACAAACATTTCTCCCCAACAGTTCACAAGTTACGGGAAGCATTCCAATGATCCATGGAAACAATCATTCGCTTCAAAATATTGGAGTAGACCTCCTAAAAGACCCTGCCTTAATGGGTACTTTTGCCCTACCGCCTCCGAGTAATCAGGCGGAAGTGGCCACAGTGGAAACCTGCAATATGAAATCTTCTATATCTAATGGATTCAGAAGATTTCTAAACATTTTGTCAGCATGGATCATCACCATTTTAGAAATATTGTAGCAATCAATTTTCTTGGCCTGGGGGGCAAACCCGAATCAACACTCATCGAGTGCTTGGGTAGATAGGTCTAAGGAATATGGCACCTCTTCAGATCCTTGGTCGCATGTACATTCTACAAACAAAGGAATCATTCAGTCAATGATGTTACGGGAGGCACCATGTGAAGATTACCACCATCGTTCCCATCTTCCGAATTACCACGAAGATTATTCCAGCAACCTTAATCATCCATCAGTTTTTGATTTTCTATCAAATACTGTAAATACGGTGGATTCCAAGGACGGTTCTTATCTCGTGTCGACCTCGTTAAAAATTGAAACAAGGAGTCATGAGGATAGTTCTTTTATTGTATCAACCTCATTAAAAAATGAAACAAATCCCCTTTCCAAATCTCAAAGGTAAACCTTCATTCCAACCACCTAGTTGAATGCAATGAAGCTTGGGGGGCATGCACCTCGATTTGCGTTATTATGCTAGGGGCATGCAAACTTATCAGGAGCAGTGTTACTGCAAGGTTCAAGCTCGTTAAAAAATAAACCCGCATCGAGCAGTTTTAGCACATAGTTCAAGCTCGTTAAAAAATAAACACATGCACCTCGATTTGCGTTATTATGCTGGGGGCATGCAAACTTATCACAAGCAGTGTTACTGCAGGGTTCAAGCTCGTTAAAAAATAAACCCGCATCGATCAATTTTAGCACAGAGTTCAAGCTCGTTAAAAAATAAACATAAGTCATGAGCAAATGTTTCTCCCTGCATTTAAGCTCATTAAAAAATGAACAATTTCCCAGTAAATAACCATCGTGAATGTAGTACTTCAGCCATTAAAGCCTTGGTCGTGTTTGCACCATCACCTCCACTTTTGCATTGGCCAATCATTCACCTCCATTTGATTGTTTACCCATTTTGAGGAACAGCTGCGAAGAGTGATCATGTTAGCCATCCTTGTAACACTACCATGATTGGAAAATTCCAAACCTTACCTGGAATCAGTTGCTACCCATTTTATCACTCGTTCCTCAAAAGACGAGTCTCCTTTAAGCTCTTTTCAATCGACTCGTAAAATATGAAAAGATTGCCGAGCCATTGGCCTCTCCAGCTCATTAAAGGGACCGGAAGTGCTATCCCTCCTCTAAATTTTAATCTTTTTGGACCCGAGGGATTATTACACAAAAAGATCGAGCGCTTATTTTGTTCGGCTCGTTAAAAGTATCGAAAATTCATCCCTTCTGTATTGTTTTATACTTTTTCAGACTTAAGGGATTAGATGACGAAAAAGGAATTTTGGAGTTTCCTTTACGTCCCTTTTTAGACTCTCTAAAATTGAAAAGGACCGAGTTATCTTTGTCGTTAAACTCGTTAAAACTTAATAGCGACAAACTTGTCTATAGACGAGAACGAGTTTCACTATCGCTAGGCTCGTTAAAACATAGCGATGGGTTTGCCCGAAGGGAAAATTATAGAACAAGCATATGTTATCCTCCTCAAGCTTGACAAAAAGAAAGAGGTACTGGTCAGCAATGACTGGGGAAAATTGGGAAGAAAACTTGAAGAAACTTTGTTGGTAGCAAGTCGCTCTTGAACATGACACTTCCACTCCGTGTCCGAGTCGGGTGGGTTGTTTCACTCTCCGGTCACATCACCATGGTCCCATCATACCATCCACTTTTGGGGTTAATGCTACCAATCCATCACATCAGTGTCGCCTATATGTTCAAGAGAAGTCATTCAGAGAATTCACCTGTGTCTCACCCACTACCATACATTTATACTCCATTCTTTCATGACCGCCACCCTGAACCTTATATCACCAGATCGTTTTCACCTCCATTAAATTCATTTGCTCCGTTCCGTGTCATTGATGTGGGATTCATTAAGGCCCTCCTGTGACGGATCGCTTCTTGTCGACATCAGCTCATTATCCAAGAAGTTAATCTAGGAACACCCCATTCAGTACTTTGAAGCTTGCATGCCTCAATGGCAAGTTTCTCACTTCCGGCGACAGGTTTACATCAATGGCCTTCGACCGAAAGATTTTGTGTGGTGTTCGACGCCAAGTCCTTTATTCACACCACGTAAATTTTATTGCAGTACCTTGAGGGTCATTATCATTATCGGTGATTCCTCTCGCGCCTGTTAACAGCTTACATCATTGGCTGGTAATCAGGCGATGTCTTTCCATGTACGACTCCAGAACAGCTTTCACATGGATCGACTTGTACTTCGAGTGAAGATCGAACGAGATTGAAGACCCCGGATCTAGTTTCATCCATCTGGGCTGCGATATATATTCAGGGAAATAAAGACATCAAATGTACATCATTGCTGCACAGATAATCATCCAATCAAAAGAATGATGACTCTATCAGAATCATCAGTCTACACTCAGACGATTGTCTATCCTATGTACATGAAAATGAATTTATAGGAAGTTTTGAGAGACAGGAACGAAGAGCACGAGGGTTTCGAGCGATGGCGTTCATTCAAGTTTCAGAAGGTCAGGCCGCCGCTGCTGCTCTCAAAGATCCACACTGCGCTGAATCGGAGGGATGCCAGGCAGAGGGACGCGCTGCGCAAGATCTCTCCCTGTGGAAGGGGGCCGGATCTACCATCGGAAAGCAGCTCCAAGAACTGGAACAGAGTAAGCAAAAACTGGAGTATAACCACTCTTTCTTGGCTCAGGTTTTTTCATACATGACGGATCTGGGTAATTGTTATCACTGTTCTCGGTTGCTTTCAACAAATAAGCTGGATCTCAATCAATATCGAACGGAGACGACAGCGATGGCGTTTCTCAGAGTTGCAGCAGATCTGGTTTGTGACGCCCGATCCGGCCCAGATCTGGGGAATACAGGACTCCCACAGCCGACGAAGACAGCTGGAAAGCTCCTGAGAAGCATAAAGGGTTTAGAGGAGCAGAGGGAAAGTATTCAGAGTGAGCACTTAACAAGCAGCCCAAAGTCCGTAGCTGCTCGCGAGAAAATGCATGATAAGGGAGCGGCCTGGAACAAGTATGGAGCTCTTCGCCTACACTATTCAAGGTATGAAGAAAATCTTCAGATCATGGCTTATCAAAGCATGGATCCGTATTGTTATGATACAGATCTAGAAAACAAAATGTCGTGGAACCCCAAAGGGGCATTAAATCCATCGATCCGCGATATGGAGAACAGGCAGCGGCCCAGACCCCTAGATACAGACCCTCTCGCGGTAGATCGGCCCTTTAACAGGCCAGATCGGGAAGCTACCACACCAAGCAAGCTGTATCAAGGCGAGGAAAAGGAGCAGAGCAGTACTACAGGGTTAGATCTGCCTGGAAACCTGGTAAGAGATCAAAGATTTCAAGTTTTTATAAAAAACCTAGAAGGAAAATCGCACTTTATCTGGGTAAAAGACACAGATACTGTAGAAGAAATGCAGGACATTATTATGCAACAGCTGGGTTATCCCATCGGAGCCCAAAGCTTGATACATGGGGGCAAAGTACTACAAGAAACAAAATACCTCTGGGAATATAGAATAATACCTCTGTCAACAATCATCCTCAACCTGAGGCTAAGAGGAGGAGCAGCTAACAACAACAAGAATTCAGACAGGGCGGGAGGAAGTGGCACTGGTTCAATTGGGAAAAAACCAGGCAACATTTCCTTCAAAAACGTCCTACAGGGGAAAAACACAGAAGGAACAGGACCGAACCAAACAGGTATGGACGCAAGGCCATACATAGTGGAACAGCTGGAACACACTCCCGAATACAACATAAATACACCAGAAATAGACCAGCAATGCACCATATACGAAAGACAGGCAATAATATGCAGATTTAACTGCTATTGGCCCAAACCAGCGGATCTATTCATCTGGATCTACACGAACTGGACCACGGAATGCGAAGTACACCTATGCTCCAAGGGATTTTTTATTGTGAAATTTTTATCAGCAGCAGACAGAGATATAATAATACAGGATGGGCCTTGGTTTTGGGGATCCACTGGACTCTTCATCACGCCATGGTTCCCAGGATTTGATGCAAACACAATGGTTGTCACAAAGATGCCAGTGTGGGTGAGGCTACACAACCTCCCAATACATCTCTGGAACCAGCAAGTACTCACTGGAATTGGAAACACAATTGGGCGCTACATTAAAATGGACACCCAGCGAATGGAGGAAAGAATATTCACTTTTGCACGAATATGTGTGGAAGTAGACCTTAGCAAAGGCCTACCAGACCAAATCCAGCTGAAGCATAGACAGAGCAGCTGGACACAAGTATTAGATTATGAAAACACTGCATTTAGATGTCGAACATGTAGACAAACAGGACACTTACAAAGTACGTGTCCAGCAGGCAAAAAAGACAGCTGCAGAAAAAAGAAAACGGAAAAACAAGCAAAAGGTTGGTACATTCCACAACCAACCCCGGATGATGAGGAGGAAGAGGAGATGGAATATGACAACCCAAAAGAGAACAATCAGATGAATCAAGAATCAGTTATAGAAGACACAGGTGCACAGGACAATATAGAGGCAGCTCTGGCAAGAAGAGCAGAAATGGACATGGGAAGAAATAAACGCATACACACATCAGACACATCAGATTCTGATAACCCACAACCTGTGGCTGAAAATGCATTAGCACTCATAACTCCCACAGAGCCACAGGGGATTTGGAGAAAGGTTGAGAAGAAAAAAGGGAGAAAAGTCTGACTTTTTCCCAACTATTTAACTTTTGCATATACCAACTTATTTCATGAAATCCATACACCCTGCGAGGTGTGCAAGGATCAATGCATCATTAGAGCAATTTTTTTTACAGAATAACACCTTGAGGAGGTGAATTTTGTATGAACAACCCAGCAATGCCTCGGCATCTACTTATGTAATTTTCAATATTAATGAAAGTTACTGATTTTTCCA
This sequence comes from Pinus tabuliformis, assembly GCA_031772625.1. Classification (NCBI taxonomy): domain Eukaryota; kingdom Viridiplantae; phylum Streptophyta; class Pinopsida; order Pinales; family Pinaceae; genus Pinus; species Pinus tabuliformis. The sequence continues at coordinate 324,293,827 of CM062811.1, forward strand.
GTGGAAAAAAAAAGAAAATGAATTTATAAAGCTGAGCATGGGAATGCCCGCCTCAGCTAGATCATGAAAATATTATGAAGATAATGTATTGTATTGTATCTTATTACAGGTCTCCTCCCAGCATTGAAAGAACTTCGGATCCTCATAATAAAGCATTTCACCCGACATCAAAAGATTAATGACCTCATGCTTTAGGGGGCAACTGTTATAGACATTTTTGGGCCCTACAACCCCAAGCATGAAATGTCCATAAACCAAGGGCTCCTAAGTCCCTAAAAGTGTTGTTCTAACCCCTAAAGGAACAAGGTCAACAGATTACAGCTTCTCCCAGAAGTTCTCCATGAAAAACTACTCAGAATTGGTCAAAACAGGATCATTTCAGCTGCTCCACTGGCTAAGTGCATTGCAACTCACCTAAATACACTATGTGGGTGCGTTGCATTTCAAAACTCCCTTTTGTGGGGTGTGATGGGCGAGAAATGACAAATGGCAGTGTCATTCCGCGAGGTGGAGAGGCAATGGAAGCTTCCAGAAACTTCTCCTATGACACTTGCCTCACTGAATTCGACCAAGGATGAGTAAGAGATCATCAATCTCCAAGTGGAAGCAAGAACTATCAGAGGGAAGACACTAATCAAATCATGAGCTGACTCATCTCCATTACAGACATATATATATGGATCCCTCATCCCAGAGATCCAGAGGCTGGAATTTTGCATATTGTAAGGAATTGTTGTTGGTTTCTTGAGATAAACATCAGATTGTTGGGTGATCTAAGCTTTTTTTGAGGTGAAGAGGGGCTTCTTTGCTGGGAGGTTGATGCTGGGTCAGAACAACTGGTTGTAACTCCTCTTGGCTCTTTCTTGTTTATCAATAAAAGCTATTCAAGTTTTCCTCCATGCTCTTGTATCATTGATGTTTGTTGCATTTGTATGGTCAATTTACATCTGATCCTAGATTGTTTATGATTATAGATCCATGTCTTTGTATAGTGTTATGCTACTGTGATCTTACAGGTACTTTGTGAAGCTGGGTGTGCAAGGGAGCAGGTAGTGAAGGACTATCAAAGAAGAGAGGAATCGAATCAGGAGATTAGCGCAAGACATAGGTTGGTCTTCCTGTTCTTCTCTATTTATAATTCATAAAGGAAAAATGAAAGTAGCTTTTCTCTGTTTGTTTCTAAGGCAGCTGTCACACCTTAGTGGGATAGAGCAGTTCTATATAGACACTTTTCCCTGTAACACCAGGTTCAAATTTATTTAGCCAAAAAAATCCCTGTACTACTGACCCTTTTGGCAACATCCCGTGGAGCGCGAACTGAGGCCTCACCCGAAGTAGTATGGGGGGATGCTGGAACCAAGTTTCCACACCCTTGAGATGTCTGAGCGATCGATTTAGTCCAACTGTGAATATCTTCGCACAAGTCACTTTGCGCATTTTCCTGACCTGCAAGGCCTTCGCACCTTGATATACTCAACTTCGCGCAGCCCTAACCAGGGGTTGAGGAGCTTTTGCGCTGCTAAAGTAGTGATCTACACTAATTCCCCAAGTCACACAACGGATCTTACTTATCCTCTTATAAAAGTTAGTTATATTTGCGTAAATAGATACTTTATATTATATTAGCTTATTTAGCACATTCATATAAGTTCGCACAGCAAATAAACAGTGAACTTGAAATTCATACCCAATATACTTCAATGCATAAAACAGGGAAAGATACACAGAAATATTGTAAAACTTCTCTTTATTAATGCTTCAATCGGTTACATACTCAACCTGCCATGCGCACTCAGCTGTAGGGGTCCGCGCACTCAACTGCGGACTACTAGGCCTCTGCACACTCAGTTCCAGAGCCTTCTCCTACTCTACAACCCAAAGACTCAAATTTACAATTAGACTCAATCCTTCATCATTAGATCTTCTATGGATGACTCCCTTTTTCTTTACACTTAGAGCCTTGCTCTATTTATATAATCCCATGGTCCATGGACCATGGGTAGAACTCTCAAGACGACACTACATTACAAAAGTAAGGGCAGACAACCCTGTGACTTAATTACAACTTCGCGCTCCATGACCACAAATCACGGAGTCTTTACATCGAACTTAGTCAAAACTTGGGCTTGAAGCCCCAAAACCTGCCTTGGGGAGGATCCCGTGCCCAATAGACAAGATATGCTAGAAAATTCCCAAGAATTTTAAAGTGCTAGGGAAGCATACCAAGATGTGTGAAGTGCTAATGTGTGCTAAGTGTTAGGGAGTGTCAGGGAAACACAAGGGAGAACTAGGTAAAAATGCATGGAAATTAATTAATAAGAGTGTGTGAAAAGCAGTTTCAACGAGTTCCAGGTGTGCTAAGGAGGGAGTGACATGGTATGCTAAGCAGCGCTAAGTCATGCTAGTGTGCTACAGCGACATGCGACCAATATGTGATAGGTGACAAGGTGTGTCAATACGTGTTAGGAAGTGTTAGGTACTGCTAGGGAAACACAAGGGAGCACTAGGTCAAAATAATGCATGAAAATGAACAATTAATAGTTTGTGACAGGAAGTGTCAATGAATTCCAATTGTGCTAAGGAGGGAGTGACAAGCTATGTTAGGTAGTGTTAAGGAATGTTAGAGGCCATGGAAACATGCCAAGATGTGCTATGTGCTAGGGTGTTCCAATGCATGCCAAGGAGTGTTATGGAGTTCTAGGGAAACACAAGGGAACACTAGTTTTAAATGCATGGAAATGAATGAATAAGAGTGTGTGATAGGGAGTGTCAGCGAGTTCTATGTGTGCTAAGGAGGGAGTCACATGGTATACTAGGTAGTGCCAATAAATGTTAGAGTGCCAGATTGACATTCCAAGATGTTCCAAGTGTCAGGGTGTGCCAATGCATGCTAGGGATTGTTAGGGAGTGCCACATAAACACAAGGGAGAACTGGTTCAAAATGCATGGAAATGAACGAATAAGAGTGTGTGATAGGGAGTGTTAGCGAGTTCCAAGTGTGCTAAGGAGGGAGTGACAAGGTTATATGCTAGGTAGTGCAAAGGCATGATAGAGTGCCAGGGCATGTCAAGGAGTGGTAGGGTGTGTTAGAGAGTGCTAAAGAAAGCCAAGGAATGGAGGGGATGCTAACACGTGCCACATAATGCCAAGGGATTGTTAGACGCGCTAGGTGCTATGGTATGTCAAGATGTAAACTATGTTGTTTAGTTGTTTTATGGCCACAGTTAAGATGATTTATATACCATTATTAGGTGAACAAGGCATATTATAGTTGTAGTAACTGTAACTTGGTCAAGTTGTTGTAGTCGAAGCATGAATTGGTTAGGTTCCAAAGTCTAAAAAAAAATAAGGGTAGTTGTGAGGGCATGATAGTTAAGGAGTGACACGGCATTCCAAGGAATGAAAAGGTATGATAACACACGATAGACAGTGTCAATGCATGTTGAGGAGTGTCAGGGAGTCTCGGGGCATCACAAGGGAGAACTAGGTCAAAGTGCAAGGAAACGAACGAAAAGAGTGTCTACCAGGGAGTGTCAGTGAATTCCAGGTTTCCCAAGGACGAAGTGTGTTAGGAGAATTTCAGAATAGGAATTGCAGGAGGAAAGCCTACGATTGTGATAAGGGGATGGAAAAAGCAGTTTCAAAGAAAGTAATACCTTGGCTTAGGCACAACACTATTTTTTCAATGGCTTGGTTGGGTTCCAAAGTCACAAAAAAGTAAGGCTATCTATGAGGGCATGACAACTAGGGAGTGCCAAGGTGTGCAGGGAATGTTAGGAAGTGATAGCACATGCTAGACAGTTCCAAGGCATATTAGGCATGCCAATACATGCCAAGTGCTAATATGTTCGAGGTGTTAGGGTGTGGCGCCAACGCATGCTACGGAGTGTCAGGGAAACACAAGGGAGCACTAGTTTCAATTTCATGGAAATGAATGAATATGAGTGTGTAATAGGGAGTGTTAGAAAGTTCTAGTTGTTCTAAGGATGGAGTGACAATGTATGATAGGTAGTGCCAAGGCATGATAGAGTGCTAGGAAATCATCCTAAGATGTTCCGAGTTTCAGGGTGTGCCAATGCATGCCAAGGAGTGGTAGGGAGTTCTAGGAAAACACAAGGGAGCACTAGGTCATAATGCATGGAAATGAAAGAATAAGATTGTATGACATGGAGTTTCAGTGAGTTTAGAGTGTGCTAAGGCAGAGTGACAAGGCATGCTTAGCAATGCTAAGGAATTCTATAGTGTTAGGGTGGCATGCGGCCAAGATGCACCAATGCGCACAAGGAAGTCTTAGCTGGAAGTGCCTGGGAAACACAAGGGAGGAATATGTCAAATGCATGGAAATGAATAAATAAGAGTTTGTGATTGGATGTTTCATTGAGTTCCATGTGTGCTAAGGAGAGAGTGAAAAGGTATGTTAGGCAATGTTAAGGCATACTAGAGACCAGGGCGACATTCCAAGATGTCCTAGGTGCTAGGGTGTACCAACACGTGCCAAAGAGTGTTAAGGAGTGTTAGGGAAACACAAGGGAGCACTAGGTGAAAATGCATGGAAATGAATGAATAAGAGTTTGTGACCAGGAGTGTCAGCGAGCTCTAGGTGTGCTAAGGAGAGAGTGACAAGGTATGTTAGGTAGTGCCAAGGAATGATAGAGTGCTAGGGCAGCATGCCAAGATGTGCCAGGTGCCAGGGTGTGCCAATGTGTGTTAGGGAGTGTTAGGGAGTGTCAGGGAAACACAAGGAAGCACTAGGTCAAAATGCATGGAAATGAATGAATAAGAGTGTGTGACAGGGAGTGTCAATGAGTTCTAGGTGTGTTAAGGAGGGAGTGACAAGGTTATATGCTAGGCAGTGCCAAGGTATACTAAACTACCAAGGCGTATCATGAAGTCCTAAGGAGTATCAAAGCATGCAAAGAAATGTAGGGGATGCTAACACACGCCACATAGTGCCAAGGCATTCTAAGACATGCTAGGGACTATGTAAAGATGTAAAATGTGTTTCTTAGTTATTTTACAACCACAGTTGGATGTGATGAGCCTTGTCTTGGTAACTTGTTAAGTGGAATGGGTTGATATTGGACATCAGTAACCTAAGATGAGTTGCAGGTAGTTCTTAGGTGAACAAGGCATATGTTGAATTTCCACGTCACATGAGAATATGGGTTTGGTTTAGAATATTTGATGCAAACACAGTCAAGTGACATAACACATCTACTTTGCACAATGAAGTCTACACACATTAGGGAATCAACTAGTGAACATGACAATTTTTCATTTTTTTCAAATGCTTCTTCATTATATTACATACTATAATACAACATACTAGAGCTCTCGTACAAAGGATCGTGGCCCTTTACAATCACACTAATACAAGGAACACAACTAGGGCTTGGTGTTAGTCCTTTGATAACCAACCTACATTGAACAAGACAACACTTGACCTACTTGTTGATGGTGGCCACAGTCCACGTGTCCTAAACACATATGACAAGTCCTCTTAACTCCCATTATAGAACTTCTCGGTCTATCTCTATCAATGAAATCGACACCTTTAGGTTATTGAACTCGACTCAACAAAATTTTCCCACTATCTTCCTCCTTTTTCCTTCAAGTTCTGCAACACTTAGCGTCTTTGGTCAGTTGTTCACAACCCCGTTTGTGAATAGCTCTTTGGTCTACCCACTTTTTCCATACTACTAGTCCAAGATGACAAGTCTAGGGCTATGGAGGCTACCCTTCTTCTCAATGACTCAATCCTCTACAATATAGTGAACTAGGGCTAGTTGGCTAGCCCACTTGACTATTACTTTAGTCCTTCAAAGTTTGCACGTCCTTAGGCCCAATACACCTACCCTTCTACCAGTCTTGTTGTCCTTCACAAGTACAAGACTTAGGGATCTTCTTTAACAATCACCTAATAACCCTCCAATTGTACTTGGACTGCCATCAATTTTTCCAACCACAATCAATTCTTTTACTGATCTAGGGCCCACAACATTGCCCTCATCTAGGCTCTTCAAATCTTCCACCTAATAATGATTCGAGTCCTCTCAAAATCACTATTATTGTGTACCAATTTCTTTGTTGTCCAATGCATGAACAAATCTAAAATACTCCTCTTATAATCCTTCTAACAATTTGTAGATGACTGAACTAGGGTCACAAATCATCCACTAACAATCCATTGACTAACTATTTATAGGTTGCTTCAAATCTCTGTCCAAAACTCTATGGAAAGTCCACCAAAATCAACTCCTCTTCATGTCAATCCATTCCTCATATGGCACATTTCTTTTGTTCAATCTTCTACTCAGGTTCCACCTTCCTTTGGATTTGTTATCTCCACACTAATTCTGCAAAACATCTTCCATATATGTGGTCTATATTGCAGAGATAGACCTTACTCTAAGGTTCACAACCCCTCTTCTTCTACGCATATTTTTCACAGTCTTAACGGCATACCTTATGGACTGAACATGCGAGGAAACTGCCCTAAATAGGGCATTATACTTTGTTCTAATTGATTTAGAACAACCCTATCCACCCATAAATAAAAAAACAAAAACTCTTGCCTCCATAAGAGACTCGGCCTAGTTCATATTGATCCATAGATTCTGGGCATTTCTTTGAATAAATCTTGACCTGAACTTTAGATATCTATGACTCTCAAACTGCGGTTACCTCAGTCAATATTGAACATGTGTCTACTTTTGTTCTGGCCCTAAATTATAGTGCAGGGCCTCCTCCATTTCTATTGGTTTTTATTTCAGACCTTATGACCTACTAACCACCACAAGACAAGGTCTCAACCATCTCTTCTGTTTCAGAATTTGACACAGCCTTCACACAAAAACTCCACTAAAATCACAAGCCCAAATTCTCATGAGACGCCTCTCTTGAGCTCGGGCTACCATAAGAGAACCAACAATATGTCATCCTACTTCCTATCTCAAAAGCATTAAGGTATGAGACATTCTTGTGAACCCTCACATGATGATCTTTCTCTTGGTGGATGATCATGGAATCCATTTAGCAACCCTTACTCAACCCTCTAACTCGGTCTACTTTAGGACTACATCTCTCCTAGACTCCTTGATCAAATGAGCTCCTTCTCACTTGATTTTATTTCCTTCATACTAAGGCCTCCTTAAATAGATTTTCCTATCTAGGAATCTTAGGAACCCTCTAGAACTTATGGGTTTTATCCACTTATACCTTAGGAAATATTAATTTTCCTTTTTATTTTTCTTTTATATTTTAAACCCCATCTCAGGTCCAAAACCCCTTCTCTTGGGTTCTTTTCCCACAAATACTTTTGTGACCAAACTCACAAAAACCCATCTTAGTAGGCTTGTGGAGTACCTACCGAGCTACATAATTCAAAAACATAGTCTAGTTATAGTAACCACAACTTGGTCAAGCTCTTGTAGTCAAGCGAGGACTTGGCTGGGTTCCCAAGTTGCAAATTAAGTCAGGGTACTTGTGAGGGCATGATAGGTAGGGAGGGTCAGGACATGCCAAGGAATGAAAACGCATGCTAACACATTTCGGACAATGTCAATGCATGTTGAGGAGTGTTAGGGAGTGTCAAGGCATCACAAGGGAGAACTAGGTCAAAATGCATGGAGGTGAACAAATAAGAGTGTGTGCGAGGGAGTGTCGATGATTTCAAGTGTGGCAAGGTCGAAGTGTGTTAGGAGAAATTCATACTAGGGTTTGCAGGAGTCAAGCCTACGGTTGCGATAAGGGGATCGGCAAAGCAGTTTTAGACAAAGGGAGACTTCTTGCTAGGAACAACACCATTTTTCCTTTAGCTATTATTTTTATGTGACATGTGGCACACTTTGGTCGAATGCTCATGTTTTAAACTATTTCAGACAATTGCAGATTCTACATTGTTGTGTATAAGTTTTGGGGCACTCAGCTTGTGCCGAGTTATATCTTGTGTGCCTTGTGCATCTTGTGGTTCTTACAAACTCTCAGTTAATTCTCTACTATTTATATGAACTATGTAGAAATTAACGTGTAGATTCTAAATTGCTCATGAAATTTACTAAATCACATGACTAGAATATACCCTACTGATCCGCAGAAGAAAATTCATGATCGAGAACACATATCATAACACATGCACAATGATTTATCACACATACACAGAGGTTTATCTAGGGAGAAATAATTGCTCAAAACCCCTTACTATTTGTATTGCATTAATCAAAGAATTTGGATGAATACAATATGCTTGCTCAAGCTTGAGCACAACCTACATCTATATCTTCTATCCTTTGCCTGACTTATTGAACCTGGCCAATACTTAACAAAATTTTCGAGCCTCCAAGCCTTTATTTCCTTCCGTTGTTCTGTTGGGAAATTGCCCCTATTTTTTAGCAATTTATCACCAAGGAATTGTGTAATTACCATAGGTAAATTCTCTAGTTGCATGCACCACCTATACAACTTGGATTAGTTTACAATTAATAGTACACTGCCCTTGAACTCCAATCTCAACTAGGTAACTCGAATTCTCTACATGCATCAATTATTTTGGGTTGATTGATCAGTTAACTAGTTGATCACTGAGTGTGAATGAAGTTACACTGCAGGACTTGACCCTCCACTAGTTCTTCTGACTTATAGAACTAGTTAAACTAACAATAACTCAAAGTAACGGAAATAAATTTCTAAAAATAAGGAATCAGTCATGTAGAGATGAACTCAAGTGTCTCCAACTTGAATTAATTGAGTTAACTGAGTGACAAGTGCCATGTCACCTCAATTAACTACCTCCAAGTATTATGTTGAAATTGAAATTCTAATTTTAATCTAGTTTGACCAAGGCAAAGTCAAAACTAGATCTTCTTGCTACATTTTCAACAAACTGAACATACATGTGAAATATTGCATGTGTAAGCTATGTCGCTTAGTTGTTTTATGGCCATGGCTAGATGTGATCCTTGTCTTGGTAAGTTGTGAAGTGGGACAAGTTGAGCTTGGACGTGAGTGGCCTAATATTAGTTATAGGTAGTTCTTAGGTGAACGAGGCACAATCTACTTGTAGTAGGTGCAATTGGTCAAGTTGTTGCGATTGATGTAGGCCAATGTCACATGAATTGTAGTAGTTAAGGACTTGATTGGGTTCCCAAGTTGTAAAAAAATGTAAGGCTATTTTTGAGGGCATGAGTGCTAATGCGTGCTAGGGAATGCTAACATGTGCCAGATAGTACGAAGGAATGTCAAATATGCTAAGATGTGCCAAGTGCTAAGGCATGCCAAGATGTACAAGGGTGTGACAATTTGTGTCAGGGACTTTCAAGGTAACACAAAGGAGAAGCAAGTTAAACTACAAGTAAATGAACACATAAGAGGGTTAATAAGTCATTAATTTACCTTTTCCAAGAGGGGCATGCTAGGCACACCAACACTAGGTGCCAATAAGTACTAAGTTCCAAGTGTTAGTGTATTCTAAGTGCCAAATATTCCTCTATTACTTATCATCTGCTTTCCAATAATTGATCTCAAATAACTTTAATATTAAACCATGTCAAATAATACCAAGGCATCTCAATGAATGCTAGGCATGCTAAGACTTTCCAAGCACCAACACATGTCAAGTGTCAATGTGTCTTATGGAGTGAAACACATGTTATGAAGTGGTTGGGCATGTCTAAGAGCGATAAGGTGTGATAGAGAGTGTTAATGCATGCTAAGGAGTGTTAGGGAGTAATAGGGAAACACAAGGGAGAAATAGGCCAAAATGCATGTAAATGAATGAATATGAGGGTGTGTCAAGGATTGTTAACAAGTGCTAGCTGACATGCCAAGGAGGGGGTGACAAGGTATGCTAAGCATTGGTAAGGCATGCTAGGGAATATCAAGGCATGTCAAGAAGTGCCAGAGTGTGCTAGGGAGTTCCAGTGTGTGTTAACATGTGTCAAATAGTGCCAAGGCATGCCAAGACATTCTAGATGCTAAGGCATGCTAGGATGTGTAGGGTGATAGGGTATGCCAATATGTGTAAAGGAGTTTCAAGTCAACAATAGGAAGAACCAATCTAAAATGCAAAGAAATGAACACATATGAGAGTTAATAAGTCAAAACTTTATCTTTTTCAAAAGGGGCATGGTAGGCACATAATAATGGGTTCCACTACATGCAAAGTGCCAATGTGTGCCAAGTGCTAACGTATGATAATGCCTGCCAAAATTTTCCAAGGCATGTTAGGAACTACAGGGCATGGCAACACATGTTAGTAGAGTGCTATGTTATGTTAGGGCTTGCCAACATGTGCTCGGGTGTCCTAATCATGGCAAGATGTTCTAGGTACAAATATGTTCCAAGACACGCGAGGCGCCGAGGAATATTAGTGTGTGCCAAAACATGTTAATGTGTGCCAAGATGTTAGGGAGTGATAGGTCTCTCTCATTAATAGAATTGACAGAGCTTGATAATGTATTAAATAATATAGTTCTTACACACACTAGTGGAATTCTATCTAAAGGGAATTTGTTAGACAATAAACCTAATAGAGATTAATCATGTGTTGACTCTTAGGAAAACTATATTCTCATTACTTGAGGGAAATTATAAAATTAATTACTTATTAACAAATTCACTGATTGTAACCACTATGGCCTTGGACAAATAATGAAAAAGACTCCACAACAATGGTCTTAAATAGTTATATTTTGACAAACAAAATAGTAACATGCACACAACGTCATCAAAAAAATATTGGAATGATCAATGACGATGAACATTTTTTGACCGTCGCTAAAAGTAACAAAAAAGAGCATTGGTGAGGGTCAATAAAAGATTGTCACTAGAAGTGTCACCAAAGAGAGAATTAGTGACGAGCCTTTAACAACCCTCAACAAAAGTGTCACTGAAAATGGCTTTGGTGACAAACCTTAAAGGACCACCACTATATGCACTTACAACAACACTTTTTTAAGGAACGTCACCATATGCGACATTGGTGATGGACCTTAAAGTTTCGTCACATGCATAACCCTCACCAATGACCTTTTTTGTTGTAGTGTATATGTTTGTGTGTGTGTGTGTATGTGGCACTGTCTGACAGGGTCGTCAAGGATCATTCGTGTGGAAGAATGATTGTTTTGTGTAGGTGAATGGCATGAAAAGGTTCCTAGTTTTATAAGGAATCGAGTGGGCATGGTATCCCTAGAAGATCTATGAGGTTAGTATCATGTGGATATGATTTTGATATTATGCGCTTATAACTATGCCTACGTTTATGTTATGGATAGGAAGTGCTGAAGTATACATCAACAAAATGAAAGTAGTGTGATCTGCAGCATGATAGGACAAGCATGGATAGTGGAAAGAGCCAAAGTCCTGAGACTTGGGTTGTGGATGGACGTAGTAAAGTGTGAACAGACACTAAAGGCAAGGTTTCCTGGTAGAGATGGTGTGTTCTCTGGATGTGCAGTATTGTCATTGTGTACATGTGGTGTTGTGTACATGGCATACATGTTGTGTTGTGTACATGTGGTACTATGTCTTATGTATTGTGAGATGTGTATCCGTTGTGTAGTATTGTGTGTACCAGTGTCATATGTATTGTGTAGTTGTTGTATTGTGACATGTGTATCCATTGTGTAGTATTGTGTGTACCAGTGTCATATATGTTATGTTGTACACTTTGTATGTGTATGTGTTGTGAGTGGGATTAGTTCTCGGGATCCATGGAGGTTGTGGATTAGGACATAACCTTTAGAGCCCTTTAACAGCTTGGGCTCCTAGAGGTTATGGCTTGGAGCCCTGTAACAACTTAGGTTCCCTAGAGGCTATGAGTTGACATAGTGGTCCCTGGAGCCTTGTAACAACTTGGGTTTTGTGGAGGCTATGGGTTGAGATAGTAGTCCCTGGATCCTTGGACATCTTGGGAAGAGACCAATCAATAGTTGATGATATTGAGGGTAGAGGCAGTATAGTCTCTAGATACCCTTATTGCTAATACTACATACGGAAGAGAAGGCACTAGGTGCTTGTCAGGTTTGGAAATCAATCTGATGTGTGTACGAAAATGATAAAGAACCAAGGCATAAGCAAAGAATAACTTCAAGATAAGTATCAACATTTTATTTTAGCTTTTAATTATGCACATAATCTAGAATTATGATTTATGATGGTTGATTCTTGAGCTAACTGGATGTGATATGTTTTTATATGATGATTTGATCAAGGAGCTAATTTGACTTCTTGTGACAGGAAGTAAACAAAGTTACAAATGTCACCTCATTCACGAGTTACTAATGAGGTATGATTTGAATTTATTACAATTCATTTTGAGTCTAATGGAAATTATATGATTGGTACAAGAAAGCATGGAAATGCCTGGTTTGGATGGTTGGAACTAACTGTTGTTGGGAAAAGTATCTACTCAGAACGCCCCTATCCCACTCTAAGGTGTGACAGTGCCTTAGCAACAAACAAGGAAAACTACTTTCGTATTCTTCTTTATGAAATGTAAACGAAGAGGGATAGTGAACTAACCTGTGTCTTGCGCTAGTTCGTTGATCCGATCGCTCTCCTCTTTGGCAGCTTCCAGCTACTTGCTCCCCTACTTGCTTAGCTTCACCAAGTTCCTGCAAGATCACAAAAGAGGAAAACTACACAAAGACATAGATTTACATTCATAACTAGCTTAGGATCAGATTTAAGCTAAACATGCAAATATAACAAAACATCATTGATACACAAGCATGTAGGAGAAACTCAAACAGTTTTATTGATATAACAAGAAGATCCAGGAGGAGATACAACCAAGTGAGTCCCGATCCAGCATCTACCTCCCAGCAAAGGAATCCCTTCTTCACCTCCAACAAAGCATAAATCACCCAATGCACTAATCTCAATCTCAAAACCAACAGCAATTCTCTGCAAAGTACAAAATTCCAGCCTCTGGATCTCTAGGATGAGGGATCCATATATAGATGTAAGCAGAGAGGATGAGTCAACTTATGTTTTGACTTGTGGCTTCTCTCTGTCAGTTCTTGCTTCCACTTGGAGGCTGAGAGCCTCTTACTCATCCTTGGTCGAACTCAGTGAGGCAAGTGTCATTGAGGAAGATTCTGGAAGCTTCCATGGTCTGTCCACCTCGCGGAATGACATTGCCATTTGGCATTTCCCGCTCAGCGCACCCTGGTAGTGCATTTAGGTGCGTTGCAACGCACCTAGCTAGTGTACATGGGTGCTATGCAACGCAGGTAGCTAGTGGGGCAGTTGAAATGATCCTGATTTGACTGATTCTGAGTAGTTTCTGGTGGAGAACTTCTGGGAGAAGCTGTAATTGGTTGACCTTGTTCCTCGAGGGGTAGGAACAACACTTTTAGGGACTTTGGATCCCTTGGATTATGGACATTTCATGCTTAGAGCTGTAAGGCACAAAAATGTCTATAACACTAACTGGAGAGTGTTAGCAACAACAGTAAAAGGAATTCGAACATGCAACAGTGTGTTGGTAAAGCATTCAAGAGCAGAGCCATTGTGGGACACTGGTACCCAATAGTGTCCATCGATTGCCATGAGCATGTTATGACTAGTATGATGGTTTTGAGGTAGGAGTATGCCTTGGTCTTTTAACCTTTCGATGTGATGAAACCTTGCCAAGGGATGGGTTGCCTGAGGGACTAGAAAGCAGAGCAGGGGATGTGGGAGAACTTGTAAGCTGAGTGACTGCACAAAACAAGGTGACCAAATTGACAGAGGGACTGGAAAGTAGAGAATGGAAGGTGGGGGAATAAATTTGTTTTGGTCATTAGCATTTCCAGATGGAATCAAAAGCACATTGGGAGTGTGCCCTGGAACAAAGGGTTGGTAACCATTCACTGAGAGAATAAGTAGTGCAAGGATTGTAGTGCTGGACATTAGATGCAGACTTGATTTTGACAGTGGATTCTAGACTTCTTGGCAAGGAGGTGAATTCCTAGTACTACATTGGGGGTGGAGGTGTGAGCCTTTTGATTCCCTTGTTGTTGATGCAGGCACCATATCCTTTTATTTGTTGGTTAGAGAAAATGTGCATATTTATATATGTGTATAGTATTGTAAATATTGCATCGAGTTTGGTTTATAAAGCTTCATAAGTAGTATGGTTGTCATGTTTTCAACAATTATCATTGTAAATTTTGCATCGAGTTGTGTTTATAAAGCTCCATAAGCAGTATGTTTTGTTAGTTATAAGCATCATAAAACACTGAGAATGGTGTTCCCCCAAGGGGGAGAGGTTTGTAACAACCTCTGGTTGATTTTCCATGTAAATAAATAAGACCAAGCTCATGGGACACGTACTCGAAGTTGAATAGTGGGAAACCAGTATAGTGGGCATCACTTGTGGTTTATTAATGGCTATGGAAATTGGCAAAGGCAAAGAGGCAATAAATAGCATTTAATTAAGGAAATAAAGGAAAATAGGCAAAAAGGAAGATGAAGGGAGACAAATATGCATGCTAAGGAAATTAGAGGAAAATGAAAGAAAATGGAAAAAGGAAAGGAAGAGACTAGACATCAATGATAAAAAAAAGCACCTAAGAAACAGTTGACAACTTTTGCTCAACTTTGGATCAATTTCAACAAAGGAAAGCAAGTGAATGCAAGAGGAAGTTTGGACAACAATAATTAAGGACATTAATTAGCTGCTGATTGCAGGTAACAGTGTGCATGTGAGGTTTAGCATGTTGGGATTCGAATGCATGGTGCATGCATTGGTGATTTGTTTATGTTGCTATCATTGGCATGGGATTTTCCTGGATTGACAGTGGTTTTAGCCTTGCCTTTCCATTTCCTGGATAACCATGGTGTTGTAGGTTCCTTGTTTTGGTTTGAGCTTTGGATGTTCTGTAGGCTTGGATCCTGGTTGAGGTGGTCTTTGGAAAAATTCCAAAGGGTCAAGGGTGGAGATGGGATTTCTCGTAGAACTCTTGACAGATGCGTGGAAACGGGAAAATTCCTTTGAAGTTGGGAAGGAAGTCGAAGGCATCCATGCTTGTGTTTGTGTTAGTTATTTTTGGACCAATTTAGGTGAAATCACTATGGTAGAGGGTTGAGGTGGTTTGGCCTCTGGAATCCCTAGTTGGTTCTATTTTGGTTTAACCCATACGATCCTACATTCATGCTTGGAATATGGCATGGGGCTAATTGGATGAAAGAGAGATATGGTTCATCCCAATATATGGTTGGGTGGCACGTGGAAGTCCCTCACCTGGTTGGCTTTGCATATTATTAATATGAGTTGTTTCTTATTGTGATTGATGAGCACATGTACTAGTTCTTATGCTGGTCTTATGAACAATTTGTCATGGATTATATTATGGTTATATGCATGGTTATATGATGTGCTCTAGTATGGATCTTGTTCATTATTTAACAAGTTACTTAATGGTTCATGAATGCATGGGCTAACAAGTGTTGTCGTGGCTAGGTTGAGAGGGCATTGAGCCTTCTTAATGATTCTCTGATGACGTTAAGAATATTATGATCATATATGCATTCATGACCTATAGCTACTATGTTTACTACATTAAAGAAATGTTTATTGTGTGACTGGCATGTCTTGAGAAAGATATATCCCTAGTATTGATTGTTTAGACTTATTATCATCTGAGACCGACTCTGCAAATTTTTGGGTTATTCTGGGCAGTGGCTTACAAACCATCCCTAAGAAAGTGGCATAGATCTTGCCACCGCATGCACATAACTCAAATATTTCAGTCATAACTTCATGCAGGAAGGCTTATGGGTGCGGTTGGAACCTTTCAACTACATGCATGGTCTGTAAAGGGTGTAGTTGGGGTGTAAAGTTGAGAAAAAGAAGTTTCAGCTCAGGTATTGAACACCAAGGATGGTTGTTAGACACTTGGATGATTTGGAGTCCTTAAGGAATGGCAATATGTTTCTGGTCAGTAGGCCTCGCTTCCATAACTAGAACTTGGAGGTCAGGTCATATCATAGTAAAACTCAACTCATGTTTACCTTGGAGGGCTTGTAAAAGCAGGTAAATGTGGGAGTATGTGTTATATCTAATGTACAAACTAGGTAGGGGGATGATTGATAAAAAATTTCTTCTTCTTCTTCCTCTACCCACAAAGGTAAATCATGCTCAACAAAGGGTTGAGCAAGGGGGTATAATACAAGCTCCTTCTTGAGATGCCCATTTTTAATTATCATGTATCCAGCCCTAAAACTAATGTATGCATCAAAAATGGCCAACCAATGTCTCCCTAGAATGAGAGGGTATCCATTAAACTTGGTTTTGGGTTGGAGGATAATGGAGTCTATGGGATACTCCCATGAGTCAATGGAGGCCATCACATCCTCAATAACTTCCTCAAGGGCTATTATGGATCTATCTTCAAGTTGCAACACTTTGCTGGTCTTTCTCAAGGCTCCTTGGAGGTTAATCTTTAACATAGTTTCCTTAGTCATGACATTGATTGTAGCCCCAAGTTCACATCCACTACTAGGCTACCAAGATCCAAGCACTTTGGGGAGATAACCTTCCCAAGCAGTAGATCAGATAGTTTCCCAACAACATTGATAGTGGGGGCATCTCTTTTTCTTCTTCTAGACCTCTTGAAACATTCTTCGTTGATAAGATTATTGTCGATGGGAACATCTTTGATGACTTGGAGAAGGGGTATTTTAACATACATGTTCTTCAATTCTCTCAGAATTTCAACCTCTTCTGGGGCACGTTGTTTAAGTTGGACCAAACTTTCAAGATAGGGAGGTACATTGGCTTGAGGGGCACTATGTTCCTTCTCTTCTTCAAGATCTTCAGGTGGAGAAGGTGGGTGAGCATATGAAAGTACCCTCCCAGACCTAAGGTTGATCTCCTGGATTTCCACAACATAAGCATGATAAGAGGTTTCCCCATTGTATACTTGTTGGTCCTACTCGTTGTTCGGGTTCATATTGGGTTGAGCAAGCAACTGAGGTTGCTTGGGTGGATTATTGTGGGGTAGCTATTGTTGAGATGGAGGAGGAGGTAGTAAGGAAGGAGGTTAGGTTGCTTGAGACCTTCATCCTTGTGAAGGGTTGCCCCATTAAGCAGGCAAAGGTTGCTATGGATGGAAGGGTGGATTTACAAGCTGAGGAGGATACTGAGGAGAATAGGGCAAAGGAGAGGGCATGGACCAAGATGAGTGAGTTGGAGGATACCAAGGCTAAAAGGGTGCACTCTGGTTTGGATTGAAAGAAGGATGATGTGCACGTTGCATGCCTTGCTGATATGGTAGAGGACCTTGTGGCATCCTCTGGTTGATGAACCAAAATTGATCCAAGCTACTCTCTGCCCCTTGATATACATCCTTCAGGCCTGAAAGTGAGGGACATTTGCCAGTTTCATGGTTCGCCTCACAAACATAGCAGACCTCTATGACATTTAGTGGGCACTCATTTATGGGGTGTCCCTTTGTGCATCTCGGGTAAAAGATAGCCAGTGGCCTTTTTGCCTTCTCTTGCTTCCTTTCAATATGCATAGTATCCATTTGAAAGGAGAAGGTGTGCAACATATCACTTGTATAGTCTTCTAGCATGCTCCCTATTTCAACTTTGATGGTTGAGGTAGAGGGAGAAGAATTGAGCAGGCCTTGATTAGACCTACCTCTCTTCCTTGCAGCCCAAGAATGATTATTGAATATTGTCTTGATGTCTTCATAAGTTAGGTAGTAAATGTCTCCACTAGACAACATATTAGGGTATCCATCAAATCCTCCCTAATCCCTCGGAGAAGTACAAGCTTCAAGGATTCTTGGTCAAGGTTACAGTTAGCTCTTCTATAGTTGAGTTGGAATCTTTCTTCACAATTCTCGAAGGATTCATTTGGCCCTAGGGTCATCCCCAATATCTCCTCTTTTGTTTCTCTTGACCTACATCAGTCCTTGTATTTCTTATTAAAATCTTGCTACATTTGAGCCTAGGTGGTGATGTTGCCTCCTTCGAGGCTCATGAACCAATGCAAGGTTGCATCCTTGAGGGGAGAAGGGAACAACTTCAACTTTTGCTCATCAGAAGTGTAATCATAGGTTCTATAAACCACAATAAACTCAAACATGAACATATCAGAGTCTTTAGAGGCTAGGCCATGGAAGTGTGGGACATAAGTCGAGCTTATGTTCTTCATTCTGGCTTACCCATTGGTTTCTTTGATAGGAAAGAGCTCAATCTCTCTGTTTGCAACCATGTTTTGGGTAGGTGATGTGGGTTCTTCCTCCCCTATGGGTTCTTCAAATATTTTTTTTTGCTCACCTAAAGGATTTTCCAACTCCTTTGTAGTCAGAGTAGGAGGTTCACAGTCACCAAAGAAGAGTGATTGTTTATTGCTTGAATGGGTGGGGAGTTTTGGCATAAATTTTCCTAGGTTATCCCTGATCCTACGAGGCATGAAATAAATGGTGATGTTGCCTCCTTCGAGGCTCATGAACCAATGCAAGTTTGCATCCTTGAGGGGAGAAGGGAACAACTTCAACTTTTGCTCATCAGAAGTGTAATCATAGGTTCTATAAACCACAATAAACTCAAACATGAACATATCAGAGTCTTTAGAGGCTAGGCCATGGAAGTGTGGGACATAAGTCGGGCTTATGTTCTTCATTCTGGCTTACCCATTGGTTTCTTTGATAGGAAAGAGCTCAATCTCTCTGTTTGCAACCATGTTTTGGGTAGGTGATGTGGGTTCTTCCTCCCCTATGGGTTCTTCAAATATTTTTTGTTGCTCACCTAAAGGATTTTCCAACTCCTTTGTAGTCAGAGTAGGAGGTTCACAGTCACCAAA
Source organism: Pinus tabuliformis (assembly GCA_031772625.1). Taxonomy (NCBI): domain Eukaryota; kingdom Viridiplantae; phylum Streptophyta; class Pinopsida; order Pinales; family Pinaceae; genus Pinus; species Pinus tabuliformis. The sequence goes on from CM062811.1 coordinate 324,312,626, forward strand.
GAAGAGTGATTGTTTATTGCTTGAATGGGTGGGGAGTTTTGGCATAAATTTTCCTAGGTTATCCCTGATCCTACGAGGCATGAAATAAATGTGTATGATTTTTTTATTTTTATTTTTCTAAAATTTTACGATAAGAAAAACATATGCAAAGAGAAAGTAAAATCGAAAAGAAAGCAACTCTAAGCAGAAACAACACTTACTTGGACACCTCCCCAGTAACGACACCAAAAAGTGATGATCCCTAGTATTGAAACAAGAGTGTTGCAACTTAAAAGGCTACCAACTTTAATTATCAACCCAAGGTTCGTACAAAATTAATAGGAAACAATGTTATATGCATATTATGTTAAGTTCTACTCAAGTTACTTTGAGGCAATGGACCAAAACAAGGTATACAAAGACCACTCTATCAACTGAATATAGATTTGCAAGAAAAGAGACTTGCATAAAAGGAGAGTTCTATTATACTTGCAGAAATGGAAGTGTAAATCTACTTGCAGAAATGGAAATGCTAATCTACTTGCAGAAATGGAAATGCTAATCTACTTGCAGAAATGGAAATGCTAATCTACTTGCAAAAATGGAAATGGTAATCTACTTGCAGAAATGGAAATGCTAATATATTTGCATAAATGTGTAGGCTAACTTAATTGCAGGAATTTAAAGGATACTTTGCTTGTAGAATGTAAATATTAATATACTTGTAGAATATAAATGTTGCATCAAAGGGAAAGCTAATCTATGCATAAGAAATAACAATGTTTGAAATGGAAACCCTAGCTCAAGAACCATAAAAACATGAAAGCAAACATAGTCTAACTTGCATAAGGTAAAGAGCATGAAATCAACCTTCATTCATTGCATTCAAGAGAGATTGTACCCTAGTGACAGAGTTCATTAGGTGCTTCATGAAATAATCATGAAAATCATCATTATGTCTTTCAATGCATGAACTTGATTACTAACCGTAATTGCATAAATGAATTGCAGTGGTGGAAAGGAAAGTCCTAAGTGGTCTTTGGTATTCCCCAATCATGTTTTTAGAGCTTGAGAGACATTAGTAAGGGCTAGGAGAAAAATAATCTAGCTTTAAGGACAATTTTGGTCAAGTTTGGAGGGATTCTACATGATGCTACAAGATTTTATAGGATTGCTACAGGATTACCCTGTTTTAGTACAAGGTTGAATCCGTGAGAATTTTGGGGGCTAAAAAGAAAATATGAAGGTGGTAAATGGTAATGGAAGGTAGAATAATGTTGTATAAAGTCATTTCCAAGCTTAGTACCCTTTAGAGGCCCATTTTGCACAAGGAACAATGTACAGGGTGGCCTTTGCCAAACCAGAAATGTACTCTCGATAAACAGTGTTTTGAAGGAGTTGTTAAGGTAGAAAGAAGGGAGTTGGTGGTAGGGTGAGGAGTGTAAATGACAATGCTCACTTTGTAAATCAACAATAGTAATTTCACACCACAAAAGGTTACTCAAGATTTCCAATCATCTACAACATGTTAATAGTGCAAATTGCATAAAGTTTAAATAACAGAGAAAGGATGAGTTGAATTTTATTTAGACCTGGCTACTGCATTAAAAAGGAAACCTATCTTGTAGTTTTCAAAATACCTACATCCACTAGAGACTAAGCTTTCTATGCTTAAACAAATTGCTAAATCAATAAATAATTTGCAGGAAATAGAGATGAAAAAAGAAGACTAATCCGAGATCTAACAACTGAAAAAGAAAGAAACTATATATTTTTGGCTTGCCAACACAAGGTCGCTAACCACACTTACCATAAGGGAGGTGATTGATAGACCCGCACAAGCAATTTTTCATAAAAAAATCCTATCAAGAAGGAAAGAAAATACTAATAGGAAAGAAAATGCATGAATAAAATACACATGAGAGAGACTAGAGCCTCTGGGTTGGGCCCTAACCCAAGGGGACTCAACCCTCTAAAGCAAACTCAAATTGAAGATAACAAAATATTTCTCATTAACATAAAATAGTGCTCAAGTACATGATAAAGGAATGAAAATGACAAGTTCGAGCTCCTAGCTCTTAGTAGTCTCTATCTTCTCCAAAAGTTTGAATCCTATTGAGCCCTTTGGCTTCCTTATTTATACAAAAATGATTGAGGGGAAACCTCCTTGGAAAGAGGGATGCTTCCCCCCCCCAAAATCCCTAAAAAGGTGGATCTAGCTCCCTGAGATCCTCACAATCCTTGAGTCCATCAGCTATTAGTAGATCCTCAAATTGTGGGTGAGTAAATACAAGGAGAAAGTCAAGTGTTAGGCGAGTAAATATAGGGGACAAGCCTCCTACATATTATCCAACTGCCTCCAATGTATCTCTACATAGTAAATGCACTCTTTTCCTACACATTAGCCATATTAGGCTACTAGATATGATAAAAATCATTTAGCCTTCCTAATAAACACATTATAGAAAAAAAATATGCTATCAAATGCAAGGAAAAAGGTAATTATGTGCTGAAGGGTGGCCAAATGGGCCTTGTTATGTACCTATTAATGGGGTCCATCAACTGGGTTGGAGAGCGCCTCTTGGCACAACCATCCAAAAAAAAAAATTGATTAATAATTTATTATTTTTACTTTCAATCATTTTTCAGTATAAATATTTATATAATAAATAATTAAATATTGAATAATAAGTTGCAAATATAAAGATGCTAACTGTATTATGTGATTAAATTACCAAAAAAAACATTGCTTTATAAGTTAAAATATTTTCCCCATTGCGCGGATAGACGTTGTACAACCCAATATGAAGGAAATGTTGTCACGTAATGTTACATTTAATCTTAACTTGGGGATGCAATTGCTTTGCATAGATCCATCTCAATTTTGGATCTATCAAGCGCTGAGAAGGATCAAATCTCTCGAGGTGCAAACCTTTCCTCAAGATTTGCAATAAGAAAGAGGTATGCATCTTGAGAGATTTGATCCCTCTTGGCGCTTGGTAGATCAAGAGTTAAAATGGATCTAGGTTGGTTTAGTTATTAATTATAAATATAAATATAAATACAATTATTAATTTTAAACATTGTGAAAACTCGAGGCCATAACCCTTTTGAATCATTTCATCCCTCTCGGTGCTTGGTAGGTCGAGAGTTAAGATGTATCTTATTCTTTCGTATTTCATATTAATATTAATATTTTAGCATCCATATTAACTAATACTTCAATATCAATTTCATATGTATATGTACAGATAGAAAGTTAAAAATATATTTTAATGTGACTCATAAATACAATATTCCAATGCTCACCTTCAATTCATAATACGAAGTTGGCATGTAGTATTTTACAATAATATTAACAACAACAAAAATTAAATGTGTGCACACACACACACACACACACATTTAATTTTTGTTGTTGTTAATATTATTGTAAAATACTACATGTCAACTTATAGAATGTTCTTAGCCCACGGGGCTTTGGATTAACGGTGAATGGGTGCACTATCAAGGCACTCCTTGCGATAGGTCACTGGTTCAAATCCCCCGTGGGTGCTTACCTGCCAAAAAAAAAAACCTTATAGAATGTTCTTATTCCATCGATACACATTTTCTAATTCTCGATATGAAGGACATCTATTTTTAAAAAAATCCAATGTCCATTATGTATATATTATATAAAGCAATTAAGAATTAAAAAAATAGTATGTTTAACACATTATATTGAAGTGTCACTCAAAATGAAAGAAAGATGGAATTCTTTTTATGTTCAACAAGGAGTTGACACATGGCATATATATAGAATCAACATAGATTCATCTTAGCTCGGATCTCTAAGCATCGAGATTGATCAAAGCTCTCGAGGTACAAATCTTTTCTCAAGTTTTTCACTAAAAAATAGGTTTGCGCCTCAAGAGATTTGATCCCTCTCGACACTAGGTAGATCCAAGTTAAGATGCATCTTTGAGCTTGGATTTTGTGCCATCCCACATACTACCATTTATAAACCACTAACTATAAATAGTTAACCATTGATCCAAACTTAAACAGGAACGCAACAAATTATAGATATAATCATAAATACAAAGATGTGGTAGAAAAACACTTCATTTCATTAATAGATAAATATTGAACTATGCTTACAAACATAATGGAAATAAGATAGCTTGAGCAATGGCAACTTATCTTTAAGAAGAGATGTGGCGGCTACATGCCAACTGAACTGTGTAGCAATGAGGCTCAAGGGCCTATTTATTATTGAAAAACATGAAAAAAAACTAAGCAACCAAAACCCTAACCCCAGGAGATGTAGCGCCAAGATTTTGTGGTCCCCGTTGGGGTTAGTTGGGCAGCCAACTTCCCGGGGTCGTAACTTGGTCATATTATCTCCATTTGGTGAGTACAATACCTTGTTGGAAAGGTCTCTCTAAGTACTACAAGTTTTGCTGCATGCCCCTAATTATGGTAATGGGCATGCAACAGACCTAAAAAACACCGTTTAAGGGGTCAAAACTGCTCCAAAAGTTCAGGACCCAAAAAAACTGCTAAAAATACTAAATGCTGAAATAAACAAGGAAATAGATGAAACTGACAGGAGGGTCTAGATGGAATAGGCGGGTGGCCACCAATATCCACTTGTACCATTCCTCCCCCTTATGAAGAAATGGTCACCATTACGTGTAGAGCCTCCATGAGGTGAGGAAATTTCTATTGAACCTGGTCCCTGGTGAACCACTTGCCCTAGTGAAGGAGTTGGCCTGCTTTGATAACTTGATATAGTTGTATCCTCTGCTGGAAATTTTTCTTAATCTGTGTGTCCATGATCTGAATAGTTGTGGCATGTTCCATGTTGTCCGGGTTGAGCTCTATTGCTGTGAGTTGTTCTATAATGTCAGATGTGTCCAACAATGGTGGAAAGTATGGCCAAAGGTGGCATACATTGAACACCAGGTGTAGACCAATGAATGGTGGGATGTTGATCTCGAAGGCATTGTCACCGACAACCTTGGTGATGATGTATGGGCCATATCGAAGCGGGCGAAGCTTGTGGGGGGGTCCAGCGAGTGCAAATGTAGCTAAACTTTGTCGCCCACTTGGAACGTGTGCGACACTCGATGTTGATCATGGCGTTGCTTGTAATTAGCATTGGCTCTATCCAATATATCATGGACCTGCTGGCAGATGTGTTGAATGCGCTTAATGAAGTTGGTATACCTTTTGTCTTTGGACTGGACGTGAGCTGAATTTGCATGAGTGGTTGCAAATGGTATGGCCATGTCAATGGGACATAATGGTTGAAATCCCAACCCCACCTGAAAGGGATTGTGGCCTGTTGAGCTGTGGAGAGCTCCGTTGTAGCTATTTTGGACATAAGGGAGACTTTCATCCCACGTGCGTGGATGCTTCGAGTTGTACATGCACAAAATGTGTACGATCATCCTGTTGACAACCTCTGTTTGGCCATCAGTTTGGGGATGGAAAGTCATGGACTTAGTAATTTTTGTATCAAACATTGACTAGAGACTAAAGAAAAATGCACTCAGGAATCTGCTATCCCAATCTGAGACAATGGACTGTGGGATCCCAAAGTGTACCCACACTCGCTCAAAGAAGATCTTAACGGTGGCCTCTACTGTGATACTCTTCTTACAAGCTGCCATGATGGCCATCTTGGAGAATCTGTCGACGACCATGAAAACGCAATCGTTGGCATGCTTAGTAGAAGGAAGGCCTAACATGTAATGCATGGACACAGATTCCCAAGATCTACTAGGAGTAAGTAGATGAGTATACAAGCCTTGCTTCTTGATGGTTGGCTTGGCAATGAAGCAGGCGGTGCAGGATCTAATGTACTTCCCAACATCCTCACGAAATTTCGGCCAATAAAAATACTTCTGCAATACTGCCACTGTTTTCTCTACTTCGGAATGTCCAATGACCTAACTATAGTGCACCTCCCAAATAATATTCGCACGCTCGCTTGAAGGAACACATAAGTGTCCCAAGTGGCATAACAGTGCATCCTGAAGGTGAAACTTTGGAACTTTCTTCCCTTCCAGGAGTGTATGGTATGTGCTATTGAATTCTGGATCGCTCTTGTAAAGATGTGGCCACCCCGTAGTCTCATGCCCACAGGAGTCGAGCACAGTGATCAGCACCATGACCGGTGGTCCACTGAGGCAATCAACGGCATTATTGGTGTTACCCTTCTTATACTTAATGTTCAAATGGAACTGTTGCAGGTAGGTGGACCATTTCTGATGGCGATCATTCGCAACTTCCCCTGTGTCTGTATTAACTACAGGGGTCGGTGGTTTGTGTGGATGATTATTTCCTTCCCTAGAATGTAATGCTTCCATTGATGGCAAACCTGCACAATGGAATACATTTCTTTGTCATAAGTGGGATACTTTTGGACTGTGTCTGAAAGTGTCTCACTATGGTAAGCCACTAGATGCCCATGTTGAGTAAGAACCGCACCAATAACATAGTCGAAGGCGTCTATCTCAATCTCAAATGGTTGTTTCAAGTCTGGTAATGTGAGCACTGGTGCAAAGCAGAGGTGATGCTTCAACTCGGAAAACGCCTGCTGTTGGATTTCAGACCAAAAAATTTTTGCTTTCGCTCCTCCCTTGGGGACTTGACTTAAAGTCCAAGTGATATGAGAGAACCCCAACATGAACCTATGGTAGAAATTGGCAAGACCCAAAAAGCTACGGAGCTCTATTAGAGTGGTTGGGGCTGGCCAATCCCGAATGGCTTGTATCTTGGTTGGGTCCACATGTACACCCTGCTCATCGATGATGTACCCCATATTAAACCTGGGCTAGGCCAAAAGTGCATTTCTCCATGTTAGCACACAGCTTGTGTTGTCGTAGGGTTTGAAGGACCTGTCAAATATGGTGGAGGTGCGCTTCCCAACTCTGGCTAAAGATCAAGATGTCATCAAAATACACCACCACAAATGCATTGGTGAAGGATCTCAAGATGTCATCCATTAGTCTCATGAAGGTTGCAGGGGAATTTGTCAATCTGAATGACATGACCAACCATTCGAAAAGGTCGTCCTTGGATTTGAAGGCCTTCCTTCCAGACATCGGAGGGTTCAATAGGCACCTGGTGATAACCTGACTTCAAGTCAATCTTGTTGAAATATTTGGCCCCTTTGAGCTAGTCTGGGATGTCATCAATTCGCGAGATTGGGTACCTATTGTATAATTTCCTACAAATTCTCTACAAATCTCACTCTGAGACCATATAGAAAATATGACTGTAGATTAACTCGATAATGCAATATACTAAAGCAAAATACTATAATCTACTTCTATTATCAAACTTGTGGAAGCTTAAAGATCGAGCTAAACCAAAGCTGAACACATATAACCATAAGAAGAAGAATCAATGCACATGAAACACAGAAAATACTCAGGGGAAAGCCTCAGCTAAAAACCCCACTATCTGTATTATCATACAAGGTGGAAATACATCAGAAGTATGCAAAGCCTTAGCTCTCACAGCTAGACAGCTCTCAGTACAATCCTCCTGGATCCTCACAAGCAATCAAAGCTTCTCACAAGCCTTCTCCTCTGCCCTCCAAGCTCCTATTTCCTTGCGCAGTTACCTTTGGGATGATCTCCTTCACCCAGTGTAACACTGCTCTCACACACTACTCTAACACACTGTCAAAACTGCGCAATCCTCAAGGAACCTTATTCCTTCTGTATGCATGAGTTTCCTTTATAGGAGAAAACATGCAACTGATAGTACATTGTCCCTGTCTTTAATCTCAACTGGGTCTTTTTCAGAATAGACATGCATGAGTTACTGATGAGAGAATCTTCAGCTATCTGGAGTACACTAGTTGGATGCGTGTAGGCATTAACTGACTGAACTCACAATTAGTTCCTAAAACAATTTAGAACTAATTTAACTGGACTTAACTTAGTAAACTAAGCTAATTAATTACAACTCAAATATAACTCAATCTTATCTCCTTAATTAAGGGATAATCTCCTTAATTTAAGCGATAATTGTTGCATGACTTTAGAAAGACTTCTAACTTGAATTTCTCCAACTAATTAATCCATAATGAATTAATTAATTATTTTCAAGCAATTGGTGAGACTAAATTCAAATTTTAATACACAATTTTAATTCAAGGACAAATTAAAATTGGAATGTTCTGGATTCTATTTTTATCATTTCTTGTTGCTATTTTCAACACTCCCTCTCAACAAGAAAGGAATTCAACTCGATCCCAATCTTGAACCATTGGAATGATCTGCATGCAAAACTTCTCTCAAGTGTTGTAGCTCCAGTAACTCAAAAAAAAAAAAAAAAAAAAAAAAAAAAAAAAAAAAAAAATCCAACCTGAATCAAAATGATGCCTCTGTCATCAAAGTCTCTGACCGTTATTGCCTCTGTCGACTGAAAACACTGCGCTTCTACTAACTCAGCCTTTCTACACTATTGTCAATCCTTCTCTGCACTCTTCAATATTTGACTGCTCTATCCTCCATCACTTTTATCTTTGACTACATCAATCCCACTGATTCCTCCCCCTACTATGTACTTTCGGCTCCGGTAGCAAGGTACGATCCATGAGATAAAACCTCTCAATGGACCCTGCCCAATTTCAGCTTCTTGGGACTATCACTTCACATCGCCCCACCTCACACCTGGAGGTATGGCTGCATGTGATCCCTCTTCCCACATCTCCAATTGTGGCTCCTCCACAATTTTGTGAGACTTCTTCTAGGTCTGCATGTCGAGATGTAATGTACTCTCCCTCTCAACCACCAAGTCTCTAACATTTTCCTTGCTCCTCAAGGCTTTGCATGCATCTTGAATCTCAAGATCATACAGGTTCTTGACTCGTGAACCAATCTGTTTCACTTGTTTCATGATGATGTGTCTAAGAAAAACCTTTCCCTTACTCAAGACAACATCGTAGCCTTTGTCCTCTAACATCGCAACTGATACCAAGTTCTTCTTCAGTCCAGGCACATACTTCACATCTGTCAAGGTGATAGAAGCTCCATGCTCCCTCTGAAAAGCAACCGCGCCCACTCCTGAAACACTATACCTTTCGTCGTCACCCATCTATGAGCATCTTGAGGTCTTTCTCCTCCAAGGCACTAAATAAACTTTTATCGCCGGTCATGTGGAATGAGGATCCACTGTCAAGATACCAACCATCACCCATCATCGATGACACCATGCATGCGATGAGGGTAAAGTCCATTTCGAACGGAGAGGCTAATGCCTCACCTTCCGATCCTTCTAAGGGTCCCTTCTTGGACTTCTTCGATGGGCAATTAGTCGCATAATATCCCATCTCGTTTTTTTTTAAGTAGGATATGAATTCAATTTGCACCTGCAACCCCGAACTTCAAACTTCGAATTCTCTTCTCTATATACTGTTCACAGCTCTGATAAACTTGCTCCGATAAACCCGGCTTTGATACCATGTAGAAATTTCTCTATAGATCAGCTAGCTCTAATACCATGTAGAATTTCCTGCAAATTCTCTACAAATCTACCTCTGAGATCGATGTAGAAAATCTGATTGTAGATTAACTCGATAATGCAATATACTAAAGCAAAATACTATAATCTACTTCTACTATCAAACTTGCGGAAGCTTAAAGATTGAGTTAAACCAGAGCTGAACACATATAACCATAAGAAGAAGAATCAATGCACATGAAACACAGAAAATACTCAGGGAAAGCCTCAACTAAAAACCCCACTATCTGTATTATCATACAAGGTGGAAATACATCAGAATTATACAAAGGCTTCGCTCTTACAGCTAGCCATCTCTCAGTACAATCCTCCTGGATGCTCATAGGCAATCAAAGCTTCTCACAAACCTTCTACTCTGCCCTCCAAGCTCCTCTTTCCTTGCGCAGTTACCTCTGGGATGATCTCCTTCACCGAGTGTAACACTGCTCTAACACACTGTCAAAACTATGCAATCCTCAAGGAACCTTATTCCTTCTGCATGCATGAGTTTCCTTTGTAGGAGAAAACATGCAACTGATAGTACATTGTCCATGTCTTTAATCTCAACTAGGTCTTTCTCAGAATAGACATGCATGAGTTACTGATGAGAGAATCTTCAGTTATCTGGAGTACACTAGTTGGATGCATGCATGCATTAACTTACTGAACTCATAATTAGTTCCTCAAACAGTCTGGAACTAATTTAACTGGACTTAACTCAGTAAACTGAGCTAACTAATTACAACTCAAATATAACTCAATATTATCTCCTTAATTAAGGGATAACTATTGCATGACTTCAGAAAGACTTCTAACTTGAATTTCTCCAACTAATCAATCCATAATGAATTAATTCATTTTTCAAGCAGCTGGTAATATTAAATTCAAATTTTAATTCAAGAACAAATTAAAATTGGAATATTTTGGATTCTATTTTTATCATTTCTTGTTGCTATTTTCAACACCTATTCCGGAAAGTGATCTTGTTTAGCACCCGATAGTCAATACAGAGTCTCTAGGTCCCATCCTTATTCTGTACCAATACAATCAGGCTCCCATAGGGTGATGAACTTGGCCTGATGTGCCCTTTCTGCAATGGTTCCTGAATCTACCTCTTGATCTCATCATTCTCCAAAATGGAGCATCAATAGATTAGTCCATTGGGCAACGGCGAGGTACCCCTACAGGGGAGGTGAAAATATCCCTGTACTCCTCCATGACCTTATCCATAGATTAGTTGTTGTGCAGGGGAGCCTTGCCTAGAAGTCATGGCCATAACCTTCTTCTTGCCCTGAGGGCAAATCATAAGGAAAACAAATTTCCTAGTCTGGGAAATGATCTTACTGCATTGCTTTGCAATGATCAAAGAGATGGCAATAGGCAGGGCTACCTCTGGTATCCTGTACAACTTATTGGCCAAAGTAATAATCACATAGTGAGGTCTAGACTCATATACAACATGTTGTTTCCACAAGTATGGTTGTCCTAATAATACATCACAAACTTCAAGAGGAGAAACATCACATAGTACCTCATTTGTGAAGGGCTTGATGTTGTAGGGAAGACGACACTGCTAGCTGACGCGGAGATCTCATCCTTGGTGAAGGCACCCGATAGTGTACGGTTGTGCATGTGTTATAGTCTTTAGGCCCAGTCGCTTCATGACCTCTGCTGAAATGAGGTTCTTTTGGCTCCCATTATTGACATTGTACTGCAGCGAAGAACTCTTCACCCACATCTGTGAGTGGAAGAGGCGTTCCCCCTCCTCTGGATCTTCAAGCTCAATCTTCTAGATATTAGTGGTGGCCACGGTGGCACTGAGCTCTGCATCAACAATCTGCTTCCCTTTATCATTCCCCTTATCAGGTTCTGATTTAGAGGCCTTCAACTCAGCGACCAGTGACTGTTGGCCCAACACTCACTTGTATTTTCCCGTGTCCTTTGTCTTCATGGTGTTGTACTTTGCTTGCGGCTTCGACAGGCTGTCCTGGGTAGCCCTGCCTTGGCTCTATCCTTTGCTATGTGATTTGGGGGCACATTTTCCTTGCTTTGGATTCACAAATTCAAAGTTCTGCTTCTTCTGTTTAAACTTTTGCTCAATCTTGATAATGTATTGGTATGTCGTGCCGAGCGAGGAAATGTCCAGGAACTCCATCTCATCCTAGATGTACTTGTGTAGACAGCGGCAGTACTTGATACCAAATGCCTCTCAGTATCCTTGATACCCAGCTTCGTGCGAAGGGTATGGAAAATATTTGTGAACTCTAGCACATCTTGGTCCCTTCCCTATCGTAGCGTGGTCCATTTATGTATTTATCTTCATAGCTCCCGACAAGGTAATATTGTCCCTTGATGGTGTTTTGGAAGGAATCCCAAGTGGGTGTGGCTGAAAAAAATGAGGGTTCACTCTCGTCCTTTTTTTCACAATAGGTTTCCCACCAGTCCTTGAAGTGTGGGACGGCTTTGAGAAGTGAAAAAGTAATATTTTCCCAATTAGAAAAGTCATGAACTGAAAAATATCCTTCCAACAAATTTAACCATTTATCTATGGCCTCTACATCTATCAGGCCCTCAAATATGGGAATATTGAAGTTAACTTGTACCTTAAAAGGAGTGGCACTTCTAGAGTGGCTGTTGGATGAAGGTGTGTCGCCTGTGGGTAGTCATCGAAGGATCTGGGAAAATTTATCAATCATCGCGTTCCTCTGCCGCTCGAGGGCTTCCTCGAGTAACATTTTGAAAGGATCTCCTGCACCCTTGCCTTTCTTTTCTTCTGCCATGGGAAGTCGTTGGGGTTTGTTAGGTTGACCTTGCAACGGTTCAACTAGATCGAGCCCTAACTCCTTATACCCTGACCTCGTTGGGGGCATGCAAAGAAAAAAAGAGAAAGAGCAAACTACTATGATACCACTGATCCGAACTTAAACAGGAACACAACAAATTATATACATAATCATAAATACAGAGATGCAACATAAAAACACTTCATTTCATTAATAGATAAATATTGAACTATGCTTACAAATAGAATGGAAATAAGATAGCCCAGGTGATGGTAGCTTATCTCTAAGAAGAGATGTGGTGGCTACATGCCAACTGAATTGTGTTACAATGAGGCTCAAGGGCCTATTTATTATTGAAAAACATGAGAAAACCCCAAACAACAAAAACCCTAAACCCAGGAGATGTAACACCAAGATTTTGTGGCCCCCATTGGGGTTAGTTGGGTAGCCAACTTCTCGGGGTCATAACTTGGTAATATTATCTTTGTTTGGCGTGTACGATACCTTGTTGGAAAGGTCTCTCCGAGTATGCAGGCCCCTACCTACAACCATGGGCCTGCAACAGACCTCAAAAAAACGTCGTTTAGAGGGTCAAAACTACTCTAGAAGTTCAGGACCCGAAAGACTGCTAAAAATAGTAAATGTTGGAATAAACAATGAAACAAATGCAATTGACTATAGGGTCTAGTTGGAATAGGCGGGTGGCCACCAATATCCACTTAGATCAACCATTCTCTTAAATTATATAATATATATTTTTTAAGAGTGTAACTTAATTAATGAGTGAAATTGGTATTTTTTGGATATTTTTTTCAATCAATTTTGTTTAACTATAATAAGAGTGAAAAGAATTTGATCTCTCTCAATGCTTGGCAGATCCAGAGTTAAGATGGATCTAGGCTGGTTTCATATATATATTCTAATAATAATTGCTTTGTAATTCAAGGTATGAGGTAGATTTGTAATTATTCAATGTTTAACATTTTAAAAAAACTATTAATAATAAAAATAATTCAATAACATACATCATTTCAAAAAATATGAATAACAAAGATAATTCAATGTGTGTGTAGCGAAAGAGAGAGAGAGAGATTATATTCTATGGATATATGTTTTCTATTTTCAAACATGAGGGGGCATGCATTAACATTTTAATGCGTAGAATGTGAATTATAAATCAAATATTTCAATGTTAATTATATATATAATACATAAAACAAGTGAATATTTTTCCCAAGAAAAAATCGTAATTTTCATTACCCAAAATGGAAATTACATTCCGCATATGCATTATTGTGCATTCAAAAGACCTTGTAGGTCCCCTCAAAAAACAAAAAATAGTAAATTGTCTATTCATACATGTATGGTTAAAGGATCTACAAATACCCTAATAGAGAAAAAAAAAAAACAAAACAAAAAACAAAACAAAAAACAAAAAACAAAAAACAAAAAACAAAAACAAAAAACAAAAAACAAAAAAACAAAAAAAAAAAACAAAATTAGACCTATTATAACGAACTTGTCTAGTATGAGTCCAAGTTGTAACAATGATTACATATATATATGTCAATATATATAGTATGTCATCAAGTCTATACATCAACAGAAAACAAAAAGAAAATAAGAGTGTGAGTTTTGCTCATGTTTGCTCCTGCTGTAGACCCTATTTAAAGAGTATGTGATAGTACTCAGAAGATTTGTCCCCTATCCATTCTGTGATCTTCCATGCACCCATAGCCTATAGGGTGTCAACCACTCCATTTCTCTCCATGTAGATATGATGACATGAAATTCTGTCAAATTTGCATTTAAGATGAGAAATTTCTTCTCATATAGGAGCCAATGTGTGCACGTGAAATTTCTGAACATTGTTGAACCAATTAATGATAATTGTGGAATCACTAAATATTTGAATATGTCGTATATTTTTTTCAATTGCAAATATAAGGAGCTTAAGGCCACCTTGAGGCTAAGAATTTTATTATAGTTGTTTGTCCTCTACCCAATCTACTTTATAGATTGTAATAATGGTATTCTTGGACATAAAGAGCAACCCTCCCCTGCAATCGCCCTCTTAAGAGGAGGCCCCATCAAAGTAAGCCCATGGAAAGGATCGATCTATCTCTCCAAGGGTGATGTTACGTGGAGGATGTATAATTATCATCTATGGGATAAGGGGCCAAATAGCCAAAACTTTGGCAGCCACAATGTTTGGATTAGATGACGTGTCCTGAAATATCTCCTTATTCCTAGAGAGCCATATACCTCAGTTAATAAGAGGAGGAAGCCTTCTCATTTCCTTATGGTAGACCTCCTCCCACCAATTCTTCCAAAATTTATTTAAAGAGTCTCCCTGCCATCTAAGAGTAGACCCGAAGTGGATTTTGATCAAATCCCAAACCTTTTTAGAAAAAGGGCAAAAAAGAAAGAGATGATTCATCGAGTCCTCATCATTCTTGCATAAAGCACACCAACAAGGACCTGTGAAATTCCTCTTTTTTAAATTGTCTCATGTAGGGATCTTATTATTCAAAATACACCATTGAAACAAATGTGCTTTAGCCAGATAGTTGAGCTTTTAGAGCTTCTTCCACCACCAATCCAAAACCACATGTTGCCAATTTTCAATAATATGTAAATACCATGCTTTGGGTGTTTATTCACTTGAAAAAGTGTGAACCCGTGCAAGAGCATGTTCTCCATCTCTGATGCACACATGAGAAGTGTTTAAAGCAACAATATAATTATACTAGATGTTTACAAAGTCACCATGCAAATTTAGCTAGAGAGTTGTCCTCCACCCCTGAGCCCAGATAGTGGTGCAAGTATAATCAACTATCTAGTTTAAAGTATTTATGCTTGTTATTGAATAGAAAAATTAACTCTTGAGGCAGTCGGTAATGCTCCCCACATCTAACCCAAGGATCAATGCCTATTTTTACATTTGATTCATTACCAATTTCCCATACCATCCCCTCCTCAATTACAGGAAAGGAAGATAAAATACCTCTCCAGATCACAAATATTGTAGACCTCTTCTTGTCTACCCGAAGATAACAAAATGCTTATAGTTAAAACATTTTTTTAGTGTGTCCATCAAAACCAGGATAGATCCATCTTAATTTTAGAAGATCTTTTCGAAACTTGAGAAATGGTTTGATTAATATAAATAGTAGTATGTGGGATGTTGGTAGAATGTTTCAACTATAAGAATTTTTTATTTCCACTTATTTTATATAATATATACATAATTGACATTGAAATGTTTTATTTAGGATTCATATTCTCACATTAAAATGTTAATATGTGCCCTTATATTTGGAAATAGAAAAAATATATCCATGAGATACTCTCTCTCTCTCTCTCTCTCTCTCTCTATATATATATATATATATATATATATATATCAACATGTGTGTATGAGGATGCATACATTGGATTATTTTTATTATTAATATTTTTTAAATTTCTCTCTCTCTGTCTATATATACATATAATTAATTTTCTTATTAATATTTTTTCCCTATATAACATACATATATAATTATTATTATTTTTTAAGATGTTATATATCAATTCCTTTTTAATTATTTTAATTATTATTATGTTTTAAAATGTTATATATCAAATCCATATTAAACATTGAAAGAATTACATATCTCTCTCATACTTTGAATTAGAAAGCACCTATTAATGAAATAAGAACTCTCTTACTCTTTTTCTCAACATGGATATTGAAATATTTGATTTATAACCCACATTAAATGTTTATCTATTACTAATACTTTTTAAATCTTATATATCAACTCCATGTTAAGAAACAAATAAATTACACATTTGAAAAGTGAAAACATAGGCATTTTTTAAATTTAAATTAATTTACTTTTATGTATATAAAGTTAATATAAAATCATGTATGACTCACAATAAACTATTTTTTATTATTAATATATTTTTGTTTTAAATATTATATGTAAACTAAACATATACTGAATTACACATCATGTAATTACTCTCATTTTGCTTTTAATTTTCTTTTCTTTTGAGTGCTAGTTTTTTCTCCTTGAAATTCTTCAACACATTCTTTATTAACATTAAATATATTTAAATCTTCATTAAAATCAAAATTATTTTTATGAAACTGTTGAAAAAAATCTTTTTGATTAACGATAGATTATTTTTCCTTTCAATCATTTTTCAATATAAATATTTATGTAAAACATAATTAAAAATAATTTAATACTGAATAATAAGTTGCAAATATAATGATGCTAACAATAGCATGTAATTAAATTATCGTTTTTTTTTAAATTAATATATTTTTCTCATTGCATAGAGAGGTGCTCTACAACCAATTATGAAGGAAATGTTGTCATGTAAAGTTATATTCAATTTTAACTTGAGGGTCCAATTGCTTTGCATAGATCCATTTTAATTTTAGATCTATAAGTGCGAGAGGGATCAAATCACTTGAGGTGCAAACCCTTCCTCAGGCTTTGCAATAAGAAAGTGGTATGCATCTTGAAAGATTTGATCCCTCTCAACCCTTGGTAGATCCCGAGTTAAGGTTGGTTTTATTTTTATTTATTTTTATTTTTATTTTTATTTTTATTTTTATTTTTAGTGTGGTTCACGAACACCCTGGTTAGTGAGTGGTTGCTACGTCGACGGAAAAATCTGGGCTAATCGTCCCTCGGCCTACTAGCAAGACCTAACCCCAAGGGCTTCGGGTATAATCGACCCTGTGACCTCCCGATGGCAAGGCACGGTTTTTGACCAACTGAGCTAACCGTTGGGGCTTGTTTAATTATTAATTAATTTTAAACATTATGAAAGTGGAGGCCCCAACCCTTTTGAATCATTTGATCCCTCTAAGATGGATCCACTTCTTCCATATTTCAATGTGTATTTTGAATAAAATGTTTTAGCATCCATATTAACTAATATTTCAATATCAACTTCATACATACATGTATAGATAGAAAGAAAAAAAAAAATTTAATATTACCCATAAATAAAATATTCCAATGCCCACCTTCAATACATAATATGAAGTTGACATGTAGTATTTTAAAATAATATTAATAACAAAAGAAAAAATATTGTGGGAAGGTTCTTATTCTATTGATACATGTTTTCTAATTCCCAATATGAAGGACATTTATTTAAAAATATTTAAATGTCAACTATATATATATTATATAAAGTAATTAAAATAGATATATATATATATATATATATATATATATATATATATATATATATATATATATATATTATGTTTAAAACATTTTATTGCACTGTAAAAGAGGTAACACTTCAAGAGATTTGATCCCTTTCGGCACTTGGTAGATCCAGTTTGAGCTTGGATTTTGTGCCACCCCTCTAAAATGTCAATACATGCCCCCTTAAGATTGAGAGTTAAGATGAGTCGATACTGATTTTGACCAACACACTAAAAAAATGTTTGAACTATAAGATTTTGTTTTCACCAGTTTGATGTATTATATGCATAATTGAAATTTAAATATTTTATTTATGATTCACATTCCCCACATTAAAATGTCAATACATGCTCCCTCATGTTTCTAAATAGAAAACATATATACATAGGATATATTATCTTTGTTATTAATATTTTTTGAAAAGTTAGTTGTGTTATTGAATCATTTTTATTATTAATATTTTTTCAAAATATTAAACATTTAAGAGATTACAAATCTACCTCATACCTTGAATTACAAAGCTGTTATTATTAGAATAACAAATAGTTAAAATCTTAAAAATAAAAATTGATATACTAAATTTTTTAAAAATTATCATTATATACATATATATATATATATGCTAAAATTTGAAATATCATGTTTTTATTAGAACAATTTATAAATATATAAATTTATATAATTCAAGTGTGTATGGTATAAATAAAAATTTAACACATATATTGAAGTAGGTCAAGGTGCACATTTTGCTTCTAAATCTAAGTCTCTTACAAATGTTATCAATCTTGGACCCATTTCTTCAACTCCTAAAGAGCTCTTAAGGCTTTCTTTCATTATGGATCAGACGGAAGATGTTCTTGCTATTAAAGTGGATCGTCATATCTCTTATGATTCTAGCATCAATTTTGTGTTGCATGTTGCTATCCGTTGTTTCAACGGGTTCTAACCATCAACAACTGTGCTTCGGGACTGGGTTCATTAGACCTAGGCATTGAATGTAGATTTGTTCTTTTACTCTAAAGGTTTCTTTGTGGTGAAATTGAAGAATATGAAGGACAAAGATAGGGCTATTTACAAAGGACCTTGGTTTTGGAGTCGTGTTGGGCTTTGCTTGAAGCCATATTTCTATAGTTTGAACCCTCTTTCCATGCCATCTTTGCCCACGCCTGTTTGGGTTAGGCTCCCAAACATGCCCCTCCATTTGCTACATCCAGATGTTGTAGTTGACACAGATATACACAAATAGACACAGATAAACACAAATAAGCCAAAGAAGGGTATTGTTACATTTACTTGCATTTGTGTAGAAGTAAATCTCTCTAATGCATTGCTAAATAAAGTCCTTTTTCACTAGAAAAGCTTGACTTATATGTAGCTATTGGATTATGAAAATATGGCTTTAAGATGTCAGATTTGTCAACAACAGAGTCATATTCAAAATGTGTGTCCTTCTTCTCAAGGGTGTTCTCCCCATTTGGTAACAAAAAATAAACCTAAAGGATGGAAAGACCCAAAAATTTCCATGGAATCTAATAAATTTGCATCACACAGCCAAATAACTCTCAACACCAAAAAACCTTTATAAATAAATCAACACCAAAAAGCCTTTATAAATAAATCAAGTCCTTCAGATTCAACTCAACCACATGTCATGCAATCACATCCTACGGATGTTAGGGTCCAACCCTTTAATGAAGCGGGACACACAACTATGGTTTTAGCTTCGTGAATAAGTGGAAAAATGCTTCCATCAATCAAATTATTCCAATCCTGATAAGGAAGCAACTATAAATGCATACCCCCAATATTGGAGTTGTCTCAAGAAAACACTATGATTATAGCCTCTACATCTGCTCCTTTAAATCCATCTGGGTGGATAGGTATACCCAAGAAAAAAGGAAAAATGAAACCTCAAAGGGATATATGATTATTCCTAGGTTCATCACCCATGATAGAAGTAATGTAGGTGTTAAGTAGTAAGACCAGAGAGGTAGTGATTGTATTGCTATATATTATGCTTATCTGATTGTATTGATATATATTATGCTTATTAGTGATGGAAAGATGGATGTAATTGGATATTTTGAGATAATACAAATCAATTTACAAAAATAAAATTAACACACACATTTAAAAGACAACAAAATTTAAATATTAAATATTTTTTTAATATATATATGTGTGTGTGTGTTTCTTTTATATATTTAGCTTTTATATTTTACTAATACTTCAACTATAATAGTTTATAAATATAAAAAATATATATATAATTTGTGTATGATATAAATAAAAAAATAAAAAACACACACACATATATTAAAAATTAATAAAGACAACAAAATTTAAAGATATATATATATATATATATATATATATATATATATATATATATTTACATACGTTTCTTTTATGTATTTAACTTTTATATTTTATTGAAATATTGCACTTCTATTATAATTATTTATAAAATAAATAGAATTATAGAATTTAAGTGTTTATGGAATAAATAAAAAATTAACACACATATATATATGTTAAAAAATAATAAATGACAATAAAATATAACGATTATTTTTTTTTTTTTTTTTTTGACACATTTTTATTTTATATATTTAACGTTTGTATTTTATTGAAATATTACACTTCTATTATAATTGTTTATAAATATATATATATTTATATAATTTAAGTGTATATAGTAAAAATAAAAAATTAATATATCAAAATTGTGAAGCTAAAGATAAACAAATAAAAATGAAAACTATTATTAAAAAATTGTGTTCTATGTAAATTAACATGATTGCATATATCTTCCAAAGCTAACTTAACTCCTCTTCGTCTCTCATTCATTAGAGACAACATCCTTTAGTGCAGACAAGTGATTTTTTATTTTTATTTTATTTTTTTTAAGCGCATAAGTTTTAGCTTTTAGGTTTTTTTTTTTAAGGAACCTCTATGAATTTCCTATGATTTCATAACGAGCTTGAAACTAATTTCAATAGAATTTTAGAGGACTTTCTTGAAATTATTAGTATTCATGTTTGAAGAATGAAAACATAAGGAAAAATTAATTTAAATTACTTCATTTTTTATAAAATGTTAATATAAAATCATGTTATTTAATATGAACATGGAAATATTTTATTTATGGTTAAGACACAAATATTTTTTTGTTATTAATGTTTTTATAGGATGACCTCTCTCAACTCCATATTAAGTAATAAAGAAATTACATATCTGGTGCATGGTATTTTTTTACTTTCAATTACTTTATATTTTTATATAAAGTTGATGTAAAATTAAGGAGGAAATTGAAGTATATATATATATATTATTATTATTACAAAATTTTAAATTGTTAATGTTTTTAAATGTAACGTTACTGACAACGTCTCCCTCGTATTGGACTATAGAGCGTCTTATTCATTTTATATTTAGTTAACATGAAATATTTAAAACAATAATATATTAATAACATAAAAATAATATTAGCTATAAATAAAATATTTCAATGTATATATTAAATAACATAATTTTAATAACACAAAAATAATATTAGCTATAAATAAAATATTTCAATGTCTATATTAAAGAACATAATATTAATATCAACTTTATATAGAGAAAAATAAAATTATCTAAATTAAAATTTTCAATGTGTAATTTATTCTATTCTCAATATGGACTTGATATATAATATTTAAAAAAATATTAATAACACAAAAAGTTTAATTTAGGTCATAAATCAAATATTCTAAAGACAAGATTTTAACATCGAATATATAGGGAAATAACGAGAGAGTTCTTATTCCCTTATTAGGTTCCTTCCATATTTAATATGAAGTTGACATACAACATTTTAATATATATTAATAACAAAAATAATTTTCTCTATATATATAGATAGACATATATGTAACATTTTAATAGGAGACATGTATTAACATTTTAATGTAGAGAATGTGAAACATAAATAAAATATTTTAATGTCATTATGTATATATTATATAAAACTAGTGAAAACAAAGAAAAATGTTATAGTTACAATTTTAGTGGTGTTTGCTCAAAACCAGCGTAATCCATCTTAATTCCATTCCAAATCTACCAAAACCCCAAAGAAATCAAATCTCTCCGGGTACGAACATTTTCTCAAATTTAAAAAATAATAATAAAAATAAATAAAAAATAAAAAATAAATAAAATACATTGTGGAAAAATTTGATCCTATGGCTTACTAAATTCATATAAACCTCCACTAATATAACTAAATCAAATAAAATAAAATATTTCCAAACATACCATATCAAACATTCGTTTGTATTTTTAAATATATAAAACACCATATGGAATCACATTGACATTAAATAATAAAACCAAATGCAATTTGAATAAATAGAATAATATTCAACAATATATAAGTATAATTAAAAAATGTATTTAATAATAATATAAAATATTACTTATTATTTTATTTTAAAAAGGTATATGGAAAAATTTGATTCGTTTAAATAAAATATATCTACTACAAATTGATTATTTCAAATATACAAAATTATATAAGCTTTATTTTTATATAATATTTTTCGAATAATAATGTGATAGCATCTAGGGATGATACCATTTTAAACAAAATTTAAATTGGTTAAAATTATAACCAAAGTTGAAGCCACATTAGACAACTCATTTGGTAGTGGGTTCGAATACCTTAATAAAAACCGAAGAAAGCTTAAATATTATTTATATTGAAAACGAAAATTCTTTAAATTTCATTAAAATTAATCAAAAAATCAAAAACATTCGAAGATTAAATAACTAATTATATTATTATTATTTTTATTTTTATTTTAATTTTTAGAATTTATATTATTTATTTTTATCTCACTTAAATAAGTAATATTAATTAGGGAAGTACAGCTACTTCTGAGTTAATGAAGGAGAAGGCCCGATGGGTGGGTTAGGGTTCTTGCTCTGGTCTATGTCGCGGCGTACTGGTTCTGCAGTTCGCTCTCGCCGTCTGCCCCTGTAACAGCGTTCTGAACCACCTCTGTCGTCGACTGCCCACCTTCCTGCCTCTTTCCTTGTTACTTCCCGCCCACGTTTCTCCCTAACCACAACTGTTCCCGGTTAGCACTTTCACCTGGGCGTTTTAACCTTTCACCATTTACCCTTCCTCTGTTCCTCGTTTCGATTCCGCAGGCAGCTGTCAGCTAATGGTTGAGACAGTTATGGAGGATAACTTAGATTATTCAGCGGACTTGTCGGAAGGTGAGCCCATTTGGACGGAGGCCAAGACCACACTTGAGGGTTTCTACTCTTTTGACAACGAGCTCTTCGAGGAGATAGGTGCCCTTCCCTCCATCTCTAGCCCTCTTTACAAGTCAGTCTCGCTGCCAGAAGACACCCCTGTAAACCCGGAGTTCATTTTCAGCCGCTTTCACCTTACACTTTGGCTTTTGTTGAGCCTCAGGTTGCCCTTATCAGCCTAACCCTAGACGCGGCCTCTGCTTCGTTCCCCTCCTCGTCTGGCTCCGGCAAACCCTTGTCTGAACCCCTCTCGACCTCGGCCTCTCTAACATCCGCCTGTTCTACATTTCTTACCTCGGCAACTCCCCTGTAAGGCAATTTTACTGGTATCGGCTCCATTCCCGAGTTTTTTGCTTCCTTTCCGTCAGACACTGTTAGGGTTTCATCATCTCCACCAACTACTCAGACTATCGTTCTGCCAGAAGCGGCGGCCTCTAGGTTCAGAGAGGGGTCTAAGAGGAAGCGGAGTCTCAAGCTTAAGAACTGCGAAGTTTTTCTAAAATTCACAGAGGATACTTGGTTATTAGAGTCTATGGAGTCATCAGAGAGAGTTCTGGTGGGTCGGGTCAGAAGCAGACAATACAGTGTAGAGCGTCTGCAGAAATAGACCATGGAGGTATGGGGCCATCACCTAAATGACCCCCCCAGGGTATAGAATTTTGTTAAAGGATGGTTTGCGATGCGCTTTAGTTGCTTGGCACATACCAATTGGGTCCTTTCGACTGTTTGGCACATTGACCAAGCCCCTGTTCTCCTTCGGAGGTGGACACCGATGTTCAATCCTGAACAATAACGAGTGGATGCCGGACCTATCTGCGTTCGCCTCCCGAGGCTTCCATTTCACTTCTGGATGGAGGACATTTTCAAGAGGATTGAGAATGCTCTTGGTAACTAAATCACATACGATGCCTCATTCCAGACTACTTGGCACATGGCATATGCAAGGATCCTTGTTCACATGGACCTATCTAATGGAGTTCTGGAACATATCAATATATAGTGGAGGAATATCACTAGACGACAAATCTTGGACTATGAGGGCATCCCATTCAGGTGCCGAAGATGTCACAGAGTTGGGTATTTGTTCAAATATTGCCCCTTAATGGTGGTTCTTCCAGGAAATCTCCGAGACAGGAGCCATTGACCAAAGATGTTTCTGATTAGGTTGAACAACCTCAGTCCTCAGAGGAATTGCCTCGGCACACCGTTTCGCCTGTTAGGAGGACTGAAACACTCTCCGCCCTTCCAGATGCGGCTACTCCTCCTACCAAGTCCTCACAGAAGAAACGAGGAAGGCCTCCTCTTCGACCTCCTCCTCCGTCATCAGATATTGCCCGGTCCGCCTCTGGTGAATCCATCGACTTGGGTATGAGCACCCCTCTTTTGTTTTCCTCTCTTTGTTGCTCATTTGTTAGTGATTTTTTGTCATCTAGTTTCTCTTTGGATTTGGGTCATGGGCCGGTATCATCTGCTCCCCCTACCCAGATCACTTGTGACATCTCCCCCTCTCTCCCTATCATTGCCCCCACTCCCCCCTCTCTATCATCTACTCGCCCTAACCCTAACTCTTCATCCATTATTATCCCCGCAATGCAGGGGTATCAGAACCGTTCAAAGGCTAAGAGACTAGCGATGGATCATGTTGGCCTTGATATTATCTCTCCCCCCCATTGCATAAACTCCATCGAGGCTGACCCTCTTCTATTACAAAAGCACAATCCCAAGCAGGTGACGATGTTGCAACTGGTAAACAGTCCACTATCCTTGGGGTCCTTAGAGCTAGAGAAACCCCCTCTGGACCCCCTCCATGAAGATTCTCTCATACAACTGTCATGGGCTTGCTAGGCCTGAGAAAAAACTGGCACTCCGTTGGATAGTTCAATCTGATCATCTTGACATTATTTTCTTACAAGAGACCCTTGGTCCCGTTGCTGACATTTCTAGACTCCTTGAGCACATGCTTCCAGGGTGGAAGTTCACTGGCCTTGATGCACAACGGAGATCTGGAGGTATATCCTTTGGATATAATGCTCGTTCCATTAAACTGATCAACTGTTGGGGAGGGGCTGGTCATATTGGAGCAGACATTTTTTCAGCAGACCTAGGCATGAATTTTAGAATTTTTAATATCTACAGGCCGTGCCAAAACCAACCGGAATTTTGGGATAATCTCTTAGGGTCAGATACCTTCTCTGCTGATCACCTGATTCTGGGTGGAGACTTAAATTTTTCCATTGGACACTCGGAGTCATGGGGCCACCGTGCCCAGAGAGATTCACTCTCGGACTATTTTTCTTACACCTTGAATAATCACCAGCTGATAGACATTCCCTCAGCCAAGATTCAATCTACCTGGAGAAATAATCGAACTGGGGAATATTGTCTTGCTCATAGATTGGACCATTTCCTTGTCAAAGAAAGCATACTTGATTTGGGTTTTTGTATTAGACAATGGGTCGGTACAGGAGGGATCTCAGACCATCTCCCCATTTATATGGAAATTCATGGCGGAAGAGCTAAACCCAAAGGTCCTTTTAAGTTATGTTCGGCTTGGCTCAAAGAAGCCTCCTATATCAGCATGGTCACAGACTACTGGAAAGCAAACCCTCCGAGTGTCGGGGGCAACTACACAAAAGGATTTCTTCGCAACCTCATTATTCTGAAGAGATTGTCCAAGCAATGGGCACACAATAAGAGGATACAGGATGACCTTTCCTTGAGACAAATTGAAAATGATCCGTCGATGTTTGAAAATGAACAGGGTGGTCTATTCATCTCAGCTGAACATAAGGAGAGGATAACATCCCTTTATTATGTAAGAGGAAATATTCTTAAAGACTGTGAAGAAGTTTGGCATCTTAGAAGCAAGGCAATTTGGATGTAGGAAGGGGATGCTAACACAAAATTCTATCATAAGTTTTCCAATGGCAGGAAGGCAATTAACACTATCTGGTAGCTCCAGAACGATGATGGACTAACAGCAAATACTTTTTTGCAGTTAGCCTCACTTGCAACCTCCCACTTTAAGAGAGCTTTCAGGGCCCCTCGAGAAGTAAACCTGGATGAAATTATTAGGGTTTCCCAGCTCTTCCCATGATTTGTGGAACAAGAAGAGGGAGAGGAGCTATCCAAGGAGGTCACCTTGGAAGAACTAGAGGCCACATTGAAATGGTTCAAGAAAGACAAAAGTCCTGGGCCGAATGGTTGGACCATCGAGTTTTATTTGGCCTTCTTTGATGTCCTAGGTCCAGATCTGCTGTATGTCATTGAGGACTCTAGAATAAATGGAAGAATTGAGCCATCCATCACTTCCACCTTTATTGCACTTGTCCCTAAGGATGATAACCCTTCCTCTTTTGACAAGTATCGCCCTATCTCTCTTTGTAACTGCCTATATAAGATCATTGCCAAAATCATTGCCAATCGGATGAGACCCATTCTCTCCAAGCACATCTCCCCAGAACAATTTGCCTTCCTTCAAGATAGACAAATATATGAAGCTGTTGGCAATACCCAGGAAGTATTGCACTCGCTTCACACCATGAAAGGCAAAGGTATGATACTGAAAGTGGACTTATCCAAAGCCTTTGACCGAGTTAACTAGTTATATATCAAAATGCTATTAACTCACCTGGGGTTCCCCTTCATTTACATTAAATGGATTATGAGTTGTATCTCTAACATATCTTATAGTGTCTTGGTCAACGGTAGTGCATCCCCATTTTTTCTCTCGGAAAGAGGACTTAGACAGGGCTACCCACTTTCTCCCCTACTTTTCCTTCTTGTCATGGAAGGTCTCAGCCAAAAGATAAAGGAGGAGCACAGAGGTGGCAGACTTCAAGGCATCAAGATCACGGATGACTGCAGACTCACACATCTACTCTTTGTGGATGATATCCTAATCTTTCTGAATGGAAGTATTGGTGATTTGACCTGCATCAGATCCATCTTCTCATTATTCATGTCGGCTACAGGTATGGAATTAAATGAGCACAAATCAACTTTGATTACGACTGCATGCACTCAGCATGAGTTACATTTTGCTCTCCAGCGATTTCGATTCTCACAGTTGAGTCTTACAGAAGGCCTAAAATATCTGGGATACAAGTTAAAGCCCCTGGGTTATAAGATTACAGATTGGACTTGGCTCATTGCAAAAATGGAAAAAAGACTCAACATCTGGTATCTTAAATATCTTTCACGATTCGGCTGCCTCACCCTCATAAAGAGTGTTTTGGAAGCCCCTCCTATGTACTGGATGTCCGTGGCCTGGATTCCTAGAGGGATCCTTACCAGAATCCAATCCCTTTGTTGCAGATTCCTATGGAAAGGTAGCCAGCCGGGCAAGATTTTTGCTTGGGTAAATTGGGAAGCTCTGAATCTGCCTAAAAAGTGGGGAGGTTGGGGACTTAAAAAACTTGATGATTTCTCCACTGCTCTTGCTGCAAAGCTCGGTTGGCATTTTCTCACAAGCGACAACCTTTGGACCAAGGTGACAAAATCTAAATATATCGCCCCTCTTCAGATACTGGACTGGATCAGGAGACCTATCAGGAACGCTACCGGGATTTCGACAATATGGAAGGCTGTCATCAAGGCTCTGGGCCCCATAAGGGCGGGTCTCACCTAGAGAATCCACTCAGGTCTAAATGTACGAGTTGGTATTGACCCATGGATTGGGTGTGGGAATTCCCATAGCCTACCTGTAAATCTCATCCAGCTGCTTCATGAACAGAATGTCACTCATATTGCACACATTGTTGATAGAGAGAACTCCTCCATCCTACATCAGGCATGGAGATCTGCACATAAACTTAACATTCCCCCTCATTGGCACCATATATGGGAAGAGTACACCCAGGCGCTCTCTGAAGCTCATATCCGCATATCTGATGAAGACGATGAGATTATTTGGGCCCTCTCAAAATCTGGCAGATTCTCTCAAAAGATGGTTATCTGGTATTAGCAGAGTCAAGGAAGCCACAGAATATGGAAGCCTGGTGGCAACATCTCTGGAAGCTGAAGGCACCCCCTCGAACCAGATTACTCATGTGGTGCATATTACAGAACAAAATCCCTACTGGGGACAATCTCATCAAGCGGGCACAATATGGGCCACACTGGTGTTACCTATGTAAAAACGAAAATGAATCCGTTTTTCACCTTTTCCTGGAATGTTTGGAAGCCCGTCGGTTGTGGGAATTAGTAATCCCGACAGTTGCCCCTTCCTGCTCTTGGACAGCTGCATCTGTTGTTGAGGCTTGGTGCTCCTGGTATTCCTCCTCTACCTCCCCCAAGCAGCGCAACCTCCCTGTGCTGACTTGCTGGGCTATTTGGATCGCCCGCAATGCCCTCATTTTTCAGAACCATACCCCTCGCTGGCCTATCATCGCGGCCAAGGTGCTGGCTGATTATGCCCTCATCCCGGATGATCCTCCTCCCCAGAGACCCCGAGTTATCATCCCTGAACAAATTGACTTCAACAAACCGTGGGCATATTTTGACGGGGCTGCACAGGAAAATGGCTGTGGGGGGGTGGGGCATTTTGCATATCACAGCACACCACTCATTTAGCCTGCTTATGGGACTCAGGAAGGGCACAAATAATTTTGCAGAATTATCAACAGCAAAACAACTTATTCATTTTGCATTGGAGAAAAATTGCAGAGACTTACAACTATTTGGAGACTCCAAAATTGTTTGTGATTGGTTGAATAGGATTGCTAGATGCTCTACATACTCATTGAGTCATATTCTGGAGGAGGCCCTGAGACTGATTACTTATTTTGACACATTTACTTGTAAACATATTTTCAGGGAGCGGAACGCAGCAGCTGATGGCCTTTCCAAAGAAGCTGCGCTCCGGGAGCCGGGCACTCTGATGATACGGGAACAACTCAATGATGCTCATTATCATTATTATCACTGACCATTTATGGATCTTCATTCATAAATTTTCAGAATATATGGTTTTTTGTTTATGTATATATATATCATCTCTTGGACAACTTTGGCTTTATATCTATTGTGAGATGTTACCTCCCTGCGTGGATTAAGGTAACAACATTTTAGAGCTTTGATCTCTTGATGATGACAACTTGTCATGGATATGTTCAGCATATGCATATGCATCTACAAAATGTAATTTCTTTCTATAATTGAAATTATGATTTTTCCTAGAGGAAAAAAAGTAATATTAATTAAAAATATATAGTGTAAAATGACAATTTCACGGGAATCTAGCCATACTATCTCAAGAAAAATTATAACTTTTTGTTATTTAAAATACATTTTTGAATGCATAAATGGATTCAACACCCTGAAAAATCCACGGGGCACTCAAAAATCTCCAAATTAAACAATTTAAACTCAAGTTTTCAAAAATCTCTATCCCATTTTGACTAAAATTAACCAGAAAAATGCTCTAAAAAAAGACCATTTAATTGATAAGTTAGACTACACAATTAAAAAATATCTTCCATTTTCTTTCTTAATTAAAAAAATAATATTATAATTTTATAAAAGAATTAAACCATTATTAATATTTTTTAATAAATTTATTACTTAATTTAAACATTTATAGAATTAAAATTATTAACATAAAAAAACCTCCTAAATAAAGTTAAACACATTTCCATTTAAAAATTGTCAGGTTTCCTAATCTTCATCTTATTTTTTTGTGTAAATCAGCAAATTATATTAGAATCAGAATACATATTTTACAAAAGGTCTGCTCGAGCAGACAGAGGACTGCCATTCTACTAAGCAAGCACCTTGTCATGACCAAAAAGAGCATCCACAAGACCCCCGGGCACACCACGCAGGGCAGCAGAGAAAGTTGGGGGTTAACAAAATCAGCATAAACCAAACAGCGATTCACATAGAGCCGAGGACATCTATAGTTGAGCCCGGAGCAAAATTTGTCAAAACAAAGAAAAAAAAAACCAAGGTTGACAAACACATAAACTGAACCATCCCTCAGGAATACAGCAAGATCAGACAGCAGAGACTCATTACATTTCAAGAACAATATAATTCTTGGAGGTGTCCGGCCCAGTCGACGCCTTAGCTTTGCCCGCTTGAGATGGCGCTGGAAGTGTACTCTGATTATCGCCTGTGTGCCCCTCCATCTTTTCTCCAGCATTCCTGGCATCTTGACTTATAGTATGACGCAAGAGACTGATCAGGACTGTGAGTTTCTTTGAAATACTGTTAAATTGTTGCTCCAGTCCGCTGATCTTGAACTCCAGACTCTCCAGAATCGCCACATGCTCCTCTAACGTGACTGCAATTGCCTGTTGAGCTTGACGAACTTGGTTGGAATAGTCCCCCTGCATACTAATGGCTTTGGCCAACATTGTTTTAATCCTCCACATCTCTGCTTGCGTCCGCACATACTGAGTTGCACGCGTTGTTACTGTACCAGGGTCCTGAACCCAGTCCATTTCCTTCTCCAATTCCTGTGCTTCCAAATTTTCCTCCTCCTCAGTAACAATGGCCTCCAGCTCCTCAATTCTTCATTTTTCTTTTTGCGATGTTCGTGTTTCATAGGCTTCCCGAGCTCGTTTCAGATCTCGGTTGGCCGATGCGCTTCGGCTCCCCTCACCCGCCATTATCTTAACCACACACTACTGATAGCACAGCGTTCTAAGGATTAGGGAAAAGATTTTCAGCCTACAACTCGAAGAAACAGTGGCTCTGTCGTTGCCAGGGCCTGCGAATAAATAGATGAGATTGGGAGAATAACTGGGAGCATTCCAACCTATCCCCTGTTGTCCGCAGGTCTTATCATAATTATTCTTGCTTGGTGGTTTATATTTTCGGTAATGACCCGATTTCCTGCTCTTACGGTCACCTCTCTTGCCATCCTCCGAAGCATGCCAAGTGTCCCATCTTCTATATGGGCGTCGACAACGCTCATTGTTTTTGATCATATATCTGATGGGAATGACTCCCTCCTGCTCGAGCATTGAATGCTCATGTTCTACCTATCCTTCGCTCTTTTGCCAACCTTTAATTCTTCCCACAGTACCACAGTACGCATGATCCTCATCATATCGTTAAGCCTGCTTAGAGCGCCGACTCTTTATCCTTACCTTCCATTCACCAAATCCTGCCTCAAGAGCAGGGTACACTTATTTCTTAATTCCGGGCAGGTGACGTCTTGCCAACAGCTGTCCAATATGCTAGTGGGGTTCTCTATACCATAATTCGCCAAATGGTCTGCAGCTGCATTGGCTTTACGGCGAACAGCTTGAACGAATAAACCTTTCAGCCACCCCAAATGCTCAGCTATACTTTCTGTTACTTTAGCCAGTCGCCAGTGTTGTGTCACCTTGCTAGCTTTAGCCCCCACATACATCCTTCTGGCAGCTATTATTGCGAGCTGGGAATCCCCCTCAACTACTGCTGCGCCTGCTTGTAAATTTCTAAGAATTTTGAGACCCTGTTCCATTATTGCGAACTCCATCTCATTGTTTGTTCCTTCCCCTAAGGCTCTGTTGTAGATGTGTTGAATTTCTCCTTCGCTATTCCTTATAATGCCACCGATGCCAGCCATTCCTAGATTACCTCTCGATGCACGATCGAAATTTAGCTTGAGGAAGCCTACAGGTGGTCGTTTCCAGATGCTTAAAGTGGTGCTTATCTCCTGTTGGCGATTGACTGTAGCCACGCAAGTTCCATTATCCAGGTTAAAGGCTTTCAGAATTTGTAAGTCCCGATTTTAAGCTTTACTATCTTGATCTGCTTTGCTTTTGACAAGAACCAATTGTCTTATATTTTGTATGATAATTTCTATTGAGTGATTTAAATCCCTAGTTTCGTTTAAGAAAACTCTTCTGTTCCGTTCTTTCCAGATTGTCCATGTAATAAACCCTGGCATTATTTTCCAAATGATGTTGACCCTTTGATTACTGGAGAAATTGCCTCGCCACCTAATCTTCATCTTATTACCAAGGCAAGACTTGAGCAATTAATTTTACTCACCACTATTAGTTTACTATTGACCAATGCAACTTATAATGTTTAATTTTGAAAAATAAGTATTTATTTTTCAATATTAAAAAAGAAATGTATTTTTTCAAACATTTAATTGGACGATAACTTGAGGGTTTTATTGCAACATTTGAACAATATAATGCCATGTATATAATTGCCTCACATATTTTATGCCATAATTTATGGATATGGTTTCAATATTCATGCATGATATATATATATATATATATATATATATATATATATATATATATATATATATATATATATATATATATATATATATATATATAAAGCTTTGAAGGAACATCATCCAAAAGTAAAATCCTTGAAATTAACTCATAACATATTTACCATCAGTTACTTCCCATCATAATTTAAGGGTGTTATCTAAACATTATATGTTTTGGAGTTTTTCACCAAATCTCACTAATTTTTTTGGGGTCAAATCTTGATATTTGTTGTTTAAGATCAATTTTTGACTGCATATATGGATTCAACACTCTTGGGGGCACTCAAATTGTGGAGAGTTCCAACTCAAACTTGAGTTGCTGCTAGATTCTAAGCAAATTATACGAGAAAACACTCTACAATTTTGAAATTTGATAGCTATAACTTGGATTTCCAAAAATTTCCTCATAAAATCATGTAGGGAAAACCATTCTTTTCTGGGTGAAATCATTGCCTGTTTAGACTATGTTGAATAAATATACTTACCATGACTTACTTCCCACAATTATTTATGTTTTCCTCAACACTTATGTAAAAGTAAAACGATAAATATATAGACTTACTAGTGATTACTACTCACCAAAATTTATCTAATTCATCTCTCAATTTATTAATTCTTAAAAAAAAAAATTCTATTGACTTATTAACTACTATTAATTAACATTAACAATTATAAATTAAATTTTATTATACAATAATTTTTAGAAAATAATTTATTACTTAAATAAATACCTATAAACACATATTCATCGCAAATAAACAAACCATGAAACTATTTAATTTAACCAAACATTACACATTAAAAATAATACACAATGAATATGATTTCTTATCTTCACAAATAAACAAACAATGAAAACTATTTTAACCAAATCGCCACATGCTCCTCTAACGTGACTGCAATTGCCTGTTGAGCTTGACGAACTTGGTTGGAATAGTCCCCCTGCATACTAATGGCTTTGGCCAACATTGTTTTCATCCTCCACATCTCTGCTTGCGTCCGCACATACTGAGTTGCACGCGTTGTTACTGTACCAGGGTCCTGAACCCAGTCCATTTCCTTCTCCAATTCCTGTGCTTCCAAATTTTCCTCCTCCTCAGTAACAATGGCCTCCAACTCCTCAATTCTTCATTTTTCTTTTTGCGATGTTCGTGTTTCATAGGCTTCCCGAGCTCGTTTCAGATCTCGGTTGGCCGATGCGCTTCGGCTCCCCTCACCCGCCATTATCTTAACCACACACGACTGATAGCACAGCGTTCTAAGGATTAGGGAAAAGATTTTCAGCCTACAACTCGAAGAAACAGTGGCTCTGTCGTTGCCAGGGCCTGCGAATAAATAGATGAGATTGGGAGAATAACTGGGAGCATTCCAACCTATCCCCTGTTGTCCGCAGGTCTTATCATAATTATTCTTGCTTGGTGGTTTATATTTTCGGTAATGACCCGATTTCCTGCTCTTACGGTCACCTCTCTTGCCATCCTCCGAAGCATGCCAAGTGTCCCATCTTCTATATGGGCGTCGACAACGCTCATTGTTTTTGATCATATATCTGATGGGAATGACTCCCTCCTGCTCGAGCATTGAATGCTCATGTTCTACCTATCCTTCGCTCTTTTGCCAACCTTTAATTCTTCCCACAGTACCACAGTACGCATGATCCTCATCATATCGTTAAGCCTGCTTAGAGCGCCAACTCTTTATCCTTACCTTCCATTCACCAAATCCTGCCTCAAGAGCAGGGTACACTTATTTCTTAATTCCGGGCAGGTGACGTCCTGCCAACAGCTGTCCAATATGCTAGTGGGGTTCTCTATACCATAATTCGCCAAATGGTCCGCAGTTGCATTGGCTTTACGGCGAACAGCCTGAACGAATAAACCTTTCAGCCACCCCAAATGCTCAGCTATACTTTCTGTTACTTTAGCCAGTCGCCAGTGTTGTGTCACCTTGCTAGCTTTAGCCCCCACATACATCCTTCTGGCAGCTATTATTGCGAGCTGGGAATCCCCCTCAACTACTGCTGCGCCTGCTTGTAAATTTCTAAGAATTTTGAGACCCTGTTCCATTATTGCGAACTCCATCTCATTGTTTGTTCCTTCCCCTAAGGCTCTGTTGTAGATGTGTTGAATTTCTCCTTCGCTATTCCTTATAATGCCACCGATGCCAGCCATTCCTAGATTACCTCTCGATGCACGATCGAAATTTAGCTTGAGGAAGCCTACAGGTGGTCGTTTCCAGATGCTTAAAGTGGTGCTTATCTCCTGTTGGCGATTGACTGTAGCCACGCAAGTTCCATTATCCAGGTTAAAGGCTTTCAGAATTTGTAAGTCCCGATTTTAAGCTTTACTATCTTGATCTGCTTTGCTTTTGACAAGAACCAATTGTCTTATATTTTGTATGATAATTTCTATTGAGTGATTTAAATCCCTAGTTTCGTTTAAGAAAACTCTTCTGTTCCGTTCTTTCCAGATTGTCCATGTAATAAACCCTGGCATTATTTTCCAAATGATGTTGACCCTTTGATTACTGGAGAAATTGCCTCGCCACCTAATCTTCATCTTATTACCAAGGCAAGACTTGAGCAATTAATTTTACTCACCACTATTAGTTTACTATTGACCAATGCAACTTATAATGTTTAATTTTGAAAAATAAGTATTTATTTTTCAATATTAAAAAAGAAATGTATTTTTTCAAACATTTAATTGGACGATAACTTGAGGGTTTTATTGCAACATTTGAACAATATAATGCCATGTATATAATTGCCTCACATATTTTATGCCATAATTTATGGATATGGTTTCAATATTCATGCATGATATATATATATATATATATATATATATATATATATATATATATATATATATATATATATATATATATATATATATAAAGCTTTGAAGGAACATCATCCAAAAGTAAAATCCTTGAAATTAACTCATAACATATTTACCATCAGTTACTTCCCATCATAATTTAAGGGTGTTATCTAAACATTATATGTTTTGGAGTTTTTCACCAAATCTCACTAATTTTTTTGGGGTCAAATCTTGATATTTGTTGTTTAAGATCAATTTTTGACTGCATATATGGATTCAACACTCTTGGGGGCACTCAAATTGTGGAGAGTTCCAACTCAAACTTGAGTTGCTGCTAGATTCTAAGCAAATTATACGAGAAAACACTCTACAATTTTGAAATTTGATAGCTATAACTTGGATTTCCAAAAATTTCCTCATAAAATCATGTAGGGAAAACCATTCTTTTCTGGGTGAAATCATTGCCTGTTTAGACTATGTTGAATAAATATACTTACCATGACTTACTTCCCACAATTATTTATGTTTTCCTCAACACTTATGTAAAAGTAAAACGATA
Organism: Pinus tabuliformis; assembly: GCA_031772625.1. Lineage (NCBI taxonomy): Eukaryota > Viridiplantae > Streptophyta > Pinopsida > Pinales > Pinaceae > Pinus > Pinus tabuliformis. The sequence continues at coordinate 324,348,040 of CM062811.1, forward strand.
AATATATAGACTTACTAGTGATTACTACTCACCAAAATTTATCTAATTCATCTCTCAATTTATTAATTCTTAAAAAAAAAAATTCTATTGACTTATTAACTACTATTAATTAACATTAACAATTATAAATTAAATTTTATTATACAATAATTTTTAGAAAATAATTTATTACTTAAATAAATACCTATAAACACATATTCATCGCAAATAAACAAACCATGAAACTATTTAATTTAACCAAACATTACACATTAAAAATAATACACAATGAATATGATTTCTTATCTTCACAAATAAACAAACAATGAAAACTATTTTAACCAAATCGCCACATGCTCCTCTAACGTGACTGCAATTGCCTGTTGAGCTTGACGAACTTGGTTGGAATAGTCCCCCTGCATACTAATGGCTTTGGCCAACATTGTTTTCATCCTCCACATCTCTGCTTGCGTCCGCACATACTGAGTTGCACGCGTTGTTACTGTACCAGGGTCCTGAACCCAGTCCATTTCCTTCTCCAATTCCTGTGCTTCCAAATTTTCCTCCTCCTCAGTAACAATGGCCTCCAACTCCTCAATTCTTCATTTTTCTTTTTGCGATGTTCGTGTTTCATAGGCTTCCCGAGCTCGTTTCAGATCTCGGTTGGCCGATGCGCTTCGGCTCCCCTCACCCGCCATTATCTTAACCACACACGACTGATAGCACAGCGTTCTAAGGATTAGGGAAAAGATTTTCAGCCTACAACTCGAAGAAACAGTGGCTCTGTCGTTGCCAGGGCCTGCGAATAAATAGATGAGATTGGGAGAATAACTGGGAGCATTCCAACCTATCCCCTGTTGTCCGCAGGTCTTATCATAATTATTCTTGCTTGGTGGTTTATATTTTCGGTAATGACCCGATTTCCTGCTCTTACGGTCACCTCTCTTGCCATCCTCCGAAGCATGCCAAGTGTCCCATCTTCTATATGGGCGTCGACAACGCTCATTGTTTTTGATCATATATCTGATGGGAATGACTCCCTCCTGCTCGAGCATTGAATGCTCATGTTCTACCTATCCTTCGCTCTTTTGCCAACCTTTAATTCTTCCCACAGTACCACAGTACGCATGATCCTCATCATATCGTTAAGCCTGCTTAGAGCGCCAACTCTTTATCCTTACCTTCCATTCACCAAATCCTGCCTCAAGAGCAGGGTACACTTATTTCTTAATTCCGGGCAGGTGACGTCCTGCCAACAGCTGTCCAATATGCTAGTGGGGTTCTCTATACCATAATTCGCCAAATGGTCCGCAGTTGCATTGGCTTTACGGCGAACAGCCTGAACGAATAAACCTTTCAGCCACCCCAAATGCTCAGCTATACTTTCTGTTACTTTAGCCAGTCGCCAGTGTTGTGTCACCTTGCTAGCTTTAGCCCCCACATACATCCTTCTGGCAGCTATTATTGCGAGCTGGGAATCCCCCTCAACTACTGCTGCGCCTGCTTGTAAATTTCTAAGAATTTTGAGACCCTGTTCCATTATTGCGAACTCCATCTCATTGTTTGTTCCTTCCCCTAAGGCTCTGTTGTAGATGTGTTGAATTTCTCCTTCGCTATTCCTTATAATGCCACCGATGCCAGCCATTCCTAGATTACCTCTCGATGCACGATCGAAATTTAGCTTGAGGAAGCCTACAGGTGGTCGTTTCCAGATGCTTAAAGTGGTGCTTATCTCCTGTTGGCGATTGACTGTAGCCACACAAGTTCCATTATCCAGGTTAAAGGCTTTCAGAATTTGTAAGTCCCGATTTTAAGCTTTACTATCTTGATCTGCTTTGCTTTTGACAAGAACCAATTGTCTTATATTTTGTATGATAATTTCTATTGAGTGATTTAAATCCCTAGTTTCGTTTAAGAAAACTCTTTTGTTCCGTTCTTTCCAGATTGTCCATGTAATAAACCCTGGCATTATTTTCCAAATGATGTTGACCCTTTGATTACTGGAGAAATTGCCTCGCCACCTAATCTTCATCTTATTACCAAGGCAAGACTTGAGCAATTAATTTTACTCACCACTATTAGTTTACTATTGACCAATGCAACTTATAATGTTTAATTTTGAAAAATAAGTATTTATTTTTCAATATTAAAAAAGAAATGTATTTTTTCAAACATTTAATTGGACGATAACTTGAGGGTTTTATTGCAACATTTGAACAATATAATGCCATGTATATAATTGCCTCACATATTTTATGCCATAATTTATGGATATGGTTTCAATATTCATGCATTATATATATATATATATATATATATATATATATATATATATATATATAAAGCTTTGAAGGAACATCATCCAAAAGTAAAATCCTTGAAATTAACTCATAACATATTTACCATCAGTTACTTCCCATCATAATTTAAGGGTGTTATCTAAACATTATATGTTTTGGAGTTTTTCACCAAATCTCACTAATTTTTTTTGGGGTCAAATCTTGATATTTGTTGTTTAAGATCAATTTTTGACTGCATATATGGATTCAACACTCTTGGGGGCACTCAAATTGTGGAGAGTTCCAACTCAAACTTGAGTCGCTGCTAGATTCTAAGCAAATTATACAAGAAAACACTCTACAATTTTGAAATTTGATAGCTATAACTTGGATTTCCAAAAATTTCCTCATAAAATCATGTAGGGAAAACCATTCTTTTCTGGGTGAAATCATTGCCTGTTTAGACTATGTTGAATAAATATACTTACCATGACTTACTTCCCACAATTATTTATATTTTCCTCAACACTTATGTAAAAGTAAAACGATAAATATGTAGACTTACTAGTGATTACTACTCACCAAAATTTATCTAATTCATCTCTCAATTTATTAATTCTTAAAAAAAAAATTCTATTTACTTATTAACTACTATTAATTAACATTAACCATTATAAATTAAATTTTATTATACAATAATTTTTAGAAAATAAATACCTATAAACACATATTCATCGCAAATAAACAAACCATGAAACTATTTAATTTAACCAAACATTACACATTAAAAATAATACACAATGAATATGATTTCTTATCTTCACAAATAAACAAACAATGAAAACTATTTTAACCAAACATTACACATTAAAAATAATAATACACAATGAATAAAGGACGCCCACCAACCTTTTGTATCCCGATAAAGGACGCCCACCAACCTTTTGGATCCCGAGTTCTACTTTACCCTATGTACTTGGCCACATATTTCACGAAAAAATCAAACCAACTTAATCATATTAAACCAAAACTCTTACATATTTTCCCGAGAATATTAATAACTTTCATCCCATCAAATCAAAACCCATCACATTTCTCAAAACTTCATTTTAACCCCATGTAATCTGAAATGGTTGACTTTTTCTTGGTGTAATATAACCAACTTCTCGATATTTGAAAAAAAAAAAAAAAAAATCTTTTCCGATCCGACCAAAAGCTTTAAGTCAATATATCATTTTTTAATATTATAATATAATATAATTTTGAAGACATATATAGATTGATATTGGAAATCTTCTATTTTATGCTTTACTGATATGAAAATTAAATAAATATTATTATAAACGTATTAATTTTAAATTGTAAAATTTACTCAATATAACAAAAAGGTAAATACCAATTAATTAAAGTAACCACAAATAAATATCGGTGAGATTGAATCGCTGCTGGGAACCACGTGAGTGCTGCCCCAAACAACTGTAACGTCAGACGGAGAGCTTGTTAGTTGACCACGAAAACAATGAAACTAAAGAAAGGAAAAGGGTTTAGTTAAGGTATTTTTTCTCTGCACAACTGCTAGAGTGACCAAGAGCGCCTTTAATCTTTCGTATAAAAAAACTCAAAGCTTTTCGGAACAAAAGCTTTAATTCAATATATTAATTTTTAGTACTATTAAATATATTAAATATATTAATATATTAATTATATTAGTATATTAATAGTACTATTAAATATATTAATTATATTAATATAATTTAAATATATAGGTTTCGTTTAATCGAGGAATGAAATGGTTTTTTTTTTTATTTTTTTTTCCTGTTAATTTTAATTAAAATTTAGTATTTTTTTTGAATTGTTTAATCTATAAAATTAGAATGCATAGGGAATGTTGAATTTATTTATGCATTCAAAAATATATTTAAAAAAAAAATCACAATCTTACTTAAAATTGTATTATCAAATTCCAATAAAAAGATATTTTTGTAGACATACATATAGATCCCGCAAATATTTTATTTTGCTCTTTAATAATCTGAAAATTAAATAAATATCATTATTATAAATATAGTAATTTTAAATTGTAAAATAATATTTTATATCACAGTATCCTAAACTCTAGTCTAAACACACTGGTTTTTTGCCCGGAAAATCATAGAAATATCGGTCAAATTTTGATAAAATCCTGCACTAGTTTTTGTAAATCCATGTTACACTGGTCAAACTTCAAGATTTTGAGTGCCCTAAAGGTTTTTGATAGTGTTGAATCCATTTCCACCATCAAAAATATGATTCAAACACATCGGAAAATCATAGAAATTTCGGTCAAATTTTGATAAAATCCTGCACTAATTTTTGTAAATCCATGTTACACTGGTCAAACTTCAAGATTTTGAGTGCCCTAAAGGTTTTTGATAGTGTTGAACCCATTTCCACCATCAAAAATATGATTCAAACACATGCACTGCAAAAAAAAATTGAAATTTTTTTTACCAGATTTCAACCACTTTTAACCATCAGACCAATTCCTCGGCGTCAGTATCCTTATTCTATACTAAATAACACAATAAACTAAATAACAATTAATTAAAGTAACAACTATTAAATATAGGTGAAATTTACCGATGATGGGAAGCACATGAGTACTGCCCCAAACAACTGTAACCTCAAACGGAGTGCCTGTTAGTTGACCACAAATGCAATAAAACAATGAAACTAAAGAAAGGAAGAGGATTGACAAGGTTAAGTGATGCAGGGGCATCTGACCACCCTAAATCAAAATTGAAATTTTGAGTTGTGAAAAGGAAAGGTGGATAATCATTGTAAACCAGGGCAAATTTTGTTTAAAACATAGCTATATTGATGGAATTGATAAGTCTTTAGAAGACTTGATTAAATGTAATTATCTGCCATGTATGCGTATAGAGAGATTTAGGGAATTTAATTGAGCAATTTGTGGGAGGAAATCATGGATCTTAGATGATCCATGCTTTTGTAATTTCTATATAAAGAGAGTCTGTGTTGTGAGAGAGGGGTAGAAGGATACAATGTAGCAACAGGGCAATTCGTGAGTTCGGGCCGTGAGGCCTTAGCCTGTAATCGATTCTGATTCTGTATATAATTGCAATATGTGTGATATTTGTATTTTGTGTGTTTGTGTACTGTTTATATATACGTTCTTTCCTATAAGTTAATAGATATGTGTGTGCGAGTATAAAGGACGAAGTTCTTATGAACTTCGCCTTAAACGAGTATGGCAAAGATAAATGTGTTGTAACGTAATTCCACCAATCAGCGAATGAGAAATCCGTTAAAACGATAAAGAACGGGAACCGTCGGATCAGCCAAATCGACAGATAATAACGATGGAAGAGGAATGGCGGTGGAAACATCATAGTCGTCCGATGAAAGAAGATCCACGATGATCGCGCGGAAACTTGCAAGCAAGTTACCTCGACTAATGGACCCGAGAAAATCATTTAAAAGAGGTTAAGGTTCTGAAAGATCGGACCATTCATTTAATGGTGATCGGACCCATATTGCGTTGAGAAATGCACGGGACTTAATTCGAAAAATGGACACAATGAGGTCTTATACAACGAGATTAAAACCTCGTTGAGTTCCGACCATCCAGACCGTTCATTGGTGGATTGATCGGACAGTAATCACGCTCGAATGTGCGCATGGGTTAAGATTTCTGGCGGACCCGATATGGTATGAACAGGGGTTTATTTCCTTTTGGGTTCCGGTCTTAAACGTTCAAAGAAGACCTACGGTGATTGGTCGAGTTTCTTTGTGATTTCGCCAATTATATGCTTCCGACATATACATGGGCTCATAACCCACAGGTCCACACACGCTAATTATTTAAACATGCAGCTTTGTTGTATCAAAGCAGCTTAGCTGTCATCAATTTTGGTATGAGAGTAGAAGAAGATTCTGCATGCAAAAGGAGGTAAAATTATCTTGTATATTGGAGAGTTTAGGGTCTTTATTCTTGTCATATAGATAGCGGCAGAAGAAGGTGAGAAGATTGCAGCAACCTAGAGCAAGGAGTGCTCATATGGTTCCAAAGAAGAGAGAACCAGAGAGATGCCGAAAGACTAAGCTCAGAGGAGAGAAGCTTGGTGAGGTATCGTGTAGCAGGGAGGACTTGTTACTGCAAAGGTTTTGTTGCAACTCACAGAAAGATCATAAAGGCAATTCCACAGAGGATGTGGGTAGAATTGCTAAGGGATGGAGAAGCATATGACCAGGAGGTCATAAATTTTTGTACCTCGGGAGTCTGATGCAAGAGCATCTGACCACCCTTAATCAAAATTGAAATTTTGAGTTGTGAAAAGGGAAACGTGGACAATCATTGTAAACCGAGACAAATTATGTCTAAAACAGAGCTAAATTGATGGAATTGACAAGTATTTAGAAGACTTGATTAAATGTAATTATCTGCCATGTATGCGTATAGAGAGATTTAGGGGATTTAATTGAGCGATTTGTGGAAGGAAATTGTGGATCTTAGATGATCCATGCTTTTGTAATTCCTATATAAAGAGAGTCTGTGTTGTGAGAGAGGGGTAGAAGGATACAATGTAGCCATAGGGAAATTCTTGAGTTCAGGCCGTGAGGCCTTAGCTTGTAATCGATTCTGTATATAATTGAAATATGTGTGATATATGTATTTTGTGTGTTTGTGTAATGTTTATATATACGTCATTTCCTGTAAGTTAATAGATATGCGTGTGCGAGTGTAAAGGACGAAGTTCCTATGAACTTCGCCTTAAACGAGTATGGCAGAGATAAATATGTTGCAACGTAATTCCACCAATAAGCGAATGAGAAATCCGTTAAAACGACAAAGAACGGGAACCGTCGGATCAACCAGATCGATAGATAATAACGATGGAAGAGGAATGGTGGAGGAAACATCATAGTTGTACGATAAAAGAAGATCCACAGTGATCGCACGGAAACTTGTAAGCAAGTTACCTCGGCTAACAAACCCGAGAAAATCATTTAAAAGAGGTTAAGGTTCTGAAGGATCAGACCGTCCGTTTAATGGCGATTGGACGCATATCACGTCGAGAAATGCACGAAACTTAATTCGAAAAATGAACACAATGAGGTCTTATATGGTATGAACTGGGGTTTATCTCTTTTTAATTCTATTCTTAAACGTTCAAAGAAGACTGACGGTGATTGGTCAAGTTTCCTTGTGATTCCACCAATTATTTGCTTCCGACGTATACGTGGGCCCATAACCCACATGTCCACACACACTAATTATTTAAAGATGCAGCTTTGCTGTATCAAAGTGTTGAAAAATGTGCAACAAGAAATGTTAAATTTAGAATGTGCTAAAAATAGACCTGCTGAAAATAGCATGTCTAAAAATAGAAGGTTGGCCAGTGAGGTCATTGACCACATTGGGTGAGAGGTGAAACTGCTAAAAATAGAAAGCTCTAAAAATAACATTTCTGGGTCCCTTCCTATTTATAGCAATCCCTAGTCTATCTATAGGAAGTAAAATTAATTTTGGTCTTAACAGTAGTTGGAAATATTAATTAATTAATTCAATTGAGTTAATTAGTTAAGGAAATTCGAATTTGAAGTCTTTGTGAGCATGCACATGAGTTGTCCCACTGATTGAGGAATTTATCCTTAATTTCCTCCACTGATTGAGGAAATAAGTATAAGTTCTATAATGAGAGAATCAGTTGACTTAGTTCTAACTTTTCAAGTCCAGTTAGATTATTTTAACAAGTTGTTAAAATAATAAAATATAGTTTGTTAATGCTTGCATGCATGTGACAACTATTATTTTAGATAACTGAGAATTCACTCATGGATAACTGTTGCATGTCAGTTCTGTCAGAGACCCAGTTGAGATCAGATGTGGGACAGTTTACTATCAGATGCTTGACTATTTCTAGTAAGCAATTTTTGCATGATTGAGAAACTAGTGTCCTCAAGGATTGCATAGTTGGACCATAGGTTGACTTGGTATGTTTGGAATTAATTGCATATGCTTTTGCTATTATTTCCTAAGCAAATTGTGCAAGGAAAGAGGGATTGGACCATAGGTAAAGCCTTTATATACAAGGCTTGGTTGGTTCATGAGACATATCTTCATATCTTCATAGTTCATTGAGAACTGAATAGCTTGAGAGCTAATTCTTTTAGTATTGTGAAGAGGATTTCCACTTGATTGATAATACATGGTTGGGGTTTTATGCTGGTGCTTTCCCATGGATATATCTTGTGTTATGTGTTATTATTTCTCTTGATCAGTTATGCATGTTTCTACTTGATGTTGCTCATGAATTCGATTATGCTCCCGCTTAATGTTTTGTAGAAGTAGGACAAGTAATATGCTTTAGGAAATTGCATATATCGATTTGTTCTACAAGTGAAATTTCTACATGGTATCAGAGCTAGCTAATTTGTAGAATTCTACATGGTATCAGAGCACAGGTGATCAAGCAAGAACAGTATACTAGTAGGAGGAATTCGAAGTTTCTTATTCTTGATATAGATCTCAAGTTCTTACCACATCTATTTCATCAATGGCGTTCAGTGGTTTGAGGCTTGAGTATGCCCTTGATGGCAGCTCAAACTATATAGCTTGGAAGGATCGCATGGAGGCAGTTTTGGAAGATAATGGCCTTACGGATTTCATTGATCAAGAAATTCCTAAGCCTACTGACAAGACTGAGCAGGTGGAATGGAGGAAGTGTATGGTTAGAGCTAGGATAATTCTCTTGGAGGGAGTGCGAGAACACATTGTCTCGAGCTTCCATGGGAAGGAGACTCCTCATGCAATGTGGAAAACATTGAAAGATTTATATCAGAATAGCAGTGATCAAAGGAAGCTGGCACTGAAGGACAAACTTCGAAAGATCAAGTGTGAAAGGGATGAGACAATCTCTATGTATCTGACCAAGCTCATCACATGCAGGGATGAGCTTGTAAGTGTAGGGGTCGTGACATCGGATGAGGATATGGTGAGTCTAGCACTCCTTGGCTTTCCTAAGAGCTGGCATAGCTACCAGGACTCAGTGAATGGAAGGGAGAAATTTCCAGATTGGGAACGACTATGGTCGGATTTGATGCAGGAGGAGATCAGATGGAGCACCAGAGACAGTTCTTCGTCCATGCATGATGAGGAGAACTGTGCCTTAGCGAGTATGGTGAAGAAGGGGAAGGAGAAGGTTTCTATTTCTGAATCCAGTTCTTCCAATGATGGGAAGAAGGTTGACAAATCGAAAGTGCGATGCTTTCATTGTCATGAGGTGGGCCATTATGCTACAAATTGTCCATGGAGGAAATCCAAGAAAGGATCCAGGGAAGGATCTGAAGGTGAGGCACTTGCTTCACAGTTTGAGTTGGATTTCACACTCTTCGCATGCATGGTTTCATCCATGGTGGGAAGTGGTTGGTTTCTTGACAGTGGAGCTTCTTTCCACATGACCGACGACAAGAGTTTGTTCAGTACTTTGGAGGAGAAAGATCTCCAGATACTCATAGCGATGGGTAATGATGAGAAGTATAGTGTCTCAGGTGTAGGCACAGTTATTTTTCAGTGGGAGCATGGAGCTCGCCTTACCTTGACCGATGTCAAGTATGTACCAGGACTGAAGAGAAACTTGGTGTTGATCACGATGCTAGAAGACAGGGGCTATGATGTAGTCTTCAGTAAGGGAAAGGTTTTCCTTAGACACATCATCAGTAGACAGGTGAAGCAGATTGGTTCACGGGTCAAGAACCTGTATGCTCTTGAGGTTCAAGATGCATGCAAAGCCTTGAGAAGCAAGGCAACTGATGGAGACTTGGTGGTTGGGAGGGAGGGTATATTACCTCTCAACATGTAGAGCCGGAAGAAGTCTTAGACAATTGTGGAGGAGCCACGATTGGTGCAACAGCTTCAGGAGGTTGTGGAGCAGCCACAACAGGGGAAGCTGAGTGGAGATCGAGTAGAGACATCTACTCATGCAGAGACCTCCAGTAGGGGGAAACTTCGAGCCAAGTGGGCAGAGGGATCACATGCAGCCATACCTCCAAGTAGGAGGTGGGGCGATATAGAGTGATCGTCCCAAGGAGGAGGGGCAGGATCCTTGAGGTACCCAAACTCTTGGATGAGACCTTGCTACAGGAGCCCCGATGTGGAGTAGCAAGAACTGATTGATTGGGTAGAGACAAATGTGGATGGAGCAGCAGAGAGAGCGACAGTGTAGGGAATCCCAGGACAATGCATAGCTAGTAGGCTGCAGCAATGCGAGAGGCACTAGTGTTTTGCACAGTGTTAGGTGGCACAGAGAGGTGTGCAATGGTGCGAGATGCATGGAGATGTTGCAGTAGCGCAGATGTCAGAGAGGGAGCACTTGTCAACAGCAGGTAGAGCTTCAGCATCAGAGTATGTTCCTAGCCCAACAAAATGGTCAGTTGGGAGTGTTTTTGTTCCAAGTGTTGTTGGAGAAAGTGGACCGGGTAGATGTGTTGCATGCAGAACATTCCAGAGTTACAGGATCAGGTTCGAGAGAAAGCATTTCTTGTTGAGAGGGAGTGTTGAAAAATGTGCAACAAGAAATGTTAAATTTAGAATGTGCTAAAAATAGACCTGCTAAAAATAGCATGTCTAACAATAGAAGTTTGGCTAGTGAGGTCATTGGCCACATTGGGTGAGAGGTGGAACTACTAAAAATAGAAAGCTCTAAAAATAACATTTCTGGGTCCCCTCCTATTTATAGCAATCCCTAGTCTATCTATAGGAAGTAAAATTAATTTTGGTCTTAACAGCAGTTGGAAATATTAATTAATTAATTCAGTTGAGTTAATTAGTTAAGGAAATTCGAATTTGAAGTCTTTGTGAGCATGCACATGAGTTGTCCCACTGATTGAGGAATTTATCCTTAATTTCCTCCACTGATTGAGGGAATAAGTATGAGTTCTATAATGAGAGAATCAGTTGACTTAGTTCTAACTTGTCAAGTCCAGTTAGATTATTTTAACAAGTTGTTAAAATAATAAAATATAGTTTGTTAATGCTTGCATGCATGTGACAACTATTATTTTAGGTAACTGAGAATTCACTCATGGATAACTATTGCATGTCAGTTCTGTCAGAGACCCAGTTGAGATCAGATGTGGGACAGTTTACTATCAGATGCTTGACTATTTCTAGTAAGTATTTTTTGCATGATTGAGAAACTAGTGTCCTCAAGGATTGCGTAGTTGGACCATAGGTTGACTTGGTATGTTTGGAATTAATTGCATATGATTTTGCTATTATTTCCTAAGCAAACTACGCAAGGAAATAGGGATTGGACCATAGGTAAAGCCTTTATATACAGGACTTGGTTGGTTCATGAGACATATCTTCATATCTTCATAGTTCATTGAGAACTGAATAGCTTGAGAGCTAATTCTTTCAATATTGTGAAGAGGATTTCCACTTGATTGATAATACATGGTTGGCGTTTTATGCTGGTGCTTTCCCCTGGATATATCTTGTGTTATGTGTTATTATTTCTCTTGATCAGTTATGCATGTTTCTACTTGATGTTGCTCATGAATTCGATTATGCTTCCGCTTAATGTTTTGTAGAAGTAGAACAAGTATTATGCTTTAGGACATTGCATATATCGGTTTGTTCTACAGGTGAAATTTCTACATGGTACCAGAGTTAGATAAATTGTAGAAAAATTCTACGCTTAGCTATCATCATTAAGGCATTTTTTTATTATGAGCAAGTGCTAGAGTGAAGGGGAGAAGACTTTGAATTGAATCATTGTTGTTGGAAATTGGATCCCTGTATTAGCAAGGAGGAAATGGCCATGGAGAAGAAGAAATCCAAGTTCATTTTGGGGCGACAGTCGTCAATGGCACCAGAGTGATAGGAGAGGATTGACAAAGACAGGGAGAGAGAAATGTCGGAAGAGAGCATGCAGCTTCTTTAACTGGCCAATGGAGGGGATGTTACGGCCATAGAGGTTTTTCTTGACTTAGGAACAGATGTCAACTCGACGGATTTTGGTCGCCGAATTGCCCTTCATGTGGTCGCTTGTGAGGGTCGTAAGGATGTGGTCACTCTACTTCTCAGCAGAGGAGCCAACATCAATCACCAAGATCGATGGGGCAACACGGTACACACTTCTATTCTTCCACTCTCATATTTCAAATAATACTATTTTTCCACTTTTATGGATACGTTATGCTGTTGAACACCCCAATCCTTATCAAGAATAAGATCTGGAATGAGTTACAACTCTGTTCAATATGGATTGTGAAAATGAACCCTGTGAAATTCCAACGCCTTATTCTAATTATAGTTCAATTAACTAAACGTATAGTTCAAAACAAACCTAACACCATTGTTGCCTGTCATAGTACATTATACAAATGAAAAGTGTGTAAATGGCTGTTGTGGACATGCCAAGCCACAAGGAGAGTGTGGGGTTCTATTATGCCTGGAATTACACTTAAACCCTAATCTTCGGCCGCTGAAAATCCAAATCAACACACATGGGAGCTAAAAATCTGTAGAAAAACAAGGCAGCTGCATTTTAGTGATCATCTACAAACAGGAAAATATTGCTACTTATATGATTAAAATGTTATTGTTTAAAATTTGTTGTCAAGAAAATCAAGAAAGTGCCTTTCAATTCTCATAAAGTTGGGAGTTTAATATTTGCATTTCATTCTTTTTCTTCACAAAGATTTTTTTTACTACATTTTTCCTTCTGTTGATGGGAGATATAATCCCACTGCCAAAGTCAATGCTTTGCTGCACTAAGACCTAAAGAGATTGGGTTTGAGTTCCCACCATTAGTGGCAAATCCTCAATATCATAGTACTGGTAATTGGATTTATTTTGAAGTTTTTTTAATTTTAAGGGGTTTTTTGTCATATAAATGTAGAAATGAAATAAAAAAGATTGATTATAATTAATGAAACAAAATTAATATGAAGTTGCTGGAATGAGAGAGTAAGTATTTCACAAACAACTTTCACACATATTCAAGTGGATGCATCTCAAAGGGTAGACTAACTAGACTCATATATGTACTTGCGTATTCAGGTTCCCTCTGGCGGACAAACATGTCAATAAATTGCAAATGAGAGTCGATTAATTAGACTTCATTAAACATTAAACTCACAATTCAATAACGAGAGAGTTCTGACAAACACAAAACCAATCATTTACTGGGATCCACTTATTGTTGTATTAAAGTTGGCCAATTACAAGCAGACTTTGAAATTACAAAATGACGGAACTACAAAATTTCAAGAGCCTTTTCTTTGAGTCTCTTACGCTACAAAAATTGGAAAAGAAGAGCTACAAGGAACTCTTTCAGCTTCCTCGTGGACACTTACACATTCTTCTAAGTTTAGATAGATACATTGCAATGTTGAAAATGGAGTGAGAAATTGATTTCTTGATTTGTGCTTTAATTTAAGTTGTCAAATCCCGATTCTTTCTTGTGCATGCTCGAGTTTCTAAAATATAGAAGTGTTCCTAAAAATTAGGATGAGTTATGATGTATTAACTAATGTGTTCAAATGGAAGGTGGAGTTTCTTGGCCTTTTAGTGTGAGTTGATTGAGAAGAGAAACGAGTGGTTGAGTCTCAAGAGATATAGGATGAGTTACATGAACAATTAACTCATGCTAACTCAATTAATCACAAAAGCAAACTCCTTAATTGGAAATTCACTAAATTTGGCCATTCAAATTGCATTAAAAGGAGGAACAAAGCCAATCTTTGTATTGTTATTGAGTATGAGCTTGTGAGAGAAATGAGCCAAGGAGACTTGTGTGAATTATTGGAGAAGGAAATTTCGTGGGAAGTGTGCACTAAAATAGGAAGAAATTCCTTTTTCTTTTAGGAGGCGTATTGCGCTAGGAAATACGAGCTTTAACACAAGGAAATAGGGCTCAAGTGTGGGTTGAGTTTGAGGGAGGCTGGATCAACATTCTTGCAGGATTGTTTTGTTAAATTATGGTATGTTCTATGCTTAGAGCAGTTTACTTATCTTTCTTATTATTATCCATAAATTAGCAATCACATGTACATAAGTAAGGTGCAGATAGAACATTAAATGATTAACAGAAAACAAGCCAAGATAAGAGACACAAGATGTGGTGGCTAGCCAGGGATAAACCCAAATATGGGGAACCCTTTAATCAAATATTCTTTTATCTTCAATAATTCAGCAGAGAGAAATAGTACATAAATCTTATTTACATCAACAACAGCAAACCCTAGATCAACGGCATCATCGACTTCACTGACATAATTAGCTTCACTAGCATCATCGACATCACCGGCATCATCAGCATCATTGACTTCATTGGCATCATTGGATTCACTGACATTATTGGCATCACCGGCATCATCGGCTTCACCGGCATCATCGGCTTCACCGGCATCATCGGCATCACCGACATCATCAACTTCACCGGCATCATCGGCATCATCGGCTTCATCGGCATCATTGGCATCAACGGCATCATCGACTTCACCGGCATCACCGGCATCATCAGCAGCATTGGCTTCACTGGCATCACCAGCATTATCGGCTTCACCAGCATCATCGACATCATCGGCTTCACCGGCATCATCGGCACCACCGGCATCATCGGCTTCGCTTTAGGATCTCTCCTCCTACTAAAGCCCAAAGACAAGTAGAGAGAGGAAGAGATCCAAGTGTGTGTAGAAATGACTTGAAGTCCTCTTCTATTTATACTAAAACGTAGAGGTTGAATAGACATGACTGTTGGGCTTCTGAGCCTACATAAGTTGTTGGCCGACTTAACAATTTATCCATAACATAAATAAATTCATAACTAAATAAATACTTATCGGAATCGGATGATCTTTAGATCAACCCTACACCTCTCGACGAGAGGAATCTAATAAAAATATTATTAACCATGAATAAGATGACCCACATGAATTTTGGCCCTAGTTGCCAATTTTAACACTCCCTCTCAACTAGGGAGAACACCTACTACTATTCATCCATCAAATGCACTGCCCTGTATAGCCTGACCCTTGCCCTGCTCTTCTCTGCTTTGTTATGTTCTACTCTGCTTTTGTTCGAATTATGAAGTAGAAGAAATGATCGAGGATGTATCACACTGACTCAAAGTCACTCTCAGAGTATGTACCATTGGTCCCAGACCAGTCTCAACCAACCCGAAGTCAGCGTCATAGTGAGTACAACTCCTACCACTGGTCCCGGACTAGTATCATCCTCCAATGACTTAAAGTCAATCTCAGAGTGTGTACCACTGGTCCCAGACCAGCCTCAACTAACCTGAAGTTAGCGTCATAGTAGGTACCACTTCTACCACTGGTCCCAGACCAGTGTCACAGTCTCAGAGAGTGTACCACTGGTCCCAGACCAGTCTCAACCGACCCGAAGTTAGCGTCATAGTGGGTACAACTCCTACCACTGGTCCCAGACCAGTATCGCAGTCTCAGAGAGTGTACCATTGGTCCCAGACCAATCTCTACCAACCCGAAGTCAGCGTCATAGTATGTACCACTCTCACTGGTCCCAGACCAATACTGCACTGACTAGAGGTCAGTCTCAGAGTATGTACCGTTGGTCCCAGACCAGTCTCAACCGACCCGAAGTCAGTGTCATAGTGGGTACAACTCCTACCACTGGTCCCACACCAGTATCATTGATCCCAGATCAATGAAGGTCATCCTAGCATATGGAGTACGGTAGATACAACGATGCGTCCATCGCTACTACTATGGTCCCTATCCTCATTTCCCTGCTCATTTATCAGATGAGAGGTACTTCCCATGAGTCCCAGACTGCATGGGTAGGATGCCTCGACAAGAGAACTTAATCAATCCTGTCCTCACAGGAGAACTAATCATCCTGCTACACAATCACCATGGAGAACACATCATCCAGGCCTCACAGGAGAACTAATCATCCTACCACACAATCGTCATGGAGAACACATCATCCAGACCTCACAGGAGAACTAATCATCCTGCTACACAATCGTCATGAAGAACACATCATCTAGACCTCACAGGATAATGAATCATCCTGTTACACAATTATCATGGAGAACACATCATCCAAACCTCACAAGAGAATTAATCATCCTGCTACACAATCATCATGGAGAACACATCATCCACACCTCACAGGAGAATTAATCATCCTACTACACAATTGTCATGGAGAACACATCATCCAGACCTCACAGGAAAATTAATCATCTTGCTACATAGGAGAGTGAATCATCCTGTCCCACAAGAGAGCGAATCATCTTGACCCACAAGAGAGCGAATCATCTTGTTCACAGGAGAGTGAATCATCATGTCCACAGGAGAGCGAATTGTCCTGTCCCACAAGAGAGCGAATCATTTTGTCCCACAAGAGAGCGAATCATCTTGTCCACAGGAGAGTGAATCATCCTGTCCATAAGAGAGCGAATCATCATGTCCCACAGGAGAGCGAATCATCCTGTCCACAGGAGAGTGAATCATCCTGTCCCACAAGAGAGCAAATCATCTTGTCCCAGTGCACACCACCAGGGGAGGGTGAGTCACCCTGTCGTCGTATGTTGCTCCAATAAGAACCGCAATCCCCCACAGCTCCCAGAGCTCAATGTATGCAACATGCAGGACCCTTTTACAAGGGTCTCTCGACGACTCCAAGTCGTTCGGGAAAATCACAGATTTGATCTTCCCTCGGGGTTTTAGTGACCTGTACATCATCTCAATGCGATGGAGCCTCCTTGCTCATCGACTTACCATATCCTGAATAAGGTAGTATCTAATGTCTATCTACTGGAACAATTGTTGAATACAGGATTCCTCAATAATCGAATCCCACCTCTAGTTGTTACAGAGAATCACAGTGGTATTCATCGTGTGTACTCACTGAAGAGTTTCCACAACCAGGCAACTTCATATGAGGTCATGCTTGTAATTATGTATCTTATCTCGACGGTACTTATACCAACCAATTTCTACTTCCTGCTCATCCATGATATCTAAGCAGAATCCAAAGAGACCAGCACTGAGAAGTGCTCTAGTGATCCTCCACACTGCCTTCCTAGTCAGCATTCGAATAATCATGCAGTTTTCATATTTTCGGTAGTGTATCTCAATCCATGAGAGATTGTGCCCCAAAGATATCTTAGAGGATTCTTGGCACCAATCTAGTGAGGCTCAACCAAATATGAGCTCACCATGCTAATTGAAAAACATATGTTCGGAGTTCACCAAGAACATCAACGTGATTGAGTTTATAAAACTCAAAGGCATTTCCCAAATCTAGTCCGACATCACTACCATATAACTTCTGAAAGTTAATATCCTAGAGGTAGTCACAGGCTTGTAGTTTATCATTCCACATTCGGAATCCAACTCCCTCTTACTTCTGCAAATGAGAGGGTCTGCACCTGTTAGAAATAGGTCGTCCTTATGAGGTGCCAATATGAGAGGTCTATCATCCACAACCTTCGGGTAATGGTTTGGATTGGTTTCACTCCTAGTGAATCTCAGCTTCATCAAAAAGCTATCAATCCTCTCATATTGCGCCCTGGGTGTTTTGCTTCAAGCCATTGAGGGCTTTCTTCCACCTATATACATGAGATTCCTGTTCATGAATCTCAAATTCCACGGGTTGTTCCAAACCTGTGGACCTGCTACATGAGGGGAATGGTCCCCTTGTAAGATTTTCCTTCAGTACATCTCAGACATGTACCTTCATGTTCTTTTTGAATTCAGGCATCCCTGTCACCATCTAACTCACAAACCTCTGGTGTTATGTCAATGGACATGGTCCCCAGTGAACTTCCTGCAACTTGATACAACCCTGAACTCAGAAAAATCTTTGAAAAAATCTATTTTCAAACACGTACCTTTCCATCGATGAGTGCCACCCTGTAACCTTTGACTTCCATTGCTGAAATGGACACCACGTTCTTCTTGCGATCAGGTACATAAAATAGATTTTATAAATGAATCGAGTTACCTTCATTCACTTGAGGGGTAACATCCCCTACACCCTTAGATCTGAACTTCCCAATGAAGTGATATTTAAGTAGGCCATCAGAAACTTCTGTTGCACCATTCCGATAATATTCTCTAATTCCACTTCACCCTTGGTGAATTTGAACCCATTGATCCTTTTGTCTTGTCCCAACTATTGTCGGTGATTGCTCTTTCACTCTTGCTTGGCCATTGTCTTCACCTCAGCTCTGATACCATGTTAAATTATGGTATGTTTTATGCTTAGAGTAGTTTATTTATCTTTCTTATTATTATCCACAGCTTAGCAATCACATGTACATAAGTAAAGTGCAGATAGAATATTAAATGATCAACAGAAAACAAGCCAAGACAAGAGACACAAGATGTGGCGGCTAGCTAGGGACAAATCCCAATATGGGGAAACCCTTTGATCAAATCGTCTTTTATCTTCAATAATTCAGCAGAGAGAAATAATACATAAATCTTATTTACATCAGCAACAACAAACCCTAGATTAGCGGCATCAGCGTCATCGTCATCATCGGCATCATCGACTTCACCGACATCATTGACTTCACCAACATCCTCGGCATCACCAGCATCATCATCATCATCGGCATCACCAGCATCATCATCATCATCGGCATCACCGACATCATCGACTTCACTGGCATCATCGTCTTCACCGGCATCATTGACTTCACCGGCATCATCAGCATCATCGGCTTCACTGACATCATCTGCTTCACCGGCATCATTGGCTTCACCGACATCATCGGCATCACTGGCATCATCAGCTTCACCGGCATCATCGGCTTCACCAACATCATCGGCTTCACCGGCATCATCGGCATCACTGACATCATCAACTTCACTGGCATCATCGGCATCATCAGATTCACCGCCATCATCAGCATCACCGGCATCATCAACTTCATCGACATCATCGGCATCACCGGCATCATCGGTAGCATCGACATCACAGGCATCATTGGCATCATCGACATCACCGGCATCATCGGCATCATCGATTTCACCGACATCATCAGAACCACCGGCATCATCGGCTTCACTTTAGGATCTCTCCTCCTACTAAAACCCAAAGACAAGTAGAGAGAGGAAGAGATCCAAGTGTGTGTAGAAATGACTTGAAGTCCTCTTCTATTTATACTAAAACGTAGAGGTTGAATAGACATGACTGTTGGGCTTTTGAGCCTACATAAGTTGTTGGCCGACTTAACAATTTGTCCATAACATAAATAAATTCATAACTTCATAAATACTTATCGGAATCGGATGATCTTTAGATCAATCCTACAACTCTCGGAGGAATCTAATAAAAATATTATGAGCCATGAATAAGATAACCCACATGAAGTTTGGCCCTAGTTGCCAATTTTAACATGTTTCAAGTGTGGTCTAAGGCTAAGACATCTTTGTATTCTCTATTGAAGCAGGTGTATGTGTAAGAGATATATTGCTCAAATTTCTTCAATAATATTCTCAAGAAAGCAAGGGTTTTTCCAGTTGGGTTCCCTAGAAAAATTGTGTTGTTCTCTTGTGTGAATTGTGCATTTATTTTTCCAGTTGGGTTCCCTAGAAAAATTGTGTTGTTTTCTTGTGTGAATTGTGCATTTATTTCTGTTCTATTCCGCTGCAAATTTAGTAGAGATATTATGTGTTTATATGAAAAGAAAGTGTTTTTTAGATTGTTCATGTTAGCAAATCGGAATTTTGTGGATTTTCTATATGCAATTCAAATGATTTAGCAATTTTTTAAAAACTATCATAAAACCAACTATTTAAGGAAACATATAAGATCTAATTACTTGCTCGAATTATTAACTCTTGCATGCAGCAAAAAAAGAGAAAAACAAGCACACACAATGCATGGTTATATTTGCTCTTGTAGATCAGTTTAACATTTAAAACTATTTTTAGAACTTACAAGAGCTCCCTTACAGGGAAAATGGTTTTGAGAAATTAATCAAATGAACAACAAACTTGAAAATTTCAATGTGCATAGAAATCAAGGTAGCTTGCTCTGCAATTTGTACAGATGTACAACCTACTCTATTGGGTAGTATGGTTGCTCTTTTCCTTGATATTGACTGGTTGCCTTCTCTTCGTTGAACTATTGCTGAAATCCTCGCTAATGGCTAAAATCATATCTTTGATTTTCTCCACTCACGTTGTCCATTTTCTAGTGCAATCAAGACTAGTATAGTTTTTCAAAATTGATAACTACTTCTAATGATATAATTGTATTTCTTCTAACATTCCAATCATTAAGCAGTTATACATGAAAATCTTCATCCATTCAATTTCATCGATGGAGCAATAGAGATCACAATGAACAATAAACAAGAGACAAAACACACCAGAAATTGGGCTTCAAGCCAGGGCAAAAGCCACAAGGGGAAAACCCAACCAATCTTTCCTTATGAGAGAAATTTTTGTCCATCAATAGTACATCAGAATATTCCAACAAAATTCCAAATTTGACCTCAACAAATACCAAGTCAAACCAGTCAACAAACAGAGAGAAAGTTAACTTTTGGTCAAAGTTTGATCTGCAACAATAGGGCCGAATTTCGGCCCGTGGAAGCTCTGAACAAGAGGCTGAAATTTGGTCAAGGCCTTAGTCAAACAGTGCCTGCAATTCTCGGTCAAAGGAGAGAGAGTTGATTTTTGTTCAATGTTCTAGAGCAAAGGTAAAAACTCAATCAAGTCAAGTCAACAAACCTCCTGCAATCTTCTGCCCCCAAGCGCAATTAAACCCTCGGTCAAACAGATCCAAAATAGCCCAAGTCAATGCAAGTCAAAATAAATAGAAAGAAGTTGGTCAACGTTGGTCTGAAATGTCTCCTTGACTCCTTCGCATGTGTGGATTAACCTCTGTAATTTTTAGATGAATGTGTGTGATGATGAGATGCCAAAATGAGCTCCAATGATGCCTTATTTATATGTGGTTGAGGAGGTGGCTTTTCGGACATGTGAGCCAATTTATCCTTCTTAAGGTCAACTTGGTCAAAGTCAAAAATATGATTTGTCTCCATTATTTGCCAATGAAAATACCAACCATAGCTACCCAATTTTTCAACACATGTGACTTTTGAAATGAATGCTTTCTATGTGTTTTTGTCCTTTGCCCTCTCCTTCTTTTCTAACTTTGACATGAGCCAAAAACTTAGTTTTTGATGGTTAAAATCTAATTGTGAGATCAATGGCTCTTTTGATTAAATCATTAAGTGACCCATTTTAGTCACTTTATCAATAAAAAGTCACTTTAATAAAAAAATGTTCACTTTATTAATTAATTAATAAAGTGAACTTCTAGAAAAAACATAGGATACATTTAATCCATAAGTAGACACCCTCATGGAACTATATATTTGAACTACAAACACTAACACTCCCTCTTAGCAAGGAAGATATTCTCCACCACTCCAAGCTTGTTTTGAAACTAGACGAACTTGCTCGTCACCAAGGGCTTGGTGAAAATGTCCGCCAATTGCTATTTGTAGAAATATATTGGAGATTGACTGCTCTCTTTAGTGCCTTGTCTCTAATGAAGTGGTATTTGATCTTAATGTGCTTTGACCTGTCACGTAACACTGAATTTTTTCAGAGTTTGATACAACTTTGGTTATTGCAGTAAATAATTGTCGGCTCAAGCTTTTGATCAAACAATCCCGTGAGTAGCTTGCGAAGCCAATTGGCTTCACAATTAGCTAGACTAGCTGCCATGTACTCTGCCTTAGCTGGACTTAGTGCTACTGAGGTTTGCTTCTTGATGAACTAGGAAATGACTGTTGAACCCAAACTGAAGCAGCACCCAGAGGTGCTCTTTGTTGATTTTTGTAGGTCTTCTAAAGTGATAATTAATTCTTATGATTTTCTTAATTTAATCTTTCTTACATTCACATTCATCATAAGCTAATTACACAAAAGACATCAACAATAGAACGTGCCAGTAAGATCTTGAAGAGATAGCCAAACAAGAATAAAAAAAAATTACTTTGGGAAAACTCACATGAGGAAAAACCCAACAACCTTTTCCTTAGAGAAATTATTCAAGTCAACAAAGATACATATAAACATAAAGTCAAACTAAGAGTCTTGGCCGGACCTAGTCAAACTGCTCACAAGTCAAGTCAATCTACTGCTTATCAACTTTGGTCTTCTTCTTCTTCAACAAAAACTTGATTATGTTCCTTAGATAAATTCATATACTCTATCACAGATTCGTCTTTTGTATGCATAGGATATATCTTCTTTGCTGGCCTTAGATATACTTCTTTGTTGGCCTCAGACTCTTTCTCTTTACTTGCCTCAGACATACCTCTTTTGCTAGCCTCAAACCTCTTCTTTGTTGATCTCAAATGGACAAAAGTGCTTGCTCTTAAGGAGGACGAAATGGTGTCTATATACAGTGTCTTAAGAGGTCAAATGGGTGCCTCTAGAAGTTGGCCGACTTGTCTTGTGGGAGGGCCGACTAGGTCATTTTTTAAGCCAAAATTCAAATTAAAAATTCATAATTTTTATTTTTTAAATTTGACATGAAGAACATGTCATTTATTTTATCTTTTGACAATAGCATGAAGAACATGCTTCATGTTTAACATTATAAATACATCAAGGGCTAAAATATTGATTATGAAGACCGACCATAGCTACAAAAATTCAACACTCCCTCTTAGCCAGGGAGGTATTCATAATGATTATCTAGATGTTCTCATGTTGACAAATTTCTCTATGAAAATGTTATAACAAATCTAATTACTATAATCTGGTCAATAATTGTGACATATGGTAAAACAAGTTATCATAATCTAGTCAACAATTGTGACACATGGTAAATCAATAGCATCAATAGGTTACCATAATCTAGTCAACAACTGCGACACATGGTAAACCAACAACATCAATAAGTTACTATAATTTTGGTCGGTACCTCAGACCTATGGTATATCCTCACCATAATCTCGGTCAGTACTTCAGGAACATGGTACATCATTTAGTATCAACTAGTCACCATATTTTGGGTCGGTACCTGACACATGGTATCCGAACTAGTCTCGGTTCACCATCATTCAGGTCAATATCTTCCACACATGGTGAATCTCCAAAGGCCACACTCTCACTGACTAATTTAGGGTCTGATGCTAAACAAACCCAATTCTTTAGGACCATTCTTCCTCATTCATGTCAACATACTAGACACAGGAAGAATGATTGTCCTCTACTAGACCATTCTCCCTAATTCAAGTCAATGACACAAGGAGGAAGTCAGTGCATGATGTTATCTTATCAACATTCCCTCTCACTAAGAGAGGCATTCTCAACAAGTCTAAGCTTGTTCTTGAAGTATATATATAGATTTCATCCTGGGATAGAGGCTTTGCCAACAATCTGCTATACTGTAGAATAATACTGAAGCCACTTTGCTTCTTTCTGTACCATGTCTTGATACTGAATCTCTCGGTGCTTCGACTTGTCATCATGGTCGTCACTTGCACCTAATCAAGATAGTTCTCCAAGTATCCTCTTAAGCCATAGTGCTTCTCAAATTACCAATCCACCTGGAATATACTCGACCTCTGCAATACTTAGTGCATCAGATGTTTGCTTCATGCTCATCCAAGAAATTATAATGGAGCTCAAACTGAAGCAATATCTTTGATGAACTCTTTCTGTCTTCAACACTCTCTGCCCAATCTGAATCTACAGCTGTACTTCACTGTTTGAGACAAATCTCAAATCATAACTGACTTTTCCATGACCAACTGTACCATGCTGGTACTCCAACCCATGTTGAGCAACATGCCTTGGCTCATAAAACTGATCAACTTCCTTTCACTGGGTCCATCATCACAACTACTTTCCTATCACCTTGATTGGGTGCTCCCTCTCACACTGAAACATATCCTATTGTGGTAATTCTAGCCGCTCCCTTAGCCTGATAGACCATCATCTCGAATTCATAGGTCAACTCCCTTTGAAGCTAAAACAAGGGTTCCTGTCTGCTCCCTCTATAAGTAAATATTTCTGCCATAGTTGCTTCCTCTGACACATGAGTCTTTTTGCTTTTGTCAAAGACAAATCATATAATAAGAAGATCAACCAAGACTCATTAGATATTCATCAATCCAAGAATATCAAGCCCAACGTGTCTGCTTGTGATTGTACAAAGCCTTCTTTATCCGAATGGATAGTGACATCCACCCATAGAATTTACCCATGGTATTGTTGAAAATAGCAACAAGAAATGATAAAAATATCATTTCCGGATACATTCCAATTTTAATTAGTCCCTAAATTAAAATTGAGAATTAAGATTCGAATTTGATCTCAGCAATTTTTTGTAAAATAATTAATTAATTCATCTTGAGTTAATTAGTTGGAGAAAATCAAACATGAAGTCTATGTGAAGACATGCAACAATTATCCCTTTGATTGAGGAAGTAATCCCTAAATTAAGGAGATCAAGATGAGTTGTACTTTGAGTTGTAATTAGTTAGCTCAGTTAACTGAGTTAAGTCCAGTTAGATTAGTTCCAACAATTTGTGGAGCTGATTGTGAGTTTAGTTAGTCAATGCATGCATGCATGCAACTAGTGTACTTTAGATAACTGAATATTCTCTCATAAATAACTCATGCATGTCAGTTCAGACAGAGACCCAATTGAGATCAAAGGATGGGACAATGTACTATCAGTTGCAGGAATATTCCCATGAGGATATCTCTTGCATGCAAAAGGAATTCTTTCCTTGAGGATTGCACAGTTATTTCAGAGGTTAGTGAGCAGTGTGTGAGGTAATTACACATAGGTGGCAGCTTGAGGACCTAGGAGAAACTGCGCAAGGAAATAGGAGGCTTGTAGGGCAGAGGAAAGGCATATGTGTTGTCTATTTGGTCTATGAGCAGCAGTGAGGGATTGTACTGAGAGCTGGATAGCTTGTGAGCTAAAGTTTTGTGTAATCCTGAGATATTTCCACTTGTATGATAATACAGATAGCGGGGTTTTTAGCTGAGGCTTTCCCCAGAGTATTTTTTGTGTTTCATGTGTATGATTTCTTCTTCTCTGCTATATGTGTTCTGTTTGATCTTGCTCAAATTGATTAAGATTCCACAAAGTTGTTAGTAGAAGTAGATCATGTATTTTGCTTTAGTTACATTGCATTATCAGGTTATCTACAGTGAGAATTTCTACATGGTATTAGAGTAAAGGTGATCAAAGCAGAGAACAATATACAAATAAGGGAGAAGTTCAAAGTTTTGAAGTTCTTGATTGAAGATACAAAATCGATTTCTTATCACATCTCAAAATTCACCAATGGCGTTCAATGGCTTGAGACTCGAGTATGCCTTGGATGGAAGCTTGAATTACATAGCTTGGAAGGATCACATGGAAGCGGTATTAGAGGACAACGAGTTGAAGGACTTCATTGATCAAGAAGTCCCCAAGCCAACAGCAGCTAATGCCCAAGAATTGGTGGAATGGAAGAAATGTGTGGCGAGAGCGAGGAGGATTCTTCTGGAGGGAGTTCGAGACCATATTGTCTCGAGTCTCCATGGGAAGGAGACACCATTTTCAATGTGGAAGACATTGAAGGATCTATACCATAACAACAACGATTAGAGGAAGCTGGCGCTGAAAGACAAGCTTTGGAAAATCAAGTGTGAAATGGGCGACACGATCTCTACATATCTGAACAAGCTCACCACTTGCAGAGATGAGCTTGGAAGTGTAGGAATCACGACAATCAATGATGACATGGTGAGTCTTTCTCACTCAGTCTTCCCAAGAGTTGGCATAGCTACCAAGACTCAGTGAATGGAAGAGAGAAACTGCCAGATTGGGAACAACTATGGTCGGATCTGATGCAGGAGGAGAACAGGAGAAGCACCAGGGATGGTTCTTCATCAAAGCATGATGATGAACAATATCTAGCCTTAGCAAGTAAGGCAAGGAAAGGGAAATGGAAGGCTTCCCATTCCAAATCGAGTTCTTCCCATGGTGGGAAGAAGATTAACAAATATAAAGTGCGATGCTTTAATTGTCATGAGGTGGGCCATTATGCAACAAATTCTCCACAGAAAAAATCCAAGAAGGGGTCCTTGAAAGGATAAGATGGTGAGGCACTAGCCTCATAGTTTGAATTGGATTTTACCCTCATCGCATGCATGGTTTCATCGATGGTTGGTTGTGTTTGGTACCTGGACAGTGGAGCCTCATTCCACATGACCAACGACAAGAGTTTATTCAGTACCTTGGAGGAGAAGGACCTCCAGATGCACATAGAGATGGGCGATGATGGAAAGTATCGTGTTTTGGGTGAAGGCACAGTTGTGTTTCAGAGGGAGCATGGAGCTCCTCTCACCCTGACTAATGTAACGTATGTGCTTGGACTGAAGAAGAACCTGGTATTCGTCGCAATGTTGGAAGACAAAGGCTATGATGTAGTCTTCAGTAAAGGAAAGGCGTTCCTGAGACACATCGCCATGGGTCAGACCAACAGGATTGGGATTCGAGTGAAGAATCTCTACAAGTTGGAGGTAGATGACTATGCTACATTGAGTTCCAAATCAGAGTTGGTGCAAATCCAAGATATTGGCGAGTTATGGCATAGAAGGTTGGGCCACTTGCATCATGGGGCCTTGAAGACCATGCAACAGATCTCTACAGGACTTCCTAAAGGTAAACTTGAGCAAGTAGATACATGCAAAGGTTGTACCTTGGGTAAGTATGCAAAATATTCCTTTCAGGATCGAGACAGTTAAGTTGAAGCAATCTTGGAGTGAGTTCATACAGATGTGTGTGGACCATTCTCGACAGCCTCCATCGCTAAACAAAGGTACCATGTTATTTTCATTGACGAATTTTCTCATAGATGCTGGATCTATTTCATGCAAAAGAAGGATCAAACCTTCTCAAGGTTTTGTGAGTTCAAAGCCTTGGTTGAGAAAGAATCAGGAAAGAAGATCAGGGCCTTGCGAAGCGACAATGGTGGAGAGTATGTCCCTTAAGAGTTTAAGGACTTCTGTGCAGCAGAAGGAATTAAATGGGAGTTGACAACACCCCATAACCCACAACAGAATGGGGTGGCCGAAAGGAAGAACAGAACAATTGTGGGAGCAGCTCGGGCGATGTTGCATGACCAAGGCCTACCACTTCATTTGTGGGCTGAGGCATGCAACACAACGGTTTACTTGCAGAATAGAAGCCTGCATCGCATACTTGGGATGAAGACACCAGAGGAAGCTTTCTCTGGGAAGAGACCAGATGTGAGTCACTTCAGGATCTTTGGCTCATCGGTTTATTGCCATGTGACCAAGGATGCCCGGAAGAAGCTAGAGCCAACAACAGAGTTGGGGATACTTGTGGGGTATACTGGTACTCCCCACAACTATTGGGTGTATTTGCCTACTAGTTAGAGGACAATGGTTCGTAGAGATCTTAAGTTCCATGAGCTAAAGGCCATGCAAGTTTCCCTTGAGAGGGAGCTCAAGATGCATGCAGAGGAGGAACTTTTGGTTCCTAAGGAGGAGAAGCCTCAGACTAATGCGGAGCAGCCACATGCAGAGGCTCTAGGAGTGGAGACATCTACTCATGCAAAGTCTTCCAGAGATGGGCGGAAACGCACAAGGGAGGCTGACAGATTGTTGTCGGATGCTAGAGAGAATGTGGCAGAGCCATCTTCTTAGCATAGACAGAGGAGGTCACCTGAGCAGTACACTGGTTACATGGCCCTTGTTGGGGAATGTGTGGAGACCGAACCATCTTCCTTTGAGGAAGCAGTGCAACAACCAGTTTAGGTTGATGTTATGGTGGAGGAGTATGACTCCATAGTTCGGAACAATGTTTGGGATGTGGTTCCAAGACCAAAGAACAAGTTAGTTGTGAGTTCTCATTGGCTTTACAAGGTAAAACAAGTTGCTGATGGTAACGTGGAGAAACATAAGGCAAGATTTGTTGCCCGTGGTTTCTCACAGGTCGAGGGGATCGACTATGATGAGACTTTTGCTCCAGTAGCAAGATTCTCATCTATCAGATCGATGTTGGCACTATCAACACATATGGGTTGGAATATCCATCAAGTGGATGTGAAGACTGCATTCCTCAATGGCTAGATCGAGGAAGAGGTGTACATAGAGCAGCTGGAAGGATTTGAGACCTTCGATCGTGAGTCACATATGTGCTGACTCAAGAGAGCTTTGTATGGGCTGAAGCAAGCACCTCGTGCTTGGTACACTAGGATCAACAACTACTTCACCAGGTTGGGCTTCACAAAGAGTGAAGCAGATGTGAACCTGTACCACATCATGGTAGAAGGTAAGCCATTGATCATTATTCTTTATGTTGATGATCTAATATTAACAGGTGATGATTATTTGATCAAGTCTTGCAAGGAGGATCTTGCAAGAGAGTTTGAGATGAAAACATGGGTCTCATGCACTACTTTCTAGGCATGGAAGTGTGGCAGAATGATGGGGAAGTGTTTGTGTCTCAAGGCAAGTATGCTAATTAGATGCTTAGGAGATTCCACATGGAGAAGTGCAAGCCCATGCAGACTCCTCTTGCAGGTAGCTGGAGGAAGGAGGATGCTACTTTAGGTGAGGTAGTAGCTGCTACTGTGTATTGGAAACTTGTGGGTTCATTGATGTATTTAGTGAACACATGACCAGATTTGTGCTTTGCGGTGAACCAGCTGAGTCAAGCTATGGTTCAACCTACCAAGCTGTTTTGGAAGGTAGCTAAGCATGTGCTAAGATACCTTAGAGGCACATCTCAATATGGATTATGGTACAGACGGATAGAGGGAGTGAAGCTTCAGGGCTTCACAGATGCAGATTGGGCAGGGAATCCATTAGATCGGAAGATCACTTCAGGAGGAATTTTCAACCTTGGTTCAATTGTAGTTTATTGGTACAACATGAAACAGAGGTCAGTTTCACTTAGCTCAGCAGAGGCTGAATACATGGCTACAAGCCAGGCAACATGTGAGGCCATTTGGATGCGGAAAATTCTAGTTGGGTTGTTTGATCAGAGGATGGATCCAACTGTGATCTATTGCGATAATCAGAGTTGTATCAAACTCTTTGAGAATTAGTAATTCATGACAGGTCCAAGCACATCAATATCTGGTATCATCATCTTCAAGACTGTGTGGTGAAGAGGATCATGTTGTTGCAGTATGTTTCGACCGAGGAGTAGGATGCAAACATTTTGACTAAGGCATTGTCAAAAGGCAAATTCGAGTTCCACAAAGACAGGATCGAGGTGGCAGATAATCCCTTTCTTGTTGAGAGGGAGTGTTGAAAATAGCAACAAGAAATGCTAAAAATAGCATTGCTATAGATAACATTTCGGGATACATTCCAATTTTAATTAGTCCCTAAATTAAAATTGAGAATTAAAATTAAAATTTGATCTCAGCAGCTGTTTGTAAAATAATTAATTAATTCATCTTAAGTTAATTAGTTGGAGAAAATCAAACATGAAGTCTATGTGAAGACATGCAACAATTATCCATTTGATTGAGGAAGTTATCCCTAAATTAAGGAGATTAAGATGAGTTGTACTTTGAGTTGTAATTAGTTAGCTCAGTTAACTGAGTTAAGTCGAGTTAAATTAGTTCCAATAGTTTGTGAAATTGATTGTGAGTTTGGTTAGTCAATGCATGCATGCATGCAACTAGTGTACTTCAGATAACTGAATATTATCTCATAAATAACTCATGCATGTCAGTTCAAATAGAGACCCAGTTGAGATCAAAGGATGGGACAATGTACTATCAGTTGTAGGAATATTCCCATGAGGATATCTCTTGCATGAAGAAGGAATTCTTTCCTTGAGGATTGCACAGTTATTTCAGAGGTTAGTGAGCAACGTGTGAGGTAATTACACATAGGTGGCAGCTTGAGGACCTAGGGGAAACTGCACAAGGAAATAGGAGGCTTGGAGGGCAGAGGAAAGACATATGTGTTGTCTATTCGGTCTATGAGCAGCAGTGAGGGATTGTACTGAGAGCTGGATAGCTTGTGAGATAAAGTTTTGTGTAATCCTGAGATATTTCCACTTGTATGATAATACAGATATCGGGGTTTTTAGCTGAGGCTTTCCCAGAGTATTTTCTCTGTTTCATGTGTATGATTTCTTCTTCTCTGTTATATGTGTTCTGTTTGATCTTGCTCAAGTCGATTAAGCTTCCGCAAAGTTTGATAGTAGAAGTAGATCAAGTATTTTGCTTTAGTTACTTTGCATTATCAGGTGATCTACAGTGAGAATTTCTACAGGTATTGTAAGTGGCATCCACCTATGTATTCATCCACCCGTGGTATTTATCCACCCATGGAATTTAACAACGGTATTGTAAGTGACATCCACCCATGGTATTCATTCACCCATGACATTTACCCATGATATTGTAAGTGACATCCACCCATGGTATTTATCAACCCATGGAATTTACCCATGGTATTGTAAGTGGCATCCACCCATGGTATTTACCCACCCATAGAATTTACTTGTGGTATTGTAACTAAAAAAGACTATAAGTAACAAGCCATATTTTGTAAAAGGACATGTTGTCCACCACAATGTAGATTTTACAGTTATTCTCTATTTTAATAAAAAAAAATCTTGGTGGTTTTGTTTACTATGTGTTCTCATCTTCTTCTGGCATTTCAATTTTTCAGATCTTGGGGGTCTCTTGCCAAGATCCGAATTGGTATCAGTTATAGGTTACAACTCCATGGGAATGAGGGTTTGAAGCAAAATGATAGATGAAATGTAGAGCAACAATCTTCAACAAACTTCTTGCAACTGCCACCACCTCCACAAAGCATTCTAGAAGGTGCAAAATAACTCATTTTAAAGGATTTTCTATTAGCTCAGATGGTTTTTTTTTATGAAATTTGATTTCGTTTCCTGGTTTGAGAGATATGAGCAATTGAAGTTAGATATGTTTGGACCGTTGCATGACTGAGTGTACCAAGAGTTTCATGAATCATTTTCTCACTCCACATGTCATCAAAGTTCAAGTGTCTTATGTCCATGGAAATATCTCTTCAATACCTCATGTTACCCACCCCTTGTGGGTAGTGTGCATAGGATGAATTTTTTTCTCGTAGATGGTCCTTAGCCAACGACCAATAGCCCCTTGCAGCCCCCAAATAGCTCGATGTGCCATTTTCTTCGCCACCTGAGCCTGCCATGTGGTCTCTTGCCCATCTGTTATGAATGTATTTTTGAAGGTGGGCCCACCGACCCCAAAGGTATGACTTTTCATTGGTTTGGTTGAGTAATTTTGTTTACTTTTCATGGGCATTTTTGGGGATGGATTGGTGGGGGGATTCGACGGAAAGAGTGGGCTAGGTCTGTACTCTTGTCTTCGTTTCCCGATTTCATGGTTAGTTGTGCATCCTAATCCCATGGGATCTCCTTTGATGGCCATTAGCTTTAGGGTTAGCACTACATGAGAAACCTTGATTTTGGTCGCGTGGTCCCGCTTCCCAACACCACATCTATCACCCCCTTCCACTTATTTTAGCCCCATTCATCTCTTTTCCACTTGATTATACCAATGTTTTCAATCATCAGGCAACTACTAAATTATAGATAATCATGAGACAAAGGACACAAGATGTAGGCGATCAACTAGGACCAAAACCTCTCCAACTTGAGAGGAAAACCCAAATGAATTATTCTTCTTATAGAATCTTTAATTGATGAATTCCAAGACCAAGTCATAATACCTTTTGAAACAAATTTTCTTCCTTTTCAAATCATTGCACAAAATTCGACTTGTCTTTAGATTTCAGCCTATTGTTACAGGCCTGCAATTTTCGGCCTACCTGTAATCACATAATATTCATACGTGTGGACTGATTGGGGTTGATTTGTTAGGCTCCTCTTCTTCACTTGGCTTGGACACTTCCTTTTGAGAACTCGATTTACTAGAATGCTTGTCTTGTGACCTTTCCATTGACTTCTTTAGGGATTGATGTGACCCTACTGCAAAAACCCTAACTGCAGTCACACGTGTGGGAGGAGAGATCCAAAAACAACACAAAAATCCTTCGATCTTCTTCTCCTTGTCTTTGTTGCTAAATAGAGCATCTTCCTTCCTTTTTTCACACTTATTTCTTTGTCTGTAGATGCTTGATTGGTGTTCTCCAAAGTGAGGCCAAGTCCTCCTTTATATAGTGATCTGCCCATGTAAATAAATCGACTTGACCTCATGCCTAGGCCGACATCTCCTTCTAGAATGACTTGTGACTTCTTTGGAAGGCCGACTTGATCGAGTACTTGTGACAAGGTATTGGAGGGTCTTTGTCTCTTACAATGACTCAAATAAATTTTCTTTTACAATATGTAATATGCCCAAATGGGTCTTCAATACATGACAATGACTCAATTGACTTTATGACTCAATGACCAATCCAAAGAGCTAACAATGAGAGATTTGACCTAAAAATAAAATTTTCTTGAGCATGAAACCCATGTATCAACTTCAATAATAATAAATTTATTTTTCTCATTTCATTAAATACATAAAATCATGATTACACATGTCATTATGAAGACCGAACCTAGTTACATATTTCAATAGAGTTCACATCCTAAACTTGCGATTCTAGTAAATCACTGACAGATTCTAGGCAAATTATATCAAAAAATACACCTGGAAATATTTTAAAACTTATAATAGATATACTATGGCCAATTTAAGCGAGTCTTTGCATAAAAGATGAATATGAATAAGATGTAAACAAACAGGACTTGTCTGAGCAGGTGATAATTTTAGCAGGATGGATGGCGATTTTTTATTTCAAAAAATATGAAACTAGGAGTGCTTGAATTGTTTTTTAATGGTGGAAATGGATTCAACACCCTAAGAACTCTTGGAGCACCTTAAATTATGAAATTTGATAGTTATAACCTGGATTTCCAAAAAAATCGCTGGATTTCGTCAAAATCTTGTAGGGGAAACCATTCTTTTATGGGTGAAGTCATCCATTATTTAGACTAAATATACATGCTTACCATGACTTACTTCCCACCATTATTTATGTTTTCCTGAACACTTATGTACGAGTAAAATTATAAATGTATAGACTTACTAGTAGTTACAATTTATCCACTTCACATCTCAATTTATTAGTTCATAACAAAGAAAAACTAAAATTCTATTTGCTTATTAACTATTATTAATTCAACATTGATCAATATAAATTACAATTTTTATGAATTTTTCTTAGAACATAATTTCTAACTTAAATAACAAAACCTACAAAAACATGTTAATCACAAACACTTTGCTCCAATATACTTAATAACATATTTCATTAAGAAATCAACATCCTTAATCATTTTTGCGAGAGATTTTTCGGCGAAAATCACATGAGAAACCATTTGTCGACGCGTTTCAAACCAACCAGTGTGGTTCATCGTCAGGACAAGTTGAAGAAACAGATCCAGCTTAGCAAGTTAAATAGACAGAGCAGAGCCTCCAACGGCTAAAAAGACCAACATCTACTTTTGACTAGGTACCAGGAATAAAACCCTTTTTAATAATTTAAGGGAAAAAAATAAAAAATTACCCTAAGGGGACCAATCCCTTAAAATAAAAATAATAATTTTATGATAATAGTTAGTTAAAAATATTAATAAATAATTAAAATATTATGTAAAATTAAATCATGATAATAGTTAGTTAAAAATAAATAATTAAAAATTATATTTAAGGGAAAAAATTACCCTAGGGGGACCAATCCCTTAAAATAAATTGAATAAAAATAATTTTATGATAAAAGTTAGTAAAAAATTATTAATAAATAATTTTATGATAATAGTTAGTTAAAAATATTAATAAATAATTGAAATGTTATTAACTAACTTTATTTTAACATTTCATATATTTATTACTATTTTTAACTAACTATTATCATAATTTTTTATTAATAATTTTTTACTAACTTTTATCATAAAATTATTTTTATTCAATTTATTTTAAGGGATTGGTCCCCCTAGGGTAATTTTTTCCCTTAAATATAATTTTTAATTATTTATTTTTAACTAACTATTATCATAAAATTATTATTTTTATTTTAAGGGATTGGTCCCCCTAGGGTAATTTATTTATTTATTTATTTTTTCCTTAAATTATTAAAAAGGGTTTTATTCCTGTACCTAGTCAAAAGTAGTTGTTGGTCTTTTTAGCTGTTGGAGGCTCTGCTCTGTCTATTTAACTTGCTAAGCTGGATCTGTTTCTTCAACTTGTCCTGACGATGAACCACACTGGTTGGTTCGAAACGCGTCGACAAATAATTTCTCATATGATTTTCGCCAAAAAATCTCTCGCAAACTTGTTATGGATCACAGAAGCCTCAGCTTTACAATCCTTAATCATATCTGACCAAAACTCTCACTTGTCTTGACACCTTAATCACATCAAATCAAAACCCGATCAAATTTCTCAAAACTTCATTTTGGTTGGATGTAGTCAAACCTGGTTGACTTTTTCTTGCACGTTTGTATATATGAAAAAGAATTCACATACCAAAAGCTTTAATTCAATATATTAATTTTTAATATTATAATATAATTATATATATATATATTGATATTAAACATATTTTATTTTATATTTTAATGATTTGAAAATTAAATAAATATTATTATAATAGATTGTTGTAAAATTTTTTGGAAGTTTTTTCAGTGGGTTTTTTTAAATTTTTAATTAATTTATTGAAATCTTTAAAATTTATTAGTAATTTATTGAAATCTTTAAAATTTATTAGTAATTTATTGAAATTACAAGTTTGATAAATAATCCTTACACAATCCAAATATCCTAAAAAAATTTCAGGGTGCTAAATTCATATATACAATAAAAAAACTAATTAAAATAATACAAATCAAAATTTTCCGCCAAATAAAAACACCCAAAAATCCAAAAAATCACATTAAAAACAACTCCTTATTATAAACATAAACCTATTAATTTTAAATTATTAAATTTACTCATGAGGCACAATACTTGCTAAGGTTTTGCAAATGGGGTAGCAAGCTAAGTGGGCTTGATTGTGGGGAAAAACTCCACAGTTAAGCGCGCTTGAGCCAGAGGAGTTCTGGGATGGGTGACCTCCTCGGAAGTCCTGGTTACCGGGTGCAAGCCCCGGAAGTGATGATTGATGCTATGTGATTCGTTCTCCACATTTCACTAGTTTCAATCCCACTTCTTCACCCCTGTGAGCATCACCCGATGCAATGAGTGCTAAGTGAACTATTCAAAAATCATGAGATATTAGTCACTTTACGACTACCTCTCATGGAAATGGTCATACTTTGAATGACTTACTTAACGCAGTTGAATCCCAAAAATGATATCTAATATAATGCACTGCGTAAATCCCCCATACTTAAATTCAAAAAGAGTCAAGGGATCTCTACCTGAATGGTTCATGAGGCACAATACTTGCTAAGGTTTTGCAAATGGGGTAGCAAGCTAAGTGGGCTTGATTGTGGGGAAAAACTCCACAGTTAAGCGCGCTTGAGCCAGAGGAGTTCTGGGATGGGTGACCTCCTGGGAAGTCCTGGTTACCGGGTGCAAGCCCCGGAAGTGATGATTGATGCTATGTGATTCGTTCTCCACATTTCACTAGTTTCAATCGCACTTCTTCACCCCTGTGAGCATCACCCGATGCAATGAGTGCTAAGTGAACTATTCAAAAATCATGAGATATTAGTCACTTTACGACTACCTCTCATGGAAATGGTCATACTTTGAATGACTTACTTAACGCAGTTGAATCCCAAAAATGATATCTAATATAATGCACTGCGTAAATCCCCATACTTAAAAACCACGTTATAAACATAAACCTATTAATCTCAAATTATTAAATTTACTCCATACAACAACCACGAATAAAATATGTGTCAAATTTAACTCCTTATGGCAACCACGTGAGTGCCGGAGAGCCTCTTAGTTGACTACGAAAATAATGAAAGTAAAGAAAGGAAGAGGGCTGACCTCCAAAAGCTTTATTTCAATATTTTAATAATGTACAAATTAAATAAATATCATTCTAAATATATTAGTTTTAAATGGTAAAATTTACTCTATATCACAATAAGCTAAACTAGCAGTTGTCCCAAAAGGTACAAAGAGAGGCCGATAGGATTATTAAATTGGAATTGTTGAATTTTTCTAGAAGAGTTAATTGGTTTGTGGAAAACCTTGTTTTGTTGGACTGGATCATTATGCAATTACTTTTCTTTAGATGTTTTGTTTATATCTATATTACAAGGAACACATTGAATGTCTTATTTCATTTCTGCTATCCTTACTAATATCCTTTCCATGCTTTTTCTTGATCAATTTGATGAAATATTCCATTATACTTTGGTAACATTGACTGGCTAGCTGGACTATGTAACTCTCGCATTTTAATGCAGTAAACGATCTTCGAATCCCCTGGAGCTTCATTACTTTGCTCATGATTTATGACCAACCTTGGAACTTCATTACTTTGCTCATGATTTACGATCAACTTTCATTGAATAAAATTATGAAATATTGTGTTTTCTTTTATCAAGGTGGAAAAACCTATCATAATTCAGTTGTCAAACCAGCAATGAGGACAATTATCTTTGGCTGTTAACAGTTAACGCATCGCTCTTATTCAAGGAAAACCACGCCCCAACTGGAATAACCTGCTAGTGGTCCGTAAGGGGGCAGACTTTCACACCTGCTAGATGTCTCTGGGTCTTGGGCCTTAGACAAGCAGAAACAGTGTTAGGGCATTGAAACATTGTTATGACAACAATGTGAAACATTTCTTTTTTATCAAACAAAAAAGCAATGAACCTGTTGAAACAAATTGAACCTCTTTTATAGTTGAAGGAAAGAGTGAGATTGTTGATATTAACCTTTTCAATTATTATAACAAGATTTATTAATATATCAAAGCTCAACATGGTATTTACATAGATCTGAACCACCAACCAGCCCATAGTTATGCTCAAGAGTGTTTCTCTGGGGCTGTAAGCCATTACAATAAAATTCATGAAGATACAAAAGCTGAAGATTTGAACCTGGATGAGAAAGATAACAATCATTTCACCCAACCACCGGTCAGCCTACAATTATACTCAAACGCATTATAACAAAAATCATCAAAATATCAAAACTCAACCTGTCATTGGTGGAGACTTAAACCTAGATGGAAAAGATAACAATGATAACAATCATTCCACCGAATTAAATAACCACAATCAAGAAAATCCAAAATATTGTTAATCACGGTATCAAATAAAACTCTGATGAATAGATAAATTGGCTCTGGCCCACATTTAAGTCAACTTTATAATAAAACAAAGATGCTTCAAAGCTCAACATGTCTTTGGTAAAGATTTAAATCCACATGGAAAAATAACAATCATTCCACCCAATTAAATAACGGCAAATATGTAAATTTAATCAGCCTTACATGATTTATTCGATGGATATAACTGTTAACTTAATGTGGATATAACTGTTAACTTAATGTGTGATTAAATACTAAATTAATGCATGGAACATAATAGCTGGGTATTCCATACCATGGCAGCACTAGTGCAGTTAAATTGACAGATACACAGAATTAATTGAACACAAGGAGCCAACCATGGACTGGTGTGGTCACAGGACTCTGGAAATGAGCCAAAGTTTAGAAATGTACCATGGTTTCCACTTAAAAATTTGTAATCCCGATTATGAGCATGTGGTAGCTTTGCCCAAGGCGCTAGGAGACGGACATATTCCCACCCAAATTAAATTAACCCTTAATACCACAATCCAAAACATTGTTAATGACCGTATCAAATAGAACTCTGATGAATAGATAAATTGGCTGTGGCCCACGCTTTAGTCAACTTTATCGTGAAACAGGGATGCAGAGTTTAGCCAAAGCTCCCCCACCATATTTAAAACAGAAAGGAAATTAAGAATGGAGGAGAGCAAAAGTTGCAGGAAGCCATGTGCAAAAAGGCGGGTGTTGACAAAGCGGTTGACTAAACATAATTTGGTGGCATGTGCCTGTCTTCACCTTATTTCTAACTGCCCATTCATTTCATCTTTATCCGCATTTAGTGCATATATCTACTCTCCCTTTTCTGCCTTTATGCACCCATGCCACCTGGAAAGCCAAGCGACAACGACAATACTCTTAAAACGGGATTTTTGGCGTTTCGAACACAGGCCAGTGGAATCTTCTGTGTAGTGTCGTCTTTAGTTAGTAGTCGGTCACTTTCGTGGATAAAGCGAACGCACCACCCAGGTATTGTGGTGGTGGTGGGTGCTGCGTAGTAGCAACGTTATATGCGTTTATACATTTGGGATGCTGAAAGGTAAGGCTGTCCCCTATCCAACCAGAAACAAATGCATGTGTCATCTATATGATTAAAGTTTTTGTCTCATCCTTTGTCAATGAAAAACACAATTGCCTAATAAACAGACAGTGCTCTGTGTTTCCCAAGTCTAGAATCAAACATAGGTACCTAAAAAGCAGAGAGTTATAGCTCTGTGTTTTTCTTGCCCTATATCAAAAACATCGTCTACCAACTTCAATCGATTTGCCAAGTAGTGAACTGCAAATTATAAAATCAACTTGATCATAAAAACAGAAACAGAAAATCATTCTGTAAATTTGAAACCAGAGTTATTAAACACTTTGATTATGAGAAAAGGCTGTTCCAGTGTAAATAGATATAAGTAAAGATAGATATTTATGACATTGCATGCATAGGATCAAACCTACTCTTCATATTTTGTTATTTACGTACCAGTGTATGTAATTATTTAGGTTTCTATTCAACTGAAAAGATGTTCGACTGTGTTTTCTGATCTATATAAAATTTCCTTAATTTAATGAAAGATAAAAAGCTTGGATGATATAACAGACTGAATGAAAATGCCACATTTCTTTTAACTATTGAAATACAACATAATGCGCTGTTGTTGTGGCCTGTCACTCCAGAATGTAGGTCTAAATATGTTAATGATAAATATGCAATTCAATGCCAAAATACCTTAACCTGTTAGTGAATCCTGATTCTTGGTGTATACACGGTGGATGATGAACAATAGAGAGTCTATTCTCGCTGTGTGTTTGGAAATAGAACCATGAGAGAAACAGCATAGTCACTGCATTGGTGGTTTGAGGAATAGATTAAATTAATACATTATATAGTTTATTTCAGTATAGGTAAAGAAGCATCTGAGACAATAAAGCTTATGTAGTCACCAGTGCCACTGATACTAGGAACAAAATTGGTCCAAAAACCATGGACGGGAACAATACAAAGAAACACAGGCATGGCATTTGCGCTTAACAAATCAGATTAAATTATTACATTGTATTGTTTATTTCAATATCGGTAAAAGAGGAATCCGAGACACAGTACACCCCTTGTAGCCACAGCTGATACTATGAACAAAATTGGTCCGAAAACCTTGTACAGATTATTTGATCTTTGAAGTGATTGCACAGATATGCTAGAACTACTAAACACACTGAAGCATAATGCTTATCACGTTAGTAAAAAATGTGTTAACTACTGAATTAGCTACCCATCCAATCATATCAGGTATAATATTTTGGCAAAATATATGATATGAAAGGGAAACGAATCAGGGAAAATATAGAGGGGAGAGGAGAATTTTATGCTATAAATTCTCTAGTGATGGATTGCTTCAATCGAGTTAATTAATAAAGCGATTTTTTTATGTATTTATGAATTAAAAACCGAGGGATTTTTATTTTTTATTTTTTTTAGGACGAAAAAACAAACTTACTTTCATCATTAATAATAAAACAAATATATTTTCATCATTTGTAATAGCCAAATATATTTTCATCATTTGTAATAGCCATACCTTTTATGGATGCCAATCCAATCTCCACCTTCGTCCCCAAGCCTACCTCCCACCTCAAATTTCCCAATAGCCAATGCTTTAGCTTCATCATACTAGTCCA
This sequence comes from Pinus tabuliformis, assembly GCA_031772625.1. Classification (NCBI taxonomy): domain Eukaryota; kingdom Viridiplantae; phylum Streptophyta; class Pinopsida; order Pinales; family Pinaceae; genus Pinus; species Pinus tabuliformis. Next base: position 324,388,338 of record CM062811.1, read on the forward strand.
AATATGTGTATTTTCCTTCTTTTCCAGAGCCCCTGCATTATGCCAACTAATCATTTAGTCAGTTTTTAGATATTTGGCTCTAATAATAAGTTGCCAAATTCCTTCATCATTTAAATCCTTCCATAGATTTTTCACTAGTAGAGCCACATTGAAATGTTTTGGGACTTTGATATCCCAACCGCCATCTTCTATATGTCTTGTCAGCACCTCGAAATGGACCAAGTGAAATTTCTGAGTAATACCATGACCAACCCAATTTTTTTTTGGGCTATTATTGGCTAAATATTGTTGATGATCTTTTTGGGAAACTTGAATAAATGCATCCAGTATATGGAGATGTTTAGCATGACCTCTTTAATCAAGATTAGTCTCCCACCCTTCGACAACCACTTGTGAGATCAATGATCTTCTCAAATTTCTTGGTAACATAACGAGTCTTTACCTCATAACTGTTTGGCTTCAGAAAGAAGCCCAAATAATGAAAGCCATCATCCATATTTATTGATTTGACAGCAAAGATTTTAATAATCTCCAACATCAGTTCATCCTCATGTTTCATAGAAATTAAAGTAGATTTTCCCTTGCTTAATAACAGACCTGATGCCTCCCCGAATCTACTTATAATCTGATAGAAGACTCGCCATTCAGACAATTTAGCCACCCCAACAACTAGAACATCATCAATGAACATAATGTGAGATAATGTGACATTCTGAGATAGTTTGCAGCCTAAAATGTTACCCCTGGAACATGCCTCCAAGATCCTTCTGCTCAAACTTTCAATAACAAGCAAAACTAAAAGGAGAGAAAGTGTGCATCCATGTTTGAGCCCTGTAGAATCCTTAAAAAAATTAGTAGGAATCTCGTTAATAATTACTGCAAAATTCAATGAAGTCACACATGTCATGATCTAATGTACAAGATTGACACCAAATCCTATCCTGTGTCGGATCATCTTCAATAGTTCCCAATCAACACCGTCGTAGGCTTTGATCAAGTCTATCTTCATGATGCTTGCCTCCAATTGAAAAGATTTGATAATGTGGATACACTCTTGAGTGATTGTAGCCACATCATGTATCTGTCAGTTGTCCAAAAAGCCAAATTGTTCTAGAGTCACATGCCTTGATAGAGTTTCTTTGAGCCTGCTGGCAATGATTTTAGAAATCATTTTGTAGGTTGTGTTACATAATGATATGAGTCGAAAGTCAAAAAAGGTTGAGGGTTTCTCAGTATTTGGGATGAGTGCTACGAACATAACATTGGTCACCCCGATATTTTGCATTTTGACCTAGATTCCTCTACCAATTCTATGAGCTCCCTTAACATAATGTCTTGAAAATGTAAGAAGAGCTCCGCCAACCAACCACTTGGTCATGGACTCTTCTACTTTGTCATCGATTTCAGAGTGCCCAACACCTCCTATTCAATTATTGTCCTCTCCAAATGTGCATTCTCCTCTGCATTTACCATGGAAAAAAATAAATTTATAAACTCTTTCTGGCAATAAAAACAAACTCCTTCTCTGGCCTTATATAAACTACTAAAATAGTGGATCGCTTCCCCTTGAATATCATTTTGTGAAGAAGGTATGCTACCTTCTTCGTCTTTGATGGGCAATATGACATTTTGTTTTTTTCATGTGAGAAACAAATGCATGTGTCATCTATGATTAAAGTTTTTGTCTCATCCTTTGTCAATGAAAAACACAATTGCCTAATAAACAGACAGTACTCTGTGTTTCCCAGGTCTAGAATCAAACATAGGTACCTAAAAAGAAGAGAGTTATAGCTCTGTGTTTCTCTTGCCCTATATCAAAAACATCGTCTACCAACTTCAATTGATTTGCCAAGTAGTGAACTGCAAATTATAAAATCAACTTGATCATAAAAACAGAAACAGAAAATCATTCTGTAAATTTGAAACCAGAGTTATTAAACACTTTGATTATGAGAAAAGGTTGTTCCAGTGTAAATAGATATAAGTAAAGATAGATATTTATGCCATTGCATGCATAGGATCAAACCTACTCTTCATATTTTGTTATTTACGTACCAGTGTATGTAATTATTTAGGTTTCTATTCAACTGAAAAGATGTTCGACTGTGTTTTCTGATCTATATAAAATTTCCTTAAGCCACATTTCTTTTAACTATTGAAATACAACATAATGTGTTGTTGTTGTGGCCTGTCACTCCAGAATGTAGGTCTAAATATGTTAATGATAAATATGCAATTCAATGCCAAAATACTCTTGATTTATACCTTAACCTGTTAGTGAATCCTGATTCTTGGTGTATACACGGTGGATGATGAACAATAGAGAGTCTCTTCTCGCTGTGTGTTTGGAAATAGAACCATGAGAGAAACAGTATAGTCACTGCATTGGTGCTTTGAGGAATCAGATTAAATTAATACATTATATAGTTTATTTCAGTATAGGTAAAGAAGCATCTGAGACAATAAAGCTTATGTAGTCACCAGTACCACTGATACTATGAACAAAATTGGTCCAAAAACCATGGACAGGAACAATACAAAGAAACACAGGCATGGCATTTGTGCTTGACAAATCAGATTAAATTATTACATTGTATTGTTTATTTCAATATCAGTAAAAGAGGAATCCGAGACACAGTACACCCCTTGTAGCCACAGCTGATACTATGAACAAAATTGGTCCGAAAACCTTGTACAGATTATTTGATCTTTGAAGTGATTGCACAGATATGCTAGAACTACTAAACACACTGAAGCATAATGCTTATCACGTTGGGAAAAAATGTGTTAACTACTGAATTAGCTACCCATCCAATCATATCAGGTATAATATTTTGGCAATATATATGATATGAGTTCAGAGGATTGCATTCCTCTCCCAACTGTGTCAACCCATACCAGAATATGCACAAACAACAGAATGGCTGGCACCTGGATCAAGAGTTCTTGATCACAAGACAAATTCTCAGTAAATAAATTATATAAGCCCGAAAACACTGGGACAATCCTTGCCTTCTGAAATAAATGGCACGGACCTAAACAAACCAAATTAATAATTAACACTCTTCTGCATCTGATTTTAGGGTAATTTCATGACCCAGTGGTGATTATGAAACAAGGCCTAAAAGTCGAATAATTAGAATTTAGAGATATAAAACATGGTAACTGTAGAGGGCAAGGAGCAAAACCCGCATGCTGGATACTATAAATTTTTATGCAATGGCAGCTGATGATGTTAGCACCAATTATGGTGATAAGGAGAGGGACTGGATTTAGGAGAAGGGAGAGCCAGAGCAGATATTGAAATAAGAGAGCATTAAAGTTTATAATTGATAGCAATAGGGTTTGTGGTTTAGGTGTAGATGTTGGGTTTTCTGTACCTGTTGGATCAGTTATTCTCTCCATCTCCTGCTGAAGATGTTGCGGAGCCGGCTTCCTGCGAGTCTTTGAAGAATCTTCTTGGCACCTGCAACCTCCATCTCTGCGAGCTTTTGCAGATGTTGACATGCTCCAGCTGTGGCAATCTTCTTCCTGCAAGTTTTGCTGGTTGAGAGAGCCAACAATGCAGAAAGGGGGAACTTTTTAGCCACAGTCTGGTTTCTGGGATCCAGCAATTGCACCAGACGGGCCACGCTCTTGTCATCCTTGATGAATTCCTTCCTGTTGGTCTGCACAACGAGCAATGCAGAAACTGCAGATAGAGGAAGCAGCCAGTTGCTGGATAGTCGAATGCCCATTTTTCAGAATAGAAGCCAACTGCTTCAGAAACCCTGAAGAAGAAACCAAGGCCTTAGCAGTGCTGACAGAAGCAGAAAGACTATTTATCGCTCTGATGACGAGCTCCTGCGATTTGGGCGTAGTGGGTTCTTCTAAAAGACGTAACAAGGTTTGAATTCTGCCTTCTTTGGCAATCAACTGACACATTTTCTCATCTTGGGAAGCCATTGCATGCAGGCACTCTATTGCATTTTCTTGCGCAGACGGCATACCAGAAGAAACCAGATTGAGCAGAACAGTAATCGCCCCTTCTTCCGCCATCGTTTTCCCTATCTCTTCCACAGCGGCCACATTCCTCAGCGCCCTTGCAGCCATGGCCTGTGCAGCCGGGGTTCCCGATTTGCAAATATGAATCAGAACTCAAACCCCACCATAAGCTGCAATTACCCAAGCATTTTCTGCATTGCTTGTCAGCCCTCCAATGGCCGCCGCAGTCTTTGCAATTACCCAAGCATTTTCTGCATTGCTCGTCAGCCCTCCAATGGCCGCCGCAGTCTTTTCTTTACACAACGAGCTCCCGGATTCCAGGAGCCGAACCAATGGACCTAAAGCGCCCTCCACAACGAGGATATGCTTGCACCCATCGGTCAAAGAAAGAACAGACACAGCCATGGCCGCAAGCTCCCGAATAACAGCTATATTCGAATCCAACCAATGCACCAAGTAGCCAATATCGCCTTCCCCGGCCACAATAACTGCATTTTTATCATCCTCAGCCAAGAGCTGAACCAGAGATTCTGCGTTGCCAATCTAGAGTCTAGCAAAAAGATCCTTGATAAAAAAACACCACATCTTCTCGCCCAGCACCCTGTCCGGGCATCGAAAGCACTATTGCATTTGAGGATCTCAATACCCCACTCTTTGTCAAAAGATCCAGGTCATGCAAATGCAAGTTCAGTTTAGCGGCCACCATGTCCAGAGCCCTCTGCATCAGAAGCTTCCTGCTGTATGACTCAGAAGCCTGCTCGAGACTCGAACGCACGTTGGGCAGTTCCTTGATGAAATCATTTTCTGTCCAGTGAGGAGACAATTCCCTATGGACGCACGCCACATCTCGAGGTCAAGACCTACTGAAAATCGGGTTTCGCTGGATCTTTACGCCACGTGTCAACTTGAAAATGTACCTGGCCATGTGTCAACCTGAGAATAGACCCAAATTCCACGCTACGTGTCAACCTGGCAATGAAAAGGACGACGAAAAGTTTGTTTCAAAGGAAGGCCTATCGGCCTAATAACACTTAATTAAAGTAACAACTATTAAAATCAGGGAAAATTTAACCCCGATAAACTAAATAACAATTAGTTAAAGTAACAACTATTAAAATCGGTGAAATTTAACCCCTGATGGAAGAACATGAGTGCTGCCCCCAACAACTGTAACCTCAAACGGAGAGAGCCTGTTAGTTGACCACGAAAGCAATAAAATAATGGAACTAAAGAAAGCAAAGAGGGCCGACAAGGTTATGGTATTTTTTCTTCTGCACAAGTGCTAAAGTGAACGAGAGAAGACTGTGAATTGAATCGCTTGTTGTTGGTGTTGGATCCCTGCATCGGCAAGGAGGAAATGGCCATGGAGAAGAAGAAATCCAAGTTCGTTTTGGGGCGACAGTCGTCAATGGCGCCGGAGCGAGAGGAGAGGATAGACGAAGACGGAGAGAGAGAAATGTCGGAAGAGAGCATGCAGCTTCTTTATCTGGCCAATGGAGGGGATGTTGCGGCCATAGAGGCTTTTCTTGACTCAGGAGCAGATGTCAACTCGGCGGATTTCGATCGCCGGACTGCCCTTCATGTGGCCGCTTGTGAGGGTCGTAAGGATGTGGTCGCTCTACTTCTCAGCAGAGGAGCCAACGTCAATCACCAAGATCGATGGGGCAGCACGGTACCCACTTCTATTCTTCCACTTTCATATTTCAAATAATACTATTTTTCCACTTCTATGGATCCGTTGTGCTTTTGAACGCCCCAATCCTTATCAAGAATAAGATCTGGAATGAGTTACAACTCTGTTCAATATGAATTGTGAAAATGAATCCTGTGAAATTCCAACGCCTTATTCTAATTACAGTTCAATTAACTAAACGTATAGTTCAAAACAAACCTAAGACCATGGCTGCCTGTCATAGTACATTGTACAAATGCAAAATGTGTAAACAGCTGCTGTGGACCTGCCAAGCCACAAGGAGAATTTGGGGTCCTATTATGCATGGAATCACATTTAAACCGTGATCTTCGGCCGCTAAAAAGCCAAATCAGCCTACATGGGAGCTAAAAATCTGTAGAAAAACAAGGCAACTGCATTTTAGTGATCATCTACAAACAGGAAAATATTGCTGCTTATACGATTAAAATCGTATTGTTTAAAATTTGTTGTCAGGAAAATCAAGAAGTGCCTTTCAATTCTCGTGAATGTTGGGAGTTTAATATTTGCATTTTATTCTTTTTCTTCCCAAAGATTTTTTAACGACATTTTTCCTTCTGTTGATGGGAGATATAATCCCACTGCCAAAGTCAATGCTTTGCCCGACTAAGACGGGTTCCCACCGTTAGTGGCAAATCCTCAATGTCACGTTACTGGTAACTGGATTTATTTTGAAGTTGTTTAATTTTAAGGGTTTTCTGTCTTATAAATGTAGAAATGAAATAAAAAAGATTGATTATAATTAATGAAACAAAATTAATATGAAGTTGCTGGAATGAGAGAGCATGTATTTCACCAGAGAGCCGATTAACTAGACTTCATTAAACATTGAACTCACAATTCAATCACGAGAGAGTTCCAACAAACACAAAACCAATCATCTACCGGGATCCACTTATTGCTGTATTAAAGCTGGCCATTTACACGCAGACTTTGAAATTACAAAGCCACGGACCTCCAAAATTTCAAGAGCCTTTTCTTTGACTCTTTTACGCTACAAAACTTGCAAAATAAGAGTTACAAGGAACTCTTTCAGCTTCCCGTCGGCCACTTACATATTCATCTAAGTTTAGATAGATACATTGCAATGTTGAAATGTAGCGAGAAATTGATTCCTTGGTTTGTGCCTTAATTCAAGGAGTCAAAGTTGACTTCCTTCTTGTGCATGCTCAAGTTCCTAAAATTTAGGAGTGTCCCTAAAAATTGGGATGAGCTATGATGCAGTTAACTAATGTGTTCAAGTGGAAGGTCGAGTTTCTTGGTCTTCTAGTGTGATTTGATTGAGGAGAAGAATGAGTGGTTAGTCTCAAGAGATAGGGCGAGTTGCGTGAGCAGTTAACTCATGCTAACTCAATTAATCACAAAAACAAACTCCTTAATTGGAAATTCACTAAATTTGGGCATTTGAATTGCATTAAAAGGAGAAACGAAGACACTCTTTGTATTATTATTGAGTACGAGCTTGTGAGAGAAAGGAGCCAAGGAGACTTGTGTGAATTATTGGAGATGGAAATTCCCTTGGGAAGTGCGCATGAAAATAGGGAAATTCCTATTTTTTTAGGAGACCTTGTTAATTTTAGATAACAATGGTATGTTCTATGCTTATCACAATTACTTCAATGTCCTTTAAGCAGCGCAATGACAATTTCCAATAGCAATCACATTGACAACAACTGTAGGTAGAACATGAATAATAAAATGCAGAAGACAAGCCAAGACAAGAGGACACAAGATTTGGCAAATGCGAGGGGAAAACCCTTGAGCAATTCTTCTTCTTATTATATCAAATGTTTAGCACAGAGAGAGAGTACAAAAGTCAAAACTGACTTTCCAAATCACAGTCAAAACATCCCTGCCAAATCTGCAGTCAACAACAATCAAATTTTGCCATAACAAGAAAGTCAACATAGGTCAACGCAACAACAAATCATCCTCTATGCAGCTCGGTCATACCCAGTCAAACTCGACCTTCTAAGGTGGTCAAAGTCAACCCAAAACAGTGTTGAAAACAAGAGTCAAACTTAGTCAAACTTAGTCAACTTCTACAATCAACTCCGCGGTCAAAGTCAATAGAATGCGTCGGTTCCTATGTGTTAATTTTAGGTATGTTCTATGCTTAGAGCAATTTATTTCAATTTTCACAGTTAGCTCAATATATTTTCTAGATTAGCAATCACATCAGCATTAAAGTAAACTGTGGATAGAACATAAACATAAATCGCAGAAGACAAGCCAAGACAAGAGGACGCAAGATGTGGCGCTAGTCAAGGACAAACCCCATTGTGGGGAAACCCTTGATCACTTCTTCTTATATGTTCTTCAATAGTTCAACAGAGAGAGAGAGAGATAGTACATTTACAACAAAAGTCAACACTTTGACTTATCTAGATAAGAGCATAGATCATCTCTAAGAAGATGATACAGGAAATCAGTCGAAGACATTCTGCTTCAACCGATTCTCCAAGGTGACTCCTTCACCTATCGTTGTGCTGCACCTCGTCATCATGCTGCACCTCACCGTGCTGCACCACGCTGCACCCATCATCACTATGCTGCATCTCATCATGCTTCACTAATCATGACTGTACCCATCATTGTACTGCATCATGTGCTTGCTGTCTCATGTGCCATTGTTGCACCATGCTGTCACACTGCTTATCCCAATGTTTAGCACTGCTGTACCTTGTTGTCACACATGCTGTTCCAATGTTTAGCACTGTTGAACCAAGCCATCATTGTAACATTGCTGCTATCATGCTGTCATGGCTACTAGCATTGCTGTCCCATTGTTAGTGACAACTGCTCCTAAGATAGCTTGCTGCACCAAGCTCTATTACCTAGCTATCCCATTTACCTTGCTCCAACAGGCACCCTTGCTGTTGTTGCTGTCCCATGTATCATACCATTATGAACAACCACCAATTTGGCCTCCACTGACTGCCCAACAATCTGGTCCAAACTGATCCTCATCTAGGATCCAACACCTACAAGAAGTGTCATAGACAACATACCTTAACTCACTGTTTTGAGGTCTGATTAGTTTGCTGCAAACTAGGCCTGGTTAGGGCATATCACAGTCCCTTTGCCAGCCTTCTTTTCCGCCTAGATTTGCTCCAAGGTGATGCAACTGCCCTTCCTTGTGGGGATGTGACCCTTCACAATAATCCTGGGCGGTTCTAGTCCTTACAAGGTCCACGACCTGCCCTCACAACAAGCTTCCATAGATTTGCAACAACCTGGTTAAGGGTTTGCCCACCTCTAAACAGTCTCTTCTAGCCTCGGCCCTCTAGCAAAGCTTCACGGCCCTCCTTCCAATAATTCGGTTACCTGAAATGGCCTTGAGACAGTCCTTCAAACCCTCGCTGGAATGCTGCCTTAGCTGCGGCCTAGTCATCCCTTTACTCGGCCTGTTACACGAGAGAACAGTCCTCAAATACATCCATTGCTCGACCTCCTTAATATCACGCTGTCCAGAATCTCCTCGGCCTTCTTAATCTGATTGTGGTAGGCTTTAGACAGCCTGGTTAGGACAGCGTATGGGATGGCTGAGTCATCACTCATTATCTAGGGCACCTAACCCTCCTTGACTGCGGTTAGGGATTGTGTGTGTGGGTCTTCCTTAGACAACAACGTAGATAGACTTCCTTGACTGCGGCTAGGTGTCATGATCCCTTTAGGACAGCATTTAGATCTCTCCTCCATAACTGCGTTGAGAGCTAGATCATCCTCCTTAGGACTGCGTTAGGGCTACTTCCTCCTAGATTTATCTCACAGTAAAACCCAAGACAAGTGGAGAGAAATCAAGAGAGAAGTTGTGTGGGAAATGACTCTGAAGTCATCTCCTCTTATACTAAAACGTTAAGCGCATGTGGGGTTTATTTGGTTGCTAGCTGACCTTGACGAATTGTCTTATAACACAAATAAATTCATAACTCCATGAATACTTATTGGAATCGGATGATCTTTAGATCAATCCTACACCTTTGAGGGATCCAAGAAAAATATCAACTGCCATAAATGAGATGACCCACATGGAGTTTGGCCCAAGTTGCCAATTTTAACAATGTGCCAATAAATGCGGCATGCCAAAAATGAAAATTTGACACAAAAATCATAGTCAAATGTGGTCAAAACATAACTGGTCAACGTTGGTCAACCCTGCAACAGACTTTGAAATTTTGGTCCTGTAATTCATCTTACAATTCATCCTTCTGTTGCCACACATGTGAGGAAAAGAGATGCCCAATAAGTTGTACGAACCAACTAGATGAAGAGAGAAGAATGTGTGAGATGAAATGATCCAAATGAGGTTTGAGGTCTCTTATATTTATACAAGTCGTTGAGGATGAAGAGACATGGATCTTGGGCTTCATGAGCCTACATGATGATGTGGCCGACCTTGACAATTTGCATATGTGTGGGCATAAATTCAAAAACACATTTATGCTTATCCAAATTTAATGATCTTTAGGTTGATTTTGGTCCTCTCGAAAAGAGGAATTCAATGCAATAATCATCTCCATCAAATGAGCTGTCCAAAGTGGAATTTGGCCCTAGTTGCCAATTTTAACACTCCCTCTCAACTAGGGAGAATTCCACCTGGCAGTCCATCTATCATCATGCCATCCTGTCATCATGTACTGATGTAATAATGAAGAAGAATCAATCGAGAGTGAGTCACAAGACCTTGCCACTCTCCACTGACCGAAGTTAGTCCAGGGGTAGAACCTCAATCAGACTTGATCCCAGATCAAGTTGTCAATGCCATGCATCCTAGACATAGGGAGTACGGTAGTACACAATGCGTCCATCTGTGGTGCTATGGTCCCTATCCACTTTTCCCAACTCATTGGCCAGATGAGAGGTACTTCCTCTGATGCAAAAAAGACCGATATTCATTCTTAAAGTCAAAGTATGCTTGAAAAGGATCAATGTCTTAGTTCATTAGGCCGAGAAAAGCCTTAGTCAATACCTCAGAAATCCAAAAATTCCTTAGAGATTTGATATGGTTTCAGGAGGCTGAATTTGGAAGGCCTCAGAATCTATCTCAGAAGAACCTCGGAAGGCCTAGAACATGTTACTGTAAGGCCAAAACTTAAAGACCAGTACGAAGGTCTCAGGACTAATGTTAGAAGCAATAATACTTCAACTCGAAATATCATTGTCAGTGTACAATTTTTTTTTTGGCATGTAATTCTTTTGATTATTGCTTCATAAGACATATTCATTAAAGCATACATTGCTTACAAGGTGAAGTTGTGAGCATAAACTGGTGTTGTCTTCACAAGTATACTAAATATCTATGTAAAGGACTGAGAGCCTCAGAGAATGGATGAAGCAACCTCAAAAATTATTTGCAACAAAAAGACCAAAAGCCTCAAAATGTTACAAGAAGTTGAAAGGGTCATTAGGATCATTGACAAAATGCTTAGAAGTCTTAAATCTTGAAGTATAACTCTAAATGCCTCAATAAGTCAGTCAAAGAATGGTTGGAGATCAAATTCTCACTGTCCAAGACCTGGTTTGATTACATTCCTTTGAGATGTAATAAATGATTTGTAATGCTAGTTAACCATGTTGCCTTCTAATTCAAAGCAAAATGCTATCTTGAAAATCCGTTATGGCTATGCAAAACATATTGGTTCCAAGAAAAACTCATTGCTTCCATGCAAAGCACGTTACAGTGATTACGAGTATGAGATCTTGCAAAAAGACTAGCAGAAGTCTGTCAAAAGTCTGAAGCTTGATGTTAGGAACATAAAATTGTGTAAAAGGTCTAATCTATCTCCCAAAGGGCAATTACAATTAAAGAAGTCAGAAGCATAAAAGTATTTTATAAGGGTAATGATACTATCACAATTTGAATTGTGGCAAGACAAAGTCACAAGAGTAATATGTGAGCCATATGCATTTGAAGTATGACATATCAGATCTGTGAAAGATGTTGCCATTGTATTTTTGAAGTAGAAGCCACATTGTTTTTGACATCTTGCATTGATATAAATCCAAAAGGCTAACATGTCCAAAAATGTCACACCTTTGTTATACTACCTCTTGAAGAAGATCAAATGAGTTGAGTCATCTTTAGATTGAAAAAGCCGAAGTTCCTTAATCTCCTGAGAGTTCAAACTAGTGGCACTTCAAAGTATCTCTGTCTAAAGATTGTTTCCATATAATCACATGAGATGTGTGTGACCTGGAAAGTACAAAGAGACCAGCAAAGCAATTTCATGCTTGAAATAAGAGATATGTATCATCGCTCAATTTACCTGCAATAATCAAAGTATTTATTTTGAAAGGAAGTGATCGCCAAATAAGCTTTGACATCAAATATGCTCGGTTGAAATAATAGGATAGAGATCTTAGTTTGATCTGTTATCACCCTGTTGTGGCTAGCAACAACCCCCCTTCTTATTTAGTTTTATCACTAATACTAAATAAGTGGGGACCCTTATTCAAAAATTTTAAAAATCGATTAATGCTTGTATTTCCTTTTTCAATAAAACTTGCTATCATAAACGTAGGAGAATACCCTCAAAAAATCTAAAAAGACTTAAGTTTTGTGATAAGTTAGAATAAAATCATTCCTTAAAACGCGTCGCGTCGCAAAAAGGGTAATGGAAGCCTTCTTACAAGCGAAATTCTAAAAGTGCGAAATTGCGATGTGAAATCATGCATCAAAAGACCCTCATCGCATCGCATGCCTCAAACATCACTTACGCTGAAATGCCTTAAACGCCGATATGCGATGGCGCATCTTGTGAATTGCATTTCGCAGAAAACACATTGACGGATGATTACCACACGCAGCGGATTTGCGATATTGCGATCTGTGATATTGCGAAGCAAATCGCAAAATCGCCTTATCGCAGATCTGCAGGGCTTGTTGTTCGAGAAAGCTTTTTTTTCATAAACCGAGGCCCAATTATGCGCGTTAATGTTAATTAATGAGTTAGTTGGCAATCATTAATAAAATATGGTTTTGATCTTATCAAGGAGCCATTTCACGTAAGGTGGTATATTTTATATGTTTTCCACATTTAAAGCTTTCCCGTCACCTTTTTCTTATCATCATTCTCACCTCATTTGTAAACTGCAGGATCGAAGAACAGAGAAGTATACATAGTAGAGTTCAAGATATTATGGGAAAGAAGGGTAAAGCTCCCAGTTCTGAAGATAAAGAGATGACGCCCTTGTACACAGACACCACTTGAAGATGCCGGTATTACTACTTCGGAAGGCATGTATAGTTTACTTGAGAAAGAAGATCCCAAGGTAATGGAGGTTACGGCTATTGCAGGCTCACACGGGTTTTCTGAGGCGTCTATTACAGATCTAGCATGTTCGTTCTTGCACAGGATAGCGGCGAGGCCCAAAATTCTTCCATACACGGACATGGTTAAATGGGTACTAGATAATGCTGATATCACGTATAGAGAATTTAAAGCTCAGAACCAAGAACGTATAAGTCGTTCTTTCCACAAAATTTAATCTTTATATCCTTTAACAAAAAGTGCGCAAGAGGCGAAAATCACACCAGGGAAGCCCGGATCGTGAAACAGAGGTAGTTTCCGATGCGCGATTAGCGCCTAGTTGCGCATCGCCAGGGAAAACCCCCCGAGATGGAAAGCCTCTAATTGCTTAGTCGCCTGTAAGCTCAGAAATTTGTAAAAAAAAGTGCTAAAGACGGAAGGTAAAACTGAGACTCAAAACCAGTGGTATTTATCTTCAAATAGTATGTAAATATCTACCAAATGTACAACATCTACAAACAAGCTGGAGACAAAAGGCTCAAGAAAGGGCAGAGTCAATCAAAAGGTTAACCAAGTTGAATTGGGATTCTTACTGGACGTACTTGGTAAAACCACACAGTGAGTGCATGACTCTCAAATGTGTTGTCAATTCTGTCGAGAAGATAGCGCCAGCTCTTATCGATTCCGTTTTCGCAGGACAACTAAAGTCGGAAGTCGGCCAACCAACTCTCCTCAAGCAAATGCTGAACGCTTGCGACTACAAGGAACAGATACATAGATAGTTAGTTATTAGTTTTAGTTTTAGGTTCAGTGTTAGTTTTAATTTTGCTTTATTTTTGCCTGAAATGAGGACAGTCATTTAAACCGCATCCTATATTTTTGTAATAAATTATTTTTAGATTTAGTTAGTAGTATTTAAACCCTATTCATGCATTTAGAGAAGGGTCCAGAAATTTATCAAAAACTTGTCTTTAGAACATGCACTTTTGCACCCTCCGAGGAGGTTTTGATGAATGAATGGAACATGATTTATTGATATCTGCGTTTAATATCTACTACTGATGTTGCACTTTTGTACTCTTAGTGGATGTTGGATTAAGAAGAGATAGATCATTATTGCTTGAAGTTCATGAGTAGAACTAGTTATAAATGGTACTTTTATCTCTTAACTATTTCTGCTTATGTGTTATGGTGATATTCATGTTCAGTTATTTATATATGAATGCGTAAATGCTTGAGTTATCATTTGGCACTTTTGTACTGTGATAGCTATTTATTTATGCTTAATATATGAGTAGCTTATTATGCGATATGTTTTTTCACAACTGATTCGTCTAACTTTTTATACGAAATGGTTTATCTTTATGGAATTCTTTTCTCATAGCAGTTGAATGATCTTTATTACCAACTGTTATTTAAAATCATTTTAGATCGCATAACGGAAAGATTACATCCCGGGTTAGTTTAGAATTAGATATTTCTGTTTATTAGAATACAATTGCATGTTGTTAGATCAGATTTAGAATAAAAAGCATTTTACTTAGGAATCATTAGGAAAGAAATATCAATTCTCAACACACACACACATATATTGGGAAATTGGTCCCATATCCCCAGTCGGACCCACTATACCAAACGGAAAAGGAGTTGCTAACCAAGGTTTGGACCGGGTGGGTATCCCCCTTGTTGTAGACCCGATTTTTGGGGTTTCAACACACCTTAAAGAATCCATTATGAATTCATAAGAAAATGCTAGGATTGAATTCAGTAATCTATATGAGTTCAATAAAGCTCTGAAGATGCAAGTCTATGATGCTATATACTCAGTGATATGTTGCACAATTATAAGGATAACTGCATTGAATAAGACATGCTGCAATGTCAACATAATAAGGCTCGAAGAAAGTCTTTCTCTCATATTATATATATCGGGTAATAGCACCATGTGAAATTCCTGTACTGATGCCAAGAGTATTTGACAATCTAAAGTGATTCATATATATTAAAGTCTTGAAGTTCTCTGTATTGCTTTGTATTTCTGAATATGTTGAGAAGTAGGACTCCTAGAAAGATGTATTGAATAAGATATTTATGTGTATGTAATCCAGAAACCTATTCTTTACACCTCAAGGCACAAGATCACTGTCACTAGCACATTTTTGAAGAAAGAGTACGTTGAATATTACAAAGAGGCTGAATTCTCTTTTCAACTTTGATAAACCCAAAAGTAAGATGAGTTATATGCAGAACTTAATAAACTCTTGGGTTGAACAAGTCAAAATTCAATGATGAGCTGAAAATATATTTGCAAAGTAGTATGCTCTCCTCAGAAAGATATCACACATTTTTTGAGATCCTTAATAAGCATAGTATATCCATGACTATTTGGCGAGATATGGAAGGAGAAATTGGTCCATTACAAAGACTGTTGATCTTTCAAAAGGAGTTAGGAAAGGTTAGGGTTTGTAAACCCTAGATTAATCTTAATGAAGCTCTAGGGTTTGAAGATAGAACTCTAGCTAGATGTTTTCCATAAGAAAAGGAAAAACCCTAGATATGTTTTGAAGAAAAAATGATATAGAGAGGTCTAGGGTTTGTACAAAAACCCTAGAACTATATCTCACGTATTGGAGGTTGACGTTTCCGCTGAAAGAAGAAACCCTAACCCTAGCAAGGAGGGAATAACATCATGCTGATGATGAGGATGAGGATGATAAAGTTGCAAAATAGATGCAAGGAAGCTAAGATCAAGAGGGAGCTGACATTTCCCTATAATCCTCAAAAGATAAGTATTTTATATTTCTCTTCTTTGGTTTTTACTATTAATTAGTCTCTTGTCTGTATATCCTTTGCTTGGTTATAATTGTTCTTCCATCGCCTCCTAGTGAGGATTGCAGGTACATAGTAAAGGTTGCCAAGGTTTTGGCAGCAAATGGAAGAAATGGAAGAACGAAGCAAAGTGTGTGACAAGAGGACTTTCTCTAAATCATGAATTTAGTTGAGAGATATTGTACTAGATGAAATCTGAGCCTAGAGGGAGCTAGTAGGTCAACGAGTTTGAAGTATGCCTTGATGGTGCTGAAGAGAAGTCAGTTATGATCTACAAAATCTAGCATGTAGTAGATGTCAACTTAGAAGCAAGAGTTGAAGAAAGAGGAGGAGGATCATGACAAGATGCTTGCCCCAGTTGTAAGTGCATGGAAAGAAGTCTCATGATTGAAGAACACTTTGTTGAAAATAGTAGTGAGAAAGGTTCCTTGATTTGTGCATTAATCGAAGGGACCTCAATGAGTTCTTCCTTAGCATGCTCAAATTCCTATAAGTTAGGAATCAATTTCTATAAGTTAGGAGCTAATTCCTATAAGTTAGGATGAATTCCTAAGATTTAGGATTATTCCCTACAAATTAGGACAAGTTCCTATAATTTAGGATGAGTTCCTAAAAGTTAGGACGAGTTATCAAGAAGTTAACTGATGTGCAAAAGTGGAAGGATGGGTTTCTTGTCTTCTAGTGCAAGTTAAATTGGGAAAATGATGAGTGATTTGTGAAATTTTCCTTGAAATGCAACAACTGGAATTAATTCTTCTAACTGATTAAATTATGTAGTTTATTTTGTTACGAAAAAATGACAAATTAATCACACTACAATTTCTTTACAATAAAAATGTTGTGGAAAATAAAATGCTGGAAACTAAGAAATATAGAGGACACACACAAAAATATAACATTGTTATTTTTGGACAATTGTCCTCAGAAAAACCCAATGTGGGAAAATCGGTGCAACATATGAGGGTTTTATTATTATGCAACAGTTGAATTTTGAGTACAATATGGATGCCCAAAATTGGCAATCCTCTACAAGAAATTTTGGCCACAAAAATTAGTGGGACAAATCTTGCCTCACTCGATACTGATCCAGCTCCAAATATGATACAAACTAGGTTGCTGGAAACCCCTGCGTCAGCCTCTGCGCCAATGTTGCGTAGTCCCTCACATGCACTGCCTAGAGTCTGCTCTGATCAAGTCGTCCAGCCCAACTCAACCTCTGAGAATGACTCTCTAGCCCCTTCGGAATTTCTCTCGGCCTCCAGCAACTGAATCAACCCTCACACTAGTTGAATCGAACTCTTCCTCTGACGCTGTCTGCACAGTCCTTGCACAACCTCACTGAGGAAAACTCGACCCTCTTGTAACCGACTCTTCGAAATTGGAATCTCCTACGAAATCACTGTCTCTGCCCCTCACTGACTCTGTGTCCCTTCTCTAGCTCGAATTCTTCTTTGCTGAATCACTTTAACTGGGAAGCTCGATTTTTGCCATGGAACTCAACCTTAAGTATATTAAGTCTGTCTATCTCCAACCCCATTGACCTTCTCTTATAATATCTCGTTGGCGAACCAACGACCATGATTGAATCCCCATCAATGACTCTAATCATCTCTAAGTCGATCCATGTGAGTTTCTAGAGAAATCTCACTTTTCTCAATTAATTCCTGTTAATAATAATTTTCTCTAAGTTAGACTTAGGGAAAATTTAATTACTGACTAATTAACTTAATTGAGGCATCTCTAGGTGTTTTCTCTTGAAACTTTTTCTGGGTTTTGGAGCACTTGTGTTTCTAAGCCTCTCTAACCAAAGTTGAGACCAGGACACCTGCCTGATGCTACATGTTGTCATCACCTTTAGGGACTACCCTCCTTGACTTAGCTAGGAGAGAGTCTAAATGGGTGAGTAGGGATCAAAGTGACAACCCCTACTTTGAGCGTTGTGCCTTAGGTGTACACTTCAAGTGACAACACTACCCAATCATAAAAAACAAACACTCCCTCTTAGCGAGGAAGATGTTCTAGATGGTCTCGTAACATCCTCCCATACACGCTGCTAATGTTTGACCATTTTGACAACTACCACTGCCCACCAACTACTGTGCAACTTTGGTTTATCTGCTACTCTGAGCTAAGCCAATACTACATCTGTTGTAACGAACCTCCTGAGCCTACCCGGAAAAGTAGCCCCTAAGCTCCACAAATTTAAAATTTCCTTTTTTTTTTTTGTCCTTTGGTTTTTTGTTGGTTTTGTTGGTTGGTTAACTACTCAAAACCCCTACATTCCCATATATATATAATCTATTTTAAATTAAATAGCATTATACTCTACTTTATTTACTATAATATTTAAAAATTCCAAGTTCTCAATTGACAATTATATTAATTATTTATTATTTGGTTTATGACAAGTTTGATAGAGTTGAGCCAAGTATAAGGGTAAAGTGCATTGACAGTGGGTCTTTCATCTACAAAGATCCCGGGGTCGAACCCCTTCCTCAACCAAACAAAAAGGGACGAGGGTTTTCATAAGTTTTTCAGTTGTGCTTACATTCCTGTCTGGGGTGAACATGCAGGAGGCACCGAAGAGTAGATCAATATGTATCTGTATGTATGATTGAAGCAACGGGTGGCGTTGTGAAGGAACGAATTGGAAACCCCTTTGGCTTTTGGGGACCATTCCTACTGAGGCTCAGATATGGATATTTCGGATTGGCTCCTCGAGCATCACAAAGATTCCACTGGTTTGAGTACTGACAGTCTTGCAGAAGCAGGCTATCCAAGAGCAGGCTATCTGGTGAAGCTCGACCTTTTTTGAAGTAGTAATTCGCACCAGTGAATAAATTTCAATGGTATGCCAATAAAATATATAGCCACCAACGATGGTCCGGGGGGGGGGTGGTATGGGAACATTCACCAAAGTGGATGGCATCATGGCACTGCACCGTGAGTTATGCATATTTTATTGGTCATGTTGGATATGAAACTGTTTGGTGAAGATCAACCTGATATTAACAAAAATGATTTACGCAGAGATGTTGCTATTGCCTTCAAGGTAGGTTATCGACACTTTGACACTGCAAGTATTTACGGTACAGAGGCAGCTTTAGGAGAAGCTCTGAATGGGGCTTTTCAGAATGGAGTTGTAAAGCGGGATGAAGTTTTTGTTACCAGTAAACTCTTCTCTGGCGATCACGAGGATCTTGTTTTTACATTGAAGACAAGTTTAAAGTGACAAGACTGTGGAATAGCTACTGTCAGAATTACCTCCAAAGACTTCTTAAGGAGGGGTGTCCGAGTCAATGAAAGAGGAAAAAAGGATATCTCAGCTACTACAGATGATTACCTTAAATTTAGTAAACGACATTCATAATTTATGGATTTCTCTTGGATTTTGCAAAATTGATAACTACTGTTTTTCATGAGCTAGAAAGGAATATTTCTATATTTTGTAGGTGAGAATGCATATAGATGTGTATGAAATATCATGCAGGCAGCAGATAAACAAACCAAGATATTCCCTTGTTGTAGCATGAGAATCTTATTCTTTATCAGACAAAGTCTTGTAAAGTTTCTGCTCTGCTTTCAATATACTAATAACTCAAGATTTCAATCTCGCTATCTGTAGTAAAATACAAACAATATAAATGACTGTTTATGAGAACCCACCTACAGAGCTTCATATATATAGAAAGCGTATAGCAAATAACAGGGCTTTGTATCCCCCATATGGATTCTTGTGGGTGTTAAATTCTGCCCTTCAGGTGGGTTTAGCATATGTTGTGTCTGCAATTGCACTGTTTGATGAATACACCAATGATTTCTTGTATATGCAAGAAGGATTCTGCTTTTTGAGGCCTAAGTACTGCAGCCAAAGCATGCCTTTGTCGGGAACCTTATCAAGGCGATATTCAATTGGTAGGGTTGGATCATATGGAAGGAGTGGCTCTATCAGCCCAGGTAACAAAATGCCAGGTCCCCAGCGCACAAAGTCTTTAAAGAAGAACATACAAGAAATGAAGCCTATGCAGATGTGGGATTATCTTTTTGAGTCATCTGAGTGTAATGGAAAGACCCTGGTTGAGGAAAATGTAATTAAAATTTTAGACGTAGAGGAGTGGAACCGTACTGCGAAGTGCTGCCTTGAGCTTCATTTTGATTACCAACTATGAAATGTATAGATCAATTATAGCTTTCCTTTGCCAGAATCTGCATAGAGTGATTGTTTCAACAATCTATTCAGTGGAGATTAGTTTTGTATATTTCTTATGTCCACTGCTGCCTATCTCTGGTCCCATGTGTGGTACTATAGCAGGTTTTCTTTACTCACATGGGCCTCAGCTATACAACAATTTGAATTCATGGTTCTTCCTGCTTCCTAAGGACATGAGGGTTGTAGATTCAGAACAACTTATTGAAACCATAAACATGGTTTGGAGGTGTCGAGCTTGCACATATGACAATTCAGTTACAACAAGCCCATATGTATGTGCTATATGTGAGACCCCCAAATTTGAGTTCATTGGATCACCCGAGGTTCAAGTGCACTGGCAAGTTTAGTGTGGAACTGTGCGAGGTGTACATATGAAAATGGTGTTTTCTTTCACAGTTGTGAAATTTGTGGAACAAATCGTCCTATCATTGATTAGGGAAAGGCTTTTACAATAATATTCCTATCATCTGACCATGTATGAAGATTCTCATTGTGGTGCTATCAAAATTAGTAAAATTGGCTATCCTTCTAAGCTAGAAAATGCAGTATTAAACAACAGCTTAAATGTCCACCTTGTAGATAAGCTACTAGAAAAAACAGTTGTTTGGTTCCTCTTTGAAATAATAGAAGATTGTGTGTAGCTGTGTGATTGACTTTCATGGGACTGAATTACATCAAAACTTAATGATAGGAGTCCGCATGACAATGGCTTGAAGGTGGCACAAATGTGTGCAGAAATAATGTCAGGATGAATTTAAATACCAAAGTGAAAGGAGTAGAAAATCGACATGGTATTTATTGCATGGCTGACTATGAATTTTATCTCCGGAAAATTGCATGATTGGCTAGGAATTTTATCTCTGGAAACAAGAAGAGTTGTAAGAAGGAGCCACTTTTACAAAGCCATAACTATTTTCCTACCACCTTTGGGTTTTCATTTACAAATGGAGATGTACATATTGCAGTTTTCTGATTAAGAAATTGAGTGTACAAAATGTTTGTCAAAAGTTTTTGTTGTTGAATACTACTACTTTTACTATTATCTTGCACAAGCAGATGAAGGGCCTAATGTTAAAGTATTGGTTTTATATGCCTTAGCACCTGACGTACTAAAGCTATGTTAATGAATGTGAACTATGTATAAATAGCACATCAAAGTGGCACAACGGAAGCCTATGTTAATGAATGTGAACTATGTATAAATAGCACATCAAAGTGGCACAACAGAGGCTTGGTGGGCATATAACCCACATATTTTGCAGGATCATTGCCTACCTCTGATACCACGTGTGAGGCTCCATCCTAGGGTCCTCTAACTAAAAACTAAATTTCTCTAATTTTAAATACAATAAAATGGGAAATAACTTATTTCTATCTAAACATTTAATTGATGATAATATACCATTAAAATTTATTTCCCACAAATTAAATAAGTAAGAATTTCATTGCAACCATTTATGAAAGTAATCAATAAACAGAGGAATACCTGTTCCAATAGCTTAGTTGAGATGCTCCTGAGCTGCTGATTCTGTTGGGATGTTCCTCTTGACTACTCGATTAGATTTGCCTCCCAGTGAATTAGGAAGTATTTCCTAGCCCAGGGAACTTCCATAGGTTCCCTAGCTCTCCGAGCCCAAGCCCAACCAGATGTAGTGTGTCGAAGTTAAACAAATACTCTCCTTCTCTCCCTTTTCTTTTCTCCACCTTCCTCCCAAAACAAAATCCTCCAAAACCACAGCCAAAACCAAAACCAAGACCAAAGATCCCCCCTCCTCTCATCATCCTTCCCCTTTTATGCCTCTTTCTCCCATCCACCTCAACCACCTATCATTAATGTCATAACTACCCCCTCATCCTTTCATTTGACTTTTCTTACCATATCTTCTCCCAAGTAAATTTGAGAGAACATTTTGGGGATAAGATATGGATATTTAATTTGGTAATTAATTGGGGAGGACCATATCTTCTTCCAAGTAAATTTGAGAGGACATTTTGGGGATAAGATATGGATATTTAATTTGGTAATTAATTGGGGAGGACCATATCTTCTTCCAAGTAAATTTGAGGACATTTTGGGGATAAGATATGGATACATAATTTGGTAATTAATTGGAGAGGACCATATCTTCTCCCAAGTAAATTTGAGAGGACATTTTGGGGATATGGATATTTAAATTGGAATAAATGGAAAGAGACCATATCCTATCAAAATTTAAATTTGAGAAGGCAAGTTGGGAATTGAATAATAACAATAATAAAATTTATATCAATAATAAATCTACAGTTTCACTAATGTAGATATGTACCAATATTTCTTGATAATTAAAAGTCAATATTTTCAGGTAATTTAAACACTAATAAAATTTGCATGATAAGACTAAGTATGACATTACACTGCAATTGAGAACCAATGTCTCTTGTCCGTGCTACTAAAAAAGGGTTCTCCAATATACCCATTTGTTCTCTAAAATTGATGAACTTAGCTCTTCCTAAAGCTTTTGTGAGTATATCTGCAACCTGCTCTTCTGTGGAAACATGCTATAACTGGACTGTTCCACGCTGCACACAATCTCTAATGAAATGGTATCGAATATCTATGTGTTTTGACCTATCGTGAAACACTGTATTGTTAGAGGGCCTGATGCAACTCTGATTATCGCAGTAGATACTGGTCACATCTAACCTCTGACTGACCAGACTCACCAACTGCTTCCGAAGACATATAGCTTCGCACGTGGCTGTTCTAGCTGCCATATACTTTGCTTTTGCAGAGCTCAAAATGCTACTGACTTCTGCTTCTTGCTGCACCATAAAACCATCCCTGACCCAACGCTGAAGTAGCACCCCGAGGTGCTTTACCTGTCCACTGAACTACCTGCTCAATCTGCATTTGTGAATCCACATAGTTTGACACCATCACCTCGAGTGTATCTCAATCCATACTCGATTGTGCCACGCAAATACCTAATAATGTGCCTCGCTGCTGTCCAAAGCGCTCTCTTTGGTTCCGCTATAAACTGACTGAGAGTGTTAATTGTGAAGTAGATATCTGGCCCACTGTTGACCAGATACATTAGGGAACCGATAAGCTATCTATACAAGGTGGGGTCAACATCCTCGTCCTCTGATGCATCGATCTTCCTCCAATTTGTAATCACAGGCGTAGACATGGGTCTACAATTCTACATTCTGAATCTCTTCAGAATTTTTGTAGCATATCTCCCTTCACCAAGGAAGATCTCCTCGTCCTTTTGCCACACTTCCAAACCTAGGAAGTAATGCATCAGGCCCAAGTCCTTCATGTCAAACTCAATTGCTAGGTTCCTCTTGCAGTCCTCTCTAAGCCCCGATGACCTTGTCATGAAGAGGTCATCCACATACAACACTAGGATGAGTGGCTCTTCCTCTACCATCAAATAGTAAAGGTTGGGATCTGCATCACTCTTGATGAATCCCATCTGTTGCAAGTAGTTGTCAATCCGAGCATACCATGCCCTGGGAGCCTGCTTGAGCCTATATAGAGCTTTCTTCAACTTGCACACATGTGTGCACCTCTCATGTGTCTCAAAGCCCTCTGGCTGTTCTATATATACCTCTTCCTCTATAACCTCGTTCAAGAAAGATGTCTTGATGTCCATTTGGTGAATCCGCGATCCCATCTGTGATGCTAGGGATATAACTGACTGGATAGGAGTGTATCTGGCAATTGCGGCGAAGGCCTTGTCATAGTCTATCCCTTCTGTCTACGCATACCCGTTTTCCATGAACCTAGCCTTATACTTCTCCACGCTGCCATTTGTAGTGTACTTGATCTTGTAGATCCATCGAGAGCCCACAACTGACCTGCCCTTAGGCCTCAACACTACCTCCCAAACATCATTTGTCATGATAGAGCTATACTCTTCTACCATGGCACCTATCCACACCTGATGCTGTGTGACTTCCTGATCGCTGGAAGGTTCTTCAACCCGTGCCACCAAAGCTTGGTACCTGTCTGGTTGTCTGTGTTCTCTTTTGTTCGTCCTAGGAGCTCCAATGAACTCTTTTGCATCTCTTAATGTCTGACCGACTTCCCTGCTTGTTCGACCACCGGTGGTGGGAGGATTGACCAGTGCCTCATCCTACCTCTACTGCTCCGTCTGCTGTGAACTCACTCGATCCTCTGCACCTAAGGATATGCTGGTACTGGTAATAGTACTAGATCCCTATAATTGTCCTTGTGGCGGTCCTAGTTGCTGCCCTTGCTCCTGAACCAATGGAGCTTCTACTGGCTCACTTTGATCACTTGTTGGCGTTTCGCGAGATTTTTTGAAGGCTCTATCCTCCATAAACTTCACGTCCCGTTTCACGATAATCTTCCTATTGCCAGGAATGTAGATCCTGTATGCCTTAGAGGTTTCACTATACTGAACGAAATATCCTTTGTTTGCAGTCTGATCCAAGTTGGTACGCTTCTCATCTAGTACATGGCAATAAGCTATGCTACCAAAGACCTTGAGGTGACTGACTCCTGGCTTCTTCCTTGAGAAGACTTTTTCTGGTGTTATCTTCCCCAATGCCCTGTGAGTAACCCTGTTCTTAATATACACAACCATGTTGCATGCCTCTGCCCATAAGAATCTAGGCAAATCCTGGTCATATAATATCGCCTTCGCAACCGAAACTATAGACCCGTTCTTTCGCTTTGCTACCATATTTTGTTGTTGGTTGTATGGAGCTGTCCACTCCCTCTTGATGCCTTCCTTTGCACAGAAACCTGTGAAGTTACTATCTGTGTACTCACCTCCATTATCTGAGCGAAGCACCCTGATATTTTTCCCTGCCACATTCTCCACCAGAGCCTTAAACTCCTTGAAGCAATCGAAGACATCATCCTCGGTCTTCAAAAAATAGATCCAAGTTTTCTTGGAATGATCATCAATAAAGGTGATGAAGTACTCTTACCCTCCGAGAGATCTAGTGGACATAATGTCACATATGTCTTCAAAAAATAGATCCAAGTTTTCTTGGAATGATCATCAATAAAGGTGATGAAGTACTCTTACCCTCCGAGAGATCTAGTGGACATAGTGTCACATATGTCTGAGTGTATAAGTTGTAACACACAATCTAATTTGCTATCACTTCTTGGGAATGCTGACTTAGCATACTTCCCTGGCATGCACCCCTTGCACACATCATCATGTTTCGTGCCTAATTCTGGAACGCCTGTTACTGTCTCTCTGAGCATTCTAAGTGCTCCATGATGTAAATGTCCTATGCCATAGTTACGTACCTTGTGAACATCCGGATGGGGTATGTGCCTTGAGAGGTTGAGATGTCCATATGTGTGCCTTCTAGCATTGTGCTCTAATCTTGTTGAGATTTAGATCTTGTTAGTCAAAAGGCCTCACTATGTTGCTATTTGACAATGTTGGTCATAATGTTGATGCTTAAAAGGATGGCTTACCAATCTGACTCTTCTTATGAGAACATTTCAGTTTGAGAGTGTCCTTGTACCTATCATAGGATTATGAATACCTCCCTAGTTAAGAGGGTGTGTTAGAAAATGTAAGTAGGTTTGGTCTTAATAATTGCTATTGTATTTACGTCATCATATATTTTATATATTATTTTTCAAGCATGGGTTTCATGCTCAAGTCAATTGGTCATCTAGGTCAAGCATGTTCTTCATGCTTCTAGGGTTTATTGAGTAAAAAGAATATTTGTTGCTGTTGAAGGAAATGTAACTAGGTTCAGTCTTCATAAATGTACTTTTGATATTTGTATTAATTCAAAAAAAGAAATATTGTTTTTATAATATATGTCAATGAGTTTCTTGCTCATTGAAGTAGGTCTAGCACATGTTAAAGTGCTATGGGTAAATCAAAAGGTCAAAAGAATTATGTTAAAGACCTTAAGGGTATGTTACATTGTATAAGATTCTAAGAAGTAACTTCCAAGCAAAGTCAAGTCCCCTCCTATGCAAAGGCACCATCAAAGAGTCTCCCTCAAGCATGTGACACCACCAAAGAAACCATCTAAAATAAGCATAAAAAGTCGGCCTTCTAAGTGGCTTAAAAGGAGGGACAATCCTCTATAAATAGAGGTTGTCCACTCCATTATAATGCCAACGAAGGTGTTCTAAAATCTACGAAGGAAAGAGGCTAGAGAAAGGGTAACGAAGGACGAAGAAGAGGTCTCCTTGGGTAGCGAAGGAAGGAGGAGAAAAGCCGAAGTGAAGAGGACTCTTTCTAGGGATAAAAACAATCACACGTGTGAAGAAAGGGTGGTTAAGTTTGCAGATATAACAGTAGGGACAAACAATCCATAAATTAGTGTTGATGGGGTTTGAAATTAGGCGTACAAGGCCTCACAAGACAAGTGAAGAAGCATATCTCTCTAGCGAAGGAAAAGGACCCTAATTCTCTAGGGTACCTCTCACACGTGTGAGAATTAGGGCTGCAGTGCTATCACCCTAAGGAAGAAAGAAGTGTCGGAAGAAGGACGAAGTGCCAAAAGGAGGTGAACAAAGTACCGGGGAAACACAATGCAGAGAAAAGGAAGGACTTGACTTGTGCTTGGAGGATCTTCTAGTCAAAGGTCTAGGGTTTGGTATTGATCAAGATAGAAGCTTCAATAAGAGAAAACTTACCAAAAGGCTTTCCTCTCAAGAGAAGAGAGGTTTTGGCC
This sequence comes from Pinus tabuliformis, assembly GCA_031772625.1. Lineage (NCBI taxonomy): Eukaryota > Viridiplantae > Streptophyta > Pinopsida > Pinales > Pinaceae > Pinus > Pinus tabuliformis. The sequence goes on from CM062811.1 coordinate 324,414,997, forward strand.
CTGGCAGAGAGCCAACATGTTGTGTTCTTGTTCTTATGTTTTTGGTAGCAGTTTGATGAAGTACACACACATGCATTAATAAGAAAAAGAAAAAGATTGAGCTAACAAGGAAAAGTAAAAAGACTCCACAAATTGTTATCAAGTAATGAAGAATCACACTACACCTAATTGCCCTAGATTCTTCAATATGGTATCAGAGCTAAGGTGACACATCAAGAAACGGGCAACTCAAGAAAACACTCATCAAGGAAAGACATCTACAAGGTTGAAGCATCAAGTCAAATCTACTCAAGAAAAGAAGGCCTACCATCTATCATTCATCAAGGAAGATTACATAGCAAGAAGAAGAGCCTTGCACAAAGGCACCTACAAAGAAGAGTAGATCAAAGAGGGACCTACATCATCTACAAGTTACCAACCAAATCTCATCATCAAGCAAGTCCACTTGAAGAAGGCAACTTGAAGAACATCAAGATCCTAGGAAGGCAAGCCATCAAGTCTTCAAGGAGAAAGCAAATCCACTACATCTCAAAATCTATCAAGTAAGTATATGTCCCCTTTTGAATATACATCAATGTCTTTTTGCAAGGACAACAACAAATTGGTAGGTACCAATAACTTTCTTGCATGGAAGAAGAGGACTGATTTACTTCTCAAAGAGAATGAACTTCTAGAACATGTAAAAGGGAATATCGCTATACTTGATAAGGAACAAACCCAAGCCTTAGCCAAGTACAATAAGGATGAGATAAGAGCTCAAAGGATTCTAATAGAATCTATCAAGGACTCCCTCATTCTTTATCTCTCCAAATTTGAAACATAAAAAAAAATTCATGATAAGCTAGTAGAGCTATTCTCGGTATCCATAGCCAGAGAAGTGATATCTTTAAGAAATGAATTGTACAAGATGAAGATATCCAAGGAAGGAATAGCTTCCTACTTCATGAAGATCTCTAAGATGAGGGATCAACTTCAAGAGCTTGGGGAAGTCATGTCTAACAGAGAAATGACAACTGTAGTACTCAATGCTCTACCTGAGGATTGGGGCAACTTCACATCAAGCATATATGCCAAGAAGGAAGCAACCACACTTAGTGAAATGTGGTCTCTATGCAAGACAGAGGAAACTAGACTTAAAGCAAAGGAAGATGTGGGATCAAAGGAGCAAGCATTTGCTACCATGGCCAAGAGAAAGGGAAAATTTGGCAAATTTGGTCCACGAAGAACAAACAACAAAGACATGTCCAAAATCCAATGCTATGGATGCCAAGAATATGGACACTACAAAAGGAATTGTCCTAAGCTTAAGAAGGACAACAACAACAAAAGAAAGAGGGAAGAAGCTCACATGACTCAAGAGGTGAAAGAAGAAGAAAATAAGCAAAAGAAGGAAGATCCTCTGGATCTCTACTATGACTAAGTCAAACTCTTTACTTCAAGTCTTCTTTCAAGGTTTTGAGTAGGATAGGAGCATGTAGGAATAACATAAAAATTGCATGGCTAGAAACGTCTTCTAAAATCTAGAAGCATGAAGTACATAAAGTTCTAGATACTCATGAAGAAGTAGCATTTATACTGGGAATAAAATGCATGGTTAGAAATATCTTCTAGAATATAAGAGCTTGGTAGATATAGCTCAAGGTATTCATGTAGAAGGAGCATACCTAGTATAGGACCTCATCCACGATGAAAGAATATTGATCATGATTAAGAATCTTAGGAGACCTCCATCATCAAAAGAAAAGAAACATTTGCAAGGCAAGGGTTTCTAAGATCCTATGATGTAATCTTCAAAGAAGGTTCATCAACCAAAGGAGATGTCTCATTGGGAATCCCATTCATGGGATTCAAGGAAATGATGATATGCAGGCAAGCTAAGATGAAGCAAGAAGGGCCACACCAAGGACAACCAAATGAAGCTAATATGATCAAAGGAGAATCATGATGAGGTATGTATGCATCAAAGTTGAGTCATGTTATCATTTGTATATTATTGAGTCATGAGAATAGTTCTATAACATGATCAAGTAGGAAAGAGTCTCTTTCACTAATGACATGCTCGAAGGCATGTACTACAATGCAATGAAGGTCAACAAAAGAATATGCTCACATAAGGAGTATAAGATTGCTGACTAAGAAGCAAGAAGAAACACTGACTAGTCTAGGAAGTAAGCAATGAAGAAGTGCTCTCAAGGAGCATAAAATGGTTGACTAATGTATCCAAAGAGAAGCAAATGAAGAAAGAGATCAAGCATGTGAAGAACACCATGATCACCGAGAATCACTATCTGACAAGATACTTTGAAGATATCTCCTGAAAGAAGGCAGGACAACTCTGACAAAGGAAGGAAGAACCCTTGACACCTATGAAGACCTTGGAGATATGAAAGATGTAGATAACTGATTCTACTCTACGAAGATGTCGTGATGAAGAAGCCATCCAGCAAAAGAAAAAGCAATGTTGAAGCAATATCAGGATGAAGTCATGATGGGCTATTAGGTCGAAGCATGTAAACAAGCAAGTACAACAAAGCATCCATGAGAAGTGTATTCCGAAGTATGGACAGATGACAAAGGAGTAGCCAGATGACTAAGAAAGCCACTTTCCACGAAGGAAGCAATGACATGACAAACCATGAAGGAAAGTGATTGATGGATGGTGCCCTACCTAGAAGAAGTTCGAACAAAGACTTCATGACATCAAAGAAAGGAAGGAGATCAAGCAGCTGAAGGACCCACGAAGAAGAAGTTGCTGATGAATGAAAGAGTCCCTAGTTAAGAGGGAGCTCTGACAAGTCCCTGATCAAGAGGGAGTTTTGGATCACCCCTGATTACAAAGGAGTGACAATTGTGTTTTCCATTTCATGGGTCATGCACTAGACTAGGACTAACAACCGTAAGTCTAGATGAAGGCCATGAATGGAAATGTAGACACAAGATAGACACAACATTCTTGTCTTCACTTGGGAAGAAAGAATGGGAGGATTGGGTAATCATCTGGCATCTGATACTCTTTGAGGATGTGTAGGGCATCCAAGACAAGAGTAGGCAAGAGGACCAATATTCTTTGAGGGATGGGAACCGAAGACAAGAATAGTCCTAGAAGGTCGTACTCAGTGAACACTCGGTTGGGTATGTACCTTGAGAGACAATGACTAAGGTCTCTATAAGTCATTGGTCTCGCCAACATCGTGCTCTGATCTATTGAGAGATAGAGTTGTCAGTCAAGGCCTTGCTATGGAAACAATGTTGGTTATTATGATGCTATAACAGATGGATTGCAAATTCGGTTTCTCTTATGTGAATTCTCCAAGATTGAAACATAGCCAAACACCTTTTAATGTTGTATGAATACCTCCCTAGTTAACAGGGAGTGTTGAAGGAAATGTGACTAGGTTCGGTCTTCATAAATGTACTTTTGATATTTGTATTTATTTAAGACAAGAAATATTATTTTTATAATATATGCCAATGAGTTTCTTGCTCATTGAAGTAGGTCTAGCACATGTTAAAGTGCTGTAGGTAAATCAAAAGGTCAAAATAATTATGTTAAAGACCTTAAGGGTATGTTACATTGTATAAGAGTCTAATTCTCTAGGGTACCTCTCACACGTGCGAGAATTAGGGCTGCAGTGTTGTCACACTAAGGAAGAACGAAGCGCCGAAAGAAGGACGAAGTGCCGGAAGGAGGTGAACAAAGTATCGGGAAAACACAGTGCAGAGAAAAGGAAGGACTTGACTTGTGCTTGGAGGATCTTCTAGTCAAAGGTCTAGGGTTTGGCATTAATCAAGAAAGAAGCTTCAATAAGAGAAAACTTACCAAAGGGTTTTCCTCTCAAGAGAAGAGATGTTTTGGCCCTGACAGAGAGTCAACATCTTGTGTTCTTGTTCTTATGTTTTTGGTAGCTGTTTGATGAAGTACACACACATGCATTAATAAGAAAAAGAAGAAGATTAAGCTAACAAGGAAAAATAAAAAGACTCCACAAATTGTTATCAAGTAACGAAGAATCACACTACACCTAATTGCCTCAGATTCTTCAACAATTACAAGTCAAATTATTGTTCTAGAGCTATGTTATCGGATCTCTCATGCCCAACGACTAGATCCTCGGATCAGAGAGAGATTCAGATCCGGATCCACGAAGATCCGCTCAACCTCTGTCCGTGTTGAGAACCTTGGATTTGATATTCCTTCTTGAATGAGAGGTTGAGAACCTGGTTCTCTACTCTTCATTGGTAGCCCTTGGATGGAAACCCTTAGGTGTGCTAGTTTGGACGAAAACCCAATACTTTTGAGGAGATTTCACTCAGAAATGTCATAGTGCTTCAATGGAGTTTGGAGAGAGCAGTTTTGTTGTAGCCGGTTTGCAGTAGTCTTCTCACCGAGCCATCTACATCATTGCTAGAGCCATTCATCAGTTGGGTCAGAGATCTTTTTCTGGGTTTTGCTCCGCTTGCTTAGCAAGCTCAGGTTCCACTATTCCTTCATGTTGATGTACTCTTTTCAGTGGATTAATAAAATGGCTCAGTGATTTTATCAACATCTATTTGTGTATTATTTGCTGGCTATATGCCTATTTACGTTTATTTTGCTGTTCAAGTTTATTTCTGGTATCTAATGTTCAAATTCCCATTTGGGACATTACAGAACTGGAGGAGGAGGTGTACGTAGAACAACCAGAGGGCTTTGGGCATACAACAGAGAGACTCACGTGTGCAGGTTGAAGAGAGCTTTGTACGGGCTCAAGCAGGGTCCGAGGGCGTGGTATGAGTGCATCGATAGATACTTGTAGGACATGGGCTTTGTGAAGAGTGAGGTAGATTCAAATCTCTACTACTTGGTGGTTGGGGGAGATGTTCTCATTTTTGTTCTATATATGGACAACTTGTTCTTTGTTGAAAATTGGCAACAAGAAATTGCTAAAAATAGAAGTGCTAAAAATAGCACTGCTAAAAATAGCAGTTTGGGCATCAGTGCTGGATTGGGCAACATGGAATGAAAAAAGGAAGTGCTAAACATAGAAGTTCTATTTTTAGCAGTGCAGTGTGGATTCCTATTTTAGGCAGTCCCTGGTCTAAAATAGGAAGTAAAATTCGAATTTGGTCTTACCAGCAATTTGAATATTAATTAATTAATTCAGTTTGAGTTAATTAGTTAAGGAATTATGAACTTGAAGTCTTTGTGAGAACATGCAATATTTTCTCCACTGATTGGGGAATGTGTCCTTGATTTGCTCCACTGATTGAGGAATTAAGGATGAGTTCTATATTGAGAGGATCAGTTGAGTTAGTTTAACTTAGTCAAGTCCAGTTAGATTAATTTAACAAGTTGTTAAATTAATGAGATTCAGTTTGTTGATGCTTGCATGCATGTGACAACTGGTATTTTGAAATAACTGAGTATTCATTCATGGATAACTGATGCATGGCAGTTCAGACAGAGACCCAGTTGAGATCAGATGAGGGACAGTGTACTATCAGTTGCTAGGATATTCCTAGTGAATATTCCTTGCATGAGAAAGGAATATTATTCCTTCTGGTACTGCGTAGTTGGACCTGAGGTGATAGCAAGTATGATTTGGCCAATTCACACATGCTATGTAATTGGACCCCAATCAAAACTGCGCAAGGAAATAGGGGCTTGGAGGACTTGTGGAGCCTATATATACAGGCCTAGATAGTCCATGAGCTACATCATCAGAGTACAGAGAGAGCATGATAGCTTTTGAGCTGATTCTTTTTGTATGTTGTTGAGGATTTCCACTTGATTGATAATACAGAGATGGGGTTTTAGGCTGGTGCTTTTCCTGGATAAATTCTTCTGTGTTATGTGTGATTGATTCCTTCTTATCAGTTATATGTGTTCATGCTTGATGTTGCTCATGTTCAATTAAGCTTCCGCTAAGTTTATGGTAGATGTAGATCTAGTATTATGCTTTAGTACATTGCATATATCAGTTGGATCTGCAAGTGAAATTTCTACATGATATCATTGAGCTAGCTGATTTGTAGAGAAAATTCTACATGGTATTGGGGCACAGGTGATCAAGGAAGAACAATATACAAGAAGGAAGAAGTTTGTGGTTTCTAGATATAGATATCGAGTTCTTATCACATTTCAAATTTCATTAATGGCGTTCTATGGTTTGAGGCTTGAGTATGCATTGGATGGCAGCTCAAACTATATAGCCTGGATGGATCGCATGGAGGCAGTATTAGAGGATAACGGGGTGAAGGAATTCATTGATCAAGAAGTCACCAAGCCCTCAGGATCTAATGCCCAAGAGTTTGCGGAATGGAGGAAGTGTGTGGCTAGAGCTAGGAGAATCATCCTGGAGGGAGTTTGATATCACATAGTCTCGAGCCTCCATGGGAAGGAGACTCCGTTTTTGATGTGGAAAACATTGAAAGATCTTTATCAGAACAACAGTGATCAAAGGAAGCTGGCATTAAAGGACAAACTTCGAAAGATCAAGTGTGAAAAGGGCGACACGATCTCTATTTATCTGACCAAGCTCACCACATGTAGGGATGAGCTTGCAAGTGTAGGGTTTGTGACAGCTGATAATGACATGGTGAGTCTTGCACTCCTCAGACTTCCTAAGAGCTACCATGACTCGGTTAATGGAAGAGAGAAACTGCCAAATTGGGAACGACTATGGTTGGATTTGATGCAGGAGGAGATCAGATGGAGCACCAGAGACGGTTCTTCATCCATGGAGGATGAAGAGAACTGTGCCTTAGCAAGTAAGGCGAAGAAGGGGAAGAAGAAGGTTTCTCTTCCCGAATCCAGTTCTTCTGATGGTGGGAAGAAGGTTGACAAATCGAAAGTACGATGCTTTCGTTGTCATGAGGTGGGCCATTTTGTTACAAATTGTCCACTGAGGAAATCCAAGAAGGGATTCGGGGAAGGATCTCAAGGGGAGGCACTTGCTTCACAATTCGAGCTGGATTTCACACTCTTCGCATGCATGGTTTTATCCATGGTGGGAAGTGGTTGGTTTCTTGACAGTGGAGCTTCTTTCCACATGACCGGCGACGAGTTTGTTCAGTACTTTGGAGGAGAAAGATCTCCAGATACTCATAGCGATGGGTAATGATGAAAAGTATAGTGTCTCAGGTGTAGGCACGGTTATTTTTTAGAGGGAGCATAGAGCTCGCCTTACCTTGACCGATGTCAGGTATGTAACAGGACTGAAGAGAAACTCGGTGTCGATCGCGATGCTGGAAGACAAAGGCTATGATGTAGTCTTCAGTAAGGGAAAGGTTTTCCTTAGACACATCATCACTATACAGGTGAAGCAGATCGGTTCACGGGTCAAGAACCTGTATGCTCTTGAGGTTCAAGATGCATGCAAAGCCTTGAGAAGCAAGGCAACTGATGGAGACTTGGTGGTTGAGAGGGAGAGTATATTAACTCTCAACATGCAGCGCTAGAAGAAGTCTCAGACGATTGTGGAGGAGCCACGATTGGTGCAGCAGCTTCCGGAGGTTGTGGAGCAACCACAACAGGGGAAGCTGAGTGGAGATCGAGTAGAGACATCTGCTCATGCAGAGACCTCTAATAGGGGGAAACTTCGAGCCAGGTGGGTTGAGGGATCACATGCAACCATACCTCCAGGTAGGAGGTGGGGCGATATAGAGTGATCGTCTCAAGGAGGAGGGGCAGGATCCTTGAGGTACTCAACCTCTTGGATGAGACCTTGCTACGGGAGCCCCGATATGGAATAGCAGGAACTGACTGATTGGGTAGAGACAGATGCGGATGGAGCGGCAGAGAGAGCGACAGTGCAGGGAATCCTAGGACAGTGCAGAGCATGCAGGCCGCAGCAATGCGAGAGGCAAAAGTGTGTTGCACAGTGCAGGGTGGCACATAGAAGGGTGCAATGGTGCGAGATGCATGGAGATGTTGCAGTAGCGCAGAGGTCAGAGAGGGAGCACTTGTCAGCAATAGGTAGAGCTTCAGCATCAGAGTATGTTTCTAGCCCAACAGAGAGGTCAGTTGGGAGTTTTTTTGTTCCGAGAGTTGCTGGAGCAACCACATTTGGTAGATGTGTTGCATGCAGAACATTCCAGAGGTACAGGATCGGGTTCGAGAGGAAGCCTTTCTTGTTGAGAGGGAGTGTTGAAAATTGGCAACAAGAAATTGCTAAAAATAGATTTGCTAAAAATAGCAGTTTGGGTATCAGTGTTGGATTGGACAATAGGGAATGAAAAATGGAAGTGCTAAAAATAGAAGTTCTATTTTTAGCAGTGTAGTGTGGATTCCTATTTTAGGCAGTCCCTGGTCTAAAATAGGAAGTAAAATTCGAATTTGGTCTTACCAACAGTTTGAATATTAATTAATTAATTCAGTTTGAGTTAATTAGTTAAGGAATTATGAACTTGAAGTCTTTGTGAGAACATGCAATATTTTCTCCACTGATTGGGGAATGTGTCCTTGATTTGCTCCACTGATTGAGGAATTAAGGATGAGTTCTATATTGAGAGGATCAGTTGAGTTAGTTTAACTTAGTCAAGTCCAGTTAGATTAATTTAACAAGCTATTAAATTAATGAGATTCAATTTGTTGATGCTTGCATGCATGTGACAACTGGTATTTTCAGATCACTGAGTATTCACTCATGGATAACTGATGCATGGCAGTTTAGACAGAGACCCAGTTGAGATTAGATGAGGGACAATGTACTATCAGTTGCTAGGATATTCCTAGTGAATATTCCTTGCATGAGGAAGGAATATTATTCCTTCTGGTACTGCGTAGTTGGACCTGAGGTGACAACAGGTATGATTTGGCCAATTCACACATGTTATGTAATTGGACCCCAATCAAAACTGCGCAAGGAAATAGGGGCTTGGAGGACTTGTGGAGCCTATATATACAGGCCTAGATAGTCCATGAGCTACATCATCAGAGTACAGAGAGAGCATGATGGCTTTTGAGCCGATTCTTTTTGTATGTTGTTGAGGATTTTCACTTGATTGATAATACAGAGATGGGGTTTTAGGCTGGTGCTTTTCCTAGATAAATTCTTCTGTGTTATGTGTGATTGATTCCTTCTTATCAGTTATATGTGTTCATGCTTGATATTGCTCATGTTCAATTAAGCTTCCGCTAAGTCTATGGTAGATGTAGATCTAGTATTATGCTTTAGTACATTGCATATATTAGTTGGATCTGCAAGTGAAATTTCTACATGATATCAGTGAGCTAGCTGATTTGTAGAGAAAATTTTACATTCTTAACAAGTTCACTGGGGCTCATCGAGGAGTGCAAGAGGGACCTTGTAGCAAAGTTCGAGATGAAGGACTTGGGGCCCATGCGCTATTTTCTAGGCATGGAGGTGTGGCAGACGGATGGCGAGATTTTCCTTGGTAAAGGGAAATATTGCAGAGATCTTGAGGAGATTTGGGATGGAGGATTGTAGGGCCCTGTCAACTCCCACGATCATTAATTGGAGGAAGATAGATGCATCTAGGGAAAAGGTGGTTGACCCCACTTTGTACAGGCAATTGGTAGGCTCTCTCCTGTATCTGGTCAACCCCAGACTAAACATATCCTATGCAGTAAACTCTCTCAGTCAGTTCATGGTGGAGTCGGAGAGAGTGCATTGGACAACGACAAAGCATGTGCTGAGATATTTGCATGGCACCGTTGAGTATGGGATCAAATATGCTCGAGGTGATGGGGTCAGGCTGGTTGGCTATACTGATGCACACTGGGCATGGAACACAGTGGACCGGAAAAGCATTTCAGGGCGCTGCTTTAGAATGGGATAAGGAGTAGTTTCTTGGTACAACAAGAAGCAAAAGTTAGTGGCATTGAGTTATGTAGAGGTAGAGTACATAGCAGTAAACATGGTTATGTGCAAGGCCATATGGCTTTAGAAGCTGTTGGTAGCCTTGTTTGGTCAGAGGATAGAGATGACGGTGATACATTGCGACAATCAGAGTTGCATCATGTTGTCAGAGAATCTGGTGTTTCATGATAGGTCCAAGCATGTAGACATTAGATACCACTTCATTAGGGATTGTGTGCAACACAAGATTGTCTAGCTAGAGTATATACCTATAGGTAAGCAGGTAGTAGATACTCTGATGAAGGCTTTGGGGAAGGTGAGATTTATCTTCTGCAGAGATAAGTTGGGTGTTATGCAAAACACCTCCCTCCCTAAGAGGGAGTGTTAGTTTGTGTAGCTCAGATAGGTGTTCTAGTCTCAGATTGTGTCTGCAAGGCTAAGGAACACATTTTCTCCAATTCCCAGAAAAGGTTTCGTGAGAAAAGGCCTTGATTATATTTAATTAAGTAGTTAATTAATTTTCCTAAGTCTAACTTAGGGAAATAAGTTTAATTAATCAATATTAATTGGGATAAATCAATTTTCCTCTAGAGACTTTCAGAAAAGTCATGAGAAGAGGTCAATATGATCTTAGCCATCGATTGTGATTAGATCATGGCCGTTGATTTGCTAATGAGAGATTATAAGAGGAAATCAAAGGGCATTTGGAGAACACATCGAGACATAGAGTTGTAGTGATAGCAAGGGCGCATTGGCAGCATAGAGACATCAACGACAAGGGTTTCAACAGAGATTGCCAGAGAGATTCTTCATAACGATTTATGGGGACTCGGGAGGCTTGGAGATCGATTTTTCCAAGGTTCCTTGGGAGCGGCATTTTCAAAAGCTCCCGATTCGCGAGTGAATTTTTATATAATATATATTTTTATATATTTTGATGCATATATGTCAACAAAAGCATGTAGAATGATGAATTAGATATAAAAAACATAAAAACATGGATTGAACCATATAACATCAATCATCTAGAAGTTATAATCTTCATCAACCACGTCCACAAGTTAGTAACATACAACATATCAAGTCTCATGATTCATCAATCTTAAAGTTTCAAGCTTTCAAAATTCAATATATAACATTTATCATCATTGATCACTAAAGTTGTAACTTGTACTTGTAACCATTACCATTACCAAGTAACCAAACGATAACAAAGAATATCTAACATGAAATGAAATGTTTCAACTTTCAACTTTCACAAAGCATCATATTCATAATTCATTACCAATGAGTTATAAATGCCAACTTCAAACTTAAATTGTCATATATTGTTTACAAAAAATACCATAATAAATATGGAGGAGTAAATAGTTATAAAAACTTAAAAAGTACGAGAAACTAGAAAGTAAATCTATTATCTACTACTTGAACCCCTTGCCACGGGAAATTTTCTAATTTCTTGTCTTGTGCTTTATTGGGAGTCTCCTCTTGCATTGTCAAACGACCTTGGTGCTCTTGATTAAATACAAGTTCTATACCCTAGTACCCTAAGTGCTCTTGATTATTGGGAGTCTCCCTCGCATAGAGGGCTTGGTGCTCTTGATTAAATACAAGTTCCATACTCTAGTACATGACAAAATCCAATGGAAACATTGCAATACTCCCAATCTTGAAATCCTAAAAAAATGATAAGTTTGTTGGATTTTGAGTGAGATTTAAAATTCTACTTTCTCCATATGAAATCTAATGAGGTCGAGACTCGAAACCACTCTCAAACATCCTGAGTCATTTCACGGTAATGTTAAAAATTTAAGTAAAAGGATGAAAATGAAAGATAAAGGAGAATGTTACTTTTACTTTAAGAATTTAACAGTACCATGAACTGCATATCAACACTAGGGCCATAGGCTTGAACATTAGGTTGCCCCACTCAAAAAATTTGTTTCCAATCTTCAATAGCTCCCTCTATCACTCCTAAATAGGTAGGGAGCGAAGTGCTTTTTAGGGAGTGCGTTCCCGGGGTCGCTCCTGATGCGCTCCCACTCGGAGTGTGCGCTCCAGGAGCGGGTTCGAGAGTGGGGGGCACTCCCCCTCAACCTTGGGATTTTTCTGCAGAGAGGCTGATTTTCTAGTGGTGTGAGTTGCTCTTGCAAGGGGTGCGAATTCCCTAGTGGGCAGTGCGAATTGCTTAGAGAGGGAGAAATTCCGGAGCAAGGAAATTTGCAGGAAAGATTGATTTGCACAGGAAGATCAATTTGCCAGTAGAAGTCCAGATTTTCCAGTGGAGGCCGAGTCGATTTTCCCCGCCAGTGTGAGTTGCCAGGAGGGCAAATTTATCTGTCAGGCCGCACATGTGAGCTAGAGCAAGGTTCAAAGGGAGGCTGAATTTGTTCTGGTGGGTCGAAAAGCTTCCAGGAGGTCCTGGAGACTTGCAAAAGCGATCAGAATAATTTTCCGGAGGTTTTCCATTTAACGGCAACCTGATGTAATAGAGTTTGCTGAAGAATTTAATAAATAAAACCCTCAGCTGCAGACTGGTTTTCCCTTTGGGGTTTTTCCAGGGACATTTTTCCAAAAGTGCTGATGTTCATTATTTGTGTGTGTGCATTATTTTCTCAGTACCTGTGGCTAATTATTTTTCAGTGACATAGCAGTAGTATTTTATTCAGTATTTGCCGCAAGTATTTTGCAGAATACAAAATAATCTAAACAGATAGGTGAATAATAACCAGTTAACTGCAACAGTCTTAAAATTTTCACAGTTTATTGAAGACCCTTCTTGAAGGGAATTCCAATGAAGGAAAGGATATATGGCAACTTGCATGGTAAACTAGCCCATGCCAGTGGGGTGTTTTGCATAGGAAGAAGACATGTGACATCACTTTCATCATTGTTACACTAGTTTATTATTTTGCTGGGTGTTTTGCATCTTGGAGAGTCCATTCTGTAATAGTTTAGTCTTTTTCCCGTAATTTTGTTGCAGAATAAAGTGGATCTAGATATTGCTAAATAATATTTTATTGTAAAGGAGAATGAGCTCAAATCTATACAAGGATTTGCTCTGTCCATTTATATGGATGGTTGGATTTGGGGGGGTTCATCCGTGGAGCTTAGTTGAATATCTTTTTGAAGGCAATGAAAACTAAGGGATTTTCTAGTGAGGCATAATGTGTTGGAGCTAAATTTGCTGAATGCGAATGCTGGAAACTTCTTGCAACAAATATGTCATGAAGGGCTAATTCCTGGGTAACATTGTTCCTTTTCTTAGAAGAGCTTAATTGTGGTTAACATTGTTCCTTTCTTTAGAAGAGCTTAATTGTGGGTAACAATGTTCCTTTCTTTAGGGTCTATCTTTGTGCTTATTGCTGGAAATGTCAATGTCTTATCTTCCTTCTTAATTAAAGTTCACTGCATTATCCATCGGTAGCCTCACTCACATGTTTGGAGGTCTTCCTTCATTAGGTTTCCTCAGGATAACTTTTTGCATTTGTGGACAGCAATTCAAGGACAGCTGTAGTTTGTTTATTCCAGCTCTGTTCGGTCCTTATTTCATTAGAAACCATCTCTCCTAGTTTTATCTTTTGACTCCACTTTCCCAATGGATAGACCCTAGTTTTGCTCCACCCATTCTTCTACTTTTAATCATACATTTTCCTGGGGAAATCCCTCTTGCACTGGAGGAGAGTCAGCCTAAAGTGAGAGGAGCTACTGTGGTGACAGTCGGTAGCTCCTCTTAGTTTCTTCAAGGTCTTGCTTGTGCTTTAGGACTTATATCACATAAAGTAAGGGTTTGTGTAACAAGGGGTAGCAGTGAAAATTTTGATTTTAGAAAGTTGAACTCATGACTCTTATGATATTGACATTTATGAGTATTGAATCGTATTGTTGAGTCTTCTAGTAATATTAATCAATGAATTGCATTATTTTATGCTTTAAGTTTTACTATTTTAGATAGATTGTGGTTTTGTATTTTACAATCTTTTGATTTTTTTACATATATTATGTAACATACACTTGAACTCCAACACAACCTGATTTCAACATTTGTTATGTTCTTATTTCATTAGAAACCATCTCTCCTAGTTTTATCTTTTGACTCCACTTTCCCAATGGATAGACCCTAGTTTTGCTCCACCCATTCTTCTACTTTTAATCATACTTTTTCCTAGGGAAATCCCTCTTTCACTGGAGGAGAGTCAGCCTAAAGTGAGAGGAGCTACTGTGGTGACAGTCGGTAGCTCCTCTTAGTTTCTCCAAGGTCTTTCTTGTGCTTTAGGACTTATATCACATAAAGTAAGGGTTTGTGTAAGAAGGGGTAGCAGTGAAAATTTTGATTTTAGAAAGTTGAACTCATGACTCTTATATATTGACATTTATGAGTATTGAATCCTATTGTTGAGTCTTATAGTAATATTAATCAATGAATTGTATTATTTTATGCTCTAAGTTTTACTATTTAGTATTTTACATAGATTTTGGTTTTGTATTTTACAATCTTTTGATTTTTTACATATATTATGTAACGTACACTTGAACTCCAAGACAACCTGATTTCAACATTTGCATCCACGTCTCTGAACCCACACCCACCAGCCCTGACAACTTAGCAGCGACATAATTCTTTTAAGACATGAAAATATAAACTATATTGAGTGTTATATGTAAGTCAATTAATTTCCACTTAATATTAGTATGTATTTTGATATATACCTATGAATTTCTCATTTGCAACTATTGATGCTGACCTACAATGTTTGATTAAAAACTATTAATTTTGGCCTGAGCTCATCACGGGCCATGAGATAATAAGGGGAAATCAATCCTATGACCTTACCTGTGGTGGCAGGGAAAATAAAGATTTTTTTACCATGGAGATGAAATGCTTCACTTGGCTCCTAATATATTTAATTCTGAATAGTTTCTGTGGTTTGCATATGGTATTTTGAACTTGAGCCATGTAACCATGGTCAGTCTATCATGAAGAACATTGTTCTGCTCTCTAATTCGATTCTTTATTTCTGATCTGCTTTAACTGGAGTTTTTTGAAACAGCCACTTGCAGATGCTATACATTATAAAAACTATGATGTGTGCAAGCTTTTGGAGGAAAATGGTGCAGTGCTGCCGGTAGTTTCTTGTGTGCTTTATTTTAAGATTCAGAATGTCTGTTTTGATTCATCAAATTTTGATAAAGATTGGTAAATTTTTACATTTGACAGTTTATCTTTAGTGTAATTTTGAAGATACATCTCACTGGTGTTTCTTATAATTAAAATTTAACATGTAGAGGGCTCCTATGCATGTCACAAATGAACATGACATTCCGGAGTACGAAGTTGATCCCAAGGAGTTGGATCTTAGAAACAGTGTTCAAATTACAAAGGTAATTTTGAGAATGAATGATTCCTGAATTATTTTTAAATACTGAAGCTTTTATTGAGATGTAACATCTTATCTCGAGAAATCTCCACTACAGACCTGCATGGAATGCTCAATAGAACTAACACAACTAATAATCCTTACTCATAAAAGCATGCATTTGTGCAGGCTAAAGCATTGTTAATTTTTTACCACTCCTTTATCCTGTTATTTCACACCATGCAGGGAACATACCGAATTGGATTATGGCGGGGGATACGAGTTGCTGTAAAGACATTTGGTGAGGACGTCCTTACGGATGGTGAAAAGGTGTAAGTAATTCATTTTGTTTTAACAATGAGCTACTTCAGAGGTTAGATGAGTTACTAGTTTTTTAGGTTGCCTATTTTTCTAAGTTTTTCCAAGATTTTTGGGACCATGCTTATGCTTGTCAATATTTCCTATAATTTTTGATATTTTCCCTGATATTTCTGATAAGTTTCTTTTTGTACTTCTGAGCTATATATTCCTTGAAATGATGTTTGCAACATTGGTTCGAAGTAACTACCTGTCATTCTTACACCTTTTTGATGATTCACCACCAGTGTGTGGCTTATGTGTAATAGAGAGAGAAATCATTTGTTGTGGCAGGAGCGCATTTAGGGATGAGTTGGCCTTATTGCAGAGAGTACGACATCCAAACGTTGTTCAGTTTTTAGGTGCTGTCACTCAGAGCATTCCCATGATGATTATCACAGAGTACTTACCAAAGGTTTGCCTTCCACATGTTGAACTGTGTCTAAAATGATCGTAGAGTATCAGTTATCTCTTTCCTGACTCAACTATCTTCCTATTCTGCCAATGCTAAACAATTTTCCCATGTTTGCTTTATTAATATTTTTATTACATTCAAGTTCAGCTTAGCTGTTGAAGTTTCAGGATTCACATTTCATATCATTGACTGCTAGTTATGAAGAAGCTATGACAACACTTCATCACCAGTGAAAAGTGGTTTAGCTTGATAAAATTTGTAGTCATCTTGGTGCCCTGTTGTATAGTGGCAAGATTCTTGACTCTGTTTTGGCCTTTGCACTTCAAAAAGTTAATCATTTGCTTGATTGAAAGCAAGAAGAATGGATTAGGTTCACAGTATATCATGTATACATTTTTAATTGAACTCTTGGACAAAACTATTTTCCCTATCAGTTTATCAATTTACAAGAGGTTAGTCATAGTACTACATTCAAACTATAGTGCAGGAATCATTTCTATATAAAGTTATAAACTCCTCTCACAAAGAATGTTGCAAATTTTTATGGAATTAGATGATGGTTGTTTAATTTTATTGTTCTAAGCTGCAAGGATAGGGATATTGAAATATATAGGGAAACATGTATAGATATACGAGATGGCTAGATGATCTGAATTGGATCCACATGGAATCATCAAATTGTTAATGGCTCTGGCTAATGCAAGGCGCTGAAGACAAGTGCTGGATTTCGGGAAAGCTGAATAGTTGGGGATGCTGGCCTTCAAGATGATCCCCTTGTAAACCACAATCTTTTATAAACTCAGGCACAACAAATTAGAAGGGTTTCTTTGGCGAATTAGAGAGGGAATAGCGCTATAAAATTCCCGTGAGATGAAAAGGAATGATCCAGAACCAAACTTCATTGTAATCTGCAAATTGCTGAGAAACAAAGACTGCCCATAGCCATTTGATCCTGGAGTTGTGTTTTTCATTTGGGTTTCTCCAGAGTAATTTTTGTTGTTCACTGTGTTAAATGCTTGTGTAATTTAAATTTGGTTCTATGCTATGTTCCAGTTTATTATAATGAAAGTTAGAGTCTGTAGAAATGTCAGTTGTTGCTCGCAATCGATTTTCATTAACTGTTTTATTGACCACAACAGCCAGCCAACTTAGACAGTCCATCTATTTGTTTAAGATAAGACCAATGACTACAATGAAAGAACTGTTGCCACAGTATTCATTCCCCATCTGTGTTGCTAATTTTATTCCCTCTGATTTAGCATCGTGCCTCTTCTCCAGGTCGTTCGGCACTTGATAGAACCTGTATACACTTACTATGAATTGCAAATCAGCTAATTATTCATCTGAATCAGTTCCTGTGCACAGAATATGGTTTGCTTTGAGAACCATATGGATGCATTGTTTTGTTTGTTAATGCATGCACAACTAGATGTGTTCTGTGAAGATAATCACAGCAGCACTGTTCAGATGAAGTGGATTAGCCTGGATAGTGCGCCTTAGGTGTCATGAAAGAAAATTTAGAGCTAAACATATAATTGAAAATCATGAAGGCATCGTCATAAATTATAGCATCTTGGGGACACAATAACCACATAGATACCACCGCACGACACAATCAATTAATGTGTCAATCTGGTGATGTCATATGTAGTAGGGGTTTATGGTTGTTAGGTTCTCCAACACTGCCTTAGATCACTTCCACAGGTACCTCAATCAATCTTATTAGATGCAAACACATTCCCTTTGCAGCAGCAAATTCAAATTGCAATCAAGCACTCCTACAAGCAATCAAATGACATTTTCTCAGTACACCATAATTAATAAATGATTACTCTACATGACAACTTCAATATACGACTTCCAGGATTTATGGATCGTGCTGCAACTCAACACCATAGTATAGCCAATCGAATGAAGTGGACTTATTTCTTGGCACAAAGGTTTCAAGTGCTAATTACTACACAAATTATTCTGTCCATGACATGAACCGCCATAACCCCATGGATTAAAAATGCTCCCCATGGACCATTTTTATTCTCGAGCTAGTGACACAAAAACCACCATATTCTCATGCGGTGGCAATTTATTTTTCGTGAAGAATTATTAATTAATACCAACGCTAACATCAAGCTTCACCATGTTCGTTATGCTCCATGCATGGCTAATTTTGACTCAACCAAATTCTAAATTCTATTTCAAAGTGTGTATTATTTGATCCACAAAGAACACCTACTATCAAATTTGCAGCTCAAACCAACTCTACATTTCTTCTTCTAACCTGACATCTACCAACACTTTATTTCCCATTGATTGCAACAAGCAATCCTCCATTTCATCATCATCAATAGATACAAAGCTATAAGAGGTTTAATTGGATAATTGGAGCACACATCTCCATTAGTACAATTGCTCCATGGATCTCATCACATACATCTTTTCCAATCCATTTTTCTTCACAATCTAGGTTGTTGATCTCATATTCAAGGATAGGGACAATCACTTGTCTATATTGATAGCATCAACATTCATAATCTTTGTCTCTTACACTCACCCTACAAAGAGCATTATTGAACGCCATATCTAGGGGAGTCCACAATTGTTAACCGCATGAACATAATCTGTTTTGTTGACCACATACCATGAGCAATTCATATCTAGAGCACATCAACATGCACCACACACCATGTAAAAACTTGAATTTTAAGCAAATATCTATCCTATTTTGGAGATACACCACTCTCATTGTAGGATCATTACATCAACACTGTCTACAATCACTAGACATGGGTAGTTTTATATATACATGTCAATTATGGCCTTACACAGTTACTGTCATGTACAACGTGTTAGAAAATCAAGGGTAAAGAGATTTTCTTACTTGGTAATTACTCGCGATTAATTAGTCTTCTTTCTTTTGATTATCAATGTTCCTTTTTCATCAAGTAATTACACAAATTGTTCATCCAAGATCACATATAAGAGACACATGAATTTAGGCTTTCAAGCCAGGGCAAAACCCCTCAATAGGGTAAAACCCAACGATCCTCTTCTTATTGAATCAATTCACAATGAGATATGAAGACCAAAGACTCCCTCCAAGTCGACCCTCCTCTTCAAGTCAAAGTCAGAAGTTGAATCACAACAAAATTCTGTGGCTTCCAATTGCTTCCAGTATAGACCTCGACTTCCAATTACAGATCTCGGCTTCTAGTTATAGACCTCGACTTCTAATTGCAGACTTCGATTTCTAATTGTAAACTCTTGTCCAAAACTTTGTTTATAACAAGAAACACTTGGCTCTTTTCACAGATTTTCGACCCCTTTTCACAGATCTTCGCGTCTTTGATGTAGACTTAAATAACTTTAGAGTAGGTTACATACCCCGGCTTGATTAAGTTTGAAGACTTCCCTTGTTTCTCGGTTTTGCTTCACTTGACTTATTGCAGACTTCGAGTTAT
Source organism: Pinus tabuliformis (assembly GCA_031772625.1). NCBI lineage: Eukaryota > Viridiplantae > Streptophyta > Pinopsida > Pinales > Pinaceae > Pinus > Pinus tabuliformis. The sequence goes on from CM062811.1 coordinate 324,434,387, forward strand.
TTTTCTTGCTTGCACGTCCTCTCAAGAGAGTTCGAACACATGACCTTATATAGCTGTCCATGAAGCCATAACCAGGCCGACTTTATAGAGGGAGGGACGACATTGTAGATCAATCAATAAATTTTACAATAATACTAATTTTATTTCTTTCTTTACAATAGTCAAATGTGACATGAGTCTTATAAATATCTTTGACTCCTTTTGATTCTATTGAGCATGAAGAACATGCTAGATAAAAATAAAACTTGATAATAGCTTTTTCTTTCGTTATGAAAACCGACACTAGGTACATTTTCCAACACACCCTCTTAACTAGGGAGGTATTCATAATGACTCAATAGGTCTATCTCAAGATGAAATATTCACATAAGAAAGGATCCAGATTGATGATCATCAAAGTATCATCATAACTAGCATTTTCATATTAGCAAGGCCTTGACAAGTACACTCTATCTCTCACAAGATCATAGCGCAATGTTGGGAGGCATTTCATAGTACACTACATCACCTCACCGTGGTACATACTCCACCTAGAATACCTGGAGTATATCTATCACCAGACCATTTCCCTCAAGGAAATGTCTGTCCATCGAACCATTCTTATCCAAGTCCATGTGGCTTAGGATCTCCATCCTAATCCATCCCATTACATGACTCAAGAATGTCTGTCCAAGATGCTTATTCAATCCATCGTTCTCCTTATTCACGTCCATGTACTTGACTTAGGACACCTGTCCTAATCTGTCACAATACTTGACACAAGGAGAACCAAGCTAATTCAAATCATCATTCTTCCTATCCACGATGACACAGGGAGAACCGGTGTCCAACCTTACTCCCTCTCATCCTCAGAGGAGAAATTTACTCCCTCTCAACTAAGGAGAATCCGTCAACAAGCCTCAACTACTTGTAATTGTAGCTTTCCTCAATCAACCCTATTATTATTGAGATTACTCATCTTGCAATTCCTAGGGCTCCAAATACATCTCCTAACAAATCATTATCCGGTTCTTGAGGTCTTCATCTATAACATTCTCAACCCTCTCCGCTATTACTTCCTTTTCAGTCACTCATCAATTACAACTCAAATAAATTTTCCCTCTAGCTGCTTTTCTTGCTTCTCCAAGATAGCTAATTTTTTAGGGACTTCACCAAATTGCATTCTAGCATATATAAGGTTGCTTCACTATCTCTATTCATAGGCTAGATAGTCTATTTTTAGTGGCATGTCTCATCAATGTTACTCCACAAAAAGGTCTTTATAATATATCTCTTTTGAACAATGATTATGTTGAAATATGTAACTAGGTTTTGTCTTCATAATGACATATGTAATCATGATTTTATGTATTTTTTGTAAAGAGAAATAAATTTATTATTGTTATTCTTGAGGCATGGGTTTTGTTACCGCTCAAACTAGCAGAGGACCTAAAGGGTGATCCCTAAAGGGAAAATGCTAGGCCAAGGGCATCAAATGGAGACTTAGCCCACTGTCACCTCTGCTAAGGCTCCCTTTTATTTACAGACTTTCACCCATGGGAGGAGACCCGACATAATATGGGGTCACCGATGAAGGATTAGTTAATGAATTGATGTGGAGTGACCCAAACAATCCCTTTCCCAATAGAGTTGGAAGGATAAGGCTTGCCTGCTTCCTAAGCAAAGTACAAGGTCTTTTACGGAAAGGAGAGAGGGATTCAAGGGTTAGGTTTATGGGATATGACTTATGAAGGAACTTCCCAATCCCTAAAATCCTTATTGTAATTGGTATCCTGGATGGTTCTTGAAGAATTGTCTTTTCAAAGGATTGGGACCACATGGGACCAAGTGGACCCGGTCTAGGATAGGGGGAATGAGTATAGCAACCAATGGTGTTCTTACCTTAGACAAGGTGGGGAAAGGATCAAAGAAATATTTTTCACTTCAAGGTGTTGATTTGATCCTATGAGGTACTAGCCTTGGGGATGTTAAGGCAAAATTTGATCCTGGAGCAAGGGCTTGGATTTTCTCCCAACTCCACTGTCTGAATGGCTTCAAAATTGGAGGAGACCTTGAGGAAACACCAACACAGGAGACCCTAGGAGATCGAAAGTTTTGGAGGGCTAACTTGTTGGGAAATTTGTTAAACACACATGGGCAGCAAGAGTATCAACATGAGAATACATCTTTTATTAACAACTGATATACATGTATAATACATTGTTTGACCGTTGGGTTTCACATCCCAAGGTCTCTTGGACTCCTTTTGTCTATTCAGCTTCCACACTAACCCATTGAGGATTAAGTGTCCAACATTCCCCCCCTTAATCCGAAGGGTTATGTATGAGTCCAAGAAGAGAGCTGTAATACAAAATGTGCAAAAATGCATGGCAGCACTAGGCTGAATGTGTTCTCTGAAATGTTGGTATAAAGGGCGGTGGTTTAAGGATGACCACCAACACTGGAACGCTTAGTGCAATTCCTGGAACTCTTCCAAAATTGGCAAGAAGCTGAAGTCTTATGCTAGAGGAAGTGCTCCTATTGTTTTGAAGAGGGAAACCTTCAACCATGAAAGGGAGGTCTCACCCCGCATAAAAGGGAGAAATTCAACCTGAAAAGGGAAGTCTCAACCTGTGATGGTTTAAGGATGACCAACAACTCTGGAATGCTTAATGCAATTCTTGGAACTCTTCCAAAACTGGGAAGAAGATGAAGTCTTCTGCTAGAGGAAGTGTTCTCAATTTTGTTCCTGGAATTCTTTTGAAGCTGGCAAGAAACCGAAGTCTTCTGCTAGAGGAAGTGTCCCAGATTACCAACTGAAGGCATGCCCAGATTACCATTTTTGTTTCTGGCTACAACTCTGAAACTGGTGTGGCAGGTTGTGTCTCAAGCTCGCTTGATGTGACTTTGAAGCTTGTAGATGACCATCATTTCCTCCCTTGTCAGATACAAGGTGAGATGATGGAGAAAACTCAATTGCAAGACTGTTCAATACTCTGGAACAAGTTCTGACATGTGATTGGAATATCTTCTTGGCTGTTGATGCCCATTGCCAAGAAGCGATTGTAATATTCCTAATTAGCCATTGCTAACTAGAATATTCGATTTTGCTCAATTTTGCCTTTTATAGTTATTTATAAATAAAAAGGTGAGGAAAGGGGGACATAACTCACTTTTTGAATAAAGTCACTCCCTAGTAGCACAACGTTGTAACTTAAAAGGGGAGCCAAGGGGGCCAAAGGACCACGTAGAGAAGGGGGCCCACGTAGACACTTGGAGGGACTACGCAGATGGAGAGGAGCACGTGGCAAGAGAGAGGCTACGTTGGAGGAGGTGGGCCTTAGGGTTTTGAGAGAGGCCAACGCTATAAAGGAGAGAGGAGCCTCCTCATTTTGGCATTTGATTATGTTGCATTTGAGCTAGTCACTTCGACTTAGAGCATGCTGGCTGTTTAGCCTGTTTGTAGCACTGTTTAGTGCATCGAGTGTCTCCGTTCGGAGATCTCACCCTTAGCCCCGGGGGACTTCGAGTGCCTGCTCGGGCAAGGTAGTTTCATTAGTCTTTTGCAGGAGGATCGATCTTTGGAGTTGAGGAGGAACTGAGCATTTTGATGACTATGCAGTCTTGAGAGAGGAGGACGCAGTCTCTTTTGGTAGGAGCTCCGGATTGGGTTTATGTGGAGGATTTGAGCTTGGAGATTGAGCAAGGGATCAGCCCTTGCATATTGGAGGATTTTGGCAGAGTCTCGGGCAGAGTTTTGTAGGATTCTCTTTAGTGGCAGCGTAGAGCTTTGAGGGATAGCGTAGATCCTCAAGGGGGTGATTTGCGGGGGTCAGCTATTTCAGAAAAGCTTTCTGGGCTTTTCTGGGTTTATTGAGCAGAGGCTGATTCTAGAGTTTCAACATTTTCTGGGGAGGGTAACAACCCCGAATCCTCCCTTGATTCCAGCGATAGCAGCAGCACAACAGTTCTCCGGCAGCTTGGACGCAGTTCAGAGAGAGGCCATTTCCTTACCATTCTGAGTGTATTTCTTCACTTGCCTTATGCAGGTCGAGGTGCTATCTTTCTGATCACCTCTTGTACTCTGCTCATTACTCAGTATAATAAAATGGCTTAGCATTTCTCTCTGCATTTCTTGAGTATCTGCTTATATTCCATGTATACATTATTGTATGTTGCACTACTATTATTTTTATCTCTTTGAGCTTTTCCGGCTACTATACCACTTGTGTGTTTTTCTCCTATACTCTTAGACAGAGTCTAGAAAGGGCCAGGTAGCCTCTAGATCTCGTCCTCTTCTCAGAGGCGACATATGTGGTGAACGCCCTCCCAGTCCATCTCTGGTTGGAGTTCGCTTGTGTTTGAGGGATATCCTTGAAAAGGGATATTACAGTGATCCATCCAAGATGAATCTTTGTTCTTGCAGGACATTTGTTTCTGAAGCATCTATGTGAAGAATGGGTGGGTTTATGACAGTGTTTACATGGATGAAGATCAAAACAATGATCTTTCAAATGGCCAACTTGGTCACAGTGTTGGCATTTCACAATCTGTTGTTGTTGTTGTTGTTGCTGTGGAAGAGGGGCAGAGTCTGGAACAGCTGGAGGTGAACTGTCATAAAGGAAACTAGCACTCTGAAACTGAATGGGCTTTGAGTAGTGTGGAATATGAAAGGACAAGTCCTTCTCATATCCAAGATCAATTCTGTGCTTGTTGTGGACAAGTTGTTCCCAAGGTCTGATGATGGGCTTGGGAAGTGCAGACTGAGTTTCTGCATTTGCATGTACCACTGCTGCTTTATTGGGTACTAAATCTGAACCAACTATAAGATTATTGACTTGCTTCTGATGGGTTGCAGTTTCAATGTTCTAAACAGAAACATGTTCAGAATGACTCCTTTGTTTTAGTTCTTCTTGCTGTAGCTGAGATTCGAGCTGCAAAAAATAAATTTTCTCTTGTGCATTTTGTAGACAGACCTGAATGTCTGTGTTATGAAACCAGCTCAAGAAAAGATAGAAAAGATAGATCAACGCCTTATAGTTCAGCCTCTTCGAGGGGGCAACCTCCTTTACATTACATAAATGAACAATTCTTGGATGATACAAATGACAAAACCTCCTTTCTATATATAGGAGTCTAAGGAGTCACAATATAATCCAGCCGACCTAACAATAATAATATAAAGCCACAAAAATAACAATAGAGGGATTCTATGGGGCACAGAAATAACAATATGGGGGTAATAGGGGCACAACAATATAAATAAGGGGTATAACTACAATAGTAATGGGGTAATCACTAGTATTATAGGGACCCAACATGCCCCTCTCCTTCAAAAAAGTGTTGTCCTCAACGCTTGAGTAGTTTTGGATACTTCTGCATAAAATTCTCATCCTCCCATGTGGAATCTTCAGCGGATAAGTTCTTCCACTTGATAAGATACTCTGAAATTGATCGATTTCGTAGCTGTCGAGTTCTTGTTTCTGTGACTGCTTCCGGTTCCAATATAATTTTTCCTTCCTCGTCAAGTTCTGGCAATATTGTTTGAATTGGGAGCTTGTCACCTATAACCTTCTTTAAACATGAAACATGGAAAACTGGGTGCAATCGAGAAGCTGCAGGAAGCTCCAATTTGTATGCCATAGTACCAATCTTTTGCAACACCTTGTACGGACCATAATACTTTGGTGATAATTTATTATCCTTCTTAGCTTGCTTTAGGGACATTTGCTTATATGGTTGTAGCCGTAGGAATACCCAATCACCTACATCAAAACTTCTTTCACTGCGATGTTGATCTGCCTGTTGTTTCATTCTATTTTGTGCCAACACGAGGTTATCCTTTAAGAGTTGGAGGACTTGTTGTTGATGTTCGATGTGATGTTCCACTGCCTGAACCTTAGAATTTTCTCTTAAATATGATGTGATGGATGGTGGTTGATACCCATAAAGTGCCATAAATGGGGTCATTTTTGTTGCTGTATGGAAGGAAGTGTTATACCACCATTCAGCCAGAGGCAACCATTTGACCCATTGTGTCTGTTTATCAGATACAAAGCAACGAAGATATCCTTCCAAACATTTGTTTACTATCTCAGTTTGCCCATCAGATTGAGGATGATAAGATGAGCTATGAGCTAACTGAGTACCAAGACAAGAAAATAATTCTGTCCAAAAATTTCCAGTGAAAATGGGATCTCTGTCACTTACAATAATCTTTGGGTTTCCATGTAGCTTTTGAACTGTTTCCATAAATGCAGTAGAAACTGTACTGGCTTTAAATGGATGTGATAATGCACAAAAGTGTGCATACTTGGTAAGTCTGTCAACTACCACCATGATGACACTCTTTCCCTCAGACTTGGGTAAACCTGTGATAAAATCCATTGAAACCTCCTCCCAACGTTGGCTTGGAATGGATAAAGGTTGTAATAGACCCGGTGTCTTAATTGTTTCAACTTTATTTTGCTGGCAAACCAAACATTCCGCCACAAACTTTTGAATATCTGATTTAAGGCCATCCCAAAAAAATTCCTTCTTAACCCTGTGGTAAGTTTTTAAAAATCCTGAGTGCCCTCCTAAGGGAGAAGTGTGCAATTCCATAAGAATCTTTTGTTTTAGCTGGGAATTCTTACAGAGGTATAAGCGATCTTTGTACCATAACGAATCATTTTGCCAGCTAAATGTATCAGAAGTACTGGAATCTTGTTGTAGCTTTCGAATAAGTGCCCACACTTCTTCGTCATTCTTCCATTCCTCCCTTGCTTCGTTTATCCAATCTGGTTGGATAATAGAAATGGCACACAACAATGCTTCCACATCCTCATCCTTTCTTGAGAGTGCATCTGCCACCACATTTTGCTTCCCTTTTTTGTAGATGATTTCAAAGTCATAACCCAACATCTTTGTGACCCACTTTTGTTGCTCTTCAGAGGATAATCTTTGTTCTAAAAAGTATTTAAGGCTATCATGATCCGTTTTTACCTTGAAGTGTCTTCCCATTAGGTAGGGTCGCCATTTCTTAAGTGCATGGAGTATTGCCAACATTTCCTTCTCATAAATAGCTTTGCTTAAAAACTTTCCCTTGATTGGACGACTTTCAAAAGCAATGGGTCTTTCATCTTGCATTAGAACAGCACCAATTCCATTTCCTGAAGCATCACATTCCACAATAAAGGTTTTTGTGAAGTCCGGTGTAGCTAAGACCGGTGCTTGGCACATTGCCTCTTTAAGATGTTCAAAGGCCTTTGTTGCTTCCGGAGTCCATGAAAATGAATCTTTCTTCAATAATGTTGTTAGAGGTGCTGCTATTCTCCCATAATTCTTAACAAACTTGCGATAATACCCTGTCAACCCAAGAAATCCTCGCAGATGCTTTATGGATGTGGGGATTTTCCATTCCTTAATGGCTTTAATTTTGCTAGGGTCTACCTTAACTCCTTCATGAGATACAATATGACCCAAATATTCCACCTCCTGGACTCCAAAGAAACATTTGGATCTTTTTGCATATAATTGTTTCTCCTCCAATAGTTGTAGCACCCTGTCAACATGTTCAACATGATCCTTCCAAGACTTGCTGTAGATTAGTATATCATCAAAAAATACTAACACAAATTTTCTAAGGAATGGTTTGAAAATTGAATTCATCAAACCTTGAAATGTTGAAGGTGCATTGGTAAGGCCAAAAGGCATGACCAAAAATTCATAATGACCCTCATGAGTTCTAAATGCCGTTTTCGGAATGTCTTCAATCTTCATTCTGATTTGATGATATCCCGAACGAAGATCCAACTTGGTGAAGTAAATTGATCCATGCAATTCATCCAGTAATTCATCAATAACAGGAATGGGGAACTTATCTTTAATAGTGAGCTTGTTGAGCTCCCTATAATCCGGACACATGCGCCATGATCCATCCTTCTTGTGCACCAATACTACTGGAGCTGAGAAAGAACTTTGACTCGGTTGAATTATACCAGCCTCTAGCATTTCTGCAACCATACGTTCAATTTCACTTTTTTGGACATAGGGATATCTGTACGGCCTGATGTTTGGAGGAACACTTCCTGGAATCAGATGAATAGCATGATCATGATCACGCATAGGTGGGAGACCTTTTGGAGTCTCAAATACCTTGGAATGATTGTCCAGGACTTTTTGGAGATCTGGAGAAATAGATGATTCCAATGTGGAAACATCTAGCGAACATAATTGTGCAATTACACCTCTTTGCTCCTTTTTTAGAAGCTTTGTCATGCCATTAGAGCTGATTATCTTTCCTGGTTTCCCTGCAATACCCCTTAATTCAACTTCCTTTCCTTTCGTAGAAAATTTGATGAAAAGTTCTTGAAAATTAAAAGCTATTGTACCCAAGGATTGTAGCCATTGGACTCCTAGTACAACATCGACACCTCCCATTGGAATGGAAAGCATTGGGCTAGTCAATACATATTCTCCCATGGATAGCTTGATATTATGGCACTTTCCAGAGCAATTTATTGTTCCTCCATTTGCAATCATCACTTGACACTCTGGTGCTGGATATAGGAAGCAATTCAATTCTTTTGCTACCCTACAATGAATAAAATTGTGGGTGCTTCCTGAATCAATCAACACTATTACCTTTTTCTTCTTGATTTGTCCTTCTATCTTGATGGTTTGAGGAGTGGTAATTCCTGCCAATGCATTACAAGATATGGTCGGATTTATTTGTTCTTCATCTAGGCTTTGTTCCTGGAGTATATCTTCTTCTTTTGACCTTTCTTGCTCCTTTTCTTCTTCCTCTTCACAATCTATGTAGAATAATTTCTTCTCAGCACACTTATGACCTTTAGTGTATTTGCTATCACAACTGTAACAAAGCCCTTTTGCTCTTTTTTCTTCCAATTGTTGTGGTGTCAACCTTATAGGTTGTGGAAGACTAGGGGCAACAACACTTCCGTCTTTATAGTTGTGAGTGGTATGCTTCCTGGTTGCCATAATTTTGCTTTCCATTTTTCTTGCTAACCTGAATGCCTTCTCTAATGAATCAGGTTCCCAAAGGCGAACATCATGTTGGATATTATCCTTTAAAGACCCTATGAACACATCAATCCTATGCTCCTCTGGAATATCTTTTACCCTTATGTTCAATTTTTGGAACTCCTCAATGTGCTCCATTATTGAACCCTTTTGTTTGAGACTTATCAATTGGCTAAAAAAAGTGTTGCTTTTTGTATCTTCATAATGTGCTATCAATTCTTCCGTAAAAATTGCCCAAGTGATAAATTGTTTACGAGAGCAAAGCCATTGATACCATACAAACTGATTTGGTTCCAAATATACAGTTGCCATACGTACCTTTTGTGCGTTTTGCACATTATTGAGATCGAAGAATTGCTCCATCTGTAATATCCATGTGGCGGGATCCTTGCCATCAAACTTCCTCATATCGATTTTTGGAATATGGTGATTCTTCGATCCAACATTAGCGTCTATGGAATCATGATTAACATTTCTTTTGTTCTCATCATGAGTTTCCTTTACTACCTTTTCACCATTAGTGACCCTTTCTTGTAGCAACTTCTTCAATTCTTCCATGTCTGTCTTCAAATCTATCTTCAAATCTGCCATGTCTCTCTTCAAATCTGTCTTCGAATCATCCATCTTAGCTTCCATGCCCTTTATCTTAGACTCCACGCCATTTATCTTAGATTCCACGCCACTTATCTTAGCTTCTGTTAGCTTTTGTGAGCGTGACATTTGTTGCACTTGTTCTTGTAATTTTGATATATCATGTAGCATTTCTTCCTCTTCTTCATGAGTCATGCTAGAGCTTTCAGGTTCCTTACTAGGTGTTTGCATTTTCTTTCCTCGGGGCATCAGTTACCGATAATAATGCTTTACTATGCCCTTTGAATTCCGTTAAACCAAGCTTACACAAAAATTAAAAAAAAAACTACACACCTTTTTTCACTTTATAGAAGCCTGATATTGAATCTGATGTATCTCTGTAATTTTGGATCATCCAGTTCTGAAATTGCTACCTATAGTAGCCTTCTGCGTCCTCTTTCCAATGCCACAAGTCTGAGCCAAATTGGATTCTCCAAGGAAGAGTTATGTGAAATCTCCCACAGTGACTTGCTTTTAGACCGGTTCAGTAGAGCGAACTTGTACGACATGCCACGAGTCACTGTTTCAACCTTTGAATCTGAAACACACACACAAGAAACTACAGTCTGTCCTCTTTCTGTACCTTCTTACGAAATTTCAATCCGATCCCCAGAGAGAAAGTTATGACGATTTTCCCCAGGTCACCTGTTTTGAATGTAATTCAGGAGTCTGCAAAAAGACCAACTTCCTCAGATCATATCTCCGCAAATATCGCGCGAAAAGCTCTGAAATTCGGACCCAAGGTTCAGCGCGATTCCTTCTCAAATGGGTTTTTTTTGCGACTTCTGAAACGTCACAGAAAAAAAGTTATAGCGAAAATGCCATGATGACCTGTTTGGAGCAGCGAAACCCTAGAATCCAAAGCTCTGATACCAATTGTTATGAAACCAGCTCAAGAAAAGATAGAAAAGATAGATCAACGCCTTATAATTCAGCCTCTTCGAGGGGGAAACCTCCTTTACTTTACATAAATGAACAATTCTTGGATGATACAAATGACAAAACCTCCTTTCTATATATAGGAGTCTAATGAGTCACAATATAATCCAGCCGACCTAACAATAATAATATAAAGCTACAAAAATAACAATAGAGGGATTCTATGGGGCACAGAAATAACAATATGGGGGTAATAGGGGCACAACAATATAAGTAAGGGGTATAACTACAATAGTAATGGGGTAATCACTAGTATTATAGGGACCCAACAGTCTGTGAGAGAAACTTTGTTAACTTTTAATGTATCATGATTAGTAGACAATATGAGAGTTTTGAGGAACTCTAAGACTTCATTGATTCTAGCCATTTTTTCTTCAATGTTAGATTTACACTTTAAAAACTGATCACAACTACTACTCAATGCAGAAAAGTAATACCCACTCACCGTACACAGCAATATCCTTTATAAATGTGCAGCAAGTGATCAATGTGCAACCAACAAGCACCAAAATAGGAGTTTACTCATGATCAACTCTATGTTCTGACAATACAACCAACTAAACTTTTCTCCACAAAAGATTATTTTTATTTGTCAAGACAATCATAGTGTTTATACAACCCACCAAACTCTTATGCAACAATCGAATCAAGGAATCAATGCACTATAATGAGTTTTAAATACAATGCCACACTGGGGTAGCAACAACTGCAAACTTGCTTGGATCCTTCAAATACTCCTTCACTTTCAAAGCAGAAATGATGGCTATCAAAACTTCAACAATTATAACACCATGTCATGGACAGGACTTGAATGCTCATATATAAATACTTTGACTAGGATACGAACAAATATTCTCTGATCTTGCCTCTTTCTTCAAAGAAAACAATGGTCCACTATAGGAAACCCAACCGGAATAACTAAGAGAAAACCACAAAGAGTCCTGAGTTTGTATGGTTTGGTCCACTGTAGTATTTTAACAAACAGTTTGTGTATCAAATGCTCAAATCAACACAGGGTTTGAATTTACAAATCATCAAGACAACGAATAGGGGCAACATTCCAATGGACCATCTGGCACAGCTCTTGAAGACTGTGAACACATTCTACACATTTTTTTTTATTACATATGATTAGATATCGCATTAACTCACAAACGGAATTTACAATACACAGAGATAGAGGAACCTGGAATTATCTTCAGCAAGGAGGCTTTGATATATCATCCATACAAATAAGATATTCCAGCAAGGCACTCTTCAAAAGCATAGGCTCCAAATATTTGCGTACTCATCTTCCTTTTTCCATAGTGAATGTACAATGTTTTCTTGACAAGTAGCTACAGCAGTGAGTCTCAAATCGGATACAACCCAGGACATTAAATAACTCAAATCAGATGCCATATTGATCTATTCCCACCATTGTGAATCCTATAACGTGGATCCCATTAATCCTTATCCTATGACGTGCATCCAATCAAATGTTCATTGAAAATTCATAGAAACATTCTTCATATTTGACATTTCAAATTCAAACATTCATAAAAACAGCTGTCATATTTGACAATTTCAAATTCAAAGTGAAGTGCCCTTTCTATTTTCGTTTTTTACCTGCGTACCTTTGCACCATTCATTTACATGTATATCGCTGCAATACCCCTGCAGGGGCTCTGCCCCCTCTTGCTCTTAAATAGACTAAACATTCTCAAAAAAGTCACTCTGTGTGAACACCAAGCTAGGCGTTCTGGACAGTTTTCTACCTTTGAATTACCAAGAACCCATGTCAATTACCAAGAACCCATGTCGGCCTTTTGTACAGTTTCTCTTTTCGCATTCAACTTAACAGTAGTTTAGGTGTCTCCAAGTAGTAGGTGATAACTCACGAGCATGCAGGACCGTCGTGCATAATACGGTACAAACACCCAGCTAGGCGTTCAAAACTTTATAGCGCATTCAACAGAGGTATATACAACACTCCAACAGAGGTATGTTTTTTTTTTGTCAAAAAACTCTTACAATTGCAAACCCAGAAATCCCTTGCAATTTGTCTCAGTGCAAAAACTTACATAACTCGATGCAAATGATAGGTTTGCATCTCTTCTCCTTGCTGCCGGTAACTCGTACCCCACAGCCAGCACCATTAACCACTTTGCATCAGAGGTTCATTCGATGGAGGAAGACGCAATTCATGTGACAGAGACAACGTTAACTTCCAGGTCAACTAACAGAGAGCATCATCGACATTCGCATGCGGGTGTACACCATATGCAACAAGTATGAAAAGCATGACATTGACAAACAGAAGGAGAATCAGATCTCCAGAAACAATGCCTTCGTCAAGGTTTATACCAATGCCGAGTTTGACATTGAGGCCACTAAGCAAAGTCAATGATGTCGCGAACTAATTTCACCTACTAGCTACCAATTTCCATTGTTGAAGCAGGAAATTTGACTCTCATGCTATTCCAATTTCAAGAAGTGGAGGCCAGAGTGGACCGAGCAGCAAAGAGGCACTCAGATATCAAGATAGTAAAAAATACCACTAAATTTCCAGCAATTCCAGCTAGACCACCGAGAAGAACCGTTAGAGGGCGAACTGGTCTATGCGCGGAAGATGGTAGAAGATGATTATGGCAAAGATCCCAGAGAGGACAATTATGCCCAGCCCAGGGAGCGCAAACAATGATTATGGCAGACCTTGAGCAGTAGATTATACCATTGTCAGGACAACGGATTATATGAATCAGGATGATATGAGTTACAAAGGCAGAGATACTAAAAATAGGACTTGCTCATAAAGACCATAAGACAAATGGCTCAAAGAAATTATGCAGGGCAGGAGTACGCCTGCTCTAATACCATGTTAAACACACATGGGCAGCAAGAGTATCTGAAAGAGAAAACATGAGAATACATCTTTTGTTAACAACTGATATACATTTATAGTACATTGTTTGACCGTTGGGTTTCACATCCCAAGGTCTCTTGGACTCCTTTTGTCTATTCGGCTTCCACACTAACCCATTGAGGATTAGGTGTCCAACAAAATTGATGCCCTAGGTGCCCCAACTTAGCTAGACCTAGATGAAGGTGAAGGAATGTGATTTTTGGTGACCACCTTTTGGTAGATCAGTGCCTTAGTCTTTGGGAGAATGGAGTCTATGATGAATATGAGTAGGATTTCTTGGTTCCCAGTTAAGGAGGCCTCAAGATCACTTCGCTAGCCTTCTAGGTCAAGGAGAAGCAATCTTGCAACTTTTATACTTTGATGCACAAAGGGAATGGCTTATCAAGGTCAAATTCTTTGATAGAATTACCCCTAGGAGATTTCGTTCATATTACATGGCCCATACATTGGGAGATGCTATAATAGAGACAAAATTCCACGATTTTAAGCGGTAAATGCATGTAGCAATTAGCCCTAGAACAACGAAAATCCCCGTCCAATGTATATGACAAAATAAAACAAGAATAACATTAAAAACATGTACTTACATGTAATAGAATATATCCAACCATTCACAATTGATAAGAGTGAAGCTCGAAGAGAAGATAGACCAATATCCACGCATCAAAATTCATCCATAAAGCTCCAATTCATCCTCTAGAAAAAGTGTGAAAATCTCAAGAGAGAGAAAAGATCCAATCCAAACTCATGATGAGCAAATGAGCTCATCTCACTTGTATTTATACACAAATTAGGAGTTCGATTTAGCCTCCTTGGCCTACATAAGCCCCAAAAATAAAATAATGTTCTAATAATTCAATTTTTGGTGACAAGCCCACCAAACTAGCTCATAAATGAAAAAGTAAGCCTCTCAAGAGGTGAACTGATAAAAATCTATGCATGTCGTAGGGTCCTCTAAGAGGCCTAATGAGGTCCATGGCTGCCAAAATGAAGAATAGGACCCTCAAAAGCAGTGGAAAAGGGGTTGGCCCTTGTAATAACTTGTGGTGCTCCAAATGACATGGGGGCACACAAGTGTCCTCATGGGTCTCCTAATAAATCGAAGATGCATGTAGATCGCCTGTAAGGGCTAGGATGACGGTGTAGGTGGTGCCACATCATTGTGCAAGGCCTGGATCATCTGCCAAGTGTATGGTGTAAATCTGGGGCCAGCTGGGCATGATGGATTAGGTGCATCTTCCTTGTCCAATAAGTGAACCATGAGCAATCTCTGAATGGCTGTGGGGATCCATGGAGTGCTGTTTGCTGTTGTGGAGGCCCATGGCTCTCAACGCACACCCTACAAGTGCCAATGTAGCCCTCTGAAGGATTAGGACCCTGTATAGGGAGACCAAACCCAAAATGGAGACCATCTTCAATCCTGCATAAGATTCAATGCGTTCGCTAGCCTTCCAGTACAACAAGTCATTAGAGAAATCGAGTAAATGAGCTTAGCAAATCATGAATCACAGGTGGGGACTTCATAATGGCCTGCATAATGGGCTTTGGGATGTGCCAATGTCTTCTAAGCTCCAAATGGGGTTAAACAATAATCCTATTAGGTGGTTTCTATTTCTAAAGGGGATGGCATGTGACAGATAGGTGAATGAAGTAGGGGATGAGAAGGGGCAACCCTGGGTCACATGTTGGGGTACAAAGGTAGCTAATAAGAGGAAAGCCCATACTTATAATGTATAGGAGGGAGCAATCGTGGTACATGAGGTGCCTTGGTCTTGATTTTTCCACCCTTTTTTATATGCCTTTTGCCTTTTTATGATTTTCTTTAATTACCTGCTCGGGGCTCAAGGGGTGAGAGCATGATGGATAAGATATAACAATGAATACCCCCTTTTAATGGCGGGGCGATTCATTGCCCACCAGGGGTTGGGAAAATCATGGGTTCCTATATGATGAAGGAGGTTCATAGAACCTGTAGGAACTAGGGTGATGGCTATGATGATGGTGTAGAGCTCATGTATTGGCTTTTGCCCATGTGCTAAATGTGTTTGTCTCGACCATCTTTTGCATTTTGTGGTACATTTTCCTGTTGAATGTGGCCATGCATGCTTTTAATTTTCTTTTTAGCTGCATCGACCTTCGAGCTTCATTCTAGGCCATGACCCAAGGTGTGGGAAAGGAGGAAGGGCATGCTAGCCCTATGTGGATCCAGTGGAGGAATGTGGACCCAGGTGGGAGAAATGGTGAATAGGTTAATAATGAATGGAAAGAGGGTAATATAAGCGGATAAGGGAGCGGGAACACGCAACCAAAATTGGGGTTTCCCATGAAATACCATCCCTAGAGCCAAATGGGCAGTAAAAGAGATCCCATGGGACTAGAATCCAAGGCTAATACCCAAAAGGGGTCTAGGGGACAAGAGCATAGACCTAGCCCATTCTTTCCGCCGAATCCCCCCATTAATCCATGCCCAGAAGTGTCCATGATAAGCAAACTGCAATACTCAATTTCCAAATGACATTGCATACCTTTAGGTTCGGGAGGCCCACCTTCAAACATACGATCAGAGAAGATGGGCGAGGGACCACATCGCTATCTCAGGTGGCGGAGAAAGGGCATAATAAGCTAGCTGGTGGCTGCTGGCTGAGGACCATCTTGGAGAATTTTTTTCTCTTAGCGATAAAATGGTGGGTAACATTTGGCTCCAACTGGGACGTGATCTCTCGAAGAAGTGGGCGGAGCTACCCGAACAGGAGGTCACTAGAATACCAACAATATCTTGGTTACCATAGACTTGTCACCTACACATATAATAGGTGGAAAGACACGGGTTAACATGCTTTCACGACATCTCATCATCGCACATGCTATATGTTAGGCCACAAAACCAACGGAAAATAAAATATGCAAATATGCACCTATCTATCATGAGAAATATCATATGATGTTATTCCTAATGCAAAAAATAGTATGCAATGCATCCTACTCTACCATGCATATGATACAATGTCAAGTCTCAAGGAAGGAGGTGATATGACTTAATTTGATCGGCTCAGGCCAAAGTTCGTCATTAAGTTTGGCAATGTAGTAATAGTCATCCCCAACCTTTCCATGAATCTTGACAGGTATGGGATCTTTATCAACCAAGACCAAGTCCCCAACCTTATATTGTTTCTTAGGCATCCACTTTTTGCTCGTTTGAGAGATTGGCTGCTTGAGGATCCAAATTCCCTGGGTAGGGAGAATATGGGAAGGTTTCTCAATCTTGCATGTTTCATAGTATGGTCTAGGCTTGATCACACGCGGTAAGTAAGTAGGTTCCTATAAAGGATAAAAGGGGTGCCATCGGATTGCGGGATGGTTGCGTATGATAGGTCCATTTGAACGTGCCCCCCAACAGTAGCTCCCCATTTTCAGGATAACAACATCCCCCACATGTCAGGAATATCAATAACAATAACATCCATGAGGAGGGATATATTGGGATTTCTAGCAAAAGAAGCCTTAAGGTCTTTGATGATACCTTCCACTTCCACGAGCTTGGAATTAAAACCACACACCCTTTTATATGGCCGAGTGATGCTGAGACCCAATTGCTTCATAACAATCAAAGGCATGATATTAGCGGAAGCACCCGAGTCTAACATACAATTGTGTAAGAAGAGGTCATTGATAGCCAAAGTAAGCAAGAAAGGTTCATGCCCAGGGTTTCGGTCTGGAATATGTATGTTTTGCAACTCTTCAAGTAGTGCTTCCTCTTGAATCCCCAGGGACTTCTTAAGTTGTTGTTGCTCGTGAATCTTAGCAATCTCCATTAAGGGAATAGGTATAGTCATCTTTCCTATGGCAACCCCTATGTCGACGTCGAGTTTAATTTCCTTCCCCTTATCCTTCTTCTTGACGTATTCTTTCCTAGGAGGATCCATTTTTGGATTGGCTTTTGTTGTGGGATCCTTCTTGGGAGGAATTTTGGGGATGGATTGCTTAGGAGGGTGTTGCTTAGGTGATGGATCTTCCTTTGGTGATTCCTCAGGAGGTGAGGGGTCTTTGTCCTTTTCCTTTCGGGAATATTGAACCCCTTTGAATCTTCCTTGGCTGTCGGAGTTAAGAATGGATTCTTCCTTTTCCTCCTTATGGGTGACCTCACTAATGGGAGGATGTGTGTATGACCCTCCCAACAAAATGTTGAAGATGTCAGATTGCACAAGATTGGCTTGCTCATCAGTTTGTTCACCTTCACTTTCCTCATCCTCAAATGAAGGGTCTGACTCAATAACATTAATTAGAGCCAATGTGTTTGGGATTTGAGAAGAGCTCGACCTATCTTCTTCACTTTGCTTTTTGAGAAAAGGCTTTCCTTTAGGGATGTAACTCGATTTTTGGGCCCTTTCTAAGGCGGTGATTTTGTTCATGATAACCTTGTCACGTGTATTGGCTTCTTCGGTGAACCTTTCCATCCTTTTGAAAATGGCAAGGAGAGTTTCTTCATGTGGATCTTTGGACTTCTCCTTCTTGGTTTCGACTTTGTCTCTAGGGTGATCATTGATATCAACCTTTCAGATTCGTATGTTTTCTTCAACTTCCATTGTCATTTCTTTAGCCTCGGCCAAAGTGGATGGTTTCTTATCCCTCAACACATAGGTGAGGTGACCACCCATTGCCTTTATGAATTTGTCAAGGATGTTGGCTTGAGATGGCTTCAAATGATTAGGTATATCTTTGACTACCCTATCAAACTTTTGAATGAACTCTCGCACATCCTCCCTTTCCTTCGTTATTTGGTATATTTTTTCAATGTTGAAGGTCCCTTGGGCATTGCATGACCACCTTTTCATGAATAGGTCCTCAAATTCTTCGGAGTCCTTTATGCATCAAGTGATAAGGCAAAAAGCATCATGATATATCTTCATCAAATATCATTCTAGAGGACATTTGCCAGTAGAATTCTTCAATGAAACCATGGGCAGTCCAAGTAGCATCCCCTTTGAATTTGGGCAACCATAGGTTATATTTTTCAGGCAATGGCTTGGGATCATTACTCTACTTCAAAGGGACAAAGACACTAACCAAGTGTCTTTCACTCTTGGTCATCTTGGGTTGATCCTTTTTGGAGTCAGTGCTTGAACCAGATGGCATCTTTGGAGATGCATCAATACCTTCTTAAATCCGGGGAAAAGGGTGGTTCCAATGGGTGATGGGGATCACTCTTCCCTTTTTGCAGCAACCCTAGTTAAAGGAAAAACGTTGTTGCCTTTAAGTAAACTAGGGGATTGGACAATAATGGAGTTGCCAGAGGAATATTTTATAAATGTCGTCAGTGAATCAATTCCTCAATGATTCACTAGGGAGGTAGACTTGCTTCCTCCCTGGCAACAACGCCAAAATGTTACCGCTCAAACTAGTAGGGGACCTAAAGGGGGATCCCTAAAGGGCAAATTCTAGGCCAAGGGCAACAAATGGAGACTTAGTGCACTGTCACCTCAGCTAAGGTTCCCTTCTATTTACGAACTTTCACCGACGGGAGGAGACCCGATATATTATGGAGTCACTGATGAAGGATCAGTCAATGAAATGATGTGGAGTGACCCAAACAATCCTTTTCCTGGAAGAGTTGGAAGGATAAAGCTTGCCTGCTTTCTATGCAGAGTACAAGGTCTTCTAAGGAGAGGAGAGGAGGATTTAAGGGTTAGGTTTATGGGATATGACTTATGAAGGAATCCCTAAAATCCTTATTGTAATTGGTATCCTGGATGGTTCTTGAAGAATTGTCTTTTCAAAGGAATGGGACCATACGGGACCAAGTGGAGCCGGTCTTGGATAGGGGGAATGAGTATAGCAACCAATGATGTTCTTACTCTGAAAAAGGTGGGGAAAGGATCAAAGAAAGAGTTCTTACTTGAAGGTGTTGATTTGATCCCATGAGGAGCTAGCCTTGGGGATGCTAAGGCAAAATTTGATCCCGGAGCCAGGGCTTGACTTTTCTCCCAACTCCATCGTTGGAATGGCTTCAAAATTGGAGGAGACCTTGAGGAAACACTAGCGTTGGAGACAATAAGAGATCGAACTTTTTGGAGGGCTAGCTTATCGGGAAATTGATGTTCTAGGTGCCCCAACTTGGCTAGACTTGGAAGAAGGTGAAGGAATGTGACTTTTGGTGATCACCGTTTGGTAGATCATTGCCTTAGTCTTTGGGAAAATAGAGTCTATGATGAATATGAGTAGGATTTCTTGGTTCCCAGTCAAGGAGGCCTCAAGACCACTTCGCTAGCCTTCTAAGTCAAGGAGAAGCAATCTCGCAACTTTTATACTTCGATGCATAAAGAGAATGGCTTATCAAGGTCAAATTCTTTGATAGAGTTACCCCTAGGAGATTTTGTTCATATTACATGGCCCATACATTGAGAGATGCTATAACAGAGACAAAATTCCACAATTTTAAGCAGTCAATGCATGCAACAATTGGCCCTAGAACAACGAAAATCCCCGTCCAATGTACATGACAAAATAAAACAAGAATAACATTAAAAACATGTACTTACATGTAATAGAGTATATCCAACCATTCACAATTGATAAGAGTGAAGCTCGAAGAGAAGATAGACCAATATCCACACATCAAAATTCATCCATAAAGCTCCAATTCCATCTCTAAAAAAAGTGCGAAAATCTCAAGAGAGAGAAAAGATCCAATCCAAAGTCATGATGAGAAAATGAGCTCATCTCACTTGTATTTATACACAAATTAGGAGTTCGATTTAGCCTCCTTGGCCTACATAAGCCCCAAAAATAAAATAATGTTCTAATAATTCAACTTTTGGTGACAAGCCCACCAAACTAGTCATAAATGAAAAAATAAGCCTCTCAAGATGTCAAATGATAATCTATGCATGTTGTAGGGCCCTCTAAGAGGCCTAATGAGGTCCATGGGTGCCATAATGAAGAATAAGACCCTCAAAAGCTGTGGACAAGGGGTTGGCCCCTTGTAATAACTTGTGGTGCTCCAAATGACATGTGAAGGGCACTCAAGTGTCCTCATGGGTCTCCAAACAAATCGAAGATGCCTGTAGATCGCCTGCAAGGGCTAGGATGACGGTGTAGGTGGTGCCACATCATTGTGCAAGGCCTGGATCATTTGCCAAGTGTATGGTGTAAATCTGGGGCCAGCTGGGCATGATGGATCAGGTGCATCTTCCTCATCCAATAAGTGAACCACGAGTAATCTCTGAATGGTTGTGGGGATCCATGGAGTGTTGTCTATTGTTGTGGAGGTCCATGGCTCTCAACCCACACCCTACATGTGCCAATGTAGCCCTCTGAAGAATTAGGACCCCGTATAGGGAGACCAAACCCAAAATTGAGACCATCTGCAATCCTGCATAAGATCCAAGGCATCCCCTAGCATTTCAGTACAACAAGTCATTAGAGAAATCGAGTAAATGAGCTTAGCAAATCATGAACCATAGGTGGGGACTTCATAATGGCACACCCTTCCATAATGGACTTCGGGATGTGCCAATGTCTCCTAAACTCCAAATGGGGTTAACCAATAATCCTATTATGTGGTTTCTACTTCTAAAGTGGATGATATAGTCAAGTTACATTCTTCAAAAGGCGGTGGCATGTGACAGATAGGTGAATGAAGTAGGGGATGAGAAGGGGCAGCCCTGGGTCACATGCTAGGGTACAAGGGTAGCTAATAAGAGGGAATCCCACACTTGGGGTTTATAATGTATAGGAGGGAGCAATCGTGGTACATGAGGGGCTTCGACTTTGATTTTTCCACTCTTCTTTATATGCCTTTTGCCTTTTTATGATTTTCTTTAATTACCTGCTCAGGGCTCAAGGGGTGAGAGCATGATGTATAAGATATAGTTGCGAATACCCCCTTTTATCATTGCCCACTAGGGGTTGGGACAATCATGGGTTCCTATATGATGAAGGAGGTTCATAGAACCTTTAGGAACCAGGGTGATGGCCATGATGATGGGGTAGAGTTCATGTATTGGCTTTTGCCCATGTGCTAAATGTGTTTGTCCCGACCATATTTTGCATTTTGTGGTACATTTTCTTGTTGAATGTGGCCATGTATGCTTTTATCTTTCTTTTTATCTGCATCAACCTCTGGGCTTCACTCTATAGGCCATGACCCAAGGTATGGGCAAGGGGGAGGGGCATGCTAACTCTATGGGGACCCAGTGGAGGAATGTGGAGCCAGGTGGGAGAAATGATGAATAGGGTAATAATGAATGGAAACAGGGTAACATAAGCAAATAAGGGAGCGGGACCACGCAACCAAAATCGAGGTTTCCCATGAAATACCATCCTTAGAGCCAAATGGGCAGTAAAAGAGATCCCACGGGACTAGAATCCAAGGTTAATATCCAAAAGGGGTCTAGGGGACAAGATTACGGATCTAACCCATTCTTTTTGCCGAATCCCTCCAGTAATCCATGCCCAGAAGTGTCCATGATAAGCAAAGTACAATACTCAATTACCAAATGACAAGGCATACCTTTAGGTTTGGGAGGCCCACCTTCAAACATACGATCATTGGGCGAGGGACCACATGGATAGCTTAGGGGGTGGAGAAATGGCACAATAAGCTAGTTGGTGGGTTCAAGGGGCTGCTGGCTACCTATTGAGGACCATCTTGGAGAATTTTTTTCTCTTAGGGATATTACCCACAAAATGGTGGGTAAAAAGTTTCATGCTCAAGGGAAATTTATTTTTAGGTCAAGCGCCCATTGAGTGCTTCTAGGGACTAGTCTACAAGTCAATTGAGTCATTTTCCTGTATTAAAGACCCATTTGGGCATGTTACATATTGTAAAAGAAAATTTTATTTGAGTCAAAAATAGAGTCAAAGACCCTCCAAGGCCTTGTCATAGTGCTACAAACAAGTTGGCCTACCTAAAAGGAGCAAGTCGACCTACCTAGAAGGACAAGTCGACCTATTAGGGCACTCAAGGAAGCCTATATATAGGAGCATTCGACCTCATTCAAAGGACATCTATCCAAGAATCAAGAAGCTTGATAAAAGCAAGGAGAAGTGACCTAAAGGGTTAGTGAAGGAAGAGAGGACTTCAAAAGGAAGAATCCGAATTTCTAAATATTGTTTTGGGCTGAAATTCCTCACATGTGCGAAGAAGTTTGGTTGCTACATGTTGCAATAGAGATTGAGTTATTGTAGACTCAATAGAAGGCCAAGAACAAGTTAAAAGGGACTATTTTGCAAGCTGAGTTGGTGGAGAAGAAGCTACTATCCAAGCGAAGGAAAGAAGAGAAGGAAATCTCCATAATTCTCCCACACGTGCTAACTAGGGTTTTTGCAGCAGGGACCGAAAATTGCAGGTCCGAAATTTTGGTCAAGGGTGAAGTGGAAGCTGTTGGAAGGAAAGTTTGACTTGGGTTGTGAAAGTGCTTCAAGGAAAAAGTTTGACTTGGTCTTGGAAGGGTCATAGGTCTTGAAATTTGTTAATTGAAGATTCTATAAGAAGAGGAGTTCTTGCGGGTTTTCCTCTTAAGTGGAGAGGTTTTGGCCCTGACTGATCGCCTGTAGGCTATATCTTGTGTCCTTTTGTCTCATTGTTCTTTATTGTTTTGGTAGTTGTTTGATGATAATAACACTAATTATAATTAAGTAAAAGAAGAAGCTAATCAAGTCATGTAAAAATACATCACAAGCAATTATCAAAGTTA
This sequence comes from Pinus tabuliformis, assembly GCA_031772625.1. Classification (NCBI taxonomy): domain Eukaryota; kingdom Viridiplantae; phylum Streptophyta; class Pinopsida; order Pinales; family Pinaceae; genus Pinus; species Pinus tabuliformis. Next base: position 324,457,559 of record CM062811.1, read on the forward strand.
GGAGAATCATCTAATCTGCTGCCCCTAGATTTCTCAACATAGTATCCACATAGGCCCACACACATCTGAATGAATAAGGTCCAATGTTTCTGTAGACCTTGTTTCACTGCTTGTAAATGGTTTCCTTGTATTCTTTCCTAAGGCACATCCCTTGCATATTCCTTCACTATCTTCTTTAATATTGAGAATGCCATTTACCAATTTATATGGTAGAGGGAATAACCTTGTAATGTAAATGTCCATATCTTCTATGCCATAGTTCAATGGGATTGATTTCTATGTGAACTAGGGCTTGAGGAGATGGTGTTATTACTCTATATAAACTTCCTTCACGAATTCCAATAACCCTAGCTTTATCAATGCTTGAATCTTCACCCCAAGCCAAAACTTTTTTATCTACAAAAGAATCTCTATCACCTTTATCTTCTAAGCAAGAAATTGAAAGTAAATTGAAAATTCTTTTGCAAACTTGGAACATAAGAGTGTATTGTTGAGATGTAGCTTTGCTCCATTGTCCAGCTTCAAAGAAGTTGATCCTAGGCTTTCATAGCATAACTTTTATTGTCTCCCAATTCCACTACATGAGAAGATTGTTCCTTTGATAGAGTGGGAAGTTGTTTGCTATCTCCTATCATGGTGCTTGATGCTCCACTATCAATAATCCATGCATTGTCATCATTGAGTGCAACCAAAAACCCTTTGCTTGTGACCTTGTTGAATAAGTTGTAGATGATTCTTGTGATCCAACTTCCTGCGATATTGAATCCCATTTTCAAGTATCTTATCATTAGAGGGAGTAGTCCTTTCTTTCAGGCTAATAGAGTGGTTTCCATTCTTCCTTGATCTTAACTCTGATCCCATGTTGAGAAATCATTGCTAGTAGAATTAGGGTTATATTTCTCTTTCTTGATAATTACTTGTGAATTATGTTGGCTTCTTTTATTTCTTTATTATATTATCTTTCATCAAGCAATTACCAAATTATGTGTGTATGAAGATCACAAGAACAAGAGACACAAGATGTAGGCACTCTGCCAGGGCAAAACCCCTATCTAGGGGAAAACCCAGTCAAACTTCTTCCTTCAATAGTTAAGACGAGATAATCCAAGACTCTTCAACCTAGACATAGACCTCCTCCAACCACCAAGTCAACCCTTCCTTCCAGCAACTTTGATCTAGATCTTTGACCTTGCAGCAACAACACTTCGACCCAGCAAATCCAAAATTTTGACCTTCCAGCAGCAGAATCTTCGACCCAACACATTCAAAATTTCGACCCTCCCAGCAGCAGAACTTCGATCCAACAAATAGCCCAGTAACTTCGCATAAAAGAGAGAGAGAGATAGCCCAAAAACTTCGACTTGCACTTCTTCCTTCTTCTCCTTGAACTTCACACTTTTTTTGCACTTCCTTGATGTGTATCGAACTTGTTGAGTTGATGTCCAAATAGATCGAATTGCTCTTGTATATATAACCTCTTCTTTGGGTCGAATTATCCTCCTGTAGGTCGACTTCATTAGGCTAGGGCCGACTTGGTGTGGAGGTGACAAATTACATTTTTGAATCAATAATAATTCTTTTTACATGATTCAAAAGTCCAAGAAAGGTCTCATTAAATGGACAATGAGTCTAATGACTCGGTATAAAACCTAGAAGTCCACAATGGGGACTTTGACCTATAAAATGATGATCCAAGCATGAAACCCATGCTTTAATAAGTCATTGTAATAATAATAAAAATTTCTTTTTCATTCTTTGATTCAAATATAAATATGAAGACCAAATCTAGTTACGTTCTTCAATAAGGGGTCATGTGAATAATGATGAGATGGATGGGGACACAGGGGTCTCAAGGCCACGTGCCATGGGTGCGAGGGTGGAAATGATGAGGAATGTCCACATATTGGGCATACAGATGTAGGAGGGAGCAATTGTGGATACATGAGTTACCCGACATTTGTTTTTCCACCCTTCTTCATTTTCCTTTTTCCTTTTCTTGATTTTTTTCTTTGTATTATTGCTCGGGGCTCCAAGAAATGAGAGCATGCTATGTATGATGTACGCAATTATTACCCCCTTAAAGGTGGGGCAGTTGATCTTCCACTAGAGGTTGGAATGTGCATGGGTTCCTTAATGATGCAGGGTCACTCATGGGCCTTAAGAACCAGGGTGATGGCCATAATGATAAGGGGTAGAGCTCATGTTTGGCTTTTTCCCACATGCTATTATAATTTCCCGACCATCTTTTGCATTTTATAATATTCTTTTATTTTGTTTCTTGCTTGTGGCCATTATATGCTTTTAACTTTCTGTTAGATGCCTCAACCTCCGAGGCAGTGTTTCCAAGCCTGACCCATACATGTGGACAAGGGGAGGGGGTGTGCTAGTGTCTTGTGGACCCAGAGAGGGAAAAGGATAAAATAGGGCTTGTAATACCCAAAGGGGAGTGAAAAATGTTGGACGGGAAAACGGGACCGCACTACCAAAATCGGGGTTTCCCAAGTAGTGTTGTTCCTAAACCTATAGGCCAATAGGCGAGATCCCACGGGACTAGGGTTGAGGATTAACCCCCCACTTAAGGTGAGGGAACAAGACCCCGGTGAAAAACCTTCTCCTAGGTCACCCAATAATCCATGCCCAAATTGCCCGATGAAAAACAAGCATAAGCACTTGGTTGTGCAATGAAAAACATACCTTTTGGATTAGATTCCCATCTTCGAACATATGCTCTTGACCAATGGGCGAGGGGACATATGACTAATTCAGGGGGCGAAGATCAAATAACACAATACATCGGCTACATTGGTGGTTGTCAGTGGCTGCTCCCTGCCGACTGAAGAGATGTCTAGGAGAAAAATTCTCCTATGGGGCTTGTTGTCACACAGAATGTCTAGGCACCGCGATAACGACTTAGATAGGGGGTTGTCACCTTGATCCCCAATCTCTCTGTTAAGCTGTCTCCCAACAACAAACTAAGGGGAGTAAACCCTATGGAAATGGATGGAAGAAGGACTAGTTGGGAACCAACCAATCCCGGAGACACAGTTAAGTGATCAAGTACTCATTTTTAGATTAAGCAAGATTTTAAAACATTAGATTAGATTTAGACGAGTGATACCAGTGCCTTATGGAGTCAATTATCTTGCTGAGTAAATTTAGGACAAGTACTGGATGGATAACCACTGCTTGGATGAATAACTGACCTATATGACATGCAGTTCTTAAAACTAATGTGAAATTCAGGATTTTGGTTAATTTTAATCATATGCCTATTCTAAATATGTCCTTTGATCTTTCTTTGTATTTAGCCTAAACTTGATAGCGAATGGCAGAGAGAAGACAAGGTGAAGCACACGAGCGTGTGATTAACGATCCCTCCCCTTCAAATCTAATGTACCTTCCGGCGCTGTAGAGGCTGTGGCTCTAACAATTGCAAGGTTACCATTTTAGACACTAAAAAAGCTAGACTTCTCAAGAGAAGACACAAAGCTGTTTCTATCTTTCTTTCAACCAAGCTTATGCTTGGATGTTGATTATTAAATTCAGGACTAACTTAGAATGCGAAATGCAAGGAGGATTAGAAGATGTTTTAGTGAAGTGAGATGTTAAAGACTTAAAGCACTTATATTACGATTTGTTCTAAGTTAAATGCTAAGTAAGTACTTAAGCGAAAATTTAATGAAAAATCCCAATTATGTCGATGCTCAAAATACTCAATTTCAAGAACTGAAAGATATACAATTTTCCACAAGTCCACGATAGAGTATTCAATAAATACTGATCACAATTACTTGAAAAATTCTCAAAACTAATTATTCAAGAAATATCCAATAATTCAAGTAAATAGATCCAAACTTAGAGTTAATTTCCTTCTTAGACAGTGAGCGATCTCAATAGATATCAAGCATTAAAACCAAAGATCAATAATCACAAAACTTAGCTGAAGCATGCAAATAATAAAAGCCTAAGCACTTAAATTTCAACGATTTAATATTCAGGATAACAATGAAATTTAGATGCTAATTAATGCCAAAACACCTCTTCAAATAATTCTGGAACTTATTAATTTTTCTAATGTCTCAAATCCAGGAAAATATTTCTTCTATAGTCAAACTCGGAAACTTAAAAAAAAAATTATATTTGCCTTGACTATAAATTTTTTGAAAATTTTTCCCCACAAAAATATTTCAAAAGATTAAAGGCCCAAAAAACCCTTATCACAAAAATTCAAAAAAGAACTTAAATTTAAAATTTATCTTTAACTTTTATTAAGTTTAATGTGTTAATGTTTGTGAAGAGAAGTAAATTTTTTCTAGAGGGCCAACGTGAGAAACAATTTTTAATGTGGAAAAGCAAATTTTATTTTTTAAGGGGCCAACTTTAAAAATATTAAATTGAAATATTGAAATGTGTTAGAAGTCGATTTAGGAGGGAGAATGAGAAACACGCACTGAGGAGGTAAGGTTGAGAGGAAAGAGATGAGCGCAGAGAAGAAAGGGATGCGGGTTGAGGGAAAGCAACGCAAAGAGGAGATGGGACTGCGGGTAAGAGGAGAAGCAACATGTAGAGGGAGAAGGGTTAGGCGGAAGAGTTAGAAAGGAACGCGAGTCAGACAGGAGATGAAGGAGCTAATAATGGACAGGGGAAAGAGATGAGCTCGGAGAAGAAAAGGAGGGAGGAGTAAGTGTCGTGGGTTAGGAAGAGTGACACAAACAGGAGAAGGAACTGTGGAGGAGCTACGAGCTAAAGAAATGAGCAGAGGCGTTGCAAGTTGAGGGAGAAAGGATAAAGAAAAACACAGAGGGGAAAGGGATTCACGAGTTAGGGAAAGAGAAGACTGTGTGTAGAGGGAGTAGCGAGCAGGCAAGAGCTAGGGTTACGTAGAAATGAGGAGCCTCAAGGTAGCGGATAAGAGAGGAAAAATAGGTAGGCCAAGGGCCCTAAAAAATGCCCACATTTTTAATTTCAAACTAATGTATTTATGCTTTGAATTGCTCTCAGAATTTACTATGAAAACCTCAGATCTGAGTCTTTAAACAAATTATTTCGTCGTTTTGTGTCCCTGCAAACAAACTTTGAGGCTTTATCTTACCCTCCAGGGCCTAGATCTACTTCAAAACTCTAAATTTTCCTTGATAGTCTCCAGATCTGAACCTGCACAAAACAAAAATAAAACCCCAGATCCCACATATATACAAAAATTAAAATGAAAACGCAAATCCCAAGTTAGAAAATAAAATTTGAAATTTCTAAAGATTTATACAATTAAATTTACAGATCTATTAGATTTGAGGAGTATGAGTCCGACTCCACTCCCAATTCTATAGATTTCAGGCTCTTGCTAGCCAAATATATCTGTTTAGCACAATTTATTAAAGACATATAAATTTTTTAATTTATGTACTAGCCCAAAAAATCCCTGCAAGAAGAAATTCGTTAGATAATCTTAGGATTTTAATCAGGAAGGCTCTCCAGATCTTATGTCTCGGGAATCGACTGGTCTAATCAAGGACTTCCCCAAATGCCCAATTTTTGAATACACCTGATTTTGCACACTTAGAATTTAAGTTGTTAAATCAATAGAGATACAAAATAATGATAAAATTTTCAAAGATTAGAGATACTTTGCTATTCAAATCTAATTGTAATGCTACTTTAAGCCCAATAATCTATGCAAGATACCTGTGCAATAGATTAATCTATGAAAGCTATTAATCAACAATTTATTAAATAAGATCAGCAGAATATTAAGAACAATATTACCATAAAACACCGGAGAGTAACATTGCCATCAAATAAAACACCAAAGACTTTGCGTTGTATTATTCTAGAAAAAAAGATTACGAGATAGCTTCAAAAGCTAGTACACGACTCAATGATTGGATCTTTTGATGTGACAAATTGTTGATCTTTGGTAGCATCGGATGTGCTCTAAGCCTCAAAATTTGCAGGGAGGCTAGGACACATATATTCCACAATACCCAAAAATCGTTTTGGGGAATTCCATCCGGAGATAGTTTTATTAAAATAATTAATTATTTTTAATAAGTGCCTAAGTCTAAACTTAGGAAATTAAAATAATTAAATGTTATTAATCAAATTGAGGGTGAAACTTCTAGAAGAAGATGAAGATAGGGTCCAAATGATCTGAGCCATTGAGTAGAATCTAATCTGGGTCGATGATTACTCAACTGCAGGATTATAAGAAGGAATTTGATGGGCGTTTGGAAGGCACATTGGAGAGAGATCAAGAGATCGAATTTCTGAGAGAGGGCAACCCAACAATTGCTAGAGAGAAGATCGAAGTGATTTATTGTAGTGAGAGGTAGGGATAGTTCCGGTTGGAGAATTTCCCAATGTTCCACCAAGTTTCCGGGACGAGGAGGCGAGGGAACGGGGATATGCATGAGCGGCCTATGCAAAAGCTCCCCACAAATTTTTAGAAAACCGGCGGGGGGGGGGGGGGCGGGGATGTCAGGGTCTTAAAAACTTATACGTATAAAATATAAATCGATAAATCATATAACTAAAAAAAATTTAAAACGAAAAGCATGATCATTGATATCATTATCATATAAATTATAATCATACATCATACATGTAAGTTTGTAACTGTATAGTGTAACTACTAACTTACTAACAATGCACAATGAAAATAAATTATAAAACTGTAAATGTTTAAAGTTTTAAACTTTAAACTTTAGACCATATTGATGTTCCACTTCCAACTAGGAACATTGAATACTGAATATTGAAATCAGTGTTGTTAAAATCGCGATATTATTGTATAATCGCGATAATTTCAATGAAAAGAGAAATCAGTTTTTTTTTTTCCGATTTTTCGAAAAAATCGTGGGAGGCTCCAGCAGCGCGTGTTTTTAAAAAAATTGAAAAAGAATGAATATTTTTGTACCAAACGATTTTTTCCGATTTTTTCCTCACGCCGATATTATCCTAATAACGATTAGTGCAACATTGGTTGAAATAAAATTATAAAAGTCAAGTCTGATACATCAAGAGTCAAAATTTTATAGAGTCAAAATAACATAAGAACATATAAAAAGATAAATGAGCATAATTGCTCAAGGTAATGCCCCACTAGTCTCTACATCCAACTGCTGCATGAATAGATCAGGATCAACCATATCACCATGTAGGAATTTACAGGGTAAGTTCCTCAGACAGAACACCAAAGGACACCGCTCACAAACAGATCACAGATCAATACACCAGTATTTTGACGTGGTTAAAATCCTCAAAGAGGGAAACAGTCCATGGCCTGAGCCAACGCGGCGATTTCAGGCAATTTATTAATAAAAGAATAAAAAATTACATATGCTTCTCTCATAGATGGATTACCCTACAAATGACCCTCCATGCTCTTTAAATAGAGATCATGGACCAATCGGGTGTTAAGCCACGGATCAAGTGTCAGTAATACCGAGGAGAGAATGAACTCTTGGATCACTACATATTGTGACCGTCGGATTGTAAGTTACAAAATGTACATAGTAAAGAAACACACTTTACCTAACTCTATACTAGACCAAGTTGTACTTAACTATTTCCTATGTGTCGGAATATCCTAACATCCCCCCTTAAGAACAACTTGGGATAGGATTGAAGGATTTACAAATATGACACAATAGGAGAAGGAAGGAGGCACTAGAGCCTATCCCCCCTTAGTGACAACTTCCTGAACTCCAACCATAAATCGAAGTTTAGTGAACTTCGCCTCTGTGAGAGCCTTTGTAAAGATGTCTGCAACTTGATCATCTGTTGAACAATATTGCACTTCAAGAACATGGTCGTGAATGAGCTTTCTGATGAAGTGCATGTGCAGTTCAATGTGTTTGCTGCGCTGATGTTGGATTGGATCTTTGCATAGCTGAATGGCACTTTGATTATCACACCAAAGTGTAGTCGGATGCTGCTGCTGAAAGCCAAACTCTAACAGGATCTGACGAAGCCACAAGGCTTCCTTACTAGCTTCTACGGCACCACGATACTCTGCTTCTGCTGAAGAAAGAGAAATGGCACCTTGTTTCTTGCAAGCCCATGTAATAGGTCCTGAACCAAGAGTGACACATAACCTGCAGTAGACTTCCGATCATCAGGGTCACCAGCCCAATCGGAATCAGTGAAACCAACCAATAGAGGAGCTGCTTCGGCACTGTAATGAATCCCACACTGAACTGTACCTCGAACATAATGAAGTATTCTTTTAGCTGCTTTCCAATGACTTTCATGTGGGTTTTGCATAAACCGAGCAACAAGGCCAACGACAAAGGAAAGGTCATGACGAGTATGGGTTAGATACAAAAGTTTTCCTACAAGTTGACGGTATAAGGTAGCATCAACTTCAGGAGAAGTACAAGTGATTGAAAGTTTGACTCCAGACTGAAAGGGAGAAGGGGCTGGCTTACAGTCTTCCATGTGAAAATGGCATAGAATATCACAGGCATACTTGGACTGAGAAAGGGAAATACCTTCCTTGGATTGCAAGACTTGAAGACCGAGAAAATAATGTAAGTGTCCTAAGTCTGTCATTTCAAACTTCCTTTTAAGGCTAGACTTCACATGGTTTATAAGGTTGGGATCACTACCAGTCAGGATAAGATCATCAACATAAAGAACAAGAATGATAAGAGACTTGCCCACTTTCTTGGTGTAGACAATATTGTCAGAATGACACCTAGAGAAGCCAGATTCTAAAAGAAAGTTATCCATTTTGGCATACCAAGCTCGAGGAGCTTGCTTGAGACCATAAAGGGATTTCTTAAGCCGACATACAAGGCTGGAGTCTGTTTGTATAAAGCCAATAGGTTGTTCCATATAGATTACTTCATGCAAGTCCCCATGCAAGAAGGCGGATTTAACATCCATCTGATGGACTTCCCATTTGAAAGAAGCAGCAAGGGAAAGAACAAGGCGGATAGAGTTCATTTTGGCAACAGGGGAGAAGGTTTCAGTGTAGTCAATGAGTTCAACTTGTGAAAAACCCTTAGCAACAAGACGAGCTTTATGTTTATCAACTTTCCCATCTGGTCCATACTTGGTTCTGTAAACCCATTTGCATCTAACAAGTTTTCATCTCTTTGGTAGAGGAACAAGATCCCATGTATCATTTGCCAATAATGAATGATATTCTTCATTCATAGCTGCTTCCCAATCTGGATGGCCTGAAGCTTCTGCAAAGGTGTCAGGATCATAATTCACTGAAGCTTGAGCCAGTAAAGAAGAGGCTCTATCGAACTGAGAACGTGTACGTCGCTGATCTGTAGGATCACCGGCAAAGATCACCTGCTGCATCCCGAGTAGCACAGACTCATTTTGGAAGCTGAGGAGCTGAAGGAGGATACTGAGAAGGTGGGGGAGGAGTTTCATCCTCGCTTTCATCATCTGAAGAAGAAATATTTTCAAAAGTAGAAGAGATAGGGAGAGGTGGCACATCCGTCGAACTATGCTCGCAGGCCGATATATTTTCAGCAAACTTTACATCTCTTCTAATGATAACATTTTTGGACTTAAGTGGAATAAGTCTATATCCTTTGACATCTTCAGAATATCCAACAAAAATACATTTTTCACTCTTAGGTTCTAAAGCTTTATGTTTCTCATTTGGACTATGGGCCCATGCTTCACTTCCAAAAACACGAAAGTGACTTACATCTGGTTTAATTGAGCTCCATGCTTCTTCTGGAGTGATATTCTTTAAAACCTTAGTAGGAGTGCGATTTATTATGTAATTTGCACAGTTAATTGCTTCTGCCCAATAATTAAGACTAAGTCCTTTAGATTGAAGCATACAATTAGCCATTTCCTTTAAGGTGCGATTCTTCCTTTCAGCTACACCATTTTGTTGTGGAGTATATGGAACAGTATGTTGCATTTGAATTCCATTCTCAGTGCAAAAGTTGATGAATGTGTTTTTAACATATTCTCCGCCATTATCAGATCTTAGCTTAAGAATTTGATGTCCAGATTGTTTTTCAACAAAGGCCTTAAAGGCCAAGAACATGTTAAATACTTCACTCTTGAGTTTTAAGAAGTATACCCAAGTGCATCTGGAGAAATCATCAATGAAAGTTAAGAAATACTTGTAGCCAGAGAATGAAGCAACTGGAAGTGGACCACATAAATCGCTATGCACAAGCTGTAAAGGGGCTGAGGCGTGCCAAGAGGCACGTTTTTCAAAACTGTCCCGATGATGTTTTCCGAGTACACATCCGGAACAAACACCATCTCTGCAAGATACCATTGGAAGACTTGTCACCATATTTTCTTTACATAGATTCTGAAGAGAGCGATAGTTTAAGTGACCAAATCGCTCATGCCAAAGTTTGCTCACTTCATCATTATGAGCAACAAATACTGAGGGAAGATTTGATGACCCAAAGTTGTGAAACTTATATAACCTTGTAGAATCATCAGCAATGCCAGTAGCTAAAATCTGTCTAGGATCTCTTAGGTCCTTCATTACAACATCGTGAGGTGAAAATTCAACGATTTTACCTTCACCGGAATGAGTTATCTGATATATAGATAGAAGGTTGCAGGATAAGGTTGGAACACATAATACATCATTGATCTGACCATTGTCTATATGAACAGTTCCAGTCCCTACAACACTAAGAGATCTATCATCACCAACATATATATTTTTGGTGTTACAATCATTTAAAGAAGAAAACATGGCTTTGTTTTTGGCTATGTTGCAGGAAACGTGGTATAGAGGCTCGTTTCTGTATGAAAACGGGTACGAAACGCAGAAACGCGTTTCCGGCCGTACTGCCACGTTTCCCAAAACGGAAACGTGGCCAGTACGGCCGGAAACGCGTTTCAGGGCCGTACGACCCACGTTTCCTCATTAATTTGTGTTTTTTTTTAATTTTTTTTTTTTTTAATTTACTTTTAGGGTATATGTTAGTGACTTCTTGTTGCTTCTAGATGCGTGTCTAAAGTTATAAAAGTGAATTTTTGCCCTAGTGTTGATATGCAGTTCATCAGGAAGTTTGAGGCTAAGTTACCAGAAAACGGATACGGGAACGGATACGGGTACGGGGTTTGAAACGGATACGGCAAATTTTCAAAAAATCTGGATACGATACGGCAGGAAACGGCACATAATAAATATATAAAAATTTAAAAAATATATATATATATATATATATATATATATATATATTAAAAATAAAAAATTCATATTACCATTCATATTTCAGAATCTAAATTTAAATTATCTATGATCTATCATGATTGATGATTCATCATCATCATCATCAATTCAAGTTTCAAGTTTCAAACTTTCAACATATGCCATATGGCATAAACATTCAACATTGCCATCATCATTAACGATTATTCTAACATTCATGATTCAAGTTTCAAGTTTCAACATATCATCAGAGTCTCAGACATCAAGTTTTTGTTTCAAATTTCAAACAATGTTTATCAACATGACAAACATCAAGTTATCAACATGACAAGTTACAAATTACAATTTACAAACTTACACAAACACCATCATTACCAAAATTAATAATGCATACTAATTACTACATACTATGATAATGAAAGTACAAATTTCAAAATGAACTATGACTGGCAGTCGTACTATCATAATATCATTACTCATAAAGTCATAATTCATATGGTTGTTCAAAACTTAAAAGTTTAAAAGTTAAAAGTTAAAAGTTAAAACACCATCATAAATTACAAATTTACATATCATCAAATATGTCTTCATTCATGCCACTATAATGTTCCACTTCCACATCCTCTCTAGAAGTGGCACTGGGAGTGGGAACATTGCTTCCATGTCCACTTGAAGATGCACCTATTCCCAATGATGGCTCCGAATCAAACAAACTCATGTGAGACATGGCATTCAATGTCATATCCAAGTCAGGCAACTCTGGTTCCACGTCCCATAATTTGTTGGGCCCAAATTTGTATTCATCTCTCTTGTGTGACAGAAGGCGAAGGTTTGAATGAATATACACTAGTTCCTCAGCCTTCTTAGAGCCCAATCTATTTCGCTTCACTGAATGGATGAAGCCGTATGTACTCCAGTTCCTTTCTGCTGAAGAAGAACTAGCAACCTGTGACAAGACCTTGATGGCCAATTTTTGGATATGTGGAAGTGCCCCACCATAGAAGTTCCACCACTCAATTGGACTTAATCTGCTCTTGTCCCGCATACAGTCAATATCACAACCCCAACCCTCCGATCCCACAAAATGAGAAAACTGTGCACGAATCCGAAGCCCAATTTCAGGATCTACAAAAAGCTTTCTAAAAGCATTTTTAAATCCTTCTGCGACTTCTGGGTCTTTGTTTGGTGCGCTTCTTTCTGGATCACGTAGCAACTCTGCAGCATAATATTTTGGATTCAGTGCATAGGCTAAAAGGTGCAATGGAGTGGTCATCTTGTTCCACCTTTTGGTCAATATATCTTTTACTTCTCTGTAAAAGATTTCATCTGGGTCATTCTCCTTGGCATTTATAACCAACCTTATCTTCTCTATCATGGAATCAATGCCCTCATACACCTCTCCCAGATTAGGCATATCTGTGTCAAACATACGGAGCAAATCCACAATTGGCTTAGTAAATGCCAAGAGGTACTCCACCTTATCCCACCATTCGTCATCAACAACCAACCGTTTCATTGCTTGTGCTCTATCAGATTGGGATTGCCTCCATTGATTCCAAAGAGAACTGCATACCATTGATTGTAATGCATCTTTCACCTGCATGAGCCTTGTTAAGACTATGATGTGAGAAGCAAATCGAGTCTCAGCAACCTGCAGGTGTCAAATTGCCAATGTTTCAAATTTCAATCAATTTGAAAATCAAAAATCATAATTTGAATCAAATTTGAAATTATTTGATTGAATAACCTATTATGATTCATCAATTTAGATATTTGAATTTAGAGTCAAATATTTAATAAACTTTAAACTTTAAAGTTTAAGTATATGTACCTTAAGCAGCTCCAACTTAGCAAATTCCCTGTAGATGCCTTGGGACATGTGGTGGTTTGTGATAAAGGCTTGAATTTCTTTTGCCTCTTCAAATATTTTTCGAATCCACTCAATTTGCTTCCCCAACTTGCTCAACATGAGGTTCAATGAATGCACAGCACAAGGGGTCCAAAAAATGTGCTGATATTTGCCTTCAACAATTAGGCCTGCTGCTCTACACACCGTTGCATTGTCAGTTATTACCTGGACAACATTTTCAGGCCCCACCAATTCAATTGCTTCAATCAAGATGTTAGCAATGAATTGAGAATCTTTCACCTGCCCCTCACAATCCACTGCCTTCAAAAACATTGCCCCATGTGGGCTCTGAGCAATCACATTGATCAAAGGCCTATTTCTTTGATCTTTCCATCCATCAGAAATGATGGACACCCCTGAAATGAGCCATGAATCACGAATGGGGGCTAATTTAGCCTCCAAATCTAACTTTTGAGCACTCAACAATGTGGTGCGTATCTTCTCATACCCAGGGCTCTTGTACCCTCTTGGGGCTTCAGTCAAACATTTTACCATCTTTGCCCAGTAAGGAGATCGCACAAGGTTAAAGGGAAGGCCATTTGCATAAATGCATTGGGCTACAGCTGCATCTGCTATCTCTCGAGCATCATTATTAAAACTCTTCTCAAGCGGTCCCAAATTTGACCGCTTTGACCCAACATTTGCATGAGAATAAAGTGGAGGCTTTGAGACTGAGTGTTTTAAATAGGAGACAGGATTTGCTTCATTTGCTTTAGCATCTGCCTCTTCTTGTTCTCTCTGATATTTTGCAATTTTTACCTTGCTTAAACCATTTCCATCTTTCCCATTCTCTTTAGGTGGGCCACTACATATTCGAACCCCTTGGTTTCTTAACCCAAGCAAATGTGCTTTAACCCGTGTGTATGACCCCTTAAACTCCTTTTTACACTCACTGCAAACCCATGCCAATGATCCACCTCCTTGGATCTTCCCAACAGTAGTGACATATTTCCAAAGTGGTGACTTTGGATCAAATTTCTGGGTTGTTTCAGCGTCATGTGCCACTTCCTCTGCCTCATGAATGGCTGAACTTGAAGTTGCCATGAATGATGATGACATTCACTGAAGTCTGAAACTGAAAAAAGAAAATTGACAAATATATTATATCAGTCTTCAAGTTCAGAATCCAGATATGTATTTTACTATTTAAAAAAATTTATTTGGTCATTTCTGGATGCTAATAAAATTATGTCATCATTTATTTATAAAATTATACGCCTTTCTCTTTACTCTGTTTCATAATGACAGCGAACATTGAACTTTGAAGCAAGAAGTTAGAAGTTAGAACTTAGAAAGTTAGAACACTGTTCTTAGAACAACAGCCACTGTTGGGGAAACACTGGGTGTTCTGTTTACAGTTACACTGTGTAATAATTAATTGAAGGTGGCTTCCTAGTTCCTAGGACCTACACTGTACAGCCAGCTCCATGGCCTATTGGAGTCTGGAGTCTGGACATTGCTGGTAAATTCCAATTTTAATTTTAGACATTGCAAAAGTACAAATGATACATAAAATAAACATTTAAATTTTAATATTTTATACAGAATATTAGGTTCAGAACAGTCATTATTTATACAGGTAACAGAATATTAGGTTCAGAACAATGCAATCATTAGAAGACTGTAAAGTTTAAAACTTTAAACATGCTCTAGAGTCTAAACTGCACATTATTAGTAGAATCATCACAGGGATATTCTCTGCATAATTTTCTGAGATAGAAAGCGGATTACACTGTTACAGTGAAGATCAAGAAGGCAGAACTTCGGTGATATATCACAGTAAATGTTTCAGACTTAATAAGTTTGGTGCTATGATGCTATCACACTGCACAGTGATAAGGGTTCAGATTCTCAAATGAAGCCATCTCTGTGATTCAAATTTTCTACATGTGGATATGAATCCTATGAGTATGAAGCTAGATCCAATGGTCCAAGTTCCATAGAAGCTAGATTGAAGGACTACAAACTTACAAAGAGCTGATTGATCATTGAACACACATCTCAAAGACTCAATCAAGAAGACAAAGGCACTAAAATTTTGTGGAGCCATGAATTGCAACTTAATTGCATAGAGACACTATGTTTTTGTGGGAATAATACATATGGCTTTATATCTCTGTTTTGGAAGGCTGGATCGAGTTCTGTCACACTTCTCCTAGTTTATAAATATGAAGCACTTCATATTATATCCAAGACGAAGAAGAATAAGGACTATTAAAGGATGAATTTATGAAAACAAAAGTTATAAGTGATCTCTGCCAACCCTTGCTTAAGTGGATAATAAGGCAGAAGTTTGCACTCAATATTCTTTGAGTTTGAGGTTTATACAAATCTCATGTGAGTCTGTGACACTATATGCGAAGTCCCTAAGCCTTAAGGCACTATGGACTGTATTGTATCATATCTGCTTCGAAGCCTGAAGGTATCCAAATTTGAAGTTTGTAGAAATACAAACCATATCAAGCCTCATCTCTGACATTCAAATTTAAAGAAAAAAAAGAACTAGTTTGAGCATGGAAGCCTGAAGCCTGAAGGTAATGATATCTCTTTGACAAATCAAAGCCTATTTGTGTTATACCAACCAATCAACACACGATAATAACACATCCAATGCAGGAGCATGAATTAAACACGCATTGACATGACTTCTCACCATAAGTAGACATTTTCAATGTATAACTATATTTTCATTTTTATGTGTTGATGGTTGTAGGTAAATGCCAAAGTGCATACCCTTGTGGTTGTAAGGCTGTAGGTAAACATTGTGTATTGCTGTTTTTGATTTGCACAGACCAAAGGGGATCACTGTAGCTAGTGATCCACACACATTCAAGCTTGTTCCCTATGCCAGTGATCCAATCTAAGGAGGTAATCAAGCTGTAGCATGTGGTTTACACAAAGGCAAAGCACAAGCAGAGGGACCCTATCTCACAGATGGCTGATGTCAAATGTTGGACAGAGTTGGGACTTGGCAAATGATATCTGGGTGCTGTCACTAATTGAAGACAAAGTCAATTCTGTGACTGCGTATAGTTTCCCAGTGCTTAACCGACGGTTGATGAGCGAAGGGAATGCTAATTTTCAGCAGAATAATGAGATTTTCATGATGGAATTCACATGAGAATAGATTCAAAGGTAGGGCCGTAGGCATCATCTCTGTGACAAATCAAAGGTAGGCATCCGGATTTATTGACAAACCAAACTATTGTAGCCAAAAAACTTAAAAAGTTCTAAGGTAGCTACCATGTGAATGATATTTCATATTTCTCCCTTTAGTTATAATTACAATAAAAAAATTAAAAATCTGACGGAATGAGAAAAATATTTTTCAAAGAAGGGTGGGGAAAGTCTTGGAAAGTGACCAAAAAAGCAGTCGCACAGTTCACCATGACGAGGGAAACCAACCAACAATTACTAAACAGTGCGAACTTCGAAGTATTATATTACTATGGAACAAGGCCGAGTTCCTCTATACGCAATAAGAATCAATTATCAAAGACTAATTACGTGCGTGCAGCATCGTGTACCTTGAGGGCCGAGGCTTGTTCGATGCCGGCAGGAACCAGTCGACTACTCCAGACAGTGAAACTCAGAAGCCTGTTAAAACTTAAAACTCTCAACGCTCACTGCTCAGCGGCCGCAATCACTCACAGGAATCAGAAGTTAGAAGTAGCTGTAGAACTCGTCGTTTAGGGTAGTAAGTATAATAGGTTAGGTAAGATATTAATAGGGTGAACCGTGAACGAATTTGGAAAGCCCGCCAATTGAATTTAGACCGTCGGCTCTTGTTATTAAATCCGTTCCCGGCGGCCACGAAAAACAGCTAAAAACGTATTGAATTTCCCCAGATACGCATTCGATTTTTCAAAAACGTATTTAAATTTATCTGATACGTATTCGATTTTGCAGATGCGTATTGGAAATTTCGAAATACGTCTTCAATTTCTCTGAAACGTATCAGGATTTTTAAAACGGGACGTGTTCTCCATAAAAACGCCTGAAAAACGGCAAAATTTTTTCTGATACGTTTCCAAATCTTAAAAAACGTTTTTCGGCCGTTTTTCCGGCGTTTCTGGGCGTCATACGTTTCTGATACGGAAAACGGCGTTTCTGCCTGCAAGGGTGCCGTTTCCGGTAACTTAGCTCTCAGGGGCCTTTTGTTGAGAAACATTCACACGAGGAGCTTCAATGGCTTTTAATAATTTAGCCTTTTGGGAAGGAATCTTCAATATCTCGGTGATAGGAACCCAGATTTTTGCATTATTAAACCAACTTCCCAAATCAACATCCAAACCAGAGCTTGAACCAGGGTTAAAACTTCGAGGGGGAATTTGATTTCCACTTTGATCCTTATCCCTTCTTTGATAAGTCAACCCTTATCTTTCGCAATTTCCAAGACTTGCTCTGGAGAAGGATTTTCACCAAATAATTCAACCATCACATCCTTTTCATGATCAAAATTATTTATACTAAAGGACGATGTAGAAGGCTTGACCTCTTGACTATTTTCCTTAACTTCCATCCAATCTTCCATAGATAATGAAAACTCCTTGCCAACCACATTTATTTGATTACTTGTTCCAAACAGCCCACTATCCAAAATTCTCTTAACAATGGGGCAAGTAGCCTCTTCATGAAGAGCATCACAGGGCCTACAATAAGAAAGAGTTTCATCCAAAAGATTAGCAGATTCAAGAGGATTTGGAGGTCTATGCTGATTAGACGGGCCTTTTCTTTGCCAAGCATTATTATTCCGATTATTATTATTACTATGCATAAGACCATCATCAGATTCTTTAACCTCTTTTCCTTTAGTTTCTTTCAATTTGGTTGAAGCCCTATCAAAACCTGGGATTTCAGACTTCCCAGATGCCTTCTTATCTTTTTCAAGCTCTTCAGCTAAAGTCTGAGCAACTTTATAATCACGACTCTTAGCACGTCTTAATTCATAAGAAGTATCAGGATTAAAAGCATCAATGTAAAAATCCAAAAGAGATTTATCAGGAGGCTTATAATCTTGTCATTTTCCTTCTTCTTTATGACACTGATAGCCTTAACTAGATGCCTTTCTTCTTTCTTATCTCCAAACTTTTCCTTAAAGGCATTAATGATTGACTGTAATGAGTCAAAAGAATGATCAACTTTCTCAGTAAACCACTCCAAAGCATCTTCTTCCAAAGATAGCACAAAAAGCTTCATTTTTACATCCTCATGAGCAGCGTTAGCACCACCCCATTTATTAATGAAATGCCTAAAATTTTGAAGATGAGCTTTAACAATTATCGCATTATTGCCTTGGAAAGAAGGCAATTTATCCAAACCTTTATCGGGAAGGTCATGAGGATAACCTTGAATATTAGCAAAATCACAAGGAAGATATAAATCATCCATGAAGTCTTGCTGAATAGGATCAAGAAAAAGTGAATGGATATCAAAGAGAGCTTCCTGCCTGAGATTAACAAGAAGTGTACGAGAAGATAGCTTGTGTAATCGTACTTTGAGAACCTTTTCAGGATCCGGAGTAGGATTAACCAAGCTACTTGGGTTCCGTCTAGTACACGCCCTTGTAGAAGATGAAGGAAGTGGAGTCGCCACTCGGACATAAATCTAACTTCAGATAACCAAGATGCAAGGAAGAAAGTTAGTGAAAGGAACTAAGGACAAGGAACTTATCCTGGTGAGAGATGAAAGGATGAGAAAAGAGGAGATGAAAATGATTAAGACGAATGTCGCAAAGCCAAGGTCCAAAAAATTGGTCCCCGGCAACGGTGCCAAAAAATGTTGTCGCATAGAATGTATAGGCACTGCGACAACGGATCAGATCAGGGGTTGTCATCCTGATCCCTAATATCTCTGTTTAAGCTGTCTTCCAACAACAGACTAAGAGGCGTAGACCCTACGGAAATGGATGGAAGAAGGACTAGTTGGGAACCAACCAATTCGGGAGACACAGTTAAGTGATCCAGTGCTCATTTTTAAATTAAGAAAGATTTTAAAAGATTAGATTAGATTTAGACGATTAATACGTTTGCCTTATGGAGTCAACTATCTTGCTGAGTAAATTTAGGACAAGTATTGGATGGATAACTGCTGCTTGGATGAATAACTAACCTATATGACATGCAGTTCCTAAAACTAATGTGAAATGCAGGATCTTGGTTAATTTTAATTATATGCCTATTCTAAGTATGTCCTTTGATCTTTGTCTGTATTGAGCCTAAACTTGATAGCGAATGGAAGAGAGAAGATAAGGTGAAGTACACGAGGGTGTGATTAAGGATCCCTCTCCTTGAAATCTAACGTATCTAGTGCCTTCGGCGATGCAGAGGCTGTAGCTTATGCTTGGAGGTTGATTATTAAATGCAGGACTAACTTAGAATACGGAATGCAAGGAGGTTTAGGAGATGTTTTAGGGAAGCGAGATGTTAAAGACTTAAAGCACTGAGATTACAATTTATTCTGAGTTAAATGTTAATTTCAGGTATGTTCTATGCTTAGAGCAATTTATTTCAATTTTCACAGTTAGCTCAATATCTTTTCCAGATTAGCAATCACATCAACATTAAAGTAAACTGTAGATAGAACATAAACATAAGTCACAAAAGACAAGCCAAGACAAGAGGACACAAGATGTGGCGCTAGCCAGGGACAAACCCCAATGTGGGGAAACCCTTGATCAATTCTTCTTATATATTCTTCAATAATTCAACAGAGAGAGAGATAGTACGTTTACAACAGAAGTCAACACTTTGACTTATCTAGATAAGAGCATAGATCATCTCTAAGAAGATGATGCATGAGATCAGTTGAAGACATGCTGCTTCAACTGATTCCCCAAGGTGACTCCTTCACCTATCGTTGTGCTGCATTTCGTTATCATGCTGCACCTCACCACGCTGCACCCATCATCACTATGTTGCATCTCATCACGCTTCATTAATCATGACTGTACCCATAACTGTATTGCATTATGTGCCATTGCTGCACCATGTTGCCATATTGAACTATGTGTTGGCTGCATCTTGCTTGCTTGTTGTCCCTAGCATGCTTGTTGTCCTTAGCATGCTTGCTGTTGCATGCTAGCTGTCCCTTGCATGTTAGCTGTAACATTGCATGCTAGCTGTAACATTGCATGCTTGGTATATTTGCTGCTAAGTACCATACAACTGTCTCAATGTTAGTTAGCTGTCCCTTGCATGCTGCTCTCCTTTGGAGATAGATGCTCCGACAGTATCTGACAGTTCCGGCTGTTTTCGGCAGTTCCGATAATTCCGGACAGTTCCAGTTGTTCCCGACAGTTCCGACAGTTCCCGGAGTTCCCGACAATTCCGGCAGTTCCGACAGTTCTGAGCAGTTCCCGACAGTTCCGGGCAATTCCTGCAGTTACCGGTAGTTCCAACAGTCTCGACAGTTCCCGAAAATTAAATTATGGTATGTTCTATGCTTAGAGTAGTTTACTTATTTTTCTTCTTATTAGCCACAGATTAGCAATCACATATACATTAAGTAAAGTGCAGATAGAACATTAAATGATCAACAGAAAACAAGCCAAGACAAGAGACACAAGATGTGGTAGTTAGCGAGGGACAAACCCCAATGCGGGGAAACCCTTTAATCAAATCTTCTTTTATCTTCAATAGTTCAGTAGAGAAAAATAGTACAAAATCTGAATTCTATAATTTTATATCAGCAATAGCAAACCCTCGATCAACAAAGTCAAACTTGGCCAAACTGGCTGAAATTGACCTCTAAAATACTTGCTCAATTTCCGGTCAATTTGTCCTCGAACAACCTGAAGAAACAACCTTTGAACAACCCCAAAAATTCAGTAATTTGCAGATTTCTGAAGTCAACTTGCAGCCCTAAACTAGGGCAGTCAACACCAGTCAAACCAGAGGTTAGATCACCTTGATTTTCATGCCAAAAATTGCGGCCTACCTAGGAGAGGCAACCACTTCCCAAAGGGTGCCGTTTCCGGTAACTTAGGTTTGAGGGATATGCAGTTCATGGTAATGTTAAATTCTTAAAGTAAAAGTGATATTCTCTTTTATTTTTCATTTTCATCCTTTTACTTAAATTTTTAACATTACCATGAAATGACTCAGGATGTTTGAGAGTGGTTTCGCCCTCATTGGATTTCATATGGAGAAAGTAGAATTTTAGATCTCACTCAAAATCCAGCAGACTTATTTGTTTTTCAGGATTTCAGGATTGGAGGGATTGCAATGTTTCCATTGGATTTTATCATGTACTAGGGTATGGAACTTGTATTTAATCAAGAGAACCAAGCCCTTTATGCAGGGGAAACTCCCAATAATCAAGATCATGTAGGGTACTAGGGTATGAAACGTGTATTTAATCAAGAGCACTAAGGTCGTTCGACTATGTAGGAGGAGACTCCCAATACAACAATGGTCCTTCTAAAGAATGGGATGTGGATGCAGAAAATCCTGATTTGGATCTCTCTCTTGCAGCCTTATAGTCTTTATTGTACTTGCAACCTCATATATTAATATAAATAAAGGCTGATTTTGAGATTTGGATATATAATAAAGGTTGCTTTTGGATATTCCAATATTTTTATTTTCATTATGTGATCATACATGAGTAAATGTGATGTAAATTAAATCTTAATGTTTAAGAGTAATAAATTATAATGTATCATTTATGCTTTATGATTGCACACACACACACACACACACACACACACACACATATATATATATATATATATAAATATTTTCAATATATATATATATATATATATATATTCGCGTTTCCCTGTTTCCAAAATTTGGGGAGGTCGCGTTTCGTATCGCTTCCCGTTTCGGAAACTCGTACCCGTTTCCTCGTTTCGTGCAACTTAGGTTTTTGGCCATGTGATAAGAAGCTCCAGAATAAATGAGCCACTCATGAGAATGAGAAGAAGAAGATACATTTAGTGCATAGCCAGACCGAGATGCTTGACAACCACACGCAGAAAGTGCCATTCCTGAAGATGAAGTTGAAGTTGAAGAGTGCTCCAAATGGATGTTATGCTTCTTCATTGCTGCGTCCAAGGCTTCCATCTTCTTAAAGCATTTGGATTCTAAGTGGCCATCTCGATTACAAAAGTTGCAATGTCTATCAGTCTTCTTCCCTTTGTTTTTATTTCTTATCATTTTGTTGAAATGATTTTTCATTTTGAGGCTGAAATTGCTTAGGACCCTTGTTTGGTTTAGGACCATTCTTTTTAGGATACAACTTCTTAGGATTCTTTGGGTTTGGTTGCTGCTGGGCGGTTAACACTTTCTTAGAAGAGTTTCCAAGATGAAGAAGACCAAGGTGTAAGAGTTTTTCTTGTTCTCTTATTAAAGAATCACAAAAGGAATCAAAGGAAGGGGACTTGTAGGTTTGTCCTTGAGAAATGAAGGCTTCTCTTGTAGAATGGAAGGTGGAAACAAACACAGAATAGGTTGGTCCCAACTTAGTAAGAATGGAGTAGATAAGGCTACTATCTTCTTTCTTAACCTTAACACCTTCCAAGAGAAGTCTAAGGGTCTTGAACTTGGACAAAAAATCTTCAATGCAAGAAAAATTATTGGGGTCCAATGTAAGCAATTCATTTTTAAGTTGATGGGCTTTAAGTTCATTTTTAATTCCAAAGACTTTAGTAATCTGTTTCATTGCTTCATCAGGAGTATCAAGTTCTGCAATATGGAATCTAAGATCTGGAGAAATAGACATCCCTATCAACCCACGTGCTTGGTCTTGTCTATTTTCCCATTTAGCTGCCTTGTCTTCATCTTTCGGTTTGGTCTTTTGGCCTGTGGCTATTCTGTAAAGACCTTTACTTCTAAGTAAATCCACAATGTAGGACCACCATTGGAAGTAGTTGGTGCTGTCAAGAATAACTTGGCATGGACTTTCCATTTTAAAAAAAACTGAAGCTATAGATGCTGAAACTAAGTGTTGCAATGGAAAGATCTCGAAAAATTAGGCTGTTTCAAAAAAAACGGTTCTGAAAACGACTTCCGGATGAAGAAGTTATGGCTTTTTGAAGAAAATTTGATGAAGTCGCCAACGAAGTGCGGGAATGTGCGGAAATGAAAAATCCGCCCCCACAAAATGGAGACTTGAACCCAAGACCTCTACTCTCATAAATTAGCTTTGGACCAAGTGAGCTATACAAAAAGTTTGAGAGAGAGAGAGAGGGGGGGTGAAGCTTTGGGTTGCGTGCTTGCTTTGAGAAAGCTCTTTTTCCCTACAAAACAAAAAACACAAAACCCAACACGGAAATACAAAAAAAAAACGAACCTTACGGCTCGAAGTTAGCTTTAGCCGGAAACTAAATATTTTTCTCAATGTTTCTGATTTTCTGAGATCACACTAAGGCGCAGCGGAAAAGAGCATACGCATGAGAAAAATCCTTCCTTTCTGTTTCTGATTTGCCCAGATCGCACAGAGTCGCGGGGCAAAGAGCATACGCAGAAATGAAAGGTTCAGATCCGGTAATAAAAAAAGGCTAAATAAACCGAAACCGAAATAAACAGAGAGAAAATGACTGTAAACTGCAAATAAACACTGTATACCTCCAGATCTTAAAAATGACGCAGCTAGGGCTACCAGAAACCTTTTCGCGTGAAACGAAAGGGGTTCCTCACTGGAACAGATGCTCCCAACACAACAGAGCAGTCCTCTCGGCCCGAAAGCAGTCAGAAACAGTAGATCTAGGAAACGGTTGTCAGATGCAGTTCTACCGGCTTTAGATTTGGATCACCAACGGACGCGGCCCTCAAATAGCTTTGATACCATGTAGGAATTTACAGGGTAAGTTCCTCAGACAAAACACCAAAGGACACCGCTCACAAATAGATCACAGATCAATACACCAGTATTTTGACGTGGTTAAAACCCTCAAAGAGGGAAACAGTCCACGGCCTGAGCCAACGCGGCCACTTCAGGCAATTTATTAATAAAAGAATAAAAATTTACATATGCTTCTCTCATAGACGGATTACCCTACAAATGACCCTCCATGCTCTTTAAATAGAGATCATGGACCAATCGGGTGTTAAGGCACGAATCAAGTGTCGGTAATACCGAGGAGAGAATGAACCGTCGGATCACTACATATTGTGACCGTCGGATTGTAAGTTACAAAATGTACATAGTAAAGAAACACACTTTACCTAACTCTATACCTAACTCTGTACTAGACCAAGTTGTACTTAACTATTTCCTATGTGTCGGAATATCCTAACACACCATTTGAATTTGAATCACTTGCATTCTCAAATATGCTAAGTGGCACACCAACCAACCCCATCTGTGTTTCATCAAGTCTCTCCTCCATATCTACTTGTGCATCATCCTTTGGATCAACATGCCATCGTGTTGCTGGTCCCTTCAAATACTCAAGTGTCTTTCGATGCTCAAGACGTAAGGCACTGTGCACATCAACTAACTTCTCAGTGCTTTTAGAGGTAAACTTGTCCCTCTTGATAGAGTGGATGAAGCTTTATGTGGACCAATTCCTCTTTGTTGCAGAGGAACTAGCAATTTGAGACAACAAACGCATAGCTAGATGTTTGAGCTCTGGAGCAGCATCCCCATGCATCTTCCACCAACCAATCGGGTCATCTTGGGCTAGATCTATGCGATCTGCCCGAACACCACGTGTGTTGAAGGGGCCACTAAGAGATGCAAACTGAACAAAATGTCTTCGAAATCTTGCCCCTTCCTCCTCATTGCACATCTTTGCAGTTGCATATAGGAAGCCATTCTTTACCTCATGATCATCACTAGGAGGCACCCTCCCAGGTCTTTCAACATACCATTTTGGGTTTAATGCATATGCTGTCATGTGCAAAGGTGTGTTCATGTGATCCCACCTACGCTGAATGATGGGTCGAATCTGGGATGTATAAAACTCTAATGAGGGCTCCCTTCACACGACCCAACATGCTATCAAAGGTCTCATAGATTTCTCCAAGGCTAGGAGCATCTGAATCAGTTTAACGAATGACCTCCACAATAGGGCCCAAGAATGACACCAAATAAGAACAATCTGCCCACCAATCATTGTCCAACACCTAAAGCTTGACATTCGTCCCCATGTTTGCCTTTGACTATGACCACCTTCCCCACTTTGAACTCACAACCAAGGATTGTAGAGGTGCTTGTACCTCTAGCATCCTCTCCAATAAGAGAAAATAACTAGCATATCTAGTATCAGTGGGCTTGAGGAATTCCTTCCTTGTGTGAGCCTTGTACATGGCCAAGGAGGTGTGGTGGTTGCAGATATACATCTGCACATCTCTAGCAGCTGTCACCAAGTCTGATATCCACTGAATCTTGCCAATGTCCTTCAGTGCATGCATACAACAAGGAGTCCCAAAAATATGTTGATATCTGCTTTGAATCAACAACCTAGCTGATCTACAAACTGCTGCTGCATCTGTCACAACGTACACCACACTATCAGGCCCAACATCCTCTATAGCTTCTCGAAGAAGCTCAAATTGGAAAGATGCATCCTTGCGCTTTCCAAAACAGTCAACAACTTTAAGAAAGAATGGACCTTCTGAAGATGTCACTATGATGTTGATTAGTGGGTGTTTTCCGATTGCAATCCATCCATCCATAACAATAGCGCAACCAAACCTCAACCATGTTTGTCTCATTCTCTCTTTTTGCACATTAATTTTGGACACTTGTCTATCTAAAATTGTTGTTCTTAGCTTATGTTCTCCGGGTGGTACATATGAAGGTCCTATTCTTGCAATTGCTTGGACCATTTCCTTGTAATAAGGAGAACGAACAACATGGAAGGCAGGGAAAATTTTAAGGATGGAAATTTATCTTAAAGTTTAGAAACCTTGGCGAATTCCACTAGTCCATAATATGAAATCTATAAAATGTTTGGAGATATTTTTGTAAAAATATTCAAATTTATGATATTTTTATATAGTCTATATATAAAATTTTGACGATTTTTAGGGTAAAATAATTTCATTCTATAAAATTTGGGCGAATCATTTTTACAAAAAAATGGAAATTAGCGAATTTATTTTTTGGAAAAAGTATAGAAAATTAGCCCATGGGCGAATATTAGCCCCTCAAATTTTCCCTGATGGAAGGGAATTCCATTGGCAAATTTTTTTTGCCAATTGCATCATCTGTGTCATCTCGATCTAGAACATTGTACATCCCAGACATTGTAGCACCCATTGCACAAGAACGAGATGCACCAGTAGAACCCTTTGTCTTTTTTGATGAAGCACTGGATGGAGGCATATTTGTGGATGGATCAACATTTCTGCTAGGAAATAATGCTTTTACAGTGGCTGCCCTTTCTAGCCTCCAAAGTTGCTCTCTTTGAGCTGAATAAAGGTTCTTTGAGGGACACATATTGACTCCTTTACCTGTAATAGCCAAAATATGTTGCTTCACCTTGGTATAACTGCCAACAAAGTGATGCCCACAAATATTGTAGACCTAATCACGTGAGCCACCACCAACTTTTGGATTTTTTTTGGGGAGTCTAGTTACATAGATTAGAAGTGGTTTTAGAGGATTAAATGTCCCCTTTGCAAATTTTTCCAGATCTCTTGGTGGGCCTTCAGAATCTACACCATGCAAAGGCCTATTCTGATTTCCAGTTCCTGCCCTCTTGTGACTGCTTTCAATTTCTATTTCTTCTTGGGCATCATGTGACTCACTACCACTGTAGCTGTTGTCACTGTTTCCACTGTTCCCAGAATAACTCATGGTTGTAAGTTCAATGTAACTTGTAGGCTGCAGCCTGCAACAAGGGTTTACTGTTTAAATTTAAATTTTATTTTTAATAAATTTTTTTATCGCATATGCATACTGATACACAGTGAAAATAAATAAATTAAAATACAAATTTAGTATTTACACAGTCAACAGTGACTGTTGACTGTGTAATACTAACACTACAATATGAAAATTTACAAAAAAAATATATTACATTCTACACAGTCAACAGCACTGAACAACGAAAATTAAAAAAAAATATATTGTTTTTAAATTGACACAAATTTTAAAAAAATATAGTGACAGGTAATACAAATTTTAAAATTTACAAAAAAAATAAAAATACAGTGACAAGTTGAGGTTAGCTGCGTGCTGAGTTACTTACTGTGCACTTGCAGCCACAGTGTGCACTGTGGTCAGGCGACAAACTCCAGAGGTGTGCTGTGCACAATGGTCATGGATTCTCGACAATAGTGGGCAGTGTGGTCATGGGCGGCAGTGGGAACTGAGCAACGATGGACGATGACGGCAGTGTCGAAGACTCCAGAGGTGCGATGGATAATGGATGGGTGCCGACACAAATAATGAACAATGAACTCGTCAACACAATGAAATCGTCGACAACGATGGTTTGCAGCGGAATAGTGAACTTGTCCAACAACGATGGTGGCATGATTGAACAATGAACTCGTTCAACAATGATGGCGGCACAATGGAACAATGAACTCGTCCAGTAGTGATGGCTTGATGGTTTGCAGCGACGTCCAACAATGATGGCTCGATGAAATAAAACGGAAACTTAAAACCCAACGTTAAACATTTACTATAATTTTATGATTTAATTTTTTTAAAAGTTGAAATTTGTCCAAGGAAATGACCCTAGACGACCCTAAACGACCCCGTACGACCCTCTTTTGAGGATTTGACCCCTATTTTTGAGGAAACGATCCCTCCCGAGATTCCTCGCATACCCTGTTTTTTGGGAGCGTGGGGAAATGACCCCCAGTCATCCCCAAGTCCCCGGAGCGCGAGGGAGCTAGGGAACTCGACCCCTAAGCGGGGGGACGCGATGCCGTGGAACATTGGAATTTCCTGATCTAGGAATACATCGCGGAGGAGGCAGAGAGAAATCCAGAAGAGGCAGCGCAAAGGGCCACGCAGAGGTGGCGCAAGCTCACGCAGAGCTTTAAAGGGAGTTGGAAATTCAGTTGGGAAGTTGAGTTCCAGAGCCAGAAGCCGTGGTGTGAGACCGAAGAGCCAGAGGAACGAAGCTCCAGACACCAGGAGATTCGGGAAGAGGTGACGTACATACCCAGAGAAATTGACACAGAACTGCGTAGGCAAACGTAGTGACTGCACAGAGCCAGCGTGGGACCAGCCATCCAGGACTTGGATTAGTGTCAGATCGTTAGTGATAGTGTGAGGTATTTCTCACTAATATTCTGCCAGTCAGATTCTCTGTATTGGATAGCTAGTGAGGCATCCAAAAAATTGTATTCAGAAAACTACTGCTTAATAATACAAACCCTCAACTATTGCACCGATTTTCCCGCCTTGGGTTTCTCCGGGGACATTTGTCCAAAAATAATGATGTTATGTGTTGTGTATTTCCTTCTTGCTCAGTTTCTTGTTCCACCATTTATTTTAATTGGTGAAGGCTACATTGTATTAGTTTCAGTATTTGCTGTAGGATGCAGTAAATACTTTTTTTTCAGTAATTTAACAAATAGAAGATACTTAATCAGTTGCTACAGTAGAAATTTGGGTCTTCCAAATTTTCACATGATATCAAAGGGCAGGTGATGCAAGAGAGCAGAGTCGGATGAGCCCAGCGCTAAAGAGGAGGGAAGTCGAAGTGCTGTGTAGGCAACAATTCAAATCCCTAAAGAGATTGTGCAGTCCAGGCCAGGAGGGCAAAAGTTTCGTGGGAAAATCTCTCTCTAAGTGAGATGACAAAGAGAAAGATTTCCAAATCGAAGTTTGCTAGTGTCAGAGGGAGCAGCGCGGGAACATCAACGCATAGCAGTTTTCTGGTGAGACAGTTTTTTGCAGCAGTTGCTCGGGTAGAAAAGTGTCAGAAGGAAGAAGGAGACACTGTTGAGGGAATTTCTTCTTTAGAGAATTCCTAGCCAGGGAATTCGATTTCTTTATTGTTGAGCAGCAATAGAGAGGAGCAGATCTACTAACTCCAGCAGGGAGTGCATAGGCTAGCCTAGTGCTGTGCAGAGGAGAGAGGAGAGAGGAGGCAGTTCGACATTTTGTTGGCAAAGATGGTAGCTAGTGGGTTAAAAGATCAGGATCAGATGGATGGTGCGTCCAACTATGTGATCTGGAAGGAAAGGATTTCATGCCTTCTGGATGAGCACGGGCTCAAAACCTATGTTGACAGTATGGTAGTTGTACCTGCAGATCTAGATCTGCTCAAGAAGTACAAGAGTGAGATGGAAAAGGCCAAACGATTGATTCTCAACAGAGTGAGAGATCACGTAGTGTGTCATATTGCCGACAAGGATACAACTCGATAGATGTGGGAAGCATTGGCTATGCTATACGAAGGATCTTTTGAACAACGGAAGATGTAGTTGGAGCAGAAGATGAGATCCACATAGATGCAGAAGGGGGAACACATTGTTCCGTTCCTAACGAGGCTTTAGGAAATCTGAGACTCGTTGGCAGCTGTAGGGTCAACACGTCAGCTTACCGAGATGGTGAGGCTAGCCCTGAATTCGGTTTCAGAAGAATGGCAAGTGTTTGTCTAGAGTATCTTGGCCAGAGAGAGATTGTCGGATTGGGAAGGAATGTGTGCCGCTCTTCAATAGGAAGAGATGAGGACAGACTTAGTCAAGTGCAAACTTGATAGTAGCAACAGTAGTGGGACGAAGCCCAAGGAGGAGGAAGAGAATGCAACCCTTGCATCCAAGGGGCAGCAGGAGCAGCAGAGGTGGAAGAAGGACGTCTCTAAGATCAAGTGTTTCCGGGGTGGTGAATTTGGTCACTAAGCTACACAGTGTCCTCTCAAGAAGAACGACAAAGAAGAGAAGCATGATCCGAAGGCTGCATCTGCAAAAATCAACGAGCAGGACTTTTCCATTGTTGCCCAGATAGCTCCAGGGGAGAGGTGGGGTGATTTAGTACTGTAGTTTGAAATAACTGCAGATGGGTAGGATCCTTGAGGAGTCCACCTCTCATATCAATACCTTGCTAGGGGAGCCCAGATCAGAAGTAGCAGGATGGACTAGTGTTTGTTGGTGCAAAGGAGTGCCGAAGTGACAGTTGCAGTAGCTAGGAGTGCTAGAGACTGAGCATTGCAGAGTAGAGTTGGTAGTAGTGCAATTGGCACAGTGCAAAGTCAGCAGCAATGCAGAGGCTTTAGAGGGTTAGTGTAGAGATTAGCGACGGTCAGAACTCCAACAACAGATGCATCATGTTGAACACCTGTTTTGTAATTTTGGATTCCGTTGTTGATGCAGTAGCAACAACAGTTGGAGAAGGTTGCAGTGTAGATGCAGTGATGGCAGTGGTAATGCCAACAACATCACAGATGCAAAACTTATGAGGGTTGCAGTACAAATACAGTTTTGGCAGTGGCAGGGTCAGCAACAATACAAACGCAACATTTGTGCAGTAGTTGATAGACAGTGATGTCAGACATCAACAACACAGAGGGAGATGTCACAAAATTAGAGTGATGCTTCAATAGGTTGCATTAATAGAGTACATTCCTCGCTAGGAGGGAGTGTTTGTTCCTGGTAGCATCAGATGTGCTCTAAGCCTCAAACTTTGCAGGGAGGCTAGGACTATGTATTCCACAATACCCAGAAATTGTTTTGGGAAATTCCACCCGGAGACAGTTTTATTAAAATAATTAATTATTTTTAATGGGTGCCTAAGTCTAAACTAGGAAATTAAAATAATTAAAGGGTATTAATCAAACTGAGGGTGAAACTTCTAGAACAAGACGGAGATAGAGTCCAAATGATCTAAGCCATTGATTAGAATCTAATCTGGGCCATTGATTACTCAACTAGAAGATTATAAGGACTTCGATGGGCATTTGGAAGACACATCGGAGAGAGATCAAGAGATCGAATTTCTTAGAGAGGCAGCACAACAGTTGCTATAGAAAAGATCGAAGTGAGGGGCAGGGATAGTTCCGGTTAGAGAATTTCCTGATTCGGGAATACATTGCAGAGGAGGCAGAGAGAGATCCAGAAGAGGTAGCGCAGAGGCCACGTTGGGCAACGTAAGCTCACGCAGAGGCAGCACAAAGCTTCAGAGGGAGTCCGAAATTCAGCTGGGAAGTCGAGTTCCAGAGCCAAAAGCCGGGGTGTGAGACCGAAGAGCCAGAGGAACAAAGCTCTAGACAGCAGGAGATTCGGGAAGAGGTGACGCAGATCCCTAGAGAGGTTGACGCAGAACTACGTAGGTTGACGCTGTGACTGCACAGAGCCAACGTGGGGCCAACCATCCAGAGCCAGCGTGGGGTGTATTTCCTTGTTCAGTTTATTGTTTCCGCATTTAATTTAATTGGTGAAGGCTGTAGTGTATTAGTTTCGGTATTTGCTATAGGATGCAGTAAATAATTTGTTCAGTAATTTAACAAATAGAAGATAATCAGTTGTTGCAGTAAAAAATTGGGTTTTCCAACTTTTCACACGAATGACCTCTAATTTATAAATTAATTCTCCAACGGCTAGTTGGCTTGATCCCCGTCAAAGTAATTTTGACCATTGAAAAAGATTTAATTATCTTTTAATCTCCTTTGTCAAAATTATTTTATTTTTTGAGGAAATTCGAATTTTTCATTTAATTGAATTTTAATCAACTCAAAATTAATTATTTTGAGTTGATTTCCTCAAAAAATTGACTTTGACTTAACTACCAAGGCCCAAGGGTCCAAAATCTCTTGAAATTTTCAATATTCCTTTGGCCGGGGACCTCCAAAAATTAATTCTTCTAGAACCCACGATTTTTTTAATTTGGAGAATTAATTTTTCCTAGGACTTAAAATTAATTAAATTTCTGGCTTATAATTTTAATTTATTTTTGCTAGAAAATTTAATTAATTGACTCATGAGGGGATTAATAATTTTTCCAACCCTCAAATAATTTAGCCATGGTGTCTAAATATGAGAGACCATGCACTAAAATATTTTTTTACATCAAGATATTACAATTTAATACATGAAGGGGGAACACCTGTTCGCTATATACCATCTATTATTTACCCAATTCTGCGACTCAAATATGATCTAGCAGACCCAGTGATTTGCAATAAAATAATCTAGCCAATTAGCTAAAATCATTGCCAAATCACTTTACATAATATTCGACTAGAACACTAGGACTTACCTAAGGTTTTGACGACAAAATCAACCCTAGCTTTGGGGTGAGGTTGGAGGGAAAAACTCCGTTGATCATCTATGTTTGGAAACACACATGAATTGGTGAGACGAAAAAACTCCTAGGATAGAAATCGTCACCAAAAAAGTAGGATTACTTAGGTTGTTACATACATAGATGGTCTTTCTAGGATCATTTACATTATAAACATGCAGAATGGGTTTACAACTTTAACAAAATGATAACTGAAGATGATGTTGAAATCTGGATAATCTTCATTGCCCAAGTATGATGGAATCTTCTTACGAAAATGTACATTGCTATAGGGTAGTTGACGCGGAGTGGTCAACATCTGCCTCAATAGAGAAATGCCGAAGGAGTTGATAAGTTGGCAATTTAAGGTGCATAGTTAGAGTTACATCCGAGCCATAAATTAATTCAAAGGCACTTTTACCAGTAGCTTTTTTCTTTGTAATTCTATCTGCCCATAATGCATACTTGATTTTGCTATCCCAGGACCGCTTATTATCTTCTTGATAATGGTTATAAGATTTTTATTACTTGATTCAACATGACCATCACCCTGAGGATAGTAATTAGATGAATGAGATAAAACAATGCCATACTTGAAGCAGAAAGATGAAAACTTTGAAACTAAAAGCCTTGGCATTATCAGTTGTGATTTTAGCTGGGACACCAAATCTAGTAATGATGTGATTTTCAATAAAATCCATAATAACCTTTTCATTGACATTCTTAGCAGGAATGGCTTCTACTCATTTAGTGAAATAATTAGTAGCAGACAAAATCCATGAGTAGCTATTGCTAGAATTTTCATAAAACTTCCCCAATGCTGAAAGGGTGCCTCAACAACCACAAGTTTAAAGGGCAGGGCAACAAGCTTTTGTTTCCTAGTGAACACTTGACAGGCTTGACAACTTCTAACAAACTCATGCACATTGGAAAAAATTGAGGGCTAATAATAACCAACTCCCAGAATTTTGTGGGCAATAGTTCTAGCAGCATAATGACCACCACAAAATCTTGAGTGAAACTCAAAAATCAACTTCTTGGACTCAATTTCATCAACACATCTAAGTATAATACCCTCAAGATCTCTGCATCTGAGACCATCCTTCATAAGACAATACTTAGTTGCTTTTAATCTAAGAGCCCTTCTTTTATGAGCAACTAAATGATCAAGACATGTAAGATTTAACAAATAATGAATGATGTCCTTGTACCAATCATGCTCTCCTAACCTTTGCAGCTCAGGTGAAGATGAATCGTTAAGACAAATCAAACCAAGAGCTTTTTCATTACCTTCAGTCAACATTTCAGCCAATCCTTGACCTTTGACCAGCTTAGTGGGTCTAATCTCCAAGTCATATTCTTGGATCTTAGTAACCCACCTAGCACGAGTCCCTAAGCAATTAGTCTGAGTTAATATATCTTTAACAACCGAATGTGGGACAAAAGCAATGATTTTAGAATAACCCACATAAGTCCTGAAATGCTTAAGAGACTTGACCAAGGCATATGCTTGCTTTTCCATGGTAGTATAATTTAATTCAAAATTTTGAAGAGCTCTACTTATGAAATCAATAGGCTATTTATGACCCTCCTTATTCTTTTGTAACAAGACACCAACAATTGTATCTTCTGAAGTAAAAGAAAAAACCATGAAATCTTTAGAATAATTAGGGCTAGCTAGAACAAGAGATTTTGCAATAACACCTTTGATTTCTTGAAAACCCTTTTTACTGTCTTCTTTCCACAAAAAATTAGCATCTTTCTTAAGAAGATTTTGAATAGGTTTGGCTATCTCCTTGTAATTTGGAATAAATTTCCTAAAAAAGTTTGTCTTTCCAAGGAAAGATTGAAGGGATTTGAGATTATGAAGAAGAGGAATCTCTTGGATTGCCTAAACCCTTTCACGATCTATCTTGATTCCATCTTTTGAGATGATGTGACCAAGTAACTTCCCTTCAATTACTCCAAATACAGATTTAGTAGGATTCAAGGAGATTCCAAACTCTCTACATCTGTCAAAAACTTGCCTAAGATGACCTATATGACTAATACCATCCTTAGAAAAACTGTAAGATCATCCTAATATATCTCAATGATTTTACCAATTAAACCCTTAAGGGCATAATCCATAGCCCTTTGAAAGGTAGCTCCAACATTAGTTAATCCAAAAGGCATTCTAATATATTCAAATGTACCCCATGGTGTGGTGAAAGTAGTTTTGTGCCGATCTTCTTTCTTAACCCATACTTGATTATATCTAGAAAAACCATCTAGCAATGACATCATTCCTGAACCTGTTACTCTTTGCAACATAGTCTTCATGTTTGGCAAAGGGTAATTATCCTTCTTACATGCTAGATTAAGATTTCTAAAATCGACGCAAAGTCCGATTATACCATTCTTTTTCCTAAGAATCACTAGGTTGGAGCACCGTGTAGAATGCCTAGTTTGAGCAATAATACCCACTGCAAGCATCTTTGAAAGCTCCTTTTGAACTAAT
This sequence comes from Pinus tabuliformis, assembly GCA_031772625.1. Taxonomy (NCBI): domain Eukaryota; kingdom Viridiplantae; phylum Streptophyta; class Pinopsida; order Pinales; family Pinaceae; genus Pinus; species Pinus tabuliformis. Next base: position 324,492,263 of record CM062811.1, read on the forward strand.
GGGACCAACTTAGGATTTATCTGCCTAGGTTTTCGACGAAAGGGTTTAGCATTTTCATCTTTTAAAGGGTTAGTGTGCTCCATGACATCTTCCCTATAACCCTTTTTTTAACAATAACGGTTAATGTATTTATTGCCAAAAGTGGAGCAAGCTCCTATTACAATCGACAGTAGCTTTTAAAAACTGAGCAAAGAGAATGAGCTGATGGTAGTCCCTTCCCCTAAGCTTTAATTCAAAAGTTTTGTGAGTTCTTTGGCTATTCTTGCTTTCTGTCTTACATTTTATCTCTGGGAGAGCAAATTCTGCGGCCTTTTCTTTGTGTTTTTCTTTTTGATGTTCCTTTAGTTTGCTGTTCCTTCTGCTGTTGTTCGTTCTGCTTGTTGTTACTTTGGCCTGCTGTTCCTTCGGTTGCTATTCCTTCGTCCTGCTATTCCCTCGGATGCCGTTCCTTCAAAGTGCCGTTCCTTCGAATTGCTGTTCCTTCGGCCTGCTGTTCCTTAGGGTGTTGTTCCTTCTGTTGCTGTGCCTTCGGCCCGCTGTTCCTTCGGGTGCTGTGCCTTCGGCTTGCTGTCCCTTCGGTTGTTGTTCCTTCGGTCTGCTGTTCCTTCGGGTTGCTGTTCCTTCAGGTTGCTGTTCCTTCGGATGCTGTTCCTTCGAATTGCTGTTCCTTCGGCCTGCTGTTCCTTCAGCCTGCTGTTCCTTAGGGTGCTGTTCCTTCTATTGTTGTGCCTTCAGTCTGCTGTTCCTTCGGGCGTTGTTCCTTTGACCTGCTGTTCCCTCGGTCTGCTGTTCCTTTGGCTTGCTGTTTTTTCGGGTTGCTGTTCCTTTGGTTATTGTTCCTTCTGTTGCTGTTCCTTTGGCTTGCTGTTTCTTCGGGTGCTGTTCGTTCTGCGGCTTTTCCTTCTGGTCGCTGTTCCTTCTGATGCTGTTCCTTTTGCTACAATTCCTTTTGTTTGCTGTTGATTCTGCTGCTGTGCCTTGATCTGTTGGATGTTCCTTCTGCTTCTGCTATTCCTTTGGTTGTTTTTCCTTCTGCGACTATTCCTTCTACCATCTGCTGCTGTACATTCTATCGTTGTTTCTTCTGCTTGATAGTCCTTGTGCTTGATTTTCCATCTACTTACTACATGGCGATCCTGAATGGGACTTTCAAGGTGCCACATACCACTCTCCCTTTGAGTAGCAGTTCTACCTTTTGAAGATTGTCTAAGACAAAGGGTGAATCGAGAAAGGTTCGCCATTAAGGCTGAGATTACCTTGTGACAACAGGCAGCCTTTATTTGCCAGCGAGTCCGCTTGTTTGTTTAAATCCCGTAGAATATGGTATGAGTCAACAGTGTCGAAATCTTTCAAAGTGTTTCGAATTCTTTGCAAGGTTTTGTTTAAAGCTGGGTTGCTAGAATCATCTTCGAAGTTTAAGAGCTTTATCAGGAGTTCCGAGTCTCCGAAAATTTGGATTGTTTTGTAATCTAACTCTTTCGCCATCCGGCAAGCTTTTAGGAGGCTGTAACTCTCTGCTTGATTGTTCGAGCTTATGCCAAGGCCCCAGTTGAAACTGGTTTTTCCCGATCTGTATGGGGAAAGTATCAGACCCCCTGCGCCTCTAGTGCCTGTTTTCCCCTTGGACGCTCCATCAAAGAAGATAGTGGCTTTTGGGGTCCCTTGCCACCACTTAAGAAAGTCACCTGCAGTGAGATGCAGGCGCTAAGAAGGATCTTTCATTGGTTTGTTGATTGGATCTTTCCTTTCTCCTGGCACGCAGGGTCCTAGCCACATAGAGGCTTTTGCAGATAGAGTGAGGGGAAAAGTTGGATTATTTACTATTTCCAACAAGAGAGCTTTTACTTTGGCAGCCACTTCCATTGATTTCGGGATCCTGTTATTAAAAACGCACTCGTTTCGAGCCAACCACACTTTCCACCAAAGGCATTTTGGAATAGCTTGCCAAATGTTTTTCCAGCCTGTGTTTTTAGATTTTTTCTCAGGGTTTTGGTCTACCCAGGAGGAGTAGAGTGTAACAACTGAAATCTGGGAGGGGGTGGATATGCTAAGTCCTTGGAGGACCATCTTCCATACTTCTTGAGTGAAAACACAGTCAACCAATAAATGGTCAGAGGTTTCGATAGCAGAGGTGCATAGGCAGCATCTAAAGGGCTCGTGAAAGCCTCTTTTATTCAGATTTTCTCCTGTTAGTGCCTTTTTATGCATTAGTAACCAAGTGAAGAAATTCACCTTTGGAAGGCAAAAGGGAGACCAAACGGATTTCTAGATCTTCTGTGTTAGCAACAGTGCATGTGTGGCTTGTAATGAGGAGAAACCTTGAGTTGCTGTATAAATTCCGGTTCTTCCCCACCCCCATTTATCTTTGGATGTACGATGGACAGGGGCGAGGCTAGAAAGCGCTGCACAAAGCAAGTTTTTCTATGGTTCTAGAGGGTCAAGAACCCTTGGAAAGGTCCATCTTGCCCAATTCCCTTTGCTATCCCAAGAACATATGTCTGCCAGCAGGAGAAGCCCTTTGTTCACTAACCAGATTTTTAAATCGTTACAGGAATTGAGGGCGACCAATGGGGCATTCCCTTGAATTGTGTCCTCCCAAAGTAATGTTCTCTGCCCATTTCCTGGAATTTTGTATAATTGTTGTTGTATATGGTCGATGCTTCTTCTGACTAAATTCCAAATTGCTGTTCCTGTTGGAGTAGAAGCAGTGGTGAGATTTCTCAGGGAGCCTCCCTTTAGGTATTTCTTCCAGAGGATTTTGCTGACAAGATGATTTTTGTCTGCATGTAATTGCCATATGATTTTTCCACCAAGAGCTAGGTTTGCTAATCCTGGATCCCGTATCTGTAACCCTCCTTGCTGGAGTGGTCTATTCAATATATCCCATCTTACCAAATGCAACTTGCTCTGATTGCCCTTGCGTCCATTCCATAAGAAATCCTGCTGGAGTTCGGAGATCTGTTCCGTGATTGACTTAGGAGCTAGCAGAAGGGAAGACTGGAAGATGGGAAGGGCGGAGAGGACTGCCTTAATCAAATTCAACTTCCCAACCTTTATTAGCCATTGACCTCCCCAATAAGCTATTTTTGCTTTTATCTTGCTCATTATTTCATTCCATATGGAGGGGGGGCTTGATCCCGAGGTTATGGGAAGGCCTAAATATTTGATCTTTTCCCACTTGTCATACCCAGGGAATCCCAATATACAGGCAATTCGAAGGATAGTTGGGTGTTCTACATTCCAGCCATAAACGCACTTTTTCTTTTGTTGATCAAGGCTCCTATGATTAGATAGAAGTGTTGAAGAATTTCTTTGAAAGCCTTTGCTATCTTAATCGAGGCCCCTCCCAAAAGGAGAGAGTCATCCGCAAAGAGGGCGTGATTTATAGGGTCCACCCCTCTTGCTGCCTTGATACCTGGAATAGTGCCTATTTCCATTTCTGCTATCAGCTTTCTGCTTAGGGATTCTGCCATCAAGATATAAAGAAAGGGGGACAAAGGGCATCCTTGGCGGAGCCCTCTAGAAGCTTGGAAGAAGTCAGAAGGTCTGCCATTGACTAGGGGGGCTATCCAAGGTCTGTGTGTGCAGGCTTTTATCAAGTTGACAAAATCAACACTAAAACTGAAGGAGAGGAGGATTTTATAGAGAAATGAGAGTCTAACTCGGTCAAAAGCATTTGACATATCCAACTTGATGAGCATACCTTTTTCCTCCGAGAGTGGCTAGAGTGTAGGGCTTCTTGCACTTGGATCACATTGTCTATGAGATGCCTTCCTTTGACGAAACCGCCCTGCAGAGGGGAGATCAGGTACCCTAACAGAGGCTTGAGTCTATTGACTAATAGTTTGGCAAGGATCTTGTAGGAGGCATTGCATAGAGAGATTGGCCGGAATCTGTCGAAAGACTCAGGGTTAACTTCTTTCGGGATAAGGGCAAGGAAGGTGGAGTTGGTGCACCCTCCCACTTTGGCTTTCTTTTGAAAGGCTTTTACCATTCTGAGAAGATCGAGTTTAATTACATTCCAGCAAGCTCTGTAGAAATGTATTGTGAAGCCGTCCGACCCAGGTGCTTTATTCGGCTGCATTGACCAAATGACCTCAACTATCTCTTTTTCAGAAAAGGGCTTCATTAACCCAACATTTACATCTGCAGTGACAAGAGGTGGGATGTTTGACAGTAAGTCGGCAGCCAGGTCGTCATCGGATGAACCATCCTCCTGGAATAGATTCTGATAGTGGATTGTGGCTGCCTGTTTTATGAGATCCTGTCCTTTGATAACTTCCCCCTCCCTGTTGGATAATTCAGAAATGTGATTCTGAGAGAGTCGGGCTATGCATTGTTTCTGAAAAAAGGCTGTATTTCTGTCTCCAGCTTGGAGCCAGAGGCTGCGAGACTTAAGGCGCTAGTATTCCTCTTCTTGTCGAAAGGAAAGAAAGGTGTTGAACTGGGCATTCTGTTCGGTGAGCAGCTGGGCTTTGGTGATTTTAGATCCTTCCATGCCTAGTTTAATCTCAGCTAGAGCCTGAACTGCCTTTTTTCTATGACTCGTAGGGGTGAAAGGGTTTTCTTTTTGCCTAGATTTTTAATGTAGACTTAGTGTGTTTGATTTTCTGCTCCCACACGAAACTGGGGGATCCTTCGACTGGTTGCGCCCATACTTCGGCCACTATGCCCATAAAGCTCTCTCTCGATACCCAAAGAGGATTGAATCTAAAGGGAATAGGGCCGAGGTCCTCCTCTTTCTCTATCAACAACGAGATGGGGTTATGATCAGATGTTATTTTGGGCAGAATTTTTGAAGAGATTAGATGCTTCCCCTCCAGAAGAGTGCTTTGTACTAGAAATCGATCTAAACGGGCAGCAATGTTGGATTTGCCAACTCTATTGTTGGTCCAGGTATAATGACCTTTCTTTGGTTTATGGTCCAGAAGGTCCCATTCAAGAATCAGAGACTCCATGGAGGCATGGAAGGGATCTTTGCCCCTTACTCTGCCTTTTTTCTCTTGTGGGTCTAGAGTGATGTTGAGATCCCTTGCTAGGATGATGTTTTGAGGGGCATAGATTTCTAGGAAGTTTGATAGAGAATTCCAACAGTCCTTCTTTTCCAAAAAATTAACAGGAACATAAAGATTGAAGAGAGCTAGAGAAATCTTACTTGGGAGGTGAAGGAGATCTGTATAGATCCAATGCTGGGTTGCAAAAGAGCTTTTAAGCTGGAACATATCCTCCGACCAAAGGGTTGCAAGGCCCCCTGAAGTACCTCTGGTGCTGACCGCTTTCCCTGAGTTCTTTTTCCATTTGGTTCGACTTAGAGATAGAAGAGCATCTTCTTCTATCTTTGTCTCTTGGAGCAGGAGAATGTCTGAGTTTTCCATTTTTAATAGGTCTTTTACTACTTCAACTTTCAGAGGGTTTCCCAGACCCCTGCAGTTCCAAGAGATGATCTGCATTATATACTAGAGGGGGGCGGTGCAAACCCACCCTTTGGGGGTCTGGTCCTTGTGTTCCTTCCCAGTGACATTTCGATTGTAGATTGGCTACCCTGCATCTTTAATCGCTCCACCTCTTCTTCTCTGATCTCCTTGCGAGACTTCCTTCCTGCCTTTTTGTTGGATTGCTCAAGAGGTCCATCTTCAGAAGAACCAAGACTATCTAGCAGTTTTTTCTTTTTGGTCATTTCTGCATAAGAGGGTGGGGAAGTGGCGCCTACAAGAGGGCCTTGATTTTCATGTTGGGTTGCATCTATAAAAGGAGTTTCTGAAATGGCTTCTACAGTATGTTCCTGAGATCCTGAATTTAGTTCTGCGTCTGCTGTCTGTTCCATATTCTGTTGCACCTCTCCCTCTTCAAGTTCTGGTTGGTCTTCTGGAGGGTTTAGAGCAGAAAAAGGGTTTGCTGAGTTGGTGGCATTTGCAGTGGCTTGATCTTTGGTTAAACTCTTCCCAGCAGAGGGTCCTCCGGTCTCTGGATTTCCTCCTTTCCTTTTCACTCTGATGGTCTGTTTAGTAGTGGCAGTTTTTCTGGCTTGTGTCCACTGTTCGCCCTTTTCTTTTTCGGATTCTTCCTCAATTTTCTTTTTGCAGTTTCGAGCGAAGTGGCCATAGCCATGACAATGTCGGCACTTGAAGGGGAGTTGTTCATAATCTAGTTCCTGAATGTGAGACCAGCCAGCTATGGTCAACTTGATCGCCTCAGGCAATCCTGTCTCCAGATCGACTTCTACGCATATTCTGGCGCACGAATATTGATCTCTCCTTTCAACCCTATCAATGTATTTTCCTAATTTGTTCCCGATTGTTTCCAAAGATTCCAGGCTCCAACAATGAAGAGGAAGATGGGGTAACCTTACCCAGACAGGGACGGCTAAGGGAGTGTCCTGGGAAGGGTCAAAGTCAGGGGTCCATTTATTCAGATAAAGCCCTTGGGGGCCCATGAAATATGGACCGTTTCGGAAAATGAGATCTCGATCTTCTGCTGATTTAAAAAAAAACATAATATCCTCTGCCTAGCATGTGGCTTTGTATTCCTTCAGAGACAAGGGGCCTCTAGTTTCGCTGGACCCATCCCTCAATAGCTTTGGGAGAGGGCAATAGACCCGTGAATTGTCCTATGAGCCCTCGTTCAGCCAGATTCAACGCAGTCCGGCACGAGTGTTCCGCAGGTAGCTCTATCGAAGGGATGGATTTGGCTTTCTTAACAAATTTCTGCTGGTTCGTGCTTGCTTTCCTCTTGCCACAGGAGGCTACCAATCTCTTGAAGGCGGCAATCTCGGGAGGGGGGGAAGAGGGACCCCCTCCGGCGTCCATCCTGATTGGACTCAAAATTTTTATAAAGAGGCTCCCTGCGCAAAACTGTCTTGACCCACTGGTTGGTCTCAGCAGCGGGAGGCTGCCGAGAGAGCTCTGTAGGAGCGATGATGGCTAGGGGCTTGCTCCAGAGCCAAACCCTAGGCGAAGCGATTCTTCAATCTCTGTTATTGAAGCAATTTTCGCAATTTTCTTTTCTTTTAATCCCTATAACCTTTTAACTCATCATAAGAAAATGCTAAAACATCTCTATTTTCGCGAAGTAAATTAACCAAATTTTTTCTTTCTTCATCACTAGTACCTTTACCAATTTTTACAATTTTAGGGTCACTAGAGGTACCAATATTTACTTCAATGAACTCCCTTAGTTCCATCTTGATTTCATCGTTTTTCTTTGTAGCATCATGATGATCGAAATATTGCTTCAAAGCTACAATGTTCTTGGGATTAGGATTAGTTATATCTTCATGATGTTTATATCCATCCTCTTTATAACTAACCTCAAAATTTTCAAATTCATCCAACTTATTAAGAAAGCGAATCACCTGTCTTTCATCTTCAAAAATCTGCCAATACTCCATATTGTCAGGTACAAAATGTCTAAAAATAATTTCCATTTTAATCTTATCCTTCATCAATTCATCAGATAACTACAAGGTAGATGCTGCTACAACCAGCTCATCAACCAAGTTATTATTTTCTCTAGGGATAGCTTCTAGATCAAGAGCATCAAAACATTCCATAGTATCCCATACAACATTTCGATAGTTCCTTAATCTTTGGTTTTTACATGTAAACTTATTCTTAATTTGCATGATAACCAAATCAGAATCTCCCTTGATACTAAGCAATTTAACCTTCAAATCTTTTGCCAATTCGAGACCCAACAATAGAGCTTCATACTCAGCAACATTGTTGGTTGCTCCAAACTCCAATCTATAGGCAAATTTGAAAATATGACCAAGGGGAGACTTTAATACAATTCCAGCACCTTTACCATGCCTAGAAGATGCACCATCGAAATACATATACCATACCTTATTCTTTAAATCACCCATCTTCTCATCAACCTTGACCTCTAGGGGAACTATAGAGTTAGACAAAATGGCATAATTCCCAAGGTTAGGTTGTTCCTTTATTATTTCATTATGGGGACTCTTAGGATCTTCAACATGGAATCTTCTCTCAAGCTCTCTGTTAAGTCTAACAAATCCATCACCTCTAGGAGAAGGAATCGTAGCATATGACCAATTCATCTGAATACTTCCTCCTAGATCAGAGGCCCATTTCCTAGACAACAACATGCCCCAAGCATCAGGAACATCAACTACAACTATGTCCATTACAATCATTATGTCAGGGTAAACTAATAAATGAACTTGTAAATCCTTAATCAACCCATGAACTTCAATCTTCTTAGAATCCATGGCACATATGTTGTAATAAGGTCTAGAAATTATTAAGTTATGTTGCTCCATGACCCTCTTGGTCATAACACAAGCTGAGGCACCAAAATCCAACATGCAATTATACAATCTATAACCATTAACCAACAAAGTAATAAAGAATGGTTGATGATCTTTGTTATCTGAATCCATACTTTGCAAATATATGGGGGCATCTTGATAGGCACTCTCAGGCTAAGTTACCAGAAAACGGATACGGGAACGGATACGGGTACGGGGTTTGAAACGGATACGGCAAATTTTCAAAAAATCTGGATACGATACGGCAGGAAACGGCACATAATAAATATATAAAAATTTAAAATATATATATATATATATATATATATATATATATATATTAAAAATAAAAAATTCATATTACCATTCATATTTCAGAATCTAAATTTAAATTATCTATGATCTATCATGATTGATGATTCATCATCATCATCATCAATTCAAGTTTCAAGTTTCAAACTTTCAACATATGCCATATGGCATAAACATTCAACATTGCCATCATCATTAACGATTATTCTAACATTCATGATTCAAGTTTCAAGTTTCAACATATCATCAGAGTCTCAGACATCAAGTTTTTGTTTCAAATTTCAAACAATGTTTATCAACATGACAAACATCAAGTTATCAACATGACAAGTTACAAATTACAATTTACAAACTTACACAAACACCATCATTACCAAAATTAATAATGCATACTAATTACTACATACTATGATAATGAAAGTACAAATTTCAAAATGAACTATGACTGGCAGTCGTACTATCATAATATCATTACTCATAAAGTCATAATTCATATGGTTGTTCAAAACTTAAAAGTTTAAAAGTTAAAAGTTAAAAGTTAAAACACCATCATAAATTACAAATTTACATATCATCAAATATGTCTTCATTCATGCCACTATAATGTTCCACTTCCACATCCTCTCTAGAAGTGGCACTGGGAGTGGGAACATTGCTTCCATGTCCACTTGAAGATGCACCTATTCCCAATGATGGCTCCGAATCAAACAAACTCATGTGAGACATGGCATTCAATGTCATATCCAAGTCAGGCAACTCTGGTTCCACGTCCCATAATTTGTTGGGCCCAAATTTGTATTCATCTCTCTTGTGTGACAGAAGGCGAAGGTTTGAATGAATATACACTAGTTCCTCAGCCTTCTTAGAGCCCAATCTATTTCGCTTCACTGAATGGATGAAGCCGTATGTACTCCAGTTCCTTTCTGCTGAAGAAGAACTAGCAACCTGTGACAAGACCTTGATGGCCAATTTTTGGATATGTGGAAGTGCCCCACCATAGAAGTTCCACCACTCAATTGGACTTAATCTGCTCTTGTCCCGCATACAGTCAATATCACAACCCCAACCCTCCGATCCCACAAAATGAGAAAACTGTGCACGAATCCGAAGCCCAATTTCAGGATCTACAAAAAGCTTTCTAAAAGCATTTTTAAATCCTTCTGCGACTTCTGGGTCTTTGTTTGGTGCGCTTCTTTCTGGATCACGTAGCAACTCTGCAGCATAATATTTTGGATTCAGTGCATAGGCTAAAAGGTGCAATGGAGTGGTCATCTTGTTCCACCTTTTGGTCAATATATCTTTTACTTCTCTGTAAAAGATTTCATCTGGGTCATTCTCCTTGGCATTTATAACCAACCTTATCTTCTCTATCATGGAATCAATGCCCTCATACACCTCTCCCAGATTAGGCATATCTGTGTCAAACATACGGAGCAAATCCACAATTGGCTTAGTAAATGCCAAGAGGTACTCCACCTTATCCCACCATTCGTCATCAACAACCAACCGTTTCATTGCTTGTGCTCTATCAGATTGGGATTGCCTCCATTGATTCCAAAGAGAACTGCATACCATTGATTGTAATGCATCTTTCACCTGCATGAGCCTTGTTAAGACTATGATGTGAGAAGCAAATCGAGTCTCAGCAACCTGCAGGTGTCAAATTGCCAATGTTTCAAATTTCAATCAATTTGAAAATCAAAAATCATAATTTGAATCAAATTTGAAATTATTTGATTGAATAACCTATTATGATTCATCAATTTAGATATTTGAATTTAGAGTCAAATATTTAATAAACTTTAAACTTTAAAGTTTAAGTATATGTACCTTAAGCAGCTCCAACTTAGCAAATTCCCTGTAGATGCCTTGGGACATGTGGTGGTTTGTGATAAAGGCTTGAATTTCTTTTGCCTCTTCAAATATTTTTCGAATCCACTCAATTTGCTTCCCCAACTTGCTCAACATGAGGTTCAATGAATGCACAGCACAAGGGGTCCAAAAAATGTGCTGATATTTGCCTTCAACAATTAGGCCTGCTGCTCTACACACCGTTGCATTGTCAGTTATTACCTGGACAACATTTTCAGGCCCCACCAATTCAATTGCTTCAATCAAGATGTTAGCAATGAATTGAGAATCTTTCACCTGCCCCTCACAATCCACTGCCTTCAAAAACATTGCCCCATGTGGGCTCTGAGCAATCACATTGATCAAAGGCCTATTTCTTTGATCTTTCCATCCATCAGAAATGATGGACACCCCTGAAATGAGCCATGAATCACGAATGGGGGCTAATTTAGCCTCCAAATCTAACTTTTGAGCACTCAACAATGTGGTGCGTATCTTCTCATACCCAGGGCTCTTGTACCCTCTTGGGGCTTCAGTCAAACATTTTACCATCTTTGCCCAGTAAGGAGATCGCACAAGGTTAAAGGGAAGGCCATTTGCATAAATGCATTGGGCTACAGCTGCATCTGCTATCTCTCGAGCATCATTATTAAAACTCTTCTCAAGCGGTCCCAAATTTGACCGCTTTGACCCAACATTTGCATGAGAATAAAGTGGAGGCTTTGAGACTGAGTGTTTTAAATAGGAGACAGGATTTGCTTCATTTGCTTTAGCATCTGCCTCTTCTTGTTCTCTCTGATATTTTGCAATTTTTACCTTGCTTAAACCATTTCCATCTTTCCCATTCTCTTTAGGTGGGCCACTACATATTCGAACCCCTTGGTTTCTTAACCCAAGCAAATGTGCTTTAACCCGTGTGTATGACCCCTTAAACTCCTTTTTACACTCACTGCAAACCCATGCCAATGATCCACCTCCTTGGATCTTCCCAACAGTAGTGACATATTTCCAAAGTGGTGACTTTGGATCAAATTTCTGGGTTGTTTCAGCGTCATGTGCCACTTCCTCTGCCTCATGAATGGCTGAACTTGAAGTTGCCATGAATGATGATGACATTCACTGAAGTCTGAAACTGAAAAAAGAAAATTGACAAATATATTATATCAGTCTTCAAGTTCAGAATCCAGATATGTATTTTACTATTTAAAAAAATTTATTTGGTCATTTCTGGATGCTAATAAAATTATGTCATCATTTATTTATAAAATTATACGCCTTTCTCTTTACTCTGTTTCATAATGACAGCGAACATTGAACTTTGAAGCAAGAAGTTAGAAGTTAGAACTTAGAAAGTTAGAACACTGTTCTTAGAACAACAGCCACTGTTGGGGAAACACTGGGTGTTCTGTTTACAGTTACACTGTGTAATAATTAATTGAAGGTGGCTTCCTAGTTCCTAGGACCTACACTGTACAGCCAGCTCCATGGCCTATTGGAGTCTGGAGTCTGGACATTGCTGGTAAATTCCAATTTTAATTTTAGACATTGCAAAAGTACAAATGATACATAAAATAAACATTTAAATTTTAATATTTTATACAGAATATTAGGTTCAGAACAGTCATTATTTATACAGGTAACAGAATATTAGGTTCAGAACAATGCAATCATTAGAAGACTGTAAACATGCTCTAGAGTCTAAACTGCACATTATTAGTAGAATCATCACAGGGATATTCTCTGCATAATTTTCTGAGATAGAAAGCGGATTACACTGTTACAGTGAAGATCAAGAAGGCAGAACTTCGGTGATATATCACAGTAAATGTTTCAGACTTCAGTGCTATATCTCGGTGCCTCCACAACAAATAACTTAATAAGTTTGGTGCTATGATGCTATCACAGTGATAAGGGTTCAGATTCTCAAATGAAGCCATCTCTGTGATTCAAATTTTCTACATGTGGATATGAATCCTATGAGTATGAAGCTAGATCCAATGGTCCAAGTTCCATAGAAGCTAGATTGAAGGACTACAAAGAGCTGATTGATCATTGAACACACATCTCAATCAAGAAGACAAAGGCACTAAAATTTTGTGGAGCCATGAATTGCAACTTAATTGCATAGAGACACTATGTTTTTGTGGGAATAATACATATGGCTTTATATCTCTGTTTTTTGGAAGGCTGGATCGAGTTCTGTCACACTTCTCCTAGTTTATAAATATGAAGCACTTCATATTATATCCAAGACGAAGAAGAATAAGGACTATTAAAGGATGAATTTATGAAAACAAAAGTTATAAGTGATCTCTGCCAACCCTTGCTTAAGTGGATAATAAGGCAGAAGTTTGCACTCAATATTCTTTGAGTTTGAGGTTTATACAAATCTCATGTGAGTCTGTGACACTATATGCGAAGTCCCTAAGCCTTAAGGCACTATGGACTGTATTGTATCATATCTGCTTCGAAGCCTGAAGGTATCCAAATTTGAAGTTTGTAGAAATACAAACCATATCAAGCCTCATCTCTGACATTCAAATTTAAAGAAAAAAAAGAACTAGTTTGAGCATGGAAGCCTGAAGCCTGAAGGTAATGATATCTCTTTGACAAATCAAAGCCTATTTGTGTTATACCAACCAATCAACACACGATAATAACACATCCAATGCAGGAGCATGAATTAAACACGCATTGACATGACTTCTCACCATAAGTAGACATTTTCAATGTATAACTATATTTTCATTTTTATGTGTTGATGGTTGTAGGTAAATGCCAAAGTGCATACCCTTGTGGTTGTAAGGCTGTAGGTAAACATTGTGTATTGCTGTTTTTGATTTGCACAGACCAAAGGGGATCACTGTAGCTAGTGATCCACACACATTCAAGCTTGTTCCCTATGCCAGTGATCCAATCTAAGGAGGTAATCAAGCTGTAGCATGTGGTTTACACAAAGGCAAAGCACAAGCAGAGGGACCCTATCTCACAGATGGCTGATGTCAAATGTTGGACAGAGTTGGGACTTGGCAAATGATATCTGGGTGCTGTCACTAATTGAAGACAAAGTCAATTCTGTGACTGCGTATAGTTTCCCAGTGCTTAACCGACGGTTGATGAGCGAAGGGAATGCTAATTTTCAGCAGAATAATGAGATTTTCATGATGGAATTCACATGAGAATAGATTCAAAGGTAGGGCCGTAGGCATCATCTCTGTGACAAATCAAAGGTAGGCATCCGGATTTATTGACAAACCAAACTATTGTAGCCAAAAAACTTAAAAAGTTCTAAGGTAGCTACCATGTGAATGATATTTCATATTTCTCCCTTTAGTTATAATTACAATAAAAAAATTAAAAATCTGACGGAATGAGAAAAATATTTTTCAAAGAAGGGTGGGGAAAGTCTTGGAAAGTGACCAAAAAAGCAGTCGCACAGTTCACCATGACGAGGGAAACCAACCAACAATTACTAAACAGTGCGAACTTCGAAGTATTATATTACTATGGAACAAGGCCGAGTTCCTCTATACGCAATAAGAATCAATTATCAAAGACTAATTACGTGCGTGCAGCATCGTGTACCTTGAGGGCCGAGGCTTGTTCGATGCCGGCAGGAACCAGTCGACTACTCCAGACAGTGAAACTCAGAAGCCTGTTAAAACTTAAAACTCTCAACGCTCAGTGCTCAGCGGCCGCAATCACTCACAGGAATCAGAAGTTAGAAGTAGCTGTAGAACTCGTCGTTTAGGGTAGTAAGTATAATAGGTTAGGTAAGATATTAATAGGGTGAACCGTGAACGAATTTGGAAAGCCCGCCAATTGAATTTAGACCGTCGGCTCTTGTTATTAAATCCGTTCCCGGCGGCCACGAAAAACAGCTAAAAACGTATTGAATTTCCCCAGATACGCATTCGATTTTTCAAAAACGTATTTAAATTTATCTGATACGTATTCGATTTTGCAGATGCGTATTGGAAATTTCGAAATACGTCTTCAATTTCTCTGAAACGTATCAGGATTTTTAAAACGGGACGTGTTCTCCATAAAAACGCCTGAAAAACGGCAAAATTTTTTCTGATACGTTTCCAAATCTTAAAAAACGTTTTTCGGCCGTTTTTCCGGCGTTTCTGGGCGTCATACGTTTCTGATACGGAAAACGGCGTTTCTGCCTGCAAGGGTGCCGTTTCCGGTAACTTAGCTCTCAGGGGCCTTTTGTTGAGAAACATTCACACAAGGAGCTTCAATAGCTTTTAATAATTTAGCCTTTTGGGAAGGAATCTTCAATATCTCGGTGATAGGAACCTAGATTTTTGCATTATTAAACCAACTTCCCAAATCAACATCCAAACCAGACCTTGAACCAGGGTTAAAACTTCGAGTGGGAATTTGATTTCCACTTTGATCCTTATCCCTTCTTTGATAAGTTAACCCTTATCTTTCGTAATTTCCAAGACTTCCTCTGGAGAAGGATGTTCACCAAATAATTCAACAATCACATCCTTTTCATGATCAAAATTATTTATACTAAAGGACGATCTAAAAGGCTTGACCTCTTGACTATTTTCCTTAACTTCCATCCAATCTTCCATAGATAATGAAAACTCCTTGCCAACCACATTTATTTGATTACTTGTTCCAAACAGCCCAATATCCAAAATTCTCTTAACAGTGGGGCATGTAGCCTCTTCATGAAGAGCATCACAGGGCCTACAATAAGAAAGAGTTTCATCCAAAAGATTAGCAGATTCAAGAGGATTTGGAGGTCTATGCTGATTAGACGGGCCTTTTCTTTGCCAAGCATTATTATTCCGATTATTATTATTACTATGCATAAGACCATCATCAGATTCTTTAACCTCTTTTCCTTTAGTTTCTTTCAATTTGGTTGAAGCCCTATCAAAACCTGGGATTTCAGACTTCCTAGATGCCTTCTTATCTTTTTCAAGCCCTTCAGCTAAAGTCTGAGCAACTTTATAATCACTACTCCTAGCCCGTCTCAATTCATAAGAAGTATCAGGATTAAAAACATCAATGTAAAAATCCAAAAGAGATTTATCAGGAGGCTTATAATCTTGTCATTTTGCTTCTTCTTTATCAAACTGATAGCCTTAACGAGGTGCCTTTATTCTTTCTTATCTCCAGAATTTTCTTTCAAGGCATTAATGATTGACTGTAATGAGTCAAAAGAATGATCAACTTTCTCAGTGAACCACTCCAAAGCATCTTCTTCCAAAGATAGCACAAAAAGCTTCAATTTTACATCCTCATGAGCAGCGTTAGCAACTTAGCACCACCCCATTTATTAATGAAATGCCTAAAATTATGAAGATGAGCTTTAACAATTATTGCATTATGGCCTTGGAAAGAAGGCAATTTATCCAAAACTTTTCCAGGAAGGTCATGAGGATAACCTTGAATATTAGCAAAATCATAAGGAAGATATAAATCATCCATGAAGTCTTGCTGAATAGGATCAAGAAAAAGTAAATGGATATCAAAGAGAGCTTCCTGCCTGAGATTAACAAGAAGTGTATGAGAAGATGGCTTGTGTAATCGTACTTTGAGAACCTTTTCAGGATTCGGAGTAGGATTAACCAAGCTACTTGGGTTCTGTCTAGTACACGCCCTTGTAGAAGATGAAGGAAGTGGAATCGCCACTCGGACATAAATCCAACTTCAGATAACCAAGATGCAAGGAAGAAAGTTAGTGAAAGGAACTAAGGACAAGGAACTTATCTTGGTGAGAGATGAAAGGATGAGAAAAGAGGAGATGAAAATGATTAAGACGAATGTCGCAAAGCCAAGGTCCAAAAATTCAATCCCCGGCAACGGTGCCAAAAATGTTGTCGCATAGAATGTATAGGCACTGCGACAACGGATCAGATCAGGGGTTGTCATCCTGATCCCTAATATCTCTGTTTAAGCTGTCTTCCAACAACAGACTAAGAGGCGTAGACCCTACGGAAATGGATGGAAGAAGGACTAGTTGGGAACCAACCAATTCGGGAGACACAGTTAAGTGATCCAGTGCTCATTTTTAAATTAAGAAAGATTTTAAAAGATTAGATTAGATTTAGACGATTAATACGTTTGCCTTATGGAGTCAACTATCTTGCTGAGTAAATTTAGGACAAGTATTGGATGGATAACTGCTGCTTGGATGAATAACTAACCTATATGACATGCAGTTCCTAAAACTAATGTGAAATGCAGGATCTTGGTTAATTTTAATTATATGCCTATTCTAAGTATGTCCTTTGATCTTTGTCTGTATTGAGCCTAAACTTGATAGCGAATGGAAGAGAGAAGATAAGGTGAAGTACACGAGGGTGTGATTAAGGATCCCTCTCCTTGAAATCTAACGTATCTAGTGCCTTCGGCGATGCAGAGGCTGTAGCTTATGCTTGGAGGTTGATTATTAAATGCAGGACTAACTTAGAATACGGAATGCAAGGAGGTTTAGGAGATGTTTTAGGGAAGCGAGATGTTAAAGACTTAAAGCACTGAGATTACAATTTATTCTGAGTTAAATGTTAATTTCAGGTATGTTCTATGCTTAGAGCAATTTATTTCAATTTTCACAGTTAGCTCAATATCTTTTCCAGATTAGCAATCACATCAACATTAAAGTAAACTGTAGATAGAACATAAACATAAGTCACAAAAGACAAGCCAAGACAAGAGGACACAAGATGTGGCGCTAGCCAGGGACAAACCCCAATGTGGGGAAACCCTTGATCAATTCTTCTTATATATTCTTCAATAATTCAACAGAGAGAGAGATAGTACGTTTACAACAGAAGTCAACACTTTGACTTATCTAGATAAGAGCATAGATCATCTCTAAGAAGATGATGCATGAGATCAGTTGAAGACATGCTGCTTCAACTGATTCCCCAAGGTGACTCCTTCACCTATCGTTGTGCTGCATTTCGTTATCATGCTGCACCTCACCACGCTGCACCCATCATCACTATGTTGCATCTCATCACGCTTCATTAATCATGACTGTACCCATAACTGTATTGCATTATGTGCCATTGCTGCACCATGTTGCCATATTGAACTATGTGTTGGCTGCATCTTGCTTGCTTGTTGTCCCTAGCATGCTTGTTGTCCTTAGCATGCTTGCTGTTGCATGCTAGCTGTCCCTTGCATGTTAGCTGTAACATTGCATGCTAGCTGTAACATTGCATGCTTGGTATATTTGCTGCTAAGTACCATACAACTGTCTCAATGTTAGTTAGCTGTCCCTTGCATGCTGCTCTCCTTTGGAGATAGATGCTCCGACAGTATCTGACAGTTCCGGCTGTTTTCGGCAGTTCCGATAATTCCGGACAGTTCCAGTTGTTCCCGACAGTTCCGACAGTTCCCGGAGTTCCCGACAATTCCGGCAGTTCCGACAGTTCTGAGCAGTTCCCGACAGTTCCGGGCAATTCCTGCAGTTACCGGTAGTTCCAACAGTCTCGACAGTTCCCGAAAATTAAATTATGGTATGTTCTATGCTTAGAGTAGTTTACTTATTTTTCTTCTTATTAGCCACAGATTAGCAATCACATATACATTAAGTAAAGTGCAGATAGAACATTAAATGATCAACAGAAAACAAGCCAAGACAAGAGACACAAGATGTGGTAGTTAGCGAGGGACAAACCCCAATGCGGGGAAACCCTTTAATCAAATCTTCTTTTATCTTCAATAGTTCAGTAGAGAAAAATAGTACAAAATCTGAATTCTGTAATTTTATATTAGCAATAGCAAACCCTCGATCAACAAAGTCAAACTTGGCCAAACTGGCTGAAATTGACCTCTAAAATACTTGCTCAATTTCCGGTCAATTTGTCCTCGAACAACCTGAAGAAACAACCTTTGAACAACCCCAAAAATTCAGTAATTTGCAGATTTCTGAAGTCAACTTGCAGCCCTAAACTAGGGCAGTCAACACCAGTCAAACCAGAGGTTAGATCACCTTGATTTTCATGCCAAAAATTGCGGCCTACCTAGGAGAGGCAACCACACCCAATCCACACTTCTGGAAGGTCAACGCTTGGTCAACGCTGGTCAAAGAGATGACCTGCTGCCCTAGCGTCCTTCTTTCTGCGTCTTCCTTGCCCTAGGATGTCTTCCTTTCAGCCACACGTGAGAGAGAGAGAGGGGCTCCTTTTATACGTAGGGGAGAGAGAGAGAAGATGAGTGAATTGAATTGTCCAAATGAGGAGAATGCTCCTTGTATTTATATGCAAACGTTGCGGTTGAATAGACATGACTGTTGGGCTTCTGAGCCTACATAAGTTTGCTGGCCGACCTTGACAATTTGTCCATAATCAAAATAAATTCATATCTCCATAAATAATAATCGGAATCGGATGATCGTTAGATCAATCCTACACCTTTCGATGAGAGGAATCTAGGAAAAATATCAAAAGCCATAAATAAGATGATCCACATGGAGTTTGGCAAATAAAATCATCAGAATATTAAAAACAATATTACCATAAAACATCGGAGAGGAACATTGCAATCAAATAAAACCCCAAAGACGTTGAGAGAGCTTCAAAAGCTAGTACACAATTTAATTATTGAATCCTTTGATGTGACAAATGACCTCTAATTTATAGATTCATTTTTTAACAGCTAGTTGGCTTGATCTCCGTCAAAGTAATCTCGATCGTTGAAAAAAAATTAATTATATTTTAATTTTTTTTATTGAAATTATTTTATTTTTCGAGGAAATTCGAATTTTTCATTTAATTGAATTTTAATCAATTCAAAATTAGCTATTTTGAGTTGATTTCCTCAAAAAGTTGACTTTGACTTAACTATCAAGGCCCAAGGGTCTAAAATCTCTTGAAAATTTCAATATTCCCTTGGCCGAGGATCCCCAAAAGTTAATTCTTCTAGAACCCACGAATTTTTTAATTTGGAGAATTAATTTTTCCTAAGACTTAAAACTAATTAAATTTTTGGCTTATAATTTTAGTTTATTTTTGGCAGAAAATATAATCAATTGACTCATGAGGGGATTAATAATTTATCCAACCTTCAGATAATTTAGACATGGTGTCTAAATATGAGGGACTATGCACTAAAATATTTTTTACATCAAGATATTACAATTTAATACATGAAGGGGGAACACCCATTCGTTATAGATCGTCAATTATTTACCCAATTCTGCGACTCAAATATGATCTAGTAGACCCAATAATTTGTAAACAAATAATCTAGCCAATTAGCTAAAATTATTCCCAAATCACTTTACAAAACACTGGACTAGAACACTAGGACTCACTAAGATCTTGATGACAAAATCCACCCTAGCTTTGGGGTGAGGTTGGAGAGAAAGACTCTGCCGATCATCCGTGTTTAGAAACATGCATGAATCGGTGAGACGAAAAACCTCCTAGGATAGAAATCACCACCAAAGTAGGATTACTTAGGTTGTTACATGCATATATGGTCTTACTAGGATCATTTACATTATAAATATGTAGAATGGGTTTACAACTTTAACAAAATGATGACTGAAGATGATGATGAAATCTGGATAATCTTCACTGCCCAAGCATGATGGAATCTTCTTGAGAAAATGTACACTGCTATAGGGTAGTTGACGCAGAGTGGTCAACAGGGCCACCCAGTTTTGGTGGGTAATAGGTACGAAACACAATCATCTTTCCAAGGTATGCACATACATTTCTTGAGCCTGAACTTGTTTATAGAAGATGATTCTGCATCTTTAGATTCATTACTTGCTTTACATGATTTTTTTGTTGATCTGATTTGAGGACGATGGCCACCCCATGGCTAATCAATATGTACAACCCATTTGATTTCATCAATATAGTTGGGAAACCTCATGCTCTTCCCAACACCTTTAAAGATGTTCCCAGATTAAATGGGGATCAATCCCGAGGTGCTAAGGAATTTTGGGTCAAATTTGTGCATAGCATGAAATTCCTTAAAATAGCTCATTTGGAAGTTGTATTTAAATGCTTTGATGTTTCCATGATGAGTGATGCTTCTAGATGGTTTGGAAGTTTGCATGCATGTAGTATAGATTCAGCACAAAAATTACAGGAAGTATTCTTTGATAGATGGATTGATAAAAATGATGTTAGCTTCTTATTGAATGCTTTAAGGAAATTAAAAGAAAGGATAATGAAATTATTGAGGAATTTAACATCAGATTTGACAAGTTTGTACAGTATATTCCACAGACACATAGAGCACCTGCACCTGCTCTTCTTACATGCTATATAAATGCATTCCAGTGCACTTTCAGTTTCTTACACACTATTTAAATTCTTTGCTGTTTTCATGATGGGTGATGCCTCTAGATGGTTTGAATGTTTGCCTGCACATGGTATGGATTCACCTGAAAAAGTACAAGTATTCTTTTATAGATGGACTGACAAAAAGGATGTTAGATTCTTTTGCATACTTTAACGAAAACTAAAGAAAAGGATAATGAAACTATTTAGGAGTTGTTGACCCCTACTGGTCAACTACCCATGCAGTGCACCCCGTTTTTCTTGACAGAAAGAAGCAGCACCTGATCAGCATGTCCGTGCCATCCTGCCATCATCAGCAGTTTGATCTTTTTGAATGTAAACCCAGTCTGCATGTATTAACTGTAAATAATCTTAGCAGACATGAAGTCATGTATGTAATTTGCCTAGGTGGACCTAACTTTCTGATGATAATCTACGTCCCGGAAGGTTTTTTGTCTCACCGATCCACGGATCGGCAGAGTTTTCCTTCAAACCTGACCCCAAAGCCGGGATTGATTTTGTCATCAGAACTTTAGGAGAATCTTATATGTTGATCTGCTAGATTATCGTTGTGTCGCAGAGCTGGGTGTTTTGTGAGGGTCTGTATTAAATGGGTTTGTCCATTAAGATATAATTTTGTAAAAGTCATGATGTAATGTGTCCTGAGGGTCGAAAAATGTTTAAATCCCCTCATGAGTCCTAAGTCCTAGGTCCTAGGTGATGTTTCCGAAAGGGCTTAGTTCAGTGATCCATTTTAAAATGAATTAAAAAATTAAAAAATGAATAAAAATAATAAAATAATAAAAAATAATAAAAAATTAAAAAAATGAAGCAAAAACCCTAACTAATAAAATAATAATATTTTAAGTTAATAAATCGATGGATGAGATCAAGAGATGTCTTGATCCTCATCAACGGTCGAGATCATTTTTACATGGATCACTCGAACTAGCCGTTAGGATCATTTCCTTTATATAGGGTCTTAGGGAGTCATTTGAGATCATCTGATCTGTGAGTCTGTACTGAAAGCTCTCTTGTAATCTGATTTCTGATTAATAAAGAAGACTTTGGGGTTCAAACTGGCTGGTGTTACTCTCTGGGATTGCTGTGAGATCTTTAATTTTCTGCATATTTCAGTTTTCAGCCATTAATCATAGCTTGTTTTTTTAGAGTAGTGTGAGCACAGGTATCTTGTTCACCTGCTAGGGTTTGAGGGCTGCTAGGGTTTCTGAAATAATGGCAGGTATCTCCATTATTTCCTGAGATCTAGCAGCTTTCTCCCTCTCTTTGCTGATGGTTGCTTGAGATGTGCAGGAAAACATTTTTTGAAGGAAATTTTGTGGGCGTTCGGGGAAGTTCTCGGCTGAACCAGCCAACTCCCGCAGGCTCTTCTGTGCAGAGCCCAGCTGATTGTGCCCTGGGTTAATCATTAGGAGTTTCTTTTCTGTTTTACATTGAGAGATTTTCTTTCTGTTCACAGTGAAGTTCAAAATTGCTGATATATTGAAAACATTACTGCTGTTATTGCTAAATCTGGCATTTCAGGGGCCACAATTTGTATATTAGTCAGCTGTCTAGTGTTTCAAAATTTTCTGATCTAGGGTTTCATTTTCAGTTTTGCTTAGGTCAGGTTTATTTAGGGTTTTGATTTTGGTTTTATGTACATATTATTTTTGGGTGATTTCAGGTGGCAGAAGCAAACACCACATATTGATCTGAGGGCCAAGCCAGGTCCAAGCAGCGAAGTATTTACATCTGCTCCCAGCATTCAAGTGAATAGATGATGGCATTTACGCATTAAATCTCGCGGCATCAAACCGTATTCACGCCAATCATCCAGGATTCTGCGATCGTCAAACGGAGTAAGGGCTGACTGAGAATGACAGATGGAGTTTTGGTGACTTTCATCGAAACTTCTACACTACACTAAGCCGGAATTCTTTCAATACGCTTCAGCTCAGCGTGCAGCATCCAAGGAGATCCACGTCATTGCAGAAATCGCATTTTTTGGCATGAAACGTTTGCCATCCAGCGGTAATATCTTCCGAACGCCGTCCTCACACCTGCGTTCCTCCATTGAAACCTCGCGGATCTGCATACGTCCACGTAAAATAATAAAGGGAAAACGCGAAATCGATACCAGGTAATTCGTTGGGTGAAAACATGTCATTTTGGTGGACGGGT
The DNA here is from genome assembly GCA_031772625.1 of Pinus tabuliformis. Taxonomy (NCBI): domain Eukaryota; kingdom Viridiplantae; phylum Streptophyta; class Pinopsida; order Pinales; family Pinaceae; genus Pinus; species Pinus tabuliformis. The sequence continues at coordinate 324,515,159 of CM062811.1, forward strand.
CAGGTAACTGCGTCTTCAGGCAAATTTTTCTTTTGTTTATGCTTTCGCGTAGCAGGTGAATCGAACGTTTTATGGTCATATAGCACGCGTTAGAGTTCTGTGTGTACGTAGGGATAGGGTTACGATTTTATATTTTTCTTTTTCAGCGTTTGTGCATCGTAGGTTTAGTTTAGTTTTCTTTTTGTGTTACGCATTTTGATTTGGTTATCGTTTAGATTAGCGTTTCATTTAATTAGATTTAAATTCATCAAAAATAACGAAAATATATCTATGTTTTAGATCTTAATGTATTTTGTATTGCGTAAATCTTTAGAAGCGTTTAGCATAGTTACGATTTTAACTTTAGATTTTTTTTAGTTTTTATAATCGTTTTCTTTTTTATAGATTTTTTTTATGAAAACAAAAAAAAAAGGATTTATTTGAACTAATTTAGGTTTAGTTTATGTTTTAGATTTTTGTTTAGTTAGATTTTATTTTGTTAATTTAGATTTGTTTTAATTAACTTTTAATGTGTTAGTTTTATAATTAGAATTTAGAATGTTTTAAATTAGATTTGTACATACTTTAATATTAAATTTTTTGAGGGTTAGATTTTTATTTTTATTTTTATTTTTCATTTTCATAAAAAATAAAAAGGGTTTTAGTTTAGATTTAGAATTTTTGTTTTAGTATAAAAAAAAAAAAAAAAAAAAAAAAAAAAATTCGAAAAAAGTATAAAAAATAAAAATTTCGTGGAAAATTTATTTTTGCCTGATTCAGTTGTTTTCATGTTATATCTTTCATGCCGAATTTTTCAAGTCGAGATGTGAAATTGATATCTGGTTAATGGTTTACGATTCGTGGTGGTTTGAGCATTCATTCTTTCAGTTGCTGGATATCGTTTTTGGTCATTCTAAGAGCATTGTGAATTAGCTGATGATAGATGATTGTTGTTCATGGTCCATATTTTTATATCATCTAACAAGTAATCGTTTTAACCATAATCTCTTAAGGCACTGGTCTGCAATTTATCAAAATCCATCGAGCCCTTTTATCATCGTATCTCGTGTCTTCCAACCAACTGGTCGACAGTTGGTCTCATCACCTCACAGGGTCTACCCCCCTTAGCCGCGGGAGACAGGCTTAAACGGAGAAATCGGGGATCAGAGTGACAGCCCCCGGTCCGAGCGTTGTCGTGCCAATCTGCGCGACAACATTTTTGGCGCCGTTGCCGGGGACAGAGTTTTTCTGTTCCTGGAGTTTCATCGACATTCATCTTCTCATCTCTCATTTGAGCTGGCAGATTCAATATTTTGGCATCTTTTCATCACATATCAGCAACATCTCTTCGGTGTGTTTCTTGTTTGGGTGGCGACTCCATTTTTTATTTTTTCCCAGACAAGAAGCCTCCCACATATCTGTTTGTTGGTTACTTCTTGGATCTTAGAATCAGTTTTATTGTTCAAGTGGCGACTCCACTTCTTTCATCTTTTGATTTTCTTGAGCAAAGAGCTAGTTCTATCATCCATCTGATCCCTTATTGTTCATCATGGATTATTCATTCAAACCATGTCATTTTACTGATAATCTCCATGATCTTCCGAAAGAGGCCATTTGTAATTACTTAAGTTCTCGGGTGATGATTCGGTCACTGTTAAAAGGCATTTAAACAAGTTTACTTGTGTAATGATCTTATACTGTAGATTTCCTCAATATAATAATGAAGATTTCAAGATGCGTCTATTTGTCCGTTCTTTAGAGGGTGATGCCTTGAATTGGTTTAATAACTTTCCTAATGATTTTTTCACTTCTTTACAAGACATTCTCAATGCTTTTAAAGATAGATATGATAGTCCACACAGCTTGCCTTCTACCTATAAAATTGTGCAAAAAGAAGAAAGTAATCATATTAAAGGTCAAGCTGTTGAAGAAAGAGTTCAAGATCAGAATATGTCAGATCACGTTCAGGATAGTGAAAAATCAGTGATAAGTGACAATGAAAAGGAGGAGCAAAAGCAAATAATACAAGATTTAAAGATGCTGGTAAAAAATCTGGAAAGCAACCAAATTAATCTTATCAATGATGTTAAAACTTTACGCACCCATCTA